>CM068304.1:34272335-34998655 GCA_034768395.1 Linum lewisii | reverse complement strand
TCCATTCATCACTCCGATCAAGATCGAGGAACCGAAGGAGAGTTCCTCATCTCCATCTTCACCTGTACCGTCATCGTCATCCGCTTCATACACCGAGTCACTCTCACATCCTCCATCTCCCGCCATGGATGATAGATTACCACCACCACACCAAATGGCGATCAACCGCCGCCCCCACCACCTGCACAGAAGAGTCTAGCAGACTATAACAAACCGAGCGCGACTAGCGTTCAGATCTGCCATTACCGTTCCGCGCATTGAAGGAGATCCTGACTATGAGATCAAGATTCCATTCTTGACTATGATCTCTAGGGATTTACAGTTTGAAGGCAGACCCCTAAACAATCCGTGCACTCATCTTGCAGACTTCCTTGATCTCTGCAGCACTTTCAAGAGCGGAAACCTCGACAAAAACACTCTTTGTCTGAGAGCTTTTCCGTTCTCTCTGAAAGGCCTTGCTAAGAGGTGTCTTACTGGCAAACCACCTGACTATTACACTAATTGGGATACTCTGGCTCAGGACTTCGTTGAAGAATACTTCCCTCCGGCCAGAACAACCGCCATCAAGGACAACATCGCTAGATTCTCCCAGAAAGAAGGAGAAAGCTTGTATGATACTTGGAATCGATTCCAAGAATTTCTCTACACCTGCCCCCACATGGATTCGAGCAGAGGCAGTTAGCTGAAATCTTTTCTCGAGGACTTCGAGAAGAATCTGCCAAGTGGGTCAATTCTCTAGCTGAAGGGGATTGCACTACACTAACACCTGAAGTTGCTCTTCTTCACTTCGCAAACTGTGCTTCCAAGTCAAGGAGCTGGGGAACGACAATCTGAAGGATCAAGGAGCAAGCTAGATCTCGAAGCTACAATCAAAGCAGAGGTAGAGAAGCATTTGAAGAAGTCTACCACACCGATCAAGCCGCCGACAGCTTCTGTCTACGTTGCCGATTGCGAGTGGTGTGGAGCATGCGCACATAACGGAGGCCGTTGTCAAAATTTTGGTAAGGCAGAAGTCTGGTCTGCCGAAGAGGTAAATTTCATTCAACAAGGCTTCGTCAATAATCAGAATGGTTATGCTGGCTACCGTAACTTCAGACAGCAAGGGAACTATCAAGACAGACCTCCCTACAATGCTGGCGCCAACCATAACCAGAACCAGAATAACTGCCCGGCTGGTCCAGCTCAGGATCAGAAGCCTAACCATCCGCCGGCAGGTGTTTACCAGCCGCCGCATCGCAATCCGGGAAATTATGGAACTGCTCCTGGCAATCGCCAGAATCAATACCTTAACAATACCTATCCAGGGCAGCATCATCAAAGAGAAAACAATGTCAGTGACCTGGATAAGAAGCTCAGCCAGATCATCACAAGACTCGATGATCATGACAGTCAGTTCAAGGCTCAAGCTCTTCTCAATCAAGAACAGATAGCATCTAGACAAAGAATTGAGCAAGCCGTGAACAACATCTCGAGCATGCTAGCATCTGGTCGACCATTTGGCCAACTTCCAAGCCAGACAGAGCCAAATCCGAGAAAGGAGCAAGCCAAGATGGTAACCGCTCGTAAACTCCCAAACTTAATTACTGATGCTTGTTCTGTCTTACGCAGGATCGCTGAAACTCCGGAGGAAGAAGAAGAACAGGAGTCGGTGCCTAAGGAGGATGATCCTCCTCTTGCACCGTACGTCGTGAAGCCTCCTTTTCCTAGAGCAGTGCTGCCAAATGCAAGGATCGAGACTGGCATGAAGGGAACAAGGAAGGATATCCTGACATTCGTATTAAGAAACCTGCCTCTCCATATCCAGCTAAGTTATCTGATCCTGGTTCTTTTACTTTGCCTTTGGTCATCAATGATGTTGAGATTGAACGTTGTTTAGTTGATCTATGAGCGTCTGTTAATGTCATGCCTATGAGCCTGTTTGAAAAGTTAAACCTAGGAGAACTTGAACCACCTAGTATGCAACTTGTCTTTGCTGATAGATCACTTAAAACCACTAAGGGAGAGATTAAAGACGTTGTTACTAAATGTGGTCCGTTCACGTTCTTAGCTGACTATGTGATCATGGATACTAGTACAGATGATTCTACCATTCTCATAGGTCGACCTTTCATGGCTACTACTGGAATGAATAATAACGTTCCAAATGGTTCTTTAACTCTAAGGGTCGGTAAAGAAATGAAAACGTTCCGTCTTAAAGATGGCATGACATATGACTCTAAGAATGAAGAATCTCACTGCCTAGCTGTTGAAACTGTGGGGTTGACTCCGGTCAACTCCGTTACTAATGCTTCTTCCAGTGTCTCTAGATCAGTTATTGCTGCAGATATTAAACAGGTTATTAAGAAGAAGCCAGAAACTTCAGTTCAGAAGCTGCCCAAGAAGAAGAAGGAACTGCAAGCCTCTTCTAAGCCACCGAGCGCTAAACCGAGCAGACCTCGAGGAAGGAACAAGAAGACGAAGACCCAAATGGTCTGGAGGCCAAAAATTCTGCCGTCTTCCACCGAGCCAGCTGCACCACCAATTAGTTCCGAGAAACAGGCGCCGGAACAAGTATGGAGGGAGAAGCCGAAAGCATCTCCTAAGGAAGTACTGACGATCACCGATCCTGGTGATACCAAGCCTGAGATAAAAGAAAAAAAGAAGCCGAAAGTCCTCATTCCTTCCATCGTAACAATCAAGAAGGATGACCTCTCCAGAGAGCTGTTCGGGCCCTTCAAGATCATTGATCATCTTCCCGATGGACGTACCAAGCTTTTGCATGCAAACGGGAAGAGATTCACGCTTACCGGAGAAGTCCCGAAGCTGTACTTCATGAACTCCGACGCGAGTGTTAAGGAGAATCTAAGTTGGGATGTCTCCTAATACCGTCCATGTATCGTCCAGCTCAAGGACGTTAATAAAGAGAGCTTCGTGGGAGGCAACCCACGGCTGGAGTCTATTTTTAATTTGTCTCAACCTTAGTGTTTTAGAGTCGGTTCGGGGGAGCCAAAAGTGTTAGTTTGTTTGATTTATTATTTTTCGTGTAGAGTCTGTGTGTCATAGAGTCAGTCGCAAGTTGATTGAGGTCGTTCCGATTTTTGTGAATTTAACTTTGATTTTCTGAAGTTGGCCGGATTTGCGAAAATATTTTAACCCGAACAGTTCAAAATTTTTGGCGAAAATTAAACCCTATTTTCGGCGAAATCGTTTTAGAATTTTCGAACCCGGTCTCCTGTTTCATGTTTTCGGTTCGAAAAGTTGAGTGTTTTCGGCGAGCCATTTTAACTCCTATTTTCGGCGAAAATACCCCTTTATTTTCGCCGAAAATACCTTGAAAATCAGCCAAATTTTCACTTTAAAAACTCGGTCCATCCTCTCTCTTCCCTTATCTCATTTTCGAACATAAAACCGAAACCCCCTACTGTTTTCAAATCGCCGACCACCACTTCTTTTTAAAACCGCCGCCGCCACCGTTTTCCGCCGCCGCCGACCACCGCCGCTCAACTCCCCTCCCAATTCCGATCGATTTGAGCCCTAGAACGTTCAAATCGGAGCTCTGCGGCTCCAGTTCACCGAAACCCTTGTTTTCAGAGTTTTTCACCGATTCCTCCCAAACCGTTCATTTTTAGCATTCATGGCTTCAAGGTAAGTTGTAGAACTTTTCAATACGAATCTTTTGACATATGGATTGCTGAATTTCATCGAGGTTGACTTTCGGTTGACTTTTCGGTTTGCCTCGAATTGTGTGCCGACTGATTTCGTGTGAACTAGGTTAGCTGAACTTATAGAACTATTCTAGCATGCTTAGGGAGTTCCGTGCTTAATTTCCATATCATTTGATGATGTGTTGCTATGCATACAATTGATTCTTTGTTATGTGGATTTGTGAGAAATGTCGGTTTGACTGTGAACTGTTTTTGATCATTTGGCTGCCTGATGTGCTCATTCTCGTTCATATTATTGTGTTTGCCATCTGAGATCATATTTTACCATCGTTATCCACCTTGTGATAGTCTTGCCATGATTAGGGTTCAATATGCTATAATGTTGACTTTCTGAATGTCGGTTTGACTTTTTGAACACTGATTGTGCTTTTCCGATTCTGGCTGTTCCTACGTATGTATTTTACTGTCTATGATTACCGGTTACTCTGCTTTGCTTACCCCCACTCGGTTTTCCTCATTTCTTTATGAAATTGAGTTTTTCTACTAAGTGTGGGGTAGGGTTTTAGTTGACTAATATGGTTTCATTCTGGTTTTAGGAACACAACTTATGAGCGCAGGACTAAGGCGCGACTTGATGGCACCTCGAGCTCAGGAGTTGCCGCTCCTGTCACACCTGCCGTTCTGGGTCCTCCACCTGCACTACCTCTTCGGGCTGGATACCATCGCACTATAGCTCGTCTCCCTGACTTCTACTTCGAGTGTTTCCAGAAGATCCAGCACATTCGTGGAGCTTACGTGCGCCCTCTGTCCATGGAGTCCCTCTTCGATCACGACGAGGACTACCACCGGAACGTGCATGACGCCCTAGCACCGACAGGTCTCCTAGAGCTGACCACCATAGCTGCCGAGTTCCCAGACATTGCTCTCCAGGAGTTCTGGGCAACCTTTGATCTGGATGAGCACAAGAGGAAGCAGCGCCAGAAGGTTGTCACCTTCTATCTTGGTGGGGTGTACAGGCAGCTCACCTACGATGAGTTTGCTGCTCATCTGGGCATCCCCTACGAGCATTATCACGACCATCACCTAGGCTGGGGCGACGATGATTACGAGGAGGAGTACCACGCGCTCTGGAGCCACATGACAGGCGTACCTGGCGATCGCCTTGGGGCGAATAACTCAGTTAAGTCGCTCTCTCACCCTCTCTTTAAATTTATTCATATGGTTTGGCGTAGATCGCTTTTATATGTTCCAGATAAGGATCGCCACCATATCCTCAAGGAGGAGCTCATGCTTCTTCGAGCCATCCGAGAGAGCTACCCTCTACACCCCGGCTGGGTGCTGGCTCGCATCTTCCGCCAGAAGACCAGGAGGAAGACGCCACCTCGCAGACTCTTGCGGGGTAACTTCATAGGTCAACTCATCCTCTCCTTCGGCATCAGCCATGAATATGGCCCGCACATTCCACGACACGGAGTTAGGACCGCTAGAGGAGACTTAGCGGTTGAGTACGACTTAGAACTCGACCTCAGTCCCCATGTCGCAGCAGATCCTCCACTCTAGCCTATGGTCGAGTCGGAGGAAGAAGATGATGCTGCGCAGGAGCAGCCTCAGCCGCCGCCAGAATTCCAAGACTATATACCCTCGCCACATCACCAGGCAGGGTATGCTCACCAGTCGCCGCCGCACATTCCCGATCCATACCAGGCGCCTCCCCAGCAGCCCCGACACCACCCCGCGGATGTTGGAGAGTTGTACGAGGGACTGCAGGAGTGGCGCATCACCGACAACGCCACCCAAGAGGCGCGATGGACTATTATGCAGCAACATATGCGCCGAGCCGACAGGCGGTATGAGGCACAGCTGGCGTGGCAACGCCAGCTCGGCGATTTCGGTCCAACTTTTTTCTGTGTGGATCCGGGACACTTGTCCCGGTTTCCTTTTTATGTTTTATTTGTTTTTGTTTTGTAAGCAGTAGGGAGATTCACTTTGCTTCGCTTGGGTAGATTCCCTCCGCTCCGAGGACCCGTGCTCATCCCCTACGCCAATCATCTCGGTCCAGGTTCTTCTACTTCACTCTGAACTCTAGAATTAGTCCTGTGAGGACACAGTCCGATTTAAGTGTGGGGTAGGATGCTAGAGAACCTTGCATGAACTTGATTGCCCTTGATTGTGTTTTATGTGTGCCTCGTGATTCCATACCAGTCTCTCTAGCATTAGAATGGCTCAGTTCTTGATTTTTGATGTTAAGTTATTGTTCAAACCTTCATAATGATGCTTAGACTGCTTAACCTAGAACTTGAGAACCAACTTGTATACTTTGATGCTAAATTGCCTGGTCAGAACAGAATTTTTAAAATCACACTTGTAGTTTGTAGCCTTGATTGCATGAAAATGATCGAATCCGACGTGTAAACCCCTCTAGCAACTAAAAGAAAATCGGCACAAAAGAAAAAAAAAGTAAAGTAAGAAAAGAAGAAAATTTCAAAAAAATGAAGAAAAGAAAAATCAGAAAAAGTTCAAAGTTTCTAGTTCAATAAAACGTTCTTCTCCCTACAAATGGAAGAACGAAGTAAAAAAAAAAAGTAAAGTAAGAAAAGAAGAAAAAATCGTGTAAAGAAAAAGAATAAGTGCTAGGTTGCTTGAGGGTATCATAGGACGAGCGTTCATCATTCTACCCGTGTTTGGTTAGACGGTAGGAAGCCATAGATTAGATTCGAGGGAAGTTAGTCGAAAGCTACACCGCACAAAGCCATCATCATTCATTCCCATCATCCATCTCATTATAAACCCGAGTAGTGTAGATTTCATTACGGTCCTAGCAGGAAAGTCCTTCTTGACTAGATACTCGTGTTGTCACAGTGGTGGAGATGTGGTCGAAATGCGAACTTATGACAGAATTCGGTAACAGAAAATGATCGAGAGCAGAAACACGTCCTTAAACACAGAGAGTGAGAGTTCCCATTGTACTATATATATCCTGTGTGAGGAGTCTGGTCGGTCAGGTCAAATTCGTGCATAATTGGTTGCTAATTACTTGTCGTGTGCAGTTTATTAGTGAGACCAGGTAGTTTGGCTGATTTGTATGCATGTTAGGTTTCTTGTTCTAGGATCGATCTGTCTAATAATTCATTGTGTTTGATTGAGCTCCAATTTAATCGATCTTATCATTTATGAACATGAGCGTTTCTATTCAGTTTGCTTGAGGACAAGCAAAAGCTTAAGTGTGGGGTATTTGATGACACTCGATTTGACGTGATTATCAGCCTTATTTAAGCAACATTTCTTTGCTTAAGAAGTGGTTTTTAGGGTAGAATAACGAATATTCAATCGATTGCCCTATCTCGTGCCATTTGTGTTACCTTGGCCCGTTTCGGGTCTATTTGATGGTTTTCTAGTGTTTTTATGTTAGCACAGGTTTTTGCCGTCAAAGAAAGTAGCCATGGACGTGTCTAAGGCGTTGGAACCTCGAGGTATCAAACCGGAATCGATCCAAGGAGCCAATCAAGTCAAACCAGAAGTCTGCCCATTCACACTTACATTTTCGGCGAAAATGACCTAGGGTTTTCGGCGAAAATGCAAGAACAATCCACTGATGCTCAGCCAAAGAAATTTTCGGTGAAACCGTTAGGTTATCGGACCGAAACGAAAATCACAGGAGAATCAGCCGGCGGGACTTCCATTCACAAGCATATTTTCGGCGAAAATAATTCACTATTTTCGGTGAAAATATTAGAAAAATCCGGCTGGGCTAGGTTAAGTATAAATACTTAACCGGCGGCCCACGAAGGAGAGAGATCATAATTTACATCAGAAGATACTTTTCGAATAAGATTTCTACGATTTTCTCTGGAGTTCTGGAGCGAAGAGTTAGAGTTCGAAGAGCCGGAAAGAGATCGTGACGCCATCCCTTTCATCTCGGAGAACCAGAGCTAGGAGTGTAGTTTACCGAAGATCGAAGTCTGTCAGAGTCGCCTAAATTAGGTTTTTCAGATTCTTTTCTGTTCTTCCTCTGGATGATGAACTCTTACTTTGTCTTTGTTTCTTTTGTGATAAACATGAGTAGCTAAACTCGTTAGAGCTTAGACTAGATGAACCCTAAGTGACCCAGGGCTTTAAAGCGGTCACGGATCGGCGGTGATTAGATTCGAAATTCAGTCAGTTCTTTTTCATGTTTGATTTGTTCTTCATTGTTCATGTTTCTTGTCTGGATTGATCACCTAGATTAGATTCTGGTTAAGCTAAGGATAGAAGCGAACGCTCGCCTTACTTTAGAACATCAAATTTAACAATTAACCTTATAATTGGAGCGTGCCTTTCGTAGGAACCGGTTAGGGTTAATTCACTGCAAGAGTAACTCATTAATCATTAGTAATTACACCAGTTAATTAAGTTGTTGCGAGAGGCGACCGTACCCGGGCGGCTAGTTAATCTTGGTAGTTAGAACGGATAGAGCGAACGTTCGACGGTCTTAAACCTAAGGGTAAGGAGTTATGGTGATGTCTTAGTAATTGATTGAATGAGAATCGAAATCCGCTGATCTGTTGATTGCCAATGCTCTGGGGAACGAAGGGGGATTCAAAGTCTAAGTTCGTCTGTCATCCTTGTTTTCAAACCCTAATTTCCAATCTGCTTTAGTTTAATTTGTTTTAATTTCTCTGCATTTCTTAGAATTAGAAGTCGTGGAACTCACACCACGCACAACTTGTCTGCCTTCGAGTATTTTGCCAGTTTTGAAGTAGTCAATCTTAGAAGACCCCTGGAATACGATCTGCTTAGCTCTCGTTAGCTTTGTAGTATTTGATCAACCACTTCTGCGACGTAGCATCACTCGCCTTACTTTAGAACATCAAATTGAACAATTAACCTTATAATTGGAGTGTGCCTTTCGTAGGAACCGGTTAGGGTTAATCCACTGCAAGAGTAACTCATAAATCGTTAGTAATTGCACCAGTTAATTAAGTCGTTATGAGAGGCAACCGTACCCGGGCGGCTAGTTAATCTTGGTAGTTAGAACGGATAGAGCGAACGTTCGCCGGTCTTAAACCTAAGGCTAAGGAGTTATGAAGGTGTCTTAGTAATTGATTGAATGAGAATCGAAATCCGATGATCTGTTGATTGCCAATGCTCTGGGGAACGAAGGGGGATTCAAAGTCTAAGTTCGTCTGTCATCCTTGTTTTCAAACCCTAATTTCCAATCTGCTTTAATTTAATTTTTAATTTTCTCCGCATTTCTTAGAGTTAGAAGTCGTGGAACTCACACCACGCACGAAGTGTTTACATTCGAGTATTTTGCTAGTTCTCAGAGTAGTCAATCATAGAAGGCCCTTGGAATACGATCTACCCTAGCTTTTGTTAGCTTTGTTAGTTATTTGGTTGAATCGTCAACGACAGGTTCACCAAAACCCTAGGCGACTAGGGTTTCCACGGGACTCCTCGTGCTCTGTGCGGTCTGTTATAGTGAATTGGTTGGAAGATTTACCCACACCCAACCGTGTGCATATCAATGTATATTTATAGAATAAGTTGGTTACAATAATGGAAAGGATAATCACAAGAGATAATTACAAAGAGTAGAAGAATAATCCTAATTAATATTCTGATCCTTAACACCCTCCTGCAAGCCAATGGCGGGGCAGACAGTGAGCTTGAGCCGTAGAGTCGAAAATCGTGGTGTCGATAGCGGTTTCGTCAGAACATCCGCTATTTGATCCTTTGTAGAAATGTAAGCTACATGCAACTCTTTGTTTGCCACCCTTTCTCGTACAAAGTGGAAGTCGATCTCGAGATGCTTGGACCGAGACTGGTATACTGGATTTTTAGAGAGATAGGTGGCGCCAATGTTGTCACACCACACCGTCGGTGATGACTTGAGGGGGAAGCCTATCTCCTTTATCAAGCTCGTAAGCCATAATACATCTGAAGACGATGTTCCGCCTCTGTCGAGGAACGGATACAGTGCGTTGCTTCCGACTCGTCCATGAAATAATAATCGGTCCATGATATGTTGCATAAGCACTCATCGACCGCCAATCAACTGTATCTCCTGCCCAATCAGCGTCAGTAAAAACTGAAAGTGTGTGTAAGAAATGGTGACGGAAATTGATACCGTGGGTGAGGGTTCCTTCAAGATATCGGAGAACCCGTTTGAGCTGAACCCAAGCTGTCACCGTTGGAGCATGCATCGTATGAGATAACTTATTTGTTGCAAACGAGATATCCGGATGTGCCATCTGGAGGTATTGCAAACCTCCCAATAGCTGGCGAAATTTAGTGGGTCTGTTGAATGGAGTTGCATCATCCTCCTTTGGCTGAAAATATGGTGTGGCGACTGGGTTGGCCGTGCTAATTCCGGCTTTTCTTATGAATTCTCGAACATACTTCTCCTGACACAAGTGCAATTCCTTGGGGGTGCGTGTAACCTGTACTCCAATGAAGTAGCTAAGAGCACCTGGGTCCTTCAACTTAAATCGGATTGCAAGTTGACCTATGATCTCTCGAACATGATGCGCTGAAGCTCCTGTAATTATTATGTCATCAACATACACCAAAATAAACATAGGCGTTGGAGCTGTCAGGGAAAATAGAGAATGATCCGTTTTGGATCCTATAAACCCGAGCTCTAGTAGAGCATCTCGTAAGCAAGAGAACCAAGCACGTGGTGCTTGCTCAAACCATAGAGGGACTTCCGTAGCCGGCGGACATGATTAGGGCGCATAGAGTGCACGAAGCCCGGAGGTTCCTCCATAAACACAGTTTCCTCAAGGTGTCCATGCAAGAAGGCGTTAGAGACATCAAGTTGATTAATAACCCAACTATGTGAGACTGCAATGGATAAAATGAGACGTATCGTAGCTGGCTTTATTACCGGATTGAATGTCTCTATGTAGTCGATACCTTCAGATTCGTGATACCCCTTTGCTACCAAGCATGATTTGTATCGAGCTATCGTACCGTCTGGGTGGCGCTATCTTGAAAACCCACTTATTACCAATCGGTCTTAGGTTCGAGTCCCGAGGCTCCAACGTCCAGGTCTGATTCTGTAAAAGAGCATTAAACTCTTCCGTCATAGCTTCTCTCCACTCTCGAGTTTTATTTGCCTGTGTGAAACAAGTAGGTTCAGAATCAATCACCGTTGTACCAAAAATCTTGGGTTGTAGGCTACCCGTTCGCGATCGCGTCACCATTGGGTGGCGTGATGATTGCTCGTCAACCGGGGTCGGTCTCTCCGTAGCCGATGGGGACATAGGAATTGTGGAAGCAGTAGGTGTCGTATGATCCTAGGGGCTGGGCTGGTGAATATTTGGTTCGACTATTGGTTCGGCTGGAAGTAAGAGAGGTGTGGGGATGATAGGTGAGGGTGGCTGATCCGTTTGATGTGAAGGCGTCGATCCGACTACCGTGGGCACCTGAAATGTAATAGACAACTCGTCAAATAAAACATGACTTGATATATGAATCTTGAAAGTCGTCAAACTTAAGCAATAATATCCTTTGTGTTGCGAGCTATAGCCAAGGAAGACGCTAGGAGATGACTTTGGCTCTAGCTTATTCGCAGAATAAGGGCGCAACCAGGGATAGCATAAACAACCAAACACGCGTAATGACGAATAATCCGGGTGAGTGCCAAATAGGGAGTGATACGGGGTATCATAATTAAGGGGTGCCGACGGTAACCGATTAATTAAGTAGACGGCAGCCCTGAAGGCATACATCCAATACTGCAACAGAAGCTTTGACTGATGTATAAGCGTCTGTCCCATCTCTGTGACATGCTTGTGTTTCCGCTCGGCCCACCCGTTCTGTTCAGGAGTGTGCGGGCAGGAACTTTGGAAAATTATGCCCTCCTTAGTGACATATTGCGCCAGTGTCTGGTACTCTCCTCCCCAATCTGCATGAAATGATCGAATAGGGCGGCCAAAATATTTCTCAACCATATTGCGAAACATAATAAATATCGATAGCAAATCAGATCGAAAATGAGCAAAATATATCCAACTGTATTTGATGTAATGATCATAAAAAGAACATAGTATCTTTGTTTGTCGACCGAATCAACAGGTGAAAGAACCCCAAACGTCACTGCAAATCAAGTCGAGCGGTCCAACAGCTTTAAAACTTGACAGAGGGAAAGATTGCTTATGCATCTTGCCGACACAACAATCCTGACAAATGTGTGGCAAGCGCTTATTAGAAAATAAAATATCTGCAGAGTGAAGAGCGCACTTCACATTCTCCATGTTTGCATGTCCCATGCGCCGGTGCCATGTCGAGAGACTGGCGGAGTTGGCCCGTGGTTGCATTTGATGTAGAAGAAATAACGGGATGGTGTAGAGACCATGCTTACTCCGGTCGTGGTATAGTATATTGCGGCTGACCAAATCCTGTATGTACACCCAATGGCGATAGAAAAGAATGGCCAAGTTGGTGTCACGAGTTAGAGCACTAATAGATAATAGGTTCTGACTTGCTTCCGGTACAACCATCATATTTCCAAGAGAAACTTTCGAACCATTAAATAATGAAATAGCATAACCAAGATGAGATATTGGAACGAGATTACCATCGCTTAGTTGGACTTGGTCGGTGCCTTGGTACTCGGAGTGCAGGGCAAGGTTGGCGAGGTCATTTGTGAGGTGGTGAGTGGCACCGGAGTCGAGGGTCCAGGTGGTGTTTGGCTGGGCGGGCGAGGTAGAGAAGTGAGCTTGAGGTGATGGGTGATTGGTTTGAGGTGGGTTTTGGTTTGATCGTGGTGATGGACACATGCGGTAGTGATGGCCAACACCATTACAGTTGAAGCAAATCATAGGGTTTCGGCTGGTTTGGTGACTCGGGTTTGGTGAGTTTCGAAATTGGGCAGAGGAATGAGTGGGAGGATAGCGGTTGGGGTAAGGGTGAGTAGGCTGATGGTTTCGATTAGAGGGCTGACTGCTACCCATTCTGTCACTGCCTCCGCGAAACCTGCTGCGGTTGAAGTTCACCGGGTTGGTGCTATGCGCCTGTGGTGCGAGAGTATTCGCTGCCTCGTCCATAGCAAGGTCAATTTCTTCCGATAACAAAAGCCCATGCAACTCCAAGAAGCTGACCGGTTCCGAGCGATTATTGATCGAGCGGATTAAGGGACGATATGGTGTAGGCAGGCCACGAGTAACGTACTCCACGAGATCAATGTCAGCGACCGGTTTTCCAAGAGCATGTAATCTTTCGGCCAAGATTTTGGCCTTCTGTAAATAAACAGTAATCGAATTAGTAGACAAATGTAAATCCAAAAGTTGGGATTTGACTGACCTGATCTGGGAAGGGCTTCCTGATCCATAAGCTGTCGCGAGTGAGGTCCACGCATCACGAGCTGTCTGCACGCCCACCAACGTGTGAATGACTGTCGGGGACAGAGAATGGATCAGCCAACCAAGAACCAGCTGGTCTTGGCGAAACCATTTTGTATACGCTGGAGAGACGACACCAGCCTCGGTGGTTCGTGCCGGAATGAGGACAGAGCTGTCTACATGGCCGATCAGGTCGTATCCAGCCAAGAAGGGCTCGATTTGGAGCTTCCACGGGACGTAGTTCGTTGCATCAAGATTGATAGCGAGCTGAGCAGGGGGTGCAGGGAGCTGCTAACTATTGGCAGCGGCGGCCATGAGGAAACAAAAAATGAAATCGGCTAGGGTTGGTCGAGGGAGAGAGAGGAAGGGGCGGCGACTAGGGTTGGCCGAGAAAAAAAAGGAAATTACTTTTAGGCTCTGATTACCATGTTAGAGTGAATTGGTTTGAAGATTTACCCACACCCAACCGTGTGCATATCAATGTATATTTATAGAATAAGTTGGTTACAATAATGGAAAGGATAATCACAAGAGATAATTACAAAGAGTAGGAGAATAATCCTAATTAATATTCTGATCCTTAACACAGTCTAGGTAGTCTTCAGGCGGCTGTCGGGCCGCTCTTAAAGTTTCGCCATGGTGTTGGCGTACTCCAGTGCATACGGCATGCGAGGGCCTAAATGCATAGCTTGGACCCATCAACTATCCATATTAATCTTGTTAGATTTCTCAATTAATTAAGTATAGTATATAATTTAATTATTTCCCTTTCAAAAAAGCTCTCCTACTTGCCTAAAAAAGTTCTCTTCCCTATTAAATCTAACACTTATCCATGTAGAAATAATAGAGGTATTATTTGTGTGCCTAAAATTCCAACTTCTAGAGGCATTTACTATTTCTACTTCTACATAAATCAATTGTATAATTTATAGTGACATTTATAAATTTTTTTCCTATTAAACTATAAACAAAAATTCATTATCACTAAAATAATTACATATCTTTGAAATAGAGGCAAATACTTATACTTATAGAACCAAAATTATTTTGTATATAATATGTACCATTATGTACATTTAGAGACAAATATTATATGCACCTCCTTGATTTTTCATGTATAGATAAATTTTTTTAGCGAAACAAAACTTCATACTAATTTGAAAATAAATAAAGAAAGAATGTAAGATTCGTACTAATTATTTTGCCCAAAATATTCTCATCCATTTTCACTTCTCCCCACTATTAGATTAATCTAGTAGGGATGCTTCCGCTCCTATTTAGTATTTACCAATGTTTTCAATGTCGTATCCTGCCCCTCAGTTGGATCGGTCCGACCGTGAACCAGTCAGCTCTCCGGCACCGATAAATTCTGGTTCAATCCTGGTTTGATACTGGTTCAACCCTGATTTTCCCATTAAACTTTTGAACCCTTGAGCTTGTCGGCTCGACCCCATTCCGGTTCTGAAAACCTTGGTATTTACAGAGTGCTGAAAGACCTTCAAATCATAATTATAAGCCAACATATTGTGGGGATATATGAAAATGTTAATTTATGATGTCCAAATCAGAGAAATAAATGAAAAGAAAAGTAGTGGCGAAAGCTTCCAAGCTATACCTTTTTACAACCACCCACCCACAACAAAAGCCTAACTCTCCTTCTATAAATTGACACCACTTAACCAAACCTCAACGAACCAACCCCCAACACTTAACATTACAACTCCCCTCTTTCTCTCTCCTCTCTCTTTTGTACTACATCTTTCCCTCTCCACAAACTTGTTCCCACTAGTCTAGTTGTTGAATAATCTCAAGGCATATATGGTGATGCAAAGCAGCCTGAAAGAAGTCATGAACGCCAGAACCTTCGGGTCGACCTCCAGATGGAGCGAGACCATAGTTCTAGCACATGGCTTCGGTGGGGACCAATCAGCCTGGGACGACATCATCCCGGTACTCACTCAACACTATCAAGTGGTGTCGTTCGACTGGTGCTTCTCGGGGGCTGTAAAGGATCCAAACTTGTACGACCATGACAAGTACTCGTCCTACGACTCCTTTGCTAATGACTTGATCTGTCTATTAGAAGAGATGGGCCTTCATTCCGTGGTTTTCTTGGGCCACTCCATGTCTGGAATGATCGGATGCATTGCTTCCATCAAACGGCCACAACTTTTCAAGCGTTTAGTCCTCGTCGGTGCTTCTCCCAGGTACAGAGAATAGAATAATTAGATGATTAATTTAATTTGTCAATAATTTTCTAATTTTTGTACTCTTGTTTTGTTTTTTGTACTGTCTGGTTTTTGGGGGATGAGTTGTCGTTTGTGTTATTTTTTTTTTTTTATAGGGGGAAAAGTGGGGTTTTGGAAACGATTGGGTACATATGGGTTATTATAATATCTTTTTTGTCTTGTTTGTGAAAAGGTTGTTTTTAATTTACTTGTGGACTATTATAACAAATTAATTAAAGTGATCAACACCCTGTAATGTATTCCCATTAAACTAAGGTTTAGTCTGAAAGAGTCTGCTCGTTGAATGGAAACGTTAGTCTAAACACAGTTTCTAATTTCTTATATAGCTAGCAACTATGTTTGAAAAATACTCTCTTCTTCTTTAATTAAATGTGTTTCATGGGCCCAATTCTAACCAGAATTATGACTTTATGAGTTCAAAAAAAGAAGAGAAATTAAATCACCAGAAATCAAAGAAAGATGGATTGAGATTGACCCAGCCTAGCTAGTTATGAACCTACTGTTAGAGTCAAGATTGTTTATGGGTCTAGGCTCAAAGATATAAATTTAGTGTAATTATATTTTATATATCGGACTCAGAGTTATATTATATTTTGGTCACCGTCCATTATATAAATGTAATATTAATGAGTGGGAGTTGAACAACATTAATATTTTCTCACTTATCTTTTTTCCTGTTAAGTTTTTAGATTTGTAATACGCACTTAGTAGACCCGAAGTACATACATGAAAACTTAAGCGCAACTGATGTACAAATTAACCATTAATGGAAGCATCCTCGCCTAGGGCTTATATCTTTGTCACCATAAGACATCCATTAAGGAGTCTATATACATTTTTAATCGGGCAAAAAAAGTATTTTAACAATTAGAAGTCATTTTGTGACAAAACAGATACATGAACGAGGAGGATTACGAAGGAGGATTCGAGGGCTCACACATCGAAGACCTCATCAACAACATACAAACCAATTTCTCCAAATGGGCTCCTTCCTTCGCGGCCATGGTCATCGGAAGAGGAGGTGACAACGTCCCTTCTGCCGTCGAGAAATTCGGAAACTCATTGCTGAATATGGAACCAAAGGTGGCTCTGTCCGTGGCTAAAACTGTATTCTACTGTGACTACAGGGGAGTGTTGGGGAAAGTCACTACTCCTACCACCATTGTCCAAACTACCAACGATGCAGCTGTTCCCACTTCTGTAGCCTACTACATGCATGAGAGGATCAAGGGGAAATCAACGGTCGAGATCATCGACACAGATGGTCACTTCCCTCATCTCACCGCATCTGATGATCTCCTTGATTTGCTTGGTGGAGTCCTTGGATTTGCAGCTTGATCTAGAGTACTATACATTATTATAAACGTCTGATAATGTATGTTTAATTACGTTGTTTGTAGTGGGTTTTTGTGTTCTCGTCGTAGGCGTGTATGTTGGTTTAGCTTGTGGATAAACCATTAGATATCGACAATTGGTCATCGTGATCATAGAACACTGTTATTGTTGTTACGGCTTTTCCAAGGGATTAGGGGCTCTATTGTTTGTCTTTTTGGCTTTGTTTTGTATAATATGTTTTTTCTGTCTATAAAACATTTGGTTGGTGGTTGTTTGATTTGATAATTTCTTGGTTTAATTTCTTTTGGGTGGGGATTACCACCTGAAATGGGTATCCGGAAATCGGGTACCCACCCGAAATCCAGCCTAATTGGGTGGGGATTATCATTGACCGAGTAAAGTTGATGGGTATGGGCAAACCTGTTACCCAGTGAGATAGTGGTTAATGGGTGGGGATTGGTTTCAAGGTATCCCCCCCATACCTAACCTGCTGGGTACCCAATATCAAACAACGTTGTATTAGCCATAATATATCATCTATGTTTAACGGACCATACTCGATTTCTACTTCAATCATTTAGTTCTTCACTTCCACTTATCCATCGAGCAGTCTGTTATTCCCTCTCAAAACCATAATACTCTGAAAATCGCAACTTCATCTCGAAAATCTCTTTGCAATCCAGATGCAAAGAGATTTTGGGTTCACCCAATGGGTAAACCCGCTACCCATGTCGGGGTGGGAATAGTTTGAGTTTTGTACCCGTTTAGTCTTGGTGGGCGAGTATAAGTAATACCCGTTTAATAAATAAGTAGGTAGTGGATATATGGTATTCGGATCCGTGAGTACCCATTGCCAAACGTTAGGGATACTTTTTCTAGTGAGTGAAATATATAATCGGCGTTATTAATTAGGGCAGCATTTTGTTCAAAGGGATAAGACACAAGAAGCTAGATAAGTGACCAAGTTAGGTAGGTAGCAGCAATAAATGTTATAATTATACGTGTGATTGCGTAATAACATTTTTATAGAATGTAAACAAATGAGTCCCTTGAGATAACCAAAAAGACACAGTAAAAATGGTGAAGGTTCCCAAGTAATGCGTCAGATGAAAAAGTAGATGAAAGCAACCTCATGTATATGCATGTACGTCTTTACTCTTTAGCCACACTTCGATATATTCTAGATCATAATTATTATTTACTTGTAATTATTATTATGTAACAATGACATCAATCTCATCTCATATTGTTGTTCTTTGGTTTACACACGACACAGCCAATAATACGTCCATACAGAACATATAATTATTTATTTTTATTAGGTCACTCATATTCTATAATGTTACCATTTTTCTATTGATTTTGTCAATTATACGACTAATATATATTAGTATTATTGTGCCTATCACATTCTATTTAAACTTTTTCGATTATGACATGTCCTCAATTGTTGCCGTTAATTTATATAGGTGACATGATGATGATGTTAAGAGTTCATAGGAAACCGCCCGATTGACATCATACATGACAATTTTTTATAAAGTACTACAAAATTAAAAATTATGAAAAAATTAAAATGATATGAAAATGTAAAAAAAAAAACTCACACAAACCCTCATTCAAGCATGTTGTCCAAATGTTCATTGGATATCTACCAAATTCGGCGCCTCTACTGCATTCAAGCAACGCGACACCACACCCACCACAACAACCACTTATAAAATCTCATTTTCACGTTATTCTCTGATAAAATTTATCTGAAAGAGTAGCCCATCCTCCGAGTTCAATCTCTACAAGCTGAGAAAAGTATATCAACGCAACCTACTCAAATTGTTCCTTTTTCCATGCCCAGATCTAGTTTCCTCTAGCTCTCCTAGCATCCTCGACTTCTCGTGTCTCGTCGTTAGTCAAGCACTCCCTTGATTCACAACCAATTGTCACTCGTGAGGAGCTTAGCCCAAAAACACATTTTATTATCTGTAACGACTCGTGTGGGCTTTGCCTAAATAGTAATTGACATAACCAAACCTAGAAGTCAACATTTAGGGGTCGTTTTCCGTGCAGGTTTTGGGACCTAGATTTGGCTGAAATCCATTTCCCCCCAAATTCCATGTTTTTCGGTCTATTTAAATAACCCAAATCCGGGGGAGTTCAATTCCTGGCAGGCTTTCAAATCAGCCCTGGGCAGGTTTTTAATTCCCTTTGAAACTGGAAGGAGTTGGGCGGATTTTAAGGTCCCAACCCAATTTTTTTCCAATCTTGCCAAACTTACCCCAAATTTTTTTGTTCTATTTTCTTCGAGTTCGTCTAATACCTCGAATCTGAACCTTATCCTTCTTCTCCATTGTCCCAGAATCGCAAAGTATGTACGAAAATTTGTTTGAGGAAGATAACGAATAATTTTTTGTGTGTTTGATTTTTTTTTTCCGTTGATAGAATAGAGTTTCACGGACAGGCCTTATTTGAATATTGGTAGAATATTGTTGATCGTTTGAATATTGATGTTTGATCGAATAATATTTATTATTTGAATATTGAGTTTGGTCGAATAAAAAACTTTGAATATTTTTATAATAATGGTGAGCTCGAATTTTTTTAGTATATTGTGTAGATAATGGCATAAATGAGATGTAGAAAGAATGTAGAGGTTGTTCGGATTGATAAGAAGGTTAGTTTAGTAATGCTAGGTGGTCCTTTATTTGAAATCCATATGGTTATGGTATTGTGGAAAACAAGGAATTAAAATCCGGAAGGAACCCCAACAATCAAATCCCTTCCGGATTTTAATTCCATTGCAATTCATTTCCACGCGGAAAACGACCCCTTACTAAAGGAGAACCAAAGGAATCAGTAAATAGAATATTATAGATGGCATGAAATCCATTAACAACATCTGTGATAAACATCTTCCAGATTGAAGCCTTAGTGGCGCTCGACGTGTAGATGATGAGCCAACATGAGGAGGATTGGTATTTGGTACATGCTACGCTGGAAGTCAGATCTGAATTGCAATTAGAGATGGAATTGGGTTTAATCGACCAGGACTAAGGGTTCGTTTTTCGCGTGAAAGTGAATTGCAGTGGAATTAAAATTCGGAAGGGATTTGATTGCTGGGGAAGGTCCTAGGGATGATTGAATTAAGAGAAAGAATGAGGCCCTCTGCAGAGGAGTCAGTGCAGTATTTGTCCTCTGATAATGTGTCCACTATGGATTGCCCATCTTACTGTAGCGATCATGGCCGTTCACTGTAGTCGTTGTGATGATGCCACATCTCTCAGCCTGCTCTGAAACCCTACAGTCACTAGGGCTCTGTTTAATGGGCCTCCAAGGATTAAGGCTGGGTCGCCGTGCTGAGGCGATCCATTCCTAAGGATGAGGTCAACGAATCGTTGACTCTCGGAACGTTTGGTGGGCCTATGATTGCTGGGCCAGGTGCCTAATCTCTTGGCTCTGAACAATGACCCATGAGGCCTATGATCGTGTGTCCAGGGCCTATCAATTGCCCCCAAGCCTATCACTTATTTTCTTACTAAGTGGCAGGCTGATGTCTTAGTCGCCTGAAGCTATTTATCGGCCATCCTTGAATGATCGTCTAGGGCCTATCAAAATCTATTATCGGAGAGAAATAGTTAGAAACAAAGTGTGACACCCCTTCTTAGAAGACCTGGCTGAACCACTAGTTCAACTAAGTATATCTACTAAATCATGTAAATGAGAAGAACTTGTTTAAGCCAATTAAATTAGCATAAATTGTTTTCCTAAGGATGTGACGTTTGAATTTATTAGATTTTAAAACACCTTTTTTAAACCTTGAGACAACCTTAGAAGGCAAAATATTATAAATTTAAACTCCCATTTTTCGCTTTTAAAATTGTCCCAAAATTGTATACTTTCAAGTACTCTGATAAATCCTTTATTTATTCTAATTTTAACCTTAGAAGGCATGTAAAAGAGTTTTCGCCTAATACTCAAGAGTGATTCTCAATAGCTTCATGTTCCTCTAGTCATTACTGATTCTGATTAACCACCTAATTTCCGCTCCACCCTTTAATCGACTAGGCCTATATCCGTTAACCAACCGTTTTCCTCCACTACCTCTAAATATCCATTATGGCCTCCTAAGCCACTGGTCGGTGATAAAAAGATTTTACCAAGGTCGTATTCCACGAGGTCCTCTCATAAACCAATACTCACATTTCTCATAGACGGTCTAGACATTTGAAATTGGTTTGGTTTGATAAGAAATTCATAACAAAAGCAAATATATGCAATACTAACAAAGATTAAGCAAAAGAGAAAGGTGGCTCAAATCAAAGACAAAGGGGTTCTCTTGGTAGGTAGTTTCATCATGCTCAAGATGACTAATTGAACAAACAAGCCAATTAAGATCGAGTTTGCATTCGGATGACCATGCATTTCACTTCTATAGACTCAATGCACTCTCGTAGCACCTAATCCCTATCCAAATACCACTCAACTTAGGCTCTCGCTCTCAAGCTAAGTGAAAAAGGATGCATTCTAAGTGTTTGATGAAATGCCAAGACACAAGACCCTCTTAAGACTCTATGACCACAAGGCTAGGCACAACACTCTCATATCAATGCCCTAACACTAAGAGATTCACCAAAAAGCCTTTTCAAACTCAATTGAATGAAAATCCACATGCACACAAGTGTTCGATAAAATGCCCAAGAGAGAAATCAAGTGAAAATGGTTGAAACAATATGATCTAATCTCTTAGAACACACTCACTTCAATCCCTAGACCTACAATCTATGCAATCCAAGCACTCTCATACATCAAATCACATTGAATGGACCAAATCAAGCAAACATGGCATAAAATGGCATTAAGAACAAGTCTAGGAATCATCCTCATACAACCAAGATCAATCATGGCAAGTTCTATACAATCATCCCTCTATCATAGCACAACTAATCTACCCATCCAAGATGAACCCTAGAAACTCAGCCACACATGGCCAAGGGAGTAAAGAGAAAATAAGGAAGAATGGTCACCAAGAACACCATGGATGAATCCTTGAGATGATCTTCACTTCTCCACTTGTAAGCACTTCTCCCAAGGTTTGTTGGCTTCAATCCTAGCTCCAATGTCTTCAAATTGCTCCAAAAATGTGTTCTAGGGTTTGAGGGTTCGTTGGTATGTGTTTGGGGTTCAAAAGAGATCAAAAGAATACCTCAAAATAGTAAAAAAACGTGGGTATTTATAGTGCAGGGGGCAGTGCACGGCGTGCACCCCTGCACTCTGCATAAATCCCAAACTTGCAACAGCCATATCTCCTCCGTCCTAGCTCCGATTGACCTCCCGTTTGATCCTATGTGCTCCTTGTCACCAGTACTACGATACTAAGACCTGAAAATGCCAAGAAAAAAACTCCAATAGACACGGAATTGGCCTCAAAGTAGCAACCGGGCAACAAATGGACACTTAGCACAAAACTTCAATAAAAGCATATTAAGCATGGCATTTAAGGATCAAACACGGGCATTTCATAGGTCAATCATAAGCTAAAAATGCACTAAATAAAGTCACATCAAATTCCCCTACGACTAAGCTTTGCTTGTCCTCAAGCAAATGAATTAGAAAACATCCAAGTTCACAAATGACAAGATCAGTCCCATTGAGATTCAAGCAATGACAATTTGGCTTAAAATGTTCCACGAACAAACTTAACCTACACATGCAAGAACGTCAACCAAACAAGTCTAGACCTCACTATTTTCTGCACACTTCAAGTAGTGGATAATTGGGAAACAGAAAAACCGACCACGACAACACTAACTCTAATCAAAAGGACTTGAACTCGGGAAATGGAACGGATTAGGTGCGGGTAGGAAAATTTTGGAAAGTGGTGAGTGATCGTGATGTGACTATCGACTTGACTTCGTCCGCCTCTAGATCTGCACTTTTTACGCTCAAGCTAGGATCACTACAACAAGGGCCACATTGAGAACTCTTTTTTCTTTTTTCTTTTTTTCGTACTGCATACTAGTGCTCGATCCAACACTTCACTTAGGTGTTGAACCTGCCTAGCTCACAGTCTTTGCCTTTGCTAGTGCTTAACCTGACACTTCACTTAGGTGCCGAGCTTGCCTAGCTTTTCTTTTGGCACTTCAAGAGTTTCATCAACTTGAACACTTTCTTTTGAGCATTTTCTTTTTTTTTCTTTTCTTCACAAATTAGCCACTTGATCCCTAGCCCCTTACAACTTCCACACAAGATTTCGAATTAGATTTCCGTCTAATCTCAAGCCACAATCACGAGGGATCAAAAAGGGAATGAAGAACATGGAATAGGGTAAAAATGTGTATGATCCAACAAACAGGCCAAGGCTCAACGGGTTATCCTATAGGAAACTGATTCGGGTAGGCTTTTTGGCTGAATGTGGTGAACTTCTAATTGCCTTTATCATCTTAGAATGGTGTTATCGAGCGGTACAAAAACACGTATCAAACCAATCAACCAACATACAAGAGTGATCCAATATCTGTTCTGGCCCAGACTCATTTGATCTTAGTGCTGACATGCTGGTTATAGGTTCTAAGTGGAACAGTCTAAACGTCATTATGAAAGCTTGAAGTCAATTAGACACCAAAAGTCAAGAACCGAATGATTCTACGATAGAGGAATTTGACATTCAATCAGGATCATGCAAATCATCAAAGCATAGCATTACATTTCTACCACAAATAATCACACCAAACCTCAAAGTCCCCTACGACTAACAGGAGCATTGTCCTCAATGATCAAGAGAGAGAGGGTAAGGTGGAACGAAATTACCGCGTTGGTAGAGAGGAGCATAAGACGTAATAGTGGTGAAATAGTTCCATGATGATCCTTGGTGAAGAGTGATCCAAAATGCTTGTCAAGCCTTATTCAAAAAGCTAAAACAACACAACAACCTCAAACAACAATTAAAAGCGAAAAATTAAAGATAACATGGGGTGCCTCCCAAGAAGCGCTTGGTTACCGTCTTAAGCTCGACGATACATGTGTTTTGGTGTCCAACTTAGTACCTCTTTCAGGTTAAGAAGCTTCTTCCATGATGAAGATTGAGGTCCAAGTAGCAATAGAAGCAAAGGGTAGACTAGCCAATGAGCAATGATGCTTGTATAACACTTGATACCTTGGGGTGGCTTGTTACCTTTGAGTTTCGAAGCTTGAGGAAGAAAGTATGGTAGGGGGCACCATTTAGCTCCATCGTCTCCAAGTTGGTGATGCCACTCAAGGAGTCTTCCGGTTCAAGCATGGGCGGCTCCTCTTCCATTATCACCTTAGAGGTAGTACAGATGCATGTCTCCTTGGGGTCTTGGCACAAATACTTCATGACCAAGCAAGAAGTTTGAAGGGTACTCTCAATCTTTGGTGGTACCACAATAGGGTGGTGTTGTTCACTCTCGTGCTCCACTCTTGGTACCACCTCTTCTTGAAGAGTCTTCACGTCACATCTCACCTCCTCTAAGGTGTCATCATCCTCAAGTCTCCTTGGTTCTTCTATTCACACATCATCGTTGCTTGGCATGTCCTCGGGAAGAACATGTACTTCAATCTCCTCCACTACCAAATCTTCTTCCGTGTCAAGCTCTTCAGATTCATAAATGTCATCTTCATCATCATAAACTTGCTCCACATGATTGAGACGGTGTTCATTCTCAAGAATCTCTGTGACGAGCTCTATGCTTTGGGATAAACGGTTAACTCGGTTTGCATTATCCTCCGCAATTTGCAAGATCTCTAGCATGAAAGGAGGTGGAAGAGGTTTCTCATGGCTCATGAACTCCTCTTGGGGAAACTCACTTTCTTCTTCTTCCATGACAAGCACTTCCGGTTCATAGGTGTCGATGATGAGCTTCACACTTTGAGTTAGACGATCCAACTGAGCCGCATTATCTTTCGCAATTTGCAACATCTCCTCAATTGTGGAGGAGGGTGGAGAATGTTGTTCATCCTCGAGAGCTTCCTTGATGAGTGTCATGCCTTGAGCTAAGCGATTAAGTTGGTTCGCATTGTCATCCGCAATCTTCAAAGCTTCCTCAAGTGTGGAAAGAGGTGGAGAAGGCTCCTCATAACTTACCAACTCCTCTCGAGGACGCTCACTTTCCTTCACCATTTTCAAGAGCTCCTCTAGCATAGAAGGCGGTGGAGGATGTTGTTCATGACTTGTGAAATCCTCTTGATAATACCCCGGCAAGACTTGATGGTAGGGTGGAGATGGATAGGGGCATTGCTCGTTCCACATGGGTGTTGAAGCTTGTTGTTCTTGACCCCACCATTGGCTATCTCCTTCACAAGTTTCTTGGTAGTAGTTGGATGGAGTAGGATGACCAAAGTATGGGTTAGGAGATGGATTCCACCCTTGATAGGTACCATAACCATTACCTCCATTCGACGAGTTCATCTTACTTGCAACTTTGCTCCCATGAACTAAGTGAGTTAGAGAACGGATCGGTGGATAAGGGACCTACAAACACGCTCAACAAACACAACCAAGTAGTACAACAATGCGGGGTAACAAAACCACAAAAACAAATAACAAAGAAGCAAAACTAAAACGGAAGGAAGTGAATAGAACGGTCCAATACTAAATGCTTTCAAAGGATTGAGAAAGTCCCCGGCAACGGCGCCAAAAACTTGATAAAAAGATTTTACCAAGGTCGTATTCCACGAGGTCCTCTCATAAACCAATACTCACACTTCTCATAGACGGTCTAGACATTTGAAATTGGTTTGGTTTGATAAGAAATTCAGAACAAAAGCAAATATATGCAATACTAACAAAGATTAAGCAAGAGAGAAAGGTGGCTCAAATCAAAGACAAAGGGGTTCTCTTGGTGGGTAGTTTCATCATGCTCAAGATGACTAATTGAACAAACAAGCCAATTAAGATCGAGTTTGCATTCGGATGACCATGCATTTCACTTCTATAGACTCAATGCACTCTCGTAGCACCTAATCCCTATTCAAATACCACTCAACTTAGGCTCTCGCTCTCAAGCTAAGTGAAAAAGGATGCATTCTAAGTGTTTGATGAAATGCCAAGACACAAGACCCTCTCTTAAGACTCTATGATCACAAGGCTAGGCACAACACTCTCATATCAATGCCCTAACACTAAGACATTCACCAAAAAGCCTTTTCAAACTCAATTGAATGAAAATCCACATGCACACCAAGTGTTCGATAAAATGCCCAAGAGAGAAATCAAGTGAAAATGGTTGAAACAAGATGATCTAATATCTTAGAACACACTCACTTCAATCCCTAGACCTACAATCTATGCAATCCAAGCACTCTCATACATCAAATCACATTAAATGGACCAAATCAAGCAAACATGGCATAAAATGGCATTAAGAACAAGTCTATGAATCATCCTCATACAACCAAGATCAATCATGGCAAGTTCTATACAATCATCCCTCTATCATAGCACAACTAATCTACCCATCCAAGATGAATCCTAGAAACTCAGCCACACATGGCCAAGGGAGTAAAGAGAAAATAATGAAGAATGGTCACCAAGAACACCATGGATGAATCCTTGAGATGATCTTCACTTCTCCACTTGTAAGCACTTCTCCCAAGGTTTGTTGGCTTCAATCCTAGCTCCAATGTCTTCAAATTGCTCCAAAAATGTGTTCTAGGGTTTGAGGGTTCGTTGGTATGTGTTTGGGGTTCAAGAGAGATCAAAAGAATACCTCAAAATAGTAAAAAACGTGGGTATTTATAGTGCAGGGGGCAGTGCACGGCGTGCACCCCTGCACTCTGCATAAATCCCAAACTTGCAACAGCCATATCTCCTCCGTCCTAGCTCCGATTGACCTCCCGTTTGATCCTACGTGCTCCTTGTCACCAGTACTACGATGCCAAGACCTGAAAATGCCAAGAAACCAACTCCAATAGACACGGAATTGGCCTCAAAGTAGCAACCTGACAACAAATGGACACTTAGCACAAAACTTCAATAAAAGCATATTAAGCATGGCATTTAAGGATCAAACACGGGCATTTCATAGGTCAATCATAAGCTAAAAATGCACTAAATAAAGTCACATCAGTCGGCTTCTTCCGTCTGTGAATATCTTGAGTCTAACATGTTACATGGTTGTGAATTTAATTCACCCTTTTCCGTTGTCATCCCGTTCCTTTACTTGCGGACACACTAGTCTCCTTGACTCCCTCACATGGTCGTTGACTCCACTTTCCATGCCACCACGGATGAAGCATAACTATTGATTCCTCACTTAAATTAATCCCCGAGTAACCACAATTCTAATCTCTCGTCCTTTCCGTAGATCATTCTCAAAGATCCTCTTCAAACCATCCCAGTACTAGTCTCGCTTATCGAGACCCTTAAACAAAAAGTCAACCCTGCCCATGAAATTCACTGGTACCAACAATTACACCTTGTTTTCCATGCTTGTTTCTTTTCATTCTTCTCATGGTTAAATCACGTACTACACCCGTTTTCTGAAACCCTAAGCCTGTGATTACTCAATCACTACGACCGTCACTAATGTGTCAAAGCCCGTTGGATACGCCGACCCTATGATCGTTACTGCTCTTCCAACACCCATTGGCTTTACTAGCACAACGGTCATTGTATTCAGACTACACCCATTGCCTCTTACCATTCTCAAGTTGTTCTTGTTCCAACCGTTAATCCCTAGAACACCATAACCACTGTCGGACCACTATTCCTCCCATAGCATATGATACATACACCCTCTACCATACAACGATTCCGATTTGGCTTATTAAGCATTACCTCCCCTAAACCTACCTTTAATAGTTAAAAATGCCTTAAACCTCTAAACTTCAAAACGCCTTTTATGATCCTTTAAACCTTGATCTTTAATACCTTAAACCTTTAATTTTTTCAGTAAAACCTTGATCTCAAAATCTCAAACTAACACTTTTCTTAAAAGAAAAACTCGTTGTAGAACCGAAACTTAATTTATCTAAAAACCCGTGTTCATACTACCAATAAATTTTGGTCAAAACGATTTGAATCCATAAATCCTCTACTATCTCAATAATTCTTTGAAACAAAAACTATTTGAAATTCCTAATATATCTTTTAATTAATGAAAATAAATTATCGAGCAAAACTTGTTTAAACTAGCTAAATGAACATATATTTCTCTATTTGAATAAAACCTAGAATTTATTAGACTTGAAAACACATCTCTTTATCTTAAAACAATCGGTCCTTCTCATTAACCATAATAAAACTTTAAATTAAACTTTTATTTTTTCACCTTTAAAATCTTCCCAGAAGGTTTTACCCTGAAATACTCCAATGAATCCCTTTTTATACTAACTTTAACCTTAGAATCACGTAAAAGAATTTAATCTCAATATACTTGAGAATGATGCTCAATAATTCCATGTTCGGCTAGCCATTACTTTGATTATACACCTAATTTCAGCTCCACCCTTTATTGGGTTTGTTCTCTAGTCGTTATCCAACAACTTTCCTCAACTACCTCTGAATTTCCATTTTAAGCTTCCTATGCCACTGATTAGTGTCTCTCTGTTGTGTGACTTACTGGAGTGTATAACGTTGCCTGGTTGTGAATTCAATCACCTTTTCCATCGTCGTCTCACTCATGAACTCGTGAACTCCTTATTTAATTAACTAACTACTCTGTCTTTCAGTTCAAACAAACTTTTGTTGTGACCCATAAATTATTTCAGTTGCTTCCAAACACTGATAGGCTTGCTGCCTTAGAACTTTGATTCTGTTTCTTGACATCCTCTATGTTCGTTGGGGATGGCACAACGTGATGAGACAATCGTACCTTGGACACGGCCGGAGCTACCCCTGACCCGGAGCCAAGTCAAGTCCTTCAAAAGGAGTATTAATGGATACATGGAGGCTTGGAGTAAAGGGAGGCACGAAGAGGACTTGGAGAGGTTCGTGAGGAAATGCTACACACCAAGCCTTGATGATGATGTCGAGCCGGCCCCTAGCACTAATGTCGTGCTGAGACAATACCCGCCCATGGCCGACACCAGTACTGGGATGAGGACCGATGTCGGAGCCGAACCAATGGCCCAGACAGACTAAGGCTGCACCGGAGCCCCAGGACACCCTAGAGCAGATGATCACACCTAGTCGGGCCCCGAGGACCAAGCACAGGACCGAGCCAGCTACGGGCCCAGGGCTGGGCCAGACACATACCCTGGGCTGACACCAGGGCCCATGCCGGAGGCGTTTTGGGCCGAGCCACCAAAATACACATGCCTTGCAGAAATCCTTCACCTACAAGGATTCCTTGCCCCCTCAGGATAAACCTCCACTAATCCAAGTCCAATTTGGAGAAGGACACGCGGAGGACATGGAATCCTTGTCCGACTAGGACACCCAAAACCGGTCTGGACACGGACACAAACATGGCACCCGCCTAGGGTTTTGCTGGTTTAGGGTTTTACTTATTTGAGACAGTTTCCAAGTTTCAATAGGATTTATTCCTTTTCAGTAGTTTGTTTAGGAATATTTTGAGTTGTTTATTATTTTAAACTTAGTTTCTAACTAGGAATAGGAGAAGTCTTAGGCCGATCCTTGTGCTATGAAAGGAGGCATTCGGTCATCATTGTAAGCCACAACTTTTATGATAATTGAATTTCAGAACTTAGTTCTTGGTTCCTTCAAGCTTTTGCTCGCTGTTACTTAGCTTAAGATTAGGTTTATCATGATTTGAGGTATACACCCTCGACTGCGTGGCACCACTCGACTTGGACACTTAGGGTTCCTAGTTATTTACAACTAGTGGGTCCAAGTACTCTCCGTCGACACTAAGGTTAAATTCGTTGTCTTTTACACAACTTATGGTATTAGGGTCACCTGCCCACGGCTGCAGGCGGTGGAGATCTAGAAGCAGGTAGAGGAGCTAATGTACAAGGGATATGTGAGGGAGAGCATGAGCCCTTGTGTTGTACCAGTCATCATTGTGCCAAAGAAGGAAGGAACTTAGAGGATGTGTGTCGATTGTCGTTCCATCAATAATATCACAGTTAAGTATCGACACCCTATCTCTAGGTTAGATGATATGCTTGATGAATTGCATGGTTCTACTATCTTTTCAAAAATTGATTTAAAATCTGGCTATCACAAAATCCGACAGAAGGAAGGTGATGAGTGGAAAATTGCCTTTAAAACTAAGCTAGGTTTATATGAATGGATGGTCATGTCCTTCAGCCTAACTAATGCACCTAGAACCTTCATGAGGTTAATGAATCAAGTGCTTAGATCATTCATAGGGAAATTTGTGGTTCTTTACTTCGATGATATACTAATTTATTCAAAAACCCTAGATGATCACCTTGGACACCTAAAATCTATCCTAGAAACCCCAAGAAAGGAAAAAATGTATGCTAACATGGCCAAGTGCACCTTTTGCACAAATCACCTTGTTTTTTTAGCTTTGTTGTGAGTTGTAAAGGAATCAGGGTTGATGACGACAAGAGAGAAGCCATCAAGTCATGGCTGACGCCCCAAAGCATCACTGATGTTAAGAGCTTTCATGGATTAGCCAGCTTCTATTGAAAGTTTGTGAGGGATTTCAGCACCATTGTTGCCCCTCTCACAGTTGTCATCTAGAAGAACACCCCTTTCAAGTGGGGGACAGCCCAACATCAGGCCTTTGAGCCTTGAAGAAGAAGCTCACTGAAGCCCCACGGCTCATGCTGCCGGATTTCACCAAGCCCTTTGAAATCGAGTGTGATGCCTCTGGAGTGGGAATTGGAGCTGTGCTCATGCAAGAGAAGTGGCCCATAGCTTACTTTAGTGAGAAGTTGAGTGGAGCCACACTCAACTACCCAACCTACGACAAGGAGCTCTATGCCTTGGTGAGAGCCCTCAAGACTTGGCAACATTACTTGTGGCCCAAGGAGTTCATCATCCATATGGATCATGAATCCCTCAAGTACTTGAGATCTCAACACAAGCTCAACAAGAGACATGCTAGGTGGGTTGAGTTCATTGAATATTTTCCCTACATCATACAATTCAAGCAAGGTAAGGAGAATGTGGTAGCAGATGTCCTTTCTAAGAGGTATACCCTAATCTCTGTCCTTAGCACTAAGTTCATTAGCTTTGAATACATCAAAGACTTATATGCTACTAACCTTGATTTTAAGGATGTTTTTTGAAGCTTGTGAACAAGGAATATTTGGGAAGTTTTACAAGCAAGATGGTTATTTGTTCAAAGAGTCAAAACTGTGTTTACCTAACCATTCTTGTAGGATTGTCTTGGTGAGAGAAGCTCACGGTAGAGGACTCATGGGACACTTTGGAGTGGCTAAGACCGTGGCCTGCCTTAAGGAGCACTTCTATTGGCCCAAGATGCTCCATGATGTGGAAAAGATTATAGCTCAATGCTCCAAATGCCAAAGAGCTAAGTCCCACCTTCAACCCTACGGTTTATATACTCGTGTACCTATTCTTGAGCATCCTTGGATAGATCTTTCCATGGATTTTGTGTTAGGTTTACCTAAGACTAGGAAAGGTAGAGATTCAATCTTTATGATCGTAGATAGATTTTATAAGATGGCTCATTTCATTGCATGCCACAAAGCTGATGATGCATCCTACATTGATGGCTTGTTCTTTAGGAAGAAGTTAGGTTGCATGAAGTCTCTAAGACCATAGTTTCTGATCGTGATTCCAAATTTTTAAGTTATTTTTGGAAAACCTTATGGGCTAAACTAGACACTAAACTAATGTTTTCAACTACTTGCCACCCACAAACTGATGGCCAAACTGAAGTGGTGAATAGGTCACTATCTCAAATGCTTAGGGTTGCCATTAAATCCAATATTAAGTCGTGGGAGGATTGTTTGCCGCACGTAGTGTTTGCATACAATAGGGATTTCCACTCAGCCACCCAACACTCCCCATTCGAACTTGTGTATGGTTTTAACCCCCTGCCTATACATGAGTTTTTAGATGCAAAGGACGAGCTAAGGCTGAATATGTGAGGAAACTGCATGAGAAGGCCAAGGACAACATTGAGAGGAGGACAACTCAATAGATTCGGAATGTCAACAAAGGAAGAAAGGAGAAAACCTTTGAAGCAGACGACCAAGTGTGGATACACTTCAGGAAGGACAAATTTCATCAGCAAAGGAAATCCAAGCTACTACCAAGAGGCGACGAGCCTTATACTGGCCTTCAAAGGCTCAATAATAATGCCTACGTTCTTGATCTTCCTAATTCTTATGGAGTGAGTGTCAAATTCAATGTTGCTGACTTAACTCCTTATTATGATGATGTCTATGCAGATCTGGATTACAGGCCGAATCCTTCTAAAGAAGAGGGAAATGATGAGCCAACCGTACCCTGGACACGGCCGGGGCTACCCTTGACCCGGATCCAAGTCAAGTTCTTCAAAAGGAGCATTAATAGATACATGGAGGCTTGGAGTAAAGGAATGCATGAAGAGGACATGGAGAGGTTCGTAAGGAAAAGGCTACACCTTGCTAGAAATGAAGGCCCCCGAACCTCAACACCAAGCCTTGATGATGATGCCGAGCGGCCCCTAGAACTGATGTCGGGCCGAGACAGTAGCGTCCCAGGGCCGACACAGTACCGGGACGAGGACCGATGTCGGAGCCGAACCAAGGGCCCAGATAGACTAAAGCTGCACCGGAGCCCCAAGACACCCCAGAGTAGATGCTGACACCCAGTCGGGCCTCGACGACCAAGCACAGGACCGAGCCAGCCACGGGCCCAGGGCCCATGCTAGAGGTGATTTGGGCCGAGCCACCAAAATACACGTGCCTTGCAGAAATCCTTAAGCTACAAGGATTCCTTACCCCCTCAAGACAAACCTCCACTAATCCAAGTCCAATTTGGAGAAGGACACGCGAAGGACACGGAATCATTGTCTGACTATGACACCCAAAACCGGCCTAAACACAGACACGGACACGGCACCTGCCTAGGGTTTTGCCGGTTTAGGGTTTTACTTATCTGAGACAGTTTCCTAGTTTCAATAGGATTTATTCCTTTTCAGTAGTTTGTTTAGGAATCTTTTGAGTTGTTGACTATTTTAAACTTAGTTTCTAAGTAGAAATAGGAGAAACCCTAGGACAATCCTTGTTATATAAAAGGAGGCCTTCGGCCATCATTGTAAGACACAACTTTTATGATAATTGAATTTCAGAACTTAGTTCTTGTTTCCTTCAAGCTTTTGCTCATTTTTTTTCTTAGCTTAAGGTTAGGTTTATCCTGACTCGAGGTATACACCCTCGACTGTGTGGCACCACTCGACTCAGACACTTAGGATTCCTAGTTATTTACAACTAGTGAGTCCAAGTACTCTCCGTTGGCACTAAGGTTAAACTCGTCGCCTTTTACACAACTTACGGTATTAGGGTCACTTGCCCACGAATGCAGGCGGTTCATATCACAACGCCTGTGACCACACTACTTTAACAACCATTACAAGATCTGCAACAACCATAGCCAACTCCATTACTACGGCCTAGGGATGGGAAGTTGGTTAAGGTTAACTGCCCAAAAAAAAAATAACTGACAGACAGGATTTTTGGTCGGTCCGCGGTGAAGGATGTCACAATTGGTCGGTCATCGGGTAAAATGGTGGTTAACCGAGCTGACCAATTTTAGTCGAAACTTTACCAATAGAATAATTAGGGTTCACTTCATTCATTTGTCGAAAATCAAAATTGACTTCTACTTTGTCCTCTTAGTCGCGACTTCTGCTTACCCTCGAGTCTCGCCATCGATCCTAGTCCTACGATGACTTCTCCCTTGCCAGACGCCATCTGCTTACTCTCGTCGTCGATTAGAGTTTGATAGCTTCTCCTCTCAAGGTCGTCTGAGTCTCTAACCTCTTCCCTCATACGAATCCAGACAAGTAATCCCTTCTGTTCGCACCTATGGTCGTCATGACGCCACTAATTAACGGTCGATCCCAGAAACTTCTTCCCAGTGACGGTATCACGTTAAGGTATGGTCTCATCGCTTTCTCCTCTTTCTTTATGGGTTGTAAAGGAATGATGATGCTTGATTTAGGGTTCCACTAACAAGTCACGAGTTTGCTGCTGATAATTAGTTCAGCATGTTCCATACTGTTCACGGTTAATGGATTACAGAATGAAGGTTTAGTTAATTAACAGTTGACGAGTTTGCGCGTGTAGAAGGAAGGTTCCATACTTGCTTATTAATCAACATTTTGCTTTTTGTAATCATAGACAATCAAGCAGCAACAGACTGAGTAGGTAGCAGCAGCAATCCAACAATCATCATCAATATGTTGCTGCTTTAGTTTGCCTCGTTTCATATTCGTCTTTGGCATGCTTACTCTTTAGTTTGCCTACATTTTAGTGTTTCTATTGTTGTTCCTGAATCCAAAACTGTTTGTTATGATTCAAATTATTTATTGATTCATGATTGCTAGTTGATGTAGAATGCAAATTCTATTTCTAAATAAATTTGATACGTTGAAATTAGGATATTCATGTGATAGTTTGTAAATTCAATTCAATAAATTTTCTGGAAACTAGAATATGAGGTGGAATGCTCATAAGATTAGAATACAAAAATCACAAACTAACGATGACACTAACCTGAACGATGAATATGATGAATTGATAACACTAACCTGTTGGAAGGGTAAGCCTATGGTGAAGTTTAAGCCCTCAATTGTGTGGGAAGATATTCGAGAGAGATGAGTGGCTTGATTTGGTCAGGTTATACCATTCCCCGTATGAACTTTGTGGTCTGGCTCATTATGATTAGTAGAGTAATTAATTACACTGGACGGGGTGAGGAAATGGGATGGAATTTTCATCTTCTGTCAGAGAGAAGAGGAAAGCACAAGTCACATGTTCTTTGATTGCTGTGTAACACAGCAAGTTGTAAAAATGGTCATTCCGGAGCTTGGTAGTCTGTCTTGGGAAAGAGTTGTCTGTTTAGCATCTACCTGGGGGAGCACTACTATTAAGAGGAAGGTTAAGCAGTTGAAATGGATTATGCTATTGAATGTTGTTTGAGAGCAAGGTGCGCAGCTGTGTTTGGAGGGAAAAAGTCCACTGCTCAAGAGATGGCTGATAGAATTTTTGGTGATATCAGGTTATTTGTACAAGGGAGAGTTTATGAGAAGTTAATTTTAGATAGTGTATAGTTACCTACTTCTTCTTATTTGATAGGAGTTGTAGTGAGTTTTTAGTTTCCTCTTCTTAGTATGTAAATATATGTATATGTTTTTTGATGAAATGCAACCACTTATTCATAAAAAAAATTGTTCTTATGTTGTAATTAATTGCTAGATATTGTTGAGTTAGGGTTGAATGTAATTTAAATGATATGATTGGTAAGAAATGCATTTTTAATAATTATTCTTACGTTGTAATTAATTACTAGATATCGTTGAGTTAGGGTTGAATGTAATTAAATTGATATGATTGGTATAGTATGCATTTTTTAATAATTGTTCTTACGTTGTAATGAATTGCGAGATATTATTGAATTAGAGTTTAATGTAATTAAATTGATATGATCGGTATGTTGCTAGTTAATTAACAAAATTACTATATAGTCGTAATCTATAGTTTGGATTAGGGTAGATATTGTAATTGTTACCTAGTTTCAAATAATGTTCAATGGATAGTAGATATCATACAACTTAGGAAATTCTTTAATTGATAGAAATTCTGATCTCCACTACTGAGAACCTATTCACTACACTAAATTAGGTATCTCCCAACGGATAAATCTTGGATAAACAAACCTCGATTGTCATCGGAGTACATGGATATCTTAGAAAGCTTCTTGAATTTTCCTTTCTCGAATAACAAAGTCGGAAATCAAATAGTTTGCCCATGTCCAAAATGTGGATTCAAGAAATGGCTGTGTAGGGATGACGTGCACGCGCTTTTACTTCGTAAGCCATTTCCTTCAGGCTATATTGTTTGGCTTTGACATGAAGAGCGCAACATTGGATCATATTCTCAGAGTGCAAGTACAGTAGTGCAAGACTATGATCATACAAGATCCTACCATTCAATGGTTAATAACCCACACAAGAAAACCGAGACAAACTTTGTGTGAATTAAAATAACCAAGACAACTAACAGTTAGTCAATGCAAGTTTCTCCGCGGTTATAACCGAGACAAACAAAAATAAAAACTGAGACAAAAAAAACCTGTTTTTTTAGTGAATGATGATTTTGGTGTCGTTACTGAGTGTGTCCACGAGACTAATTAAGTGCTCGCTTCTGCAGATGTTAATGAGGAAGATCAAATGAGCGAAGATAATGACATGAACTTCCATAATGACACAGAGAAGCCAGTTGGTGACAATGAAAACTTGACAAATTTACTGAAAGATGGTGAGGAAGCATTATATGAAGGATAAAAAGTTATCAAAACTCTCTTTCGTTTTGAGGCTTTATCACATCAAGTATATGCATAACATCAACGACAAAGCTATGTCGATCATCATTGATTTGTTGCATGAAGTATTTGATTTTGCCAAAATTTCGTCATCAAGATATGGTGCAAAGAAAATGATAAAATCTCTTGGGTTGGGGTACACAAAGATTTATACATGTGAGAATGATTGTATGTTATATTAGGGAAATGACATAAATGAGACTGCCAGGAGGATTTGCAAGCAGTCTAGATATAAGGATGGTGGTGGTGATGATGAGCCAGTTGGTGGAGAGGAAGCAGTTTAGTGTCAGTCTAAAGCGACCTATAATTTAGCATCGGCCGCACATTTAGCGTCGGTCACGACCGACACTAAATCGTTCAACTCAGGTTTGACTGGGCAGAGAGGCTTAGCATCAGTTCAGTAATTTAGTGTCGGTCGGTCAGTTGATCGACACTAAAACCGATCACACCCAGTCGGTTAACTAGGTGGGCCAGTTTATTTCACGTCAGTCAGTCCACTACAAAAAAAGTACATTTAACAGCGACAGAAATGAGGGATAACAGCGGCCAGGGTCGTTGTTAAATTATTTTATCAAGGGCCACATGTCGCTGTTAAAACAGAAAATGCTAAAATATTTTAACAACGGCTGATACTGGTCGCGTTTAAATAGCCACATAGCCGTTGTTATATAGACGATTAACAGCGGCCTGCCTTCTTGTCGCTGTTAAATGTATATTCAACAATGGCCATGACGCCGCTGCTAAATTATAAATTTAGCAACACAACATTTCTAACCTAAACAATACCACAAAACACCATCAATTCGTACAATTGTCAAAACCACAAAATTAGGGTTTTTGAGTTACCAAATATGATTGAATCAGAAGAAAGAAAACCTTGTTCACTTGTTCATGGCTGATGGCGGGGAGACGAGGTGATAGCGGTAACGCGACGAGGCGACGATGGCAATGGGACGAGGTAGTGGCGGTGGCAACGGGATGAGGCGGCGGCGGTAGTGGGTCGAGGCGACGGCAATTGGACGAGGCAGCATCGGCAATATCCTCGGTTTAAGCAACAGTGACAGAGAAGAGAGCGATTTGGGGATGCTTTATTATTTCGTGATTTAGAATGGTTGAGCAGCTCTGCCAAGTATTTATATCCATCGTTTAACAGCGGCCACTTAGCCGCTGCTAAATTATATAATTTAACAGTGGCTAAGTGGTCGTTGTTAAACCATCACCGTAAAAGCGACTATTAGATGGCCGTTGTTAAGCTAGTGTTGTTAAATGCCCAGATTCTTGTAGTTGTCAGACATTAGCTTCAAATGATATACTGATCAGGCCCGCCCAACACCCTATGCTAATCGGCCCACCAGCATAGGGCCTCATACTTTTGGGACCTCCACTATTGGGGTAATTAGTTTATATATATTGTTTATTGAAAGTGAAGGTCCAAGCATTTACCCTACGATCCACAGTTTTTCACCATATCTAGACACTAACCAGGCTTTTCGAATGATTAAACAGTTTTCTAATATAATAATGCTCAAAGTTTAATAATATAATATTAATTCCCTGTGCATGTTAGTGGCTTGAGATCAGGCTCCAACCTTTTCCAAGGGTTGGAAACCTTCCAACCTTTTCTCAGCCATTAGATCACTATTTGACCAATCCAATGGTCTAGATTGTTAGGGGTATTTAGGACATTACACACATAATTTAATTACTATATTTAAATTAAATAATTAATATTCTAAGGAGACCGCCGGTGACTCTCCGACGACCGGCCACCGTCGCCGGTGACTTTTTCGGTGACCGACCGCCGTCGCCACCGACTTTTCCAGCGAGACTCCGGTGATTTTTTTTTTTTTGTTTTGCTTAAAAAAAATTAGTCAACACTTTTTTTGCTGTTAACTGGTTAACGATATTTTTTTAACTAATAACAAGTTAACATAGTTTTTACCTAATAACTAGTTAACATCAATTTTTGTTTGATAACTAGTTAACAAAAAATTTAGTTGATTACTAGTTATCAAAATTAGTTAACTAGTTAACACCTTTTTTGTTGTTAACTAGTTAACAATGTTTTTTAACTGATAACCTAGTTAACATGGTTTTTAACTGATAACTAGTTAACATCGTTTTTCGTTTTATAACTTGTTACCAGATTTTAACCTGATAACTAGTTAACGAATAATCATATAATCAAAATTTTAACGAGATTTTTTTGTTAACAGGTTATATGATTAGTTATGTTATTTTTACCTAGTTAACTAGTTAACATTTTTAGGTGATAACTTGTTATCAACCTTAGTTAACTAGTTATCAAAATTAATTAACTAGTTATCAAAATTAGTTAACATGTTATTCTGATTTTAACTAGTTATTTTATTAGTAACTAGTTAACTAGTTAACATCATGATTTAGATAACTAGTTAACATAACATTTTACTTGATAACTAGTTATTTTGTTAACATCGTGATTGGGTAACTAGTTAACGAGATTATTGGATAACTAGTTAACGAGATTATTTGATAACTAGTTAACAAAAAAATTAGTTGATAACTAGTTATCAAAATTAGTTATCAAGTTGTTAACTAGTTATCAAAGTTAATTAATTAGTTAATCAATCGAATTAACTAGCTATCAAATAGTATTAACTAGTTATCTAATCATGTTAATTAGTTATTTGATAACCAGTTTATCTATTTTGAAAGATTATTCCAAAAATGTTAACAACGTAAAATATAGTGACTGAACTGTAATTTTTAATACAAAATATCATTATTATCCACCTGTACAAACTGGAAGATACCTAACACTTGTACATGATGGATTTATCTACCGAAAGGTGCTTTGCGTCGGTGAAGGAAAGCGGCGGCGGCGAGGAGTCGAGCGACGTAAGTAGAGGGACGGATCCAAGCCATTTCCGAGCAATTGTTCCTGCGGGTCCCATCAATTCCATCCACCGTTCAATTCTAGCTGGCCCACCCTCCCCCTCACATCGACGACCTCCGCTTCTCCGTCGCCGACATCTCCGAAGCCGAATCCACCCTAAAATCCATCATCAACAACAACTCCCCTATGTCACAATGCCATCACTGCCAACGAGATCCCAACCCCAAACGCCGCCGACACCCAATTCACCACCACGAACCCCCTCTCTCCATCCGACGAATCCTTCGCCACTCCCCCGAGACTGTCCGCTGCATCCTCCGCCTTCTTCTTCGCCTTCTCTGGTGCCGGCGCCGGAGCCGGCGGCTTCAGAGTGAAGAGGTCAACAGGGAGCGGTCAACCTAGTACACTGTCAACTGCCCGTCTGTGTACGGCGACTTTCACGGTGAGACAGAGTGAAAGGATAGGGATTTATAACATTTTACAAAATGCCATAACTGCCCCTCCGTGTATATGGGTTGGACCGGTCCAACCTTTGGAGGTTGGACCCGGATCCTGAGCCCATGTTAGTTACTGTGTAAAGTTTAATATAATATTCTAAAATGATTAAATGGCCGTTTGGTTTGAGGATATCTACATATCATAATATGTGAAATATATTGATATGTGAGTATATTTATATTAGTAAAAGTAATTGTTTGATGTTATTGTTTGGAGTAGTGATATTTAAATAAGTAGTGAACGGTGAGTGCAACCAAATAATATCAATATCATGATATCTTGAATAAACCCCAAATCTTGAAAAAATGATGATATCCTGAATATCATAATAACTACAGTTATCAATATCACTGCAACCAAACAATCCTAAATAATTTTTTTTCCTCCTTCACAGCCTTATGCTAGTACGCCGAAGTAATGTTCTGAATGATGATTATTTCATTGTTAATTCCTTATAAAGTTGATAATCTTCACTTGCATCAGCGTATTGAAGTATAACTAAGAATTATTCGCTCTAAACCTTAAATCAAAATCATTATTCTTAGTCTGTAAATTTTATTAATTTTATTAATGTTATAACGTATTGTGTATAGAGTATAAATCTTTAACGAGCCAGCTCATGAGTTATATTATTCGAGCTAGCTCGAGAGTCGTAAACGAGTTCTTAAATCGAGCCTTTAACGGGCTAGCTCGCGAGCTATATGATTCGAGCCAGCTCGCCAGCCATAAACGAGCCAGCTCGGGAGCTAGACTCAACGAGCCAGGTCGCGAGCTGATCCAGGATAGGCTCAAGCTTAGGCTCATTTACTATCAAGCCAGCTCGTTTACAAACAAGCCGAGTTTCGAGCGAACATTTTAACAATTTTTTCGAGCCGCTCACGAGCGGCTTTGCTCGTTAGCCCATTTTGTCCTTTCAATTTACTGTTTTTATTTAATTAAATATATATATATTTAATAAATTTTATAACAAAAAACTGAGCCACATATATAAGTTGGAACAGTGCCTCCCAAAACCATTGGGCGGCCCTGATATTGACCGACACTAAGATTTAGCGTCATCAATTTCGACATTGTTTCACCGACCGACAGTATATTAAGGAATTTGAGAAGAAGTGTACTGCTTTTCTTTGGGTTCTAAAACTTCTATAGGCTCTGCAAAAAAAAGCAAGAGTAGCTTGGAGTAATATTGCTTCTTCAGTGGTGCTTGTGCTCGTTCTCTAGTTTATTGGAACATTATTTTTTGCAGTGGTTGGTTCCCTTTGGGTAGCTTGGCTGCAAACTTAAATACTTGATGAGAGGATTTTTGGCTGCATAAACCTCCTACCTTAGCTGATGTGAAAAGGCATTATAAAAATGCAGAGATAAAGTAGCCTATTTATGGCTCTGAATTTGGAAAGGAATTGGCTTTGGGATGCCCAAAATTTTCTGCAAGTAGAGTAATGACTAATCGCAGGTCTTAACAAGTTAGTGTTGATTGGGAGAAGCTGATGTGGAAGGCCCCAACAATTTCCCGTTGCTCTTTAATGAATTGACATACTTGTTCTGTTCTGGCATCTTCATCCTCAAATTCTTTTTTGAGTTTTATTCCATGCTTTTTTAGGCTAGCTGAACACTTCATGCACAAAGTTAGGCATAGCTAAGTTCTACACCACACGTACAACTCTCGTTGTGGTTCTACAAAAACGAAATTGAGTTCCCTACCTTTCACTCAAACACTCTCCACTCTAGGAGTATACAAATATACAAACATTATCGATTCTACGAGCAATCACCGCTCCTCAAACTCTGCAACACGTCCAAGTATCCTAAGCTCTCAGGGCGGATGTATCTGAAATAATGCTTCTTCATTAATCCCAGACGAAAGAAGTTGGAAGAGATTAATCCACTAGTTTCACATAGATTAAACAACGGAAACTCCGTGATATAAAAAAAACAAAAGAAACTCAAGACAACAGTATTACTTACCCATGTCGGAATAGGAAATCGATGACGACTAGGGAGCAGTTCGGCTTGTACAAATGAGTCCTCCTTACTATATTTGCAACATTTATCACAGGTACCAACCTGAAGTCTTCAACTTCTCCATCTGTCATCAGTTTATAAAAAATTATCATCTAGATAATAATACTGAATGAAAATGTGACTGTTAACTGCATAACCATTTTGATACGGAACTCTTAACAATGACCCAAGTTCATTTCAAAAGTTCTAAGACTTTCTTACCTTGATTCTCTGGTACAAAAGTTTCAGGCAGCTTCAAGTCATAGCAAAAGAGAACATCTCGCTTGAATCTATCACCATCAATGTCTACGTAAGAAACAACGCCAACAGGTAGAGCCCTGTGATAGATACAGTTACCCAACTGTTAACATACAGACAATAACTGGAAATAGATCTAATACAGAGGGTTGTTCTGCTATATGTATAGATTCACTAAATAACACATTAAGTAGGAACTGGAGCAGTATGCCAACTTACTTGGAGGAAACAGATTCAGGTATTCCAGCTTCTTCTTCACATTCCATAATAACATTTTCTTGACAAGACATCCCGTGAGGCTGCCATTTCCACCAAGACAACATAAGCTTACTCAGCATTTAGGTGAGGATATGCTCTTTAGTTTATGAATCTAGAACTACAGAATGTCTCATGTATCTGATTCACAATTTTCCAATAACGAACTGAGCATGGCATCATCCATTTAGAGATTGGTCATCTGCACCTTATCTTCATAATGAACAATTCTGATTCTAGTAAAGAGATGCCAACTTTATTCTCTGGCTTAGACTAAAAGCTCTTAAGCATTAGTGGCAACAACTAAAGAACCTAAAGGAGATGATATCGTCATCCACTTAGGAAGCTGAAGGTTCACAATGTCAGAAAACTATACATGCGATGATGCGAAGGCACGCACATCATCTGGGAATTGTGATAGGTAAACATATTAGGATGAATTACTATAGAGAAGACACAAAAAGATGACCACGAACCAGTCCTCCAGCAACTATATGATCAAGCATCCCGGGGAAAGTAGGTTTCCCTTCACTTCTTTTTGCTACCCACAACAATTTTTCATCACCCGTTTCCACAAAGCCATTCATATGAATGCCATAGCTCTACACACCGAAAGCACAGAGCGGTAGCTCGTCAGGAATAAGGGGACAAAAGAAACCCAGGAATAAATATCCAAAACTACAGAAACACATACCTTTATCCCAAAATAAGGAGCTGCAGCTCGCTCCAATGAGAAGTAGACTTGCCCACCAAAAGATGAAGTCACCGGATACAGCTGACCAATCAAAACCACAGAAATCAGCCACCAATGCAATCGATCCATTCACTTTTCAACTCGCATCAGCATAATCACACACACAACTACAAGAAGTCAAGAGCTCTGAAACTTGTGTTCCACAAGAAGAATGTGAGCAAATGTACCTCATTTCGTATACCTGGAATCAGCTGTTCTTCTCCCAAACATTTGATGGCTTCCCCAACGGATGCAGTCCTCTCTTCAGCCGTCTCTAGCTGGTCGTGTAAAGTCAAGTAATACCCAAATCGGCTTCCATGGGAAATGCTTTTCTGGATCACGAACACTTCCTTGAATCGAGTCAAATTTTGAACAAAACTATATAAAAAATGCAAATATCACAAAAGAACGAAATGATAACTCGGTATTTAAGGAAAACAAAGAATGGAGAATTTTCTTTTTCTTAATAGTTACCCGTTATGGATGTATCCGACTGTTTTCTCCTCGATCACGAACGGAACGAATTCGCTGCGCATTTCCTGCAGTATTTGTTACTCCTCAACTTCAAATCTTCTAGGAAACGAAATTAAACTAGAGAGAGAGAGAGGAAGGATTTAGTTACGGAGCCGCGATTGCAGAACTTGATTTTGTCGATGAATCCGGAGAGATCGAAGGAATCGCAAGGTGTGTTAATATGATCGGGCTGAGAGATTCGGAGGGCGTCATCCCAAGTGAAGCCACGGCTGATCTCTAAAGCTGAAACAGAGAGAGGAGCGGAGGGATGCGATTGGGAAGTAGAAGACCGGAGCGGAAAAGCAGTTCTTCCAGCCGGCGGCGTATGGATGCTGATCGATCGAAAGGTTTCCGTGGGGCCAACAGAAGGATAGCAGGAGAAGCGGAATCTGGTAGGTAGACGGTTTGAAATAATGGCCATGGAAACGGCAGATGGACTGAGTTCGATGGATGCGGGGGATTTGGGAAATGCAGAACTAGTGCCACTAGCCACTAGTGGTAAATTCGTCACGAGATGAATCTCCATGCGCTGAATTGCTGTTTAATCCAACCACCAGCGGTCCATATTCCTTATCGAGACGAGCCTGAGCATGGCGAAGTTCGGCTTGCTCGGCTCATATTTTTTATGGTTAAGAGACGGATTAATTAATTAGGGGATAATACACATTTTTGCCCCTATACTATGCAAAGTTAACAAACATGCCGCTTTACTATTTTCTAACTGATTTAACACCCTCTACTAGGGATGGCAATGGGCCAACCCAGTGGGTTTTTTTACCCAATTTTTTGACCTAGTGGGTTTTTGGGTCCACCCAAAATAGACCCAAATGAAATGGGTTGATTTATCTTTTCATCTATTTTTCGTTTAATGAGTTGATTATACGTGCTACTTCATATTATTTGTACACCTTATCGTTGATTGGAATGTTAACAATGCAAAATTATTTAAATTAGAAAGAAAAAGAAAAAGGAATACCACAAAAATACTTTTGTACATAATGGCGATTATAATGTTTTCATTTTTCTTTTCATTTTAGTTTAAATATTTTCACCTTGTGGACATCCCGATTAGTGATGTTGTATACAAATAATATGGCATAGCACGTATAATCAACTTATTTGACGAAAAATATATGAAAAGATAAATTTAGGGGCATATTTGTTAAACTTTTCAAAGTAGAGGGTGTTAAATCGGTTAGAAAACAGTAAAATGGTATGTTTGTTAACTTTGCATAGTATAGGGGCAAAAATGTGTATTAACCCATTACTTAATCAAGGACCAGACCACAAAAACAAGTTCAGAGGTTACAATTCGAAAGCAGAATAAGTCGGCTCATGTATTAACTATATGAAAACCTCGGAGGCGCGTGTTTGGAGCGTGATATTCTCTGATCTTTACTCGGGCGATTTTGAGGTTTTCTCGTCGGTGGCGCTTGCGACGCCGGTCTCCTCCGTTTTCTTCTCCGATTAGTCCATGGTCCTTCTTCCTCCTTCTTCTTCCTCATCTTCTGATCTGCGGCCGATTGATACGGTGCAGCAGGGGCAGAAGTCGTGGGCGGCTCTTTTCAATTCTGAGTCAGATCTTTCGTTGGAGTATATTGAGCCAACGTTTCAGGACGGGGTGTTGATGATTCCAGAAGAGATAGTAGAGATTGGGCTGAAACGGATGAAGCGATGCTTGATAGGGCAGTTTATTGGTGGTTCTGCACCTCCGCTGCGTCTGTTTCAATCTCTGGCGAATCGACTTTGGGGCGGGAGGGAACAGTGTACGTCTCGGCGGAACCTTCGAGTTTGTTTTTGGTACAGTTTCCCTCGGAGGAGGTATGTGACTGGGTTCGACAATCGGGTCCCTGGCATATCCGCTCTACTCCTTTACACTTCCGAGTCTGGGAGTATAACGCCCAGCCTATCGCGATTTTGCCTTCTATGAAGGCTTCTTGGGTTACCTTCTCGAATGTGCCTGCACCGCTTTTCACAAAGAAGGGGGTGAGTTCTCTAGCTAGTACATTGGGTATTCCGTTATCAACTGATCTATTTACCTACACATACTCAGGATGTCGTACGGCTAAAGCTTGTGTGATCATGGAGTCGGATGCAGAAAAGCCAAACTCGATTCAGCTGGCTCTTGGTAAGAGGCACACGGTATCAATTCAGATAAGCTATCTAGCTCATTCTCATGAGCGACGTATAGCTCAAGGTCCGAGTAAGGGTGTTTGGAGGCCTAAGGCTACATCTAGTGTACCTGTCCAGGATTATGGCAATGTTTCTGAATCCTTTTTGAAGGAGAAGGAATCACCAGGAACTGGAGAGGGGACCTCTATCCAAACCCCTCTGGTTTTAGGCAATGAGAGCGAAACTTCGTTGGAAGTGGAGCGATCACCTAAAGCCCTTCCGATACTCGGAGAGTTAGAGGTTCCATCCAAAGCGTTTGTTAATGCGAAGGAGGACTCAAACTCTTCCCCTAATCTGAATGATGTGATTGTTGAAGATGTGATTGAGAAGTCAGTAGATGCTAGCGTGGCTGGTATTCCTCTTCATGTTGGAACCTTTGGAGCTTTAGGAGTGATTGATGAGAATTTCCCTCCTCTTCATATCGCTCTGCCCCAGAAGGCTAAGACCCCAGTGCGAAGGCAGTCTGCAAGAACTCGTGGTAAGGATGCCTTGCCTTCTTCTTAAGTAAATGAAGATTTTGTGCTGGAACTTGAGAGGTTTTAACCCTCCTCGTAAGCATAGTTTGGTCCTAGATTTAGCTGCAAAGAATAAAGTAGATGTCATCGCAATTTTGGAAACTCGGATAGTTATTAATAAAGCTGCTAGCATTCTCTCATCAACTTTTTTAGACTGGAATCATCATGAGACCTATCTGAACCACTTGGGGAAAATATGGCTTCTCTGGAGGAAAAATATTTGCCTGCATATTATTAATTTCTCTAGTCATTATATTCTTGCTTCGGTTATTGAGGATCAAAAGGCTCTCAAATTGCTAGTGGTTTATGGTCCTACAAATGAATGTGATAGGCGTAGCCTTTACTCTCAGATTCAGATCATTCAGGGGCCTCTTGTTTCGATGGGGGATTACAATGCTATTTGTTACCCTTCTGATTCTTCGAATGGTTGTAAGAGTTTAAGCAGCATGAAGGATTTTGATTCTTGGATCACCTCTATGGGTTTGATTGATCATATGGTGCAAGGTCCGTTATTTACTTGGCAGAATGGGAATATTGCTCGCAGACTGGACAGAGTTTTAGTGAATGATGACTGGATGATTGACTTTCCACAGAGTCAGGTTTCAGTTCTTCCTCCTTTAATCTCTGATCATTGTGGTTTGATGCTTAGCACAGATATCCAGTTAAAATCCCTCCCGAAAAGCTTTAAGTTTTTTAAGATGTGGTGTAGTCATCCATCATATACAAGTATTGTTCAGGATGTATGGAAGTCTAATGTGTATGGCTCACCCCTGATTCGAATTTGCAAAAAGCTTCAGCTCCTTAAAGGTGAGCTGAAAAAACTTAATGGAAGAGTGTATTCTGATATAAGCAAGAGGGTTTTAGAAGCTGAGAGGGTCATGGCTCAAGCTCAGTTGGTTGCCCTTCATAATCCCTCCCCCTCAAATTTTGATGATTTTGTTAATACTGCTGCTATTTGGACTGACCTTTGTTCAGCTGAAGAGTCATTTTTTAGGCAGAAAGCGAGAGTCCACTGGATCACTGAAGGAGATAAAAACACTGGCTATTTTCATAGATCTATGAAAGCTAGACATGCTAGAAACTTCATCTCTGTTATAAAAAAGAATGATGGTACATTATGTACTTCTGTTGATCAAATCTCTTTGGAAGCTACCTCCTTTTATAAGAGCCTCCTCGGAACTGAGGATTCAGAGGTCCCTAGCAAGACTGTTGATTATTTTAAGGATCTTTTTCCTGAAAGAGTTTCCAGTGCTGATGCTTGTATGTTGATTGAGCCTGTAAGCGATACAGAAATTCAGGCTGCTCTGTTCTCTTTGGGGGCTGACAAGAGTCCTGGTCCTGACGGTTTTACAGTTCATTTTTATAAAACTTCCTGGGGAATCATCGGTCAAGAGATCACTTTGGCAATTCAAAGCTTCTTTGATAAAGGGGAGCTGCCTCACCAAGTTAATGCTATTACTCTGGCTCTCATACCTAAGGTACTTAATGCTGATGACTTTAACAACTTTAGACCTATTTCTTGTTGCAACGTGCTTTACAAATGCATAACTAAATTGATTGCAACAAGAATAGGTAGAATTCTTCCTCAGCTTATCAGCCCTAGTCAATCAGCTTTCATAAAGGGTCGTCTGATTAGTGATAATATTTTACTTACTCATGAGCTTGTGAACTCTTATCACAAAAAGCAAGTTTCTCCAAGATGTGTGCTGAAAATTGATCTCACCAAGGCTTTTGATTCAGTTTGCTGGACTGCTTTATTAAATGTGATGACTGCCCTTGGTTTCCCTTGCAAATTGGTCAATTGGATAAAGGTTTGTTTGTCTACTGCAAGGTTTAGTGTAAATATTAGTGGAGGTAGATGTGGTTATTTTGAGGCAAAGAAGGGTGTGAGACAGGGGGACCCCCTCTCCCCCATTCTGTTTGTCATTATAATGGAAGTTCTACATGCTCTCCTGGCTAGGATTGGGGAGGTCCTTCCTTACCACCCTAGATGCAAAAAGCTCCGGATTAGTCATGTTTGTTTTGCAGATGACCTACTGATTTTCACTAATGGCTCTTTGCAAGGAATTTCAGTTATTTACCAGGTGCTTCACACTTTCTATAAGCTCACAGGATTTAAGGTAAACCCTTCGAAGACTGAATTATTTTGCTCAAGCAGTGTTCCTCGTTCAATTGTGGATCAAATGGTAAACATATCGGGGTTCAAGGAAGGATCGCTTCCAGTAAAATACTTGGGGGTCCCTTTGATTACTGGTAGCTTGAAGGCCATTGACTGTCAAGTTCTGGTAGATAAGATCACTGCTCGTATACAAACTTGGAGAGCAAAAAGCCTAAGTTATGCAGGTCGAGCTCAATTAATTGAATCCGTTCTCTTTTCTATGTGCTATTATTGGATGAACGTTTTTCTTTTGCCTAAGAAAGTGATCAAAGTTGTGCAACAGTTATGTGCCAAGTTTCTATGGGGTACAACTGAAGCTGGCAGTGCAAACTCAAAGGTTACTTGGGATAAATTGTCGTGCCCAAAGAAGGAGGGTGGACTCGGGTTAAAGGATCTCTGTAGTTGGAATCTGGCTAGCTTAACTCGGCATATTTGGGAACTGATTGTTAGAGGAGGTTCTTTATGGGTGGCATGGGTTTCATACTATCGAACTCGTCGTCAGTCTATATGGGATTGTAAAGCTTCTCAGAACTTCTCATGGGTTTGGAACAAGATTCTGAAAACCAGAGATGTGGTCAAAACTTTTATTGGGGTAGATGCAGATGGTGACCCTCTTTGGGATGGAAAGCTGATGTTGAAGTTCTCAATTTCTACAGTCTGGTCCTCTTTGAGGCCTGTGTTTCCTGATGTGAATTGGTGGGAAATAGTCTGGAAATCTCCTTCGATTCCGAGACACTCTTTCATATGTTGGTTGGTTTTCCTTGACAGGTTAATTACAAGAGATAAACTCAAGAAGTGGGGGGTCTCTTGTCCCACTCCATGTGTGCTCTGAAATATTGAGGAGGAATCTAAAGAGCACATTTCCTTGAAATGTCAGTACTCAGTGCAGGTCAGCAGAGCTTGTAAATTCCCAGGGGTAGCTACTTTTTCAAATTGGTCAGATTTGGTGGAAGGACTTCTTCGTCTTCCACATGATAGAAGATTACCTCTATGGTTCAAATGGAGAGCTATTGTGTATCATCTTTGGAGGGAGAGGTGTTGTCGTACTCATGGTACTCGTGTCATACCCGCTACTGATTTAGCCGAGGTTATTATGAGGGATGTAAGGTCTATGACTGGTTCTGCTAAAGTTATGAGAGTTGTTAGTAGCTTATAGTTTTCTCTTCTTAGTTTGAGTTTTGTTTGTACTTGACTTTACTGTCTCTCTTGTTTTGAGAGGTCAACTACTTTGATGAATGAGGATGAGTACCGCCATTCATAAAAAAAATAAGTCGGCTCATATACAGTCATATGTGTCGTCAACAACTGTTGTGACATGCTAGGGATGTTTGATATATTTTGACCGTTGGGAAATGTGCAGCGTCGAGTCATATCGTCAGTCAAGTAAAAGCAGCGGGACAAAAAATTAATTAAAAATCATATTTTTGTTTGAATTTCGTATGAAAAGAAATATCACACCTTTACGGAACCTCCATTTGGTTGATAGGCGGTTTGTAGTTCGCATTGCTTCCCAAACAAAAAGCGTTGAATACCTGTTCGTTAAACCAAATATGATTGTAGTGGTGTTACACATAACCGATTCGTAAACATTTCAAGTGATGAAGATTTTGTGAGTACGGAGAATGTAGGTTTATCAGATAAAGAAGAAGGCAGTTAAGCAGTCGAAGACGAAGAAGAATACGAAAGAAGGAAGGCTGGTGCTAGAGCTGTCAAACGGGTCGGGTTCATCGGGTTGTGGGTTAGTCGGGTCGCGGGTTTGTCGGGTTGCGGGTTAGTCGGGTCACGGGTTCATCGGTCACGGGCCGGGCAGGTCTCGGGTTGCCCACGGGTTACTAGTCTCAATCTCAACTACAATTTGCAAAATTTTATATAAATTTTTTTATGTGATAAATAATTTTAAAAAATATTAATTTTTTATTCGCGGGTAGGCTTAAGGCTTGTAGGCTGTAGCCGCTGTTCATATATTAAAAATAATAATTCATTTTCATAAATTACATATACCTATAATAAATAAAATGAAATTGAATATAATTTAGCTTTTAAGTTCTAGAGTTTAACATTGGAGTAATTTATAAATTTAGACAATTCTTTCAAAAAAAATATCAAATCTAGTCACTTCCATTTTATGACATTTTTAGGCCAAATATTTTGTTTTTGTTTTTAATTTTATTGTTTTGGAAATAAACTTGGTGAAGTCAGAAGTAGATGCAAATTTTATATCTTCAATAATGACATAATGTTGATATTTGAAGCACGGGATATTGTGAATTTTGTGACAATCGGGTTATTCGGGTTGGGCGGGCGGGTTGCGGGTTAGTCGGGTTGCGGGTTCATCGGGTTGCGGTTAGTCGGGTTGCGGGTTCATCGGGTTGCGGGTTGGACTGTTGACTTTTTGGTCAATCGGGCTATGGGTCGGGCTGGCTGGGCGGGTTTATCGGGTCGGGCCTGCATTTTGCCAGCTCTAGCTGGTACAGTGGAGATGCAGTCCCAGAGGTGTAAGATTTGTGTAGACCCATACTTCGTGCGCTCGTTGTGACCTATTGATCAATAGAGGATTGGGGTCTGTTCAAAATCTAGGTGTTTCGTCATTCCATTCGGAATGATTGAAGTGGCTCATAGGTCATTTCGATTTCAAGTCACATGCAATGGAAGTCAGACCCAACATTACCATCAAACTAACTGAATATCACATCTCACGCATTTATGGTATAACCCTAGGCAAAACATCTATCTCACACTACTTGGGGAATGACGAGTCTGATATTAAGTCTTGGGCCAATGATTTTATATTGGTGTTTGACCAGCAATGCAACGCTCTTATCCCTACATTGATTGAAGACATGGGCGATGTTGAGACGACGAAAGGTGTTTCTTCATGTTTGTACTGGTATTGGTTGGATTATTATTCCAGCCTAAAGCCGCACACAAGGTTTCGTTGGATTTTCTTGGCATTTTCTATGCCTCGAACCCACCTGTTTTTTGCGATCTGAACTGGTGCGAGTTCTTGTTTATAGCGATTTTCATCCCTATGCCAAAGGGTACGTGGAGGTGGACCTGAACATGGTAATGGTGAGTTCCTCGTAATCAAAATATGAACTTGTGGTGATACGACGCATATACTTTTCTTATACGAATGATATCAAATACGAACGCATATATTTTTCCCATACATATGAATGGTAACAATATGAACAGTGTGCTGCTATGAATATCGTAATTATTCGTACAAAGCACCCTTTTCTCATACGAAGTACCCATTCTCATGTTCTTCATCGTTCTGTAAATTTTCTTCTTTGACATGGTTGGATTGGAAAATGACGAACTTTCAAGGCTAAAGCCCTCAGTACGGTATTGGGAAAATAAGGTTTTTACTCAGTATTTGAAGAGGTAGAACCAGAATGGAGGACTTAGGTCGGCTGTGTTGAAGGAGTGGTCACAGGAGAATGAACTTGTAACACCCATACCGAACTGACCCCGGTAAACCCATGGTTGAACCAGTATGAGCATAACCCGATAAGAAACATAAATGAAAAACGATGAATTGACAGAAAAAAGAAAATGAATAAACTCTTATTAAATGTTCAAAAATTGAAGGAGACATCCACTAAATAAAAATCCGAGTACAAACCGATAAACTAGAAATCCAATAACAATCCTCAAAGTGATTACAAAATCCTCAAACTTTAAAAGTCAACTGAAATGTAAAACAAAAGAGACGGTCAACTCCAAATAGATCGTCAAATTTTCACCTCATAGCTCCAACTAGCAACTGCTTTGAACTCGACCGAAACACCTGCACCTCAATTCACTCTCTCTAACCACTTGAACCTGAAAGTGGAAGGGGGATTCGTTTCCTAATGAACCTAACTAAAAGAAGCGATTCCAAACTCCTCACGAAACACTAACAATGAAATCAGACTCAACCTTATCTAGTTTTAATTCCCTAAAACAGTCTAGGTGATCACGTAGGTGCAGTTCTCAATTCAACATTCACAATAGCAGCAATATAACAAAGATCATCATGCATACGGTTCAGAATCACATCACAAAATAGCTCGTCATCACAATCAACACACTACAATCACACGCATTCACATCGCACACCCTCATCGATCATATTTCAGTTCACTAAGTGAGTCACCATAAGGAGTTATCCCGTACCACCCCTGTTGGCTCACAAACGCACCCCCAACCGCAGAAGGGGGTCCCAAAGACGCATCATAAACCGCAATATAAGGATTCATGGCCAAACTCACAGTCAACATCATTACTCACATCATGACACTCTTCCAGGAGGCGTGACCGCATCTCACTCTTCCAAGATAGGTGTCAATTTGGAGGCAGTACAGGCTTCTTCCGATTCTTTCATTTCATTCAATCACATCAATCATCTAATCCAAATTCATGATTCAAAATTCATCGCTCATCACACTATTCCAACATCACACATTGTCACATCAATCATCATCTCATCTCATCCGATCCACTTTCCACAATTCACAAACAATTCCACATCATGATTCATAACCACAACAAGGGTAAACGGCTAGCTCACCGGTCACCCTCACCTGCAAGTACAGGGATAGTCATGTCATAAATCTAGGGTTATCCTCCTGTTCATCATTATTAAGACGAACCCACATTGGTAGGGCCATCCTCTTGTAACCAGAATTGACAATAGCAAAATATGCAATTTTCAGAAGATCACACAAACCCATCGTTCCTAGCACTCACTTTTAGTTTTGATATGTTAATCATCAATATTAATCGTTTACCCCAACCCCAACAGCATAGCATCACAGGAATCAACATAAATCAATAATCAATCGATCAGCAATCATCAACAATCAATCCGCAATCAGTCACATAACAGTTATCATATTTTACTCTCTTCCATTTTCATGCAACCCCTAACTTTATCTAGGTCAGGTTACAAATCCTCACGTCACCTATCGCTACCTATCAAACGCTAAACCCTCACATGACAAGAAGACTAGGCTCTAAAATACTTCTAGAAACCCGAACGAACAAGCTCTCCTCCTCTAAAAATGTAGTTTTTCTTCCCTTACTAACAGCGCCTCGCTCCACAAATTCATAAACCAAGATGTGCGATTTCTTCCTCTCGTTTCCAGGAATGCAAAAGAGAAAACAGATCCTCGATCGGACACCCGTAGCTCTCAGAACCAAGATTTTAAGTGGGGAAAACCTTGGTTCGTCAAAAGGGTTTTCGGAAGGAAAAACAGAGGGAAAAGTTGTAAAAATCCGTCAAAACTCATCTTTTAAAATTTTATATGCATATCATAACACACGGCGTGTTTCATGAAGAAACACGACGTGTTGTACAGACACACGGTGTGTTTCATAACACACGGCGTGTTTCATGAAGAAACACGACGTGTTGTACAGAGACACGGTCGTGTGGTTTCTTCTGCCAATTCAACGAGCCTTTCTGAATAATAGAGCACGGTCGTGTACCATAGATACACGACGTGTATCATGAAGACACACGGTGTGTGTTCTTCACTGCACAACATGCTTGTTTGTAACTTCAACCCGACAAAATTACGAACGTCCCAGACTTCGATGAGACCTCAAGAACACCGTTTCCAATGTCTCAATCACCCAAATCGAGTTCCAAACCGTTCGGTTGGGCGGGGGATGTTATAGAACTTCACATCGCCGTCTCAAGATATAAGAAATTTTTTTACCCGGGCGGGGAATGAGACGTGATCGGGGAGAATTACGATGCATGTGCCCAATGTCGGGTCTAAGACAGTCGGGAAGGGGTCAAAGACAACCTAAGATCCAACCAATTGAAGCAAGGGATGTTCCAGAGGAGAGACAGGAGAGACAAAGGAAGAAGAAGAACAAGATAACATATGACTTTGTGCCTGATATTTTTTGCATGCCTTTCACCCCCTTGATAATTGATCACATGACAGTAAAGGAGGTAAAATTTAATTCGTATCTTAACTAACTTTCTTATTTATTTTTCTATGCATATTTTCATATCCCATCTACGAATTGAATATCGTAACTGGATTTTGTATTCTTACTAGTTTCGTATTCGTTTTTGCACTTTTATGAATTCAACATCGTAACTCTATTCTGTATTTCACACCGAATACAAAATAAGCAGGACATAATACAAATGTGTTAACAACCTTACCCATTTTTCGTATTATCATTATTGAGCAGTGTGGAGAGAGGTCTGAATGGATTCACAACCATATTCAGTTTCTAAAGGAATTTATCGCGACCTATTCAAAATGGAAGGAACACTAGATAATCGGGCTACAACTGACCGTGAACAACGACTATCCCAACTCTCTCAGGTGGTGATCCATGAAATGGAGGATCTTCACCTAGATGCAACAACTACAACTCGCCGTGAACAGCCCCCTCAGTTGTCACGTGAAGGCGTGGTGGAGGATCTTCTATTGGCGGGATATTTTGTTAGAGATATTAACGTTACAATAGAGGCTCAAGAGTTAGCTCATACGGGTGAAGATGATGACCAACCCAAGTCCAAGGAAACCGAGTCGGTGCAGGAAAAGATGCTGGAAATGGCATTGAACAATAAAATGGTCGATGAGCTAATGGAGCCGGAGATTCAGTCCCCTGAGAATGAACCTCTATGTGTTGATCCCACATACGATGATAAGGAATCTGGGGGCAAAGATATTGAGTTCAATCACAAAGATGACAATGTCAACCAGGATGATAAAGAGGGCAAGAATGATGGTAATAATCTCAGGGGAAATCATGAGGAAGATGATATCGATGAGGAATTTGAAAATTTTAAGGTCGTAAGTGACATAGGCCTTAAAGTCCTGAAGGTAGTAGGTCTTGATGCTGAGGGTCAGCCCTTGCAGTCAAAGGGTTGCCCCTATGTTTGATGTCCAAGACCCTCTAGACGAGGTTCAACCACCTACTGAGTTAAAGCTTGTTCATGGTGAGGTTGTACGAGAGTCGGACCGGGGGCATCTGGATGAGGATCACCCCCTTTCTGAATGTCCCTCAACCACATCTGGATGAAGTTTGGTGCACTAAGGAACAAGACAAGAAAACATTGGTCATCATAAGAAAAAACCTGCAGGGAAAACGAATACAAATCCCATCTGAGATCGGATGTAGATTTTCGGTGAGAGAGTCCACAATAGATCTCGTCTTCTCCACATATTCCATAACTGATATCGTTCCTTCGGTGAAAGTTTGGAGTTGAATTCAATGCCACTTGTTGAGCTTTTGTTTGTGTTTGTAAATTCGTAGCGACATACGTCGCTTGAGAAGAGGTTGCCCGCACCACTATTGCAAGAACTTTGTCTAACAAAGTCGATCGTAACTAGAGGATCGAGAACGAATCGATCACGCTTTCTCCAGGTGAGGAAATCTGGGTTTGGCTAGGAGGCAACTATACCATCTGAACCAACAATCATTCTTACTTCCACTGACGAGTTAGGAGTTAGGATGTGTGATTCGAGGTCGAAGGCCTCGAGAGTGGAGACCACAATTGAGAGCCACAAACATAAATTATCACAACCTAGATGAATGGGGGCGAAATCTGAAGAGCAGGGTCGACTCTTAGGGTGTGCTATTAGGCTCTACGACATAGGGCTTCACAAATTTTGGGTTAACTAGAAACGACTAAGACATATATTATAAATAAACTATGCAAAAGATAAACAAAATTGTATTGGTAGTCTAGTGGCTTAGGCCCTGTTTACTATCACTTATAATTATCAAAATTACATAATCAACTTAATTAATCTCATAATACACCTAAAATGCTGTTTAGTTGTAAATTAAAAAATTCAATTATATAATTTTAACACAATTTCGTCCAAATTAAAAAAGTGAAAAAAGTCACTTATGAAAATTATAAAATTCACATTGGGGTCATTTGGTACAGGGGAGAATAAGGGGAAATATGAAAATAGGAGAATGGTGAGAAAATGTTTGTTAAAAGTTGGAGGATGTTACATTACATTGTTTGGTATGTATAATGGGTAAAGATAATAGTAGGGAAAGACAGTGGGACCATTATTCTATTTGGGGAAAGTCAGAATTTCTGATAAAAGTAGAGATTGTCAGAATACACATTCTGGAGACAATGAAAAGCTCTAGGTATCTGAAATACAAAACCCCAGCTCCATTAGACAGTAAACAAACAATGATATCTCAGAATACAGAGTTTCCAAGAAACACAACTGGATTTCCCCTATACCAAACGACCTTTTGTTCTAATCAACCTTGGTTGTCTTTTTGAGTTGTCTTTCTATTTTTATTATCATTTTCTCTCTAAAATATAAATATAATATTAAGTTATACTTGATATATTATTTAACTTTTCATATTTTTTTAATTGTTAATAAATTTCATATAATCTAGGAAGGGTCAAATAATTTAGTAGTCCTGAAACTTTGGGCTGGGTTACAAATCAGTCCCGAAACTTCAATTTGTTACAGACTCGTCCCATTAGTATGGACTCTGTTACGAGGTGGTACTATTCACGCCAACGAGGAAGTTTTCTGGCAATTTTGCCACGTCATCCGGTCCACGTCACTTAAAATACAATTAAATAATATAATTAGCTCATTTCGAATTAACCCAAAACCAATCTATTTGATTTGAACCCATCACCTTCCTTCCTAACCTAATCTAAAACTAAAGCAAAGCTTTCCAGCTGCCTCTTACCTCTTCGTCTTCTGCGATGTATACGACTCTGTTCATATCAGAATGGGGAGATTAGTTGCAGGGATTTACCGGAAGTTAGTGGGGAGATTTGCAGGAATCAACATTGACTCACACGGGAAGCAAGGTTAATTCCGACACCCGTCCGCTAGATTCTGGTGGTGATGGTCATTGATAGTTCCTCTTCTCCTTTGCATCTTAAGCGATGTGGGCTCACCACTCTCGATTCCATGGAAGCTCAAGAAGCCAAGGATTCCCTTCTACCCTTTCCCCACTACTCTGATTTCCTTTATGTTATATCGGTTTCTGGTCTGGGTTTCAAGATGTGGTGAGTATTGTTTGTTTGAGGTTTTGAGTTTAGCTTGAATGGTGGTTCATGAAATTGGAGATGTGAAAGGGAAAGAATTGTTTCGAAGTTGTGATTTCTAATTGTGCATTTAACTACTTGCTAACTGTTAATGGACAATGAAAAAGATCAGCCTAGGGTTTTCCATTTCCATCTCATTTGCTTCTTTCTGTTTTCAGGAGCCAATTTTGGTTTCCATTTGGTTGTTCTTCAAGTTTTTTTGGCTAAGATAAGATTGTTCTTCAAGTTGAATTCATTGATTTGCTTATGTTAAATTGCTTCTGGGTTGGGTTCTTCAAGACGGAATGGGGATTTTATTTGCCGATATAACGCTTGAAAGGTGATTGTGAAATTGGAGAACGGACTGTTGGACGATTGAAAAGTCTATGCTTCAATTTCAGATTAGGTTAGAAAGGAAGGATTGGGGATTGAAGATTTTCGGATTAAAATCAAATAGATTGGTTGGTTTTGGGTTAATTCGAAATGAGCTAATTATATTATTTAATTGTATTTTAAGTGACGACGTTGCCACTATTGTAGCTAGGAAAATAAGGTAAGAGGAAGAGGAAACATTAGTTGTCTAAGTAGAAGAAGTAGAAGAGAGAGGAGAAAAAAAATTAAATCGTTCGGATCATAATAGCATGTCATAAACTGTTGTATAATAACTTGAATTATTAGAAGAAAGTTTAGATTGAAATTTATATTAGTTATTAATAGCAACAACAAATTTGAAACGGAAAAATTAAATTAAAATAAAAAAAGTGATGAAATTATTGAATAGGCCCAAAGCACCGGCAAGAATTATCGAGAAACACATGTTTAGAATACATATTTACATCACATTCCCATCTGGCATCTGTTCTTATCAACCACATGGGAATGCTGTTTTGTATAATCCTGAGATGGTCACATGACACATGCTACTCTTCAATTCATCCATCTTCTTCTTCTTCTACATTGCTTGCACTCCACTCCTTCTCCCAAAGTAATCTATCACATGAAACCCACTTCTCTGACTCCTAATTCTTCATTGTGCTTTCTCTTTTTGTAATTTATAACCTCTTCTCTTTTTATGAATTTGTTGACCGTACCACAGATTCACACATAACATATGTAGTACATGCTCCCTTTTAATTCCCTTGCTTGTTTCTTCTTAACTCTGCAATTTGTTGTTGCTCAAGTTTGAAATGATGGGGAAGCTCAAGCTGCAGATGAGTTTTGGGAAAGTATTTGACAGACTCTGCCTTTCTCAATCATCAAATTCAAAATCATGCTTCTGCCTCAACTACTTGCAAGTTGGTGAAGAAGAAGAAGAGGAAAGGTTTGCCACACTGATGGATGTGGAAAGTAGCAGCCAAGTTGTGAGGCTTAAAGATGCAATTTCTGTTGATAACCACACTCACACTCTGGCTTTTCAACTCAAGCCTAAGGTATCAATTTCATATCCATCCATCAATCCATCTATCTATGTTTGTTAATGGCTTAATTTAGTTTGTTGGTTTTGATTGCAGATGGTAGTTCTGAGGGTATCCATGCATTGCAGTGGCTGTGCCAGGAAGGTTGAGAAACATGTTTCTAAGATTGACGGTCAGTACTCAATACACTCTGTACTACACTAGCTACTAGCCTACTATTTTACACTGGTCCCCCCCTCTTCAGTGTAGTCTCCAATATAGTCAAATGAATTTCTTGAAATAACAAAATATGACAGAACCCATATCTTTTTAATATTTTAGGACAACAATCAGTGCACAAAGGTATTATTTAATTATAATTAATTATGAAATGGATGGTATAATGGTGCAGGAGTGAGATCATACAAGGTAGACCTGGAAAGCAAGAGAGTAGTTGTGATTGGAGACATTCTTCCATATCAAGTGTTGCACAGTGTATGCAAGGTCAACAAGAACGCTCAGCTTTGGATTTGATTTTCCTACCTACTATCATTTAACATCCACTACTGGGATAATGATTCATGTATGTTCCATTATTAGCCAAAATAGAGCTTCCATCTTATTGATATGTTGTTAGACATCGTAATGACTCTTCGAATTCGGTTATGCGTGCCTTCGGTGGCCTCTTTCTTCCTGATATTAGTATCTAACTCTCAGAAGTCAATCTATTGTTGCCATTGTTCAACATCCTCTTAATTAAAACCACTCTTCAATTTTACGTTGTCTATACCAGGACAACCCTTAATTACACGAGTCTAGTTTATAAAACATAAAATGTCTCAATTATAGTTTAGAGATAATTGATTTTAATTATTAGAACTTTTTTTCTAAATGAGAAAAATGGTATTATTGATTTTGTCCTTTTTTATGAATTGAGCAATTTTATTCACCAAAATCAAGGAATAACCTTACAAAGCATCCAAGCAAACAACTAAAAACAAATCCTTCAGTTGCATGTCTTCATCTGGTGGCTTGGCGGATGATGGTGGGTTAATTGGTTTCCAAGCCACCTTCTTTACTTTGCACGCCTCCTTTACGACTCTATGATCTTCAATTCATCGAGTTTCAGTAGTGGGTGCCTTTTGTTCCTCTTTCCCTTTTTCCCTTTTGCTTAGCATAATATTGCATACCGTCCTTGAGGCGGAATGTAACACTATCCTTTCCAGCCGTTAAAGTCAACGAGCCATGCTGGAGATCGATGGCCGTGCCGGTTGTTGCCAGAAATGGTCAGCCTAGGAGGAGGGTGACATCTACCTCTCGGGTATCCATCACAACAAAATCAGCTAAAATGGTGAACGGACCACAACGAACATGTACATCCTCTGTTATTCCCTTAGGTGCTTTAACAGATCTATCAGCTAACACAAGATGTAAACTAATCAGCTTCAATTCAGCTAGATTTCATTTTTCATAAAGGCACGTAGGCATGACATTGATAGAAACACTTAAATCAGCTAAGCTACTATCAAATTTAATACCATTAATAGTGCATGGTAAATTAAAAGATCTAGGATCGGCATAGGACAACGGAGCACTCTTCATTAAGAGAGACGGAAGACGCAAGTCCCTTCTTCTTGTTCTTCGTAAAGTCCTTCATGAACTTCCCAAGTGGCGACATTATCTCTACAGCCTCGGTGAGTGGCATCTTGAGCTCCGTGTTCTTCAAGACTGAATACCACTTCTTATATTGGGTGTCAAGGGTCTTTAGATTCATGGCCTTAGGAAATGGAATCATCGACTGATAAGGAGGGAGAGGTGGCGCAGGAGCCAGCTTCGGAGGAGGCGGGACAATCACCTCCTCTTCTTCTTCCTTATTTTCTTCCCCGATCTCTGGCATGTCAATGGAACAGGAACCATGACCGGATCAGGGTTGTGAGGCCAGCTAGTTGCTTGCCACTTCTTGTTGAGATGGCTTTGATGTGCTCATTCCTTGGGTTCGGATCTGTCTGGCTCAGTAACTGACCCATGGGGCGACCACTAGAAAGGAGGCTGACAATGTTGCTGAGCTGATTCTCCATCCTCTGTCCTTGAACTATTTTTCCATGATTCATGGTTGGTTAAGCTTTAAACTGAGCATCATGGTCGTCGAGTTTGGCCATGATCAGATTGAGTTACTTATCTATCTCGCTCTCCCTGGATTCTTGTTGAACCATCTTATGGGGTTGCTGTCCTCCAGTGAACACATGTGGTCCTTGGTAAATGTTGTTGAAGTACTGATTCTGGCGATTGCCAGGTGTTGTACCATTGATAACGTGCAAAACAGGGTATCAAATACTAACCTACAAAAGTAGGATAGATCATATTCCACGTGTTTTCTTCCAATTGTTTACTCAAAGGAATTGACAAATTATTCGGGTTAAAACTCAAGTTGCGTGGTGTGAGTTCCAAGACTTCTAATCTATTATGCAAAGGAAATGAAATTGAATTAAAAGAAAGTTTGATTGATTAAGATTGATTAGTGAATGACAGACAAAAGTTTAGACTCGAATCCCCCTAAGATTACCAGGACATTGACAATCACAAAACCGACGACTTTCAATCCTAATTCATTCAGTTCTTAGACACCGCTATAACTCCTTACCCTTAAGTCTAAGTCCGCGAATGTTCGCTCTATTTGATCTAACTACCAAGATTACTTAACCGTCCGTGCGTTCACTTCTGCAATGGATAACTAATTGGTGCACCTGATTGATTTTAGTGAGTTATTCTAGAAGCGGATTAACCCTAAACGGTTCCTACGAAAGGCACACTCCGTTGAATAGGTTAATTAATTGGTTTGATGTTATAAAACAAGGCGAACGTTCGCCAACTATCCTTATTTGAACAAGAAACTAATATAGGTGCTCAAACTAGAAAAGAAACACAAATAATGAACAAACCAATTATGAAAACGAAACTGTCTGAATTAAGATCTAATTACCGCCGATCCGTGACCGCTTTAAATCCCCGGGTCATTTAGGTTTCATCTAATCTAAGCTTAACAAGTTTAGCTACTCATGTTTAAATCAAGAGAATGGAAAACAACAAGAGAATTCATCATACAAAGGAAGAACATATGAGATCTGAAAAACCTAATTCTGACAATTCATCGAAGCTCTAATCTCGAGAAATCTTCACTCCTAGCTCCGAGCACTCCGGGATGGAAAGAGGGTGTCAGGATCTCTCTGGGAACTCCAAGAATCTCTCTAAACTCTCTCCTATCCGTGTAGAAGGTCTGAAATTTCGTCTCCCTTGATTTGGGGGTGAAGAAGACCTTATATAGGTGCTTTGCCAATTTAGACCAGGAAAAGGGCCAACATTTTGGAAGGAACATTTAAAGTTCTTGCCGAAAATTCACTTGTAAACTGATTTGGAATAGCGACGCGAGTTTTCATTATTTTCTTCATAAGTTCTCGCCGAGAACTCCTTCATAAACTCAGGAATTATTTCGACGAGGCTTTTGCTTGATTTGTGAATACATTCTCGGTGAGAACTTTGAAGTTCTCGCCGAGAACTTGAGTGTTGGGCAACTTCCATGCTTCTTTGATGTTCTGGATTGATCTGTGTCATTTCTTGAGGCCCCATCGCTTCCCAAACACGTCCGACGGCTACATATTTGACGGCAGAAACCTATGCACTCAAAGAGACACTAGAAAACACATCAAATAGACCTGAAATGGGCCAAAGTAACCTATTCGGTAGAAAATAGCGTTAATGAATGAAAATCCACTAAACTATCCCTAAAATCATGCTACAAGCAATGAAATGTCACTTAAACGGGGTTGCTAATCATGATAATTCTAGTGTCATCAACCATAATTACCCTAGTTTCGGTGAGGAGCTCCACTTGGTTGATTACCCGGCTTCTGCTCTTGAAATGACCCAGATGGTCGATTGTTATGGTTGTGATTAATGTTGGAGTTGTCTGGTGGTCTCTCTTGGAAGCTGCTTTGTGGTTGCTACTGTTGATGGGGTTGCCGATATTGGCGGTAGCCGAAGTAGCCTTGTTGATTGTTGGCGAAGCCTTGACCAACAAAATCCACTTCTTTCGCAGACCAGACATCTGTTTTCCTGAAATTTTGACAACATCCTCCAGTATTTGCACATGTCCCACCACACTCATAATCATCAATGAAGACGGAAGCAAAGGGAGGGTTGATGGGTGCACCAGCTTTCTTCAGATGCTTCTGAACTTCAACTTTAATCTGTTCTTCTATACCCAATTGGCTCTTAGTTCCTTCATATGGTCTCTCCCAATTTCTGGGTGTAACTAGCAAAGTGAAGGAGAGAAGCTTCGGGGGTGAGGATGGTGTAATCTCCTTCAGCCAAAGATTTGACCCATTTAGAGGATTCATCATTCATTCCTCTAGCAAAGATTTCAACCAGGTGTCTCTGCTCGAACCCGTGATGAGGATAGTTGTAGAGAAGTTCTTGGAATTCGTTCCAAGCATCATAAAGGCTGACCCCATCTTTCTGTCTGAATCTGGCAATGATGTCCTTATAAGTTGTGGTTCTTGATGGAGGGAAGTACTCCTCCACAAAGTCTTGAGCCAGAGTATCCCATTGAGTGTAATGACCAGGTGGCTTGCTATTGAGCCATCTCTTGGCCACGCCTCAGAATGAGAATGGAAATGCTCGCAAGTATAGAGTGTTCTTGTTGAGGTTTCCACTCTTGAATGTAGCGCACATGGCAAGGAAGTTTGCTAGATGAGTGAAAGGATTATCATGCAGCTTTCCTTCAAACTAGATATCCCTAGAGATCATACCCTGGAATGGGATCTTGATCTCATAGTCAGGATCTACATCGTTGGCTGGAACAGTGATGCTTAACCGAACACTAGTCGCGCTCGGCTTGTTGTAGTTTGCCATGGTGCGTAGAGCAGCCATTGCGGGAGGAATAGATGGTGGCAAATCTGATGTAGTGGACGATGTGGAAGAAGAAGAAGAGTCCTCCTTCGACTCCTCAATCTTTATGGGGGAAAGTGGATCGGCTAGCACTTGTTTTCTTCTCTGCTATTGCTTTGTTGGTATGGAACTACCAAGAATGTCTGAGCTCTTATTCTTTATCGGCTTGAGCTGAGAACGAGGGGTTAGACGGTTCATGGACCTGCATTCAACCTGCAATTTAACAAAAACAAGAGCAACCAGTGTAAAATCGTAGTGTGATGGAAAATGGAAAGATGGAAAGTAGAAGAATAATTGTCAACTCTTCTTTCAAACGATTAAAAAGAGTCCCCGACAACGATGCCAATTTGATATGCTGTAAAATAGCGGTCAAAGACTAACCTACAAGAGTAGGATATATCATATTCCACGGGGTTTCTTCTCAACATTTACTCAAAGGAAATTAACAATTATTCTGGTTTAAATAGATTGTGTGGTGTGAGTTCCACGAAATTTCTAATTCTAGCATGCAAGGAAAAAGAAAACTAATTAAGATTGACCAGATTGATTGGTAAGGTTGAATTCAATTAATGAGACGATAGCTTAGACTTCGAATCCCCCTAAGATCACCAAGGCATTGACAATCTCAAGATCGACAAATATCAAACTCAATTCAAGAAATTCTTAATCGCCGTCATAGCTCCTTACCCTTACGTCTAAGTTCACGAACATTCACACTATTGAACTAGCTACCAAGATTAATTAACCGTCTATGCGTTCACTTCTGCAATGGATAACTAATTGGTGCAACTAATTTCATTAATGAGCTATTCTTGAAATGGATTAACCCTAAACGGCTCCTACAGAGGACTGATTCCATTGAATAGGTTGACTGTTAAATTCGAAGTTCTAGAACAAGGCGGACGTTCGCCAACTATCATTTATTCTAACGATAATCTAATCTAGGTGATCGGGCTAGAAAAGAAACGAATTAAACATGAAAAAAGTGAAAGTCTGAATTGAAATCTAATTATCACCGATCCGTGACCGATTTAAAACTCCGGGTCACTTAGGGTTTATCCAATCTAAGCTATAAAAGTTTAGCTACTCATATCTAATAAACAAGATTCAAAGACGACAGAAGAATTCATCTTAAAACAAAGGAAGAACATAAGGAATCTGAAAAAACCTAATTTCAGATGATTCCGTGAAGTTTCAATCTCGAGAATCTTCAACTCCTAGCTCTGAGCATCTTCTGGAATGGATTGATGGTGTCAGGATCTCTCTGATACCTCTAAAATACTCTCTCAACTCTCTCCAGGTCGTGGAAGTTCCTAAAAATCGAATATTGAATGAAGATTCCGCTTTTCCTCTCTATTTTGGGGTATAAATACCCTAAAATCTGGAAAATCCGGAAAACTGGGAAAAAGTGCGTTGGCGCACTTTTTCTGTGTAGCCGGACGCACTTTTTGCTGGAAGAAATTCCAGCATCTTATTTTGGTGATTCCCGCTCCGTCCGAACTCCTAATTGGTCCCCGTTTGAAGCGGTGGACTCGTGAGAGAGTCCTCTACAACGTGGTAACCTAGAGGCTTGACAAAAAAACTCACAACCAAGGTAAAAATAGCCAAAATATGGACAATGTATGCACTTGGAGCCGAGAATCGCATAGTTAACACATATATTCACCAAATACTCATCATAATTGCATCCATGGGTGTGAAATGTAGTTTAATATGAAAAGATAAACACTATACATTTAGTGTCATCAGTCCTTAATTAATCAACGGCAGAGAAACAGATGCAGGGTAACAGCGGCGAAGTAGCACGCAAGAGACCGACGGTGGCGGAGGAAAACATGGGTAGAGGGAGGGACGATTGAACGGTTGTTGCCGTTCAATAGAGATCAACGACAAGGAGGAAAAGCAGGGGAATGGAAGCGGAGTAGCACAAGGGACCGATGGTTGAGAAAAACATGGGTAGAGGGAGGGACGATTGAACGGTTATCGCCATTCAATATTAGTCGGTGCCGTCTGGAGTTGAGAGAAGAGGGTGGGGTAAATAACGATGGGGGCGGTTAACAATGACCTAGGTTTGTGAGTGTGTAAATACTACTTTATATACTAATTTTAGGAACCATAGGATTTAATTGTAGTTGACCTAAGGGCTGACTCTTGTTTTGTCACCCACCAGGGTCCCCTAAATAGTGGAGCTGCCTTACCCTAAAGATAGGATATTTAGTAGAAAAATAGAGTTGAGAGTGCTTTCATAAAACTTAGGTATTCACACGAATCGGGGAATTCCTCGGGTGGATGTTTTTATCCTAGAGGTGACTAGTTGATGGTCTGTTGTGTGCATTACGAGACAGTGTTGCGGATGTCTTGTGAAGAGAGACCTAGTCAGCGACTCAACTAGATCGATCGATAACCTTGTTCATTTCTTTTGTTTGATTTTTAACAATTTTAAGACCTTTTTTGTTGTTATATCTACCAAACAGACTACCTGATATGGCTCTAGTTATATGCATCAAACCTTCCACTTCCAAGGTGATAACTTCCATTCCTAAAAGAAAAAACATGTTGTTCTCCATGACGACCAACAGATTAGAGAATACCATGACGTCCATGCCGCTGATTCTTTCTGGTCGATGCTACACCTGGCCTAGAGACAACTATCACTACAAAAATCCGCCTGTTTAGCGTCGGTCATAAACGCTGGATAGCGTCGGTCATAAACGCTGGATAGCGTCGGTCATAAACGTTGGATAGCGTCGGACACTGACCGACGCTAAGGGATTTAGCGTCGGTCGAAAAAGTGACGCCAATTCTTTTGACGCTAAAATTTAGCGTCGGTCAAAAATCAAGCGACGCTAAATCTGATTAAAGAGCGACGCTAAATCTGATTAAAGAGCGACACTAATTTTTTTGCTTTCTTTTTTTTCGTTTTTAATATTCATTTTTTATTTTTGTTTTCAGATTCGGTCACTCCATTTTCCAGTTATGCAACTTGGTCACTAAGATTTATTAGGTCACCGTTTTGGTCACTTAAATTTATTATGTTAAACCCGTGATGGTGGCGGCGGCGACGGTGGCGGCGGATTACTGGAGACGGATGGCTGGGGAGAAACAGAGAAGAGGAGAAGAAAAGGAAGAGGGAAGAGGAAGAAGAAGATGGTGGATCTGGAGATCTGGAAAAGGAAGCATAGGAAGAGGAAGAAGAAGAAGGCTGGAAAAGGAAGTAGAGGAAGAGGAAGAAGAAGAAGGCTGGTTGGAGAAGAGTGATCAGAAGAAGAAGGCTGGAGGAGGAAGAAGAAGAAAGAGGAGGAAGAATGAGATTAGGGTTAGGGTGGCGGCTGAGAGGTTTAAATATGTACGTGATTTAGCGTCGATCGGCGAGCGACGCTAAAACACGTCAGTAACCGACGCCAAAGCTGGTTTTTGGGTATGGGCTTCGTTTCTGACCCAAAATCAAAATTTTAGCGTCAGTTTTTGGTCAGTTTTAGCGTCGGTTGATAGGCGACCGACGCTAAACCCTTGGTCAAACGCGAGTCAAGGGTTTAGCGTCGGTTTCTAATTGACCGACGCTAAACTCTTCCCCTTCAAGCGACGTTAAAGCGCCTTTTTTGTAGTGTATTGCTACAAAGTGGAATGAGGATGAATTTCTATGAAAGAACTACATCCTCAACGGCCTGTCAGGTAATCTCTATGACTGCTCAGTGATTAGAACAATACTGTGAAGATGGTGCAGGAACCTCTCCTAAAGAAATATGACAGTAACGATGCTAGAGCCTAGAGTATGTTATCAATCGCTACCAGATGGTTGATGAGAAGTTTGTTTGAAGCACAATCGCATGAACTCCAAAAAATCACTGACGATATTATCTTGGAATGTATGTTTGTTGACGATCAGTTTCAAGTTGCCAATATTATTGACATGTTGCCACCATTTTGGAAGTATTTTTAAAAAAATCTTAGGCATAAAATCAAAGAATTTTCACTAGAAAGTTTGATAACTCGTCTATGGATCAAAGATGAAGCTCAAAAACAGGATATGAAGGAAGAGGTGTTGTATATCAGTACTTAGCGATCAACCCCTTAGACTTTAAAACTAAACTAGAAAACCTTCAAGAATCAGAGTCGAAAACTAATCTAGATCCACCCCAACAAGAATAGTACCCATCACGGAAACCAAGAAGCTGTCATCCTACCTCCTAAGATTGACTCTCTGTTTCTCTGTTGTAATTGTGGAAGACAGGTCGTATCGAACGAAAGAGTAGGAACAAGCCCAAGACAAGTCCTAATGTTAACTTGACTGAAAAGAGGAACCATTGGTGGTTATAATCACTTATATGATGGTTGAAGTCAACCTTTTTGGTAACTCTGAATGATGGTAGTTGGATATTGGCGCTTCGAGGCATGTGTGCTGTAATCACGATCTCTTCAAAACCTATACTAAAGTGGCTACTAATAAGAAAGTATTGTCGGGTACTGCTCACTCGACTATTGTTGCTAGTTTTGGGAATGTGGAATTGAACTTTAACTTTGGAAAGACTTTCACTCTTCTAGGAATCTTGCACACTCCATAAGTAAGGAAGAGTCTTGTTTCGGGCTACCTTCTCAACATGGCTGGGTTTTATCAATCTATGGGTGTTGACTTGTATACTCTCACTAAGAATGGGAAATTTCTAGGAAAATGGTATGCATGTGATGAGATGTTTAAGCTAATAAGATGAATGTTTCAGTTTACATGATGTGCGATTTCAATATTTGGCATACTCGTCTTTGTTATGTGAAAGAAATTATTGTGAAGAACTTAAATAGCTTAGGCCATAATAACGAAAATGCCCCATAAATCTATTATTAGAAAATTTGATCATTTGGATTTGATTCATTCTAATATTTGTGAACTTGTGGGACATTAACTAGGAATGACAAGAGTTACGTTATCACTTTCATTGATGACTGGTCTGATTATACATTTGTTTACTTGATGAAAAATAAGAGTGATGCACTTGATATTTGTAAGTTTTTTTTGTTGAGTTTGAGAATCAATGCAATAGGATGATCAAGTGACTCAAGAGCGAAAGAGTCACCAAATATAACTCTAATTTGTTCAAGGAATTTTACAACTGACACGGTATCATTCATAAAAAATTTCCCCCTTAACCTAGCTAGATGTAGTGAAAGACCTAGAATTCAAATATATATTGTGACATCCTAGGTAAATCCCACATCGACAAAGCATGGAGGAGATCCATGAGCTATGTTGAATAATTCAACCTTAACTGACATGACGCGTTTTGTGGTGTAGTGGTGGGGGTTTGATCTTGAGAGGAGGAGGTCATGAGTTCGAATCCCACCAACACCCAAAAGCAAATCCGTGAGGGGGGAGGCCCAAAGCGGACAATATCTTGTCAGAAAAGGTTGGCATGTTACAAGTGGTATCAGAGCCTCTCCCCGTCCCTCTTGAATGATGGTGGGGCAAACCTCAACGAGAATGTTGAGTCCCTGAGAGGGGGTGTATGTGACATCCTAGGTAAATCCCACATCGACAAAGCACGGGGGAGATCCATGGGCTATGTGGAATAATTTAACCTTAACTGACATGACGCGTTTTGTGGTGTAGTGGTGGGGGTTTGATCTTGAGAGGATGAGGTCTTGGGTTTGAATCTCACCAACACACAAAAGCAAATCCGTGAGGGGGGAGGCCCAAAGCGGATAATATCTTGTCAGAAAATGTTAGAATGTTACATATATTATTTAATTTATAAATTTAAAATTACTATTTTTATTTTGTTTTAAAATTTAAAATTTAGTTGAGTCACTAACAAATATGGATGAAAGTTGATGATGTGGCAATGTACTGTCATTAATTGTGTATGAGTCATATAGGTGAGTCATCACTTAACGGAAATTTGGATGGAAGGGGCTGTTTGTTCGGTTGGCATAGTAGGAGGAGGTAAATTGATCATTTCATAGTATAGGGGGTTGTTTGTTAACTTGGCAAAGTAGAGGGGGGGGGGGGGAAGGGGGTGCAAAGTACCATTTCCCCTAAATAATAAAATATCTTCTTCTTTTAGTAGTAGTATAATCACGTAAAGTGGGTCCAACATTCTCGTGAAAAAGTTTCAACTTTCACAATCTTTACATGAAAATATAGTCCCACATGAAAATATTAATTTGAAGTAATTAATTACTTATTAAATATTTTGGACTAATTTATAAAAAAATTATATCTTGAAAGGCAAAAACTTATTTTTCATTTTTGTGTGGCAAAATAAAATATTTTAGGAGTTACGATAACATACTCTTAAGCCCTGTAAATTAGCCGATATTTTTTTAGATGAATATAGTTTATAGATATGATTGATGGTAAGATATGTGGAGGTAAAAAGAAACAATAAAAACAAATAATAACTTAATAATAAGTTTTAATTATTTAACAAAAAAAAATTTAGAATATAAAATTAATTTTTAATTTATGGAATAAATATATTAAATGTAAGAATATAAAAATAATTTTCATGATTATAATATGATTATAAAAAAATTATGATTTTTATATAAACAAACATTGTTGAAAAATTCATAAAAAATTGTTGAAAATCATTTATAAAACAAGAAAAAAGGAAAAGAGATTAAAACGTGATGGGTTACCCAAAAAAATAGGAAATTATCTTTTGAATGGAACACTGTCGAACATGAGTTAAGAAACTATATTTTTGTTGATTTGGGCTTAAAGCCCAATGAAATTGAAATTAAATTGCAAAGATAGCACCCCTCCACTATGAGTAAACTTCATTGAAGGGACCTCACCCTTCGTCCCTGATCAACGACCTCCTCGTCAAGAGGAAGCATCATGTTGACGTCCTCATCAAGAGGGAAACCTTAAGGCCGACTCCATGGTGATGATGTCATCATGTCGACCTCCTCACCAAGCAAGAAGCATCATGTCGACCTCCTCATCAGGAGGGAAGCCTCAAGGTGTCATCATGTCGACCTCCTCATCATGACAAAACCTTAAGGGCCGACGTGGTCATACCAAACCCTAAGGTATCATCATGAAGTCACCATCATATCATACAAGGACATCCTCCATGTCAAGGGCATACACTATCAAGGCAGCCAATCTCACAATGAGAGCTCCAAGGAAAGACCTCTCCATGGACAAAATTTTATCATCAAGGGAACCCTACCTCATGAGGACACGCTTCTTCCACCAACGTCACTACTCCACCAAGGTAGCTGAAGAGAGGAAACCTCCACCACCACAATGATACCCACATTCAAGAGATAGGAAGTAACCTCCATAGAAGTTAATTCCTCCACTTGTAGTTACCACTCATATTTTCCTATAAATTTGAGAGGTATTCGACATAGACAGGGGTTCACACAACCACACAAGCAGACAATGTAGTCAAGATCATGATTTTAATCTTAAATGGCTAAGAAGGATGCTAACCCAAGACCGATCCGGTGGATTCTTCTGCTTCAAGAGTTTGATATCACCATTCAAGACAAGAAAGGAGTAGAAAATGTTGCAGGTGATCATCTTTCTCGCCTTGAAGGGCCCTCCTCAAGTGAAACAATATGTTCTAAGATGGGAGATTCATTCCCTGAAGAGCAGTTGATTGGCGCAATCAACGCAATTGAGACAAGATACCCTTGGTATGCGAACATGGCGAACTACATATGTCATGGGATCTTACCTAAGGACCAAACAATTCAGATTCGAAAGTGTTTGATAGCAATGACCAAACACTACTTCTGGGATGAGCCATATACACCTCTTCTGAATCGGGGGAGAAAGAGTCATCAGACGATGTGTTACGGAGGAAGATGGATGGAAGATTCTCTCGCATTGCCATGACGGGCCAGCTAGAGGACACTTAAGCGCTACTCGCACAACAAGGAAAGTCTTTGATTCAGGTTTCTTCTGGCCTTCTATTAATAAAGATGTTGATGAAATTGTTAGGTCTTGTGCTGCTTGTTAACGAATTGGTAATGTTAGTCATCATGATGACATGCCCCAAACCATATCCATGCATGTTGATGTCTTTGATGTGAGGGGTATGAAATCATGGGACCTTTTCCATCGTCCTGCGACAAAAGTATATACTCGTTGTCGTAGAATACATGTCAAAATGGGTAGAAGCGCAAGCTTTTCCCATAAATTACTCGAGGGCGGTGGGGAGATTCCTGAAAAAGCTTTTTACTAGATTTGAGGCACCTCGGACCATCATTAGTGATAGAGGCACACAATTTCAAGGTCACTTCGATAAGATGTGTCAGCGCTATGTCGTGACACATCGCATGAACATTGCCTATCACCCACAAGGTAGTGGTCAAGCTGAAGTAACTAACCATGAACTCAAGTGTATCCTTGAGAAAATGGTTGACCAAACTGTTAAGGATTGGTCAACCAAACTCGATGATGCACTTTGGGCATATTACACTACTTTTAAGACCCCAATATGTACATCTCCATACCAACTTGTCTGTGGTAAGGCATGCCATTTCACTTTTGAGTTGGAGTATACGACTTATTGGGAGTTTAAAAAACTAAACTTGATGCTAGTGTCGTAGGACAAGAGTCCCAAAAATAGCTTATTGAGCTGGAGGAGTTTAGGTACCACGCATATGATAGCGCGAGGCTCTACAAGTAGCAAACAAAGAAGAGGCATGATGAGATGCTAAAAGAAGAGATCTTCTTACCTAGAGAAAGTGTTCTATTGTACAATGCGGGCCTCAAACTCTTTCCCAGCAAGCTGAGATCACGATGGACGGGGCCTTACACAGTTACAGCTACATTTCCTTATGGAACGGTGGAGATAGCTCATCTAAATGAAGAACCATTCATGTTGAATGGTCACCATAAATATATGGGGACAAGGTGGCAGAGATTGAGCTATGCTTCATAACCATAGCTCCAGGACAATATACTTCTGCAACATCTAGCTCAAAGACGTAAAACAAAGAGCACTCTTGGGAGGCACCCCTGCGGTACGACCATCACCCATTCTTTCGTCCTTGTAGTAGTCTAGGGACTTGCTCTAGTTGGTTTAATGAATGATTGACTTAGATTTGCGGAAGACTTGGTCTAATTTCCTATCGAATTCACTAGTTTAATGCCATGTCCGGTCTAGATAAGGGACTCCTAAAAAGAAAAGTTGTTTTATGCCAAAGTGTTAATTGAGAAAGTTGTACGATCAAAGTGAAAGTGTCGGTTGTGGGTCAATGTACGAGCTGGCATACGTGCCCGCTCATTGTTGTAGTCCCAAAATGGAAGTCTCGATGTGGCATTCTTCTTCTAACCTACTCTCGGTTTTTGCTGTGGTTTAGGATAACGCAAGCTAAAAAATAAGATCTCCCCTGCTCCATACCTGGTAGTATCCACAATCGTTCACTAAAAGTTAATTAAATGAAAAGGAAAGAAAGAAGTGCTTAATTGAAGAAAAAAAATTTCTCCCTTGTCTAGTGAGTGTCGGGTGCGTCCTAGAGTAAGTGCATGAGAGGTTGTATTGTCTTTCCATTTCTGAAGTCGGTTAGTCATTAGCTCAACTAAAATTGGACCATCTACTACTACTAGGAAGATGTTTCGTTTAAAGTGTGTGGTCGTGCTTAATACCCTTATTCACTAAGATTTTTAAGGCACCACTCACATCGTTTTATGATTCATTATGTTCTTGACCTCTACATTCTTGCATAGGTGCATTGTTGTTCTAAGTCTTTGTTTGAGGACAAGCAATGTTCAAGTGTGGGGTAATTTGATGACTCAAAATATGTCACTTTTGATTTCCCATAATTGATACATTCTTGTGTGGCATTCGAGTGTTGTTGTTGCCTTTTAAGTGGTGTTTTATGATCAATTTATGATAATTAGTCTTAAATATCCTCTTGGGACCCTTGTTGTCAATTTTCACGTTTATCAAGGTGTTTTTGATGAGTTTTCAGGTTATTCCATGATATAGCACGAGAATACGAAGTCACAAGTTCAAACGGTGATCAAGTCGGAGTCCAGATGCTCGAGATATCGAAGATTGGAGAAAATTGGTGTTTCGGTCGCAACGCAGAGCAAAAGGCTGTGTCAGGGATCCACGGCGCATAACTGGTGCGTGCGCCAGAAATGCGCAGTAAACGTGCCGGCACCTGGGTATTTAAATGCCTATTTTTCCAATTTTTCAGGAAAGCCACAATTCGTTTCTAGCACGATTTTGACGAACACCTCTGATCTCCAGCACCTGGAAAACCTTCCCAAAGCCCAAGAATCAGTTTCCTTACATCATCATTCATCTCCAACCTCACAGAAACATGAAGCGAATAACGAAAATCCTCCAAGCTCGAAGAAAATGACGATTGTTTCTACCCTTTCTTTCTAGGTTGTATTTCTCTTATCTCTAGTATGACTTGTTGTAACTAAAACCCCTAGGCTTTAATGAGTGGAACATTAGGGGGATTGATTATTGTTTTACACTCTTAAACCCTCAGATTATTTTGGTTTAATTCAAGTTCAGATGTGATTCAGACCCATGTGCTTATTCTTATTTCCTCTTCTTTGCATACTTGACCTAGATGCATGCACTACAAGAAAATTGATGATTGGTCATGGATTTGTGAACCATGACTAATTTGTCACGGTTTTTATGTAACCGTGACTAATTTTATCACGGTTTATGAAATCGTGACAAAAATAGTCACGGCACGGTTTCTTAAAAACTGTGACAAATTGGTCACGGTTCGTAAGAAACCATGATAAAATTAGTCACAATTACATAAAAACCGTGACAAAATTAGTCACGGTTTATAGGAACCGTGACTATTCTCTTAGCCAATCACACTCTTCCATTCCACGTTGGCAATCTGTGTGCAACAACCCCCTCCAACTTCTTCTTCCTTCTTCTTCCCTCTAACTTCTCCTTTCCTCCGACTTCTTCTTCCTTCTCCTTCCCTCTGACTTCTTCTGCCTTCTCCTTCCTTCATGTTCCTTTCTTCCTTCTTTCATCCACTTCCACCATCTATTAGCCTCCACCCAATCCGCTATCGACGACCCTCCCTTCACGAACCCTCCACCCAATTCGACCCCACCATCGACGGACGTCATCGACGAACCCTCCACCCAATCCGCCGCCGCCATCGACGACCCTCCCTTCACGAACTCTTCACCCAATCCGCCGCCTCCACCGACAGACACCATCGGCGACCAGATCCAGATCGTTCGAGCGCCTTCATCCTCTTCCCTCCAACAAATCCAGCGCCAGAATGAATTTCCAGATCCAAAGGCGGAGAGAGAGAGAGTTAGGGAATCGACAGGAATCGACGCGGCGGCGGTGATTGCGCCGACTAGTTTTTATTTTTTATTAATTAAAATTGTAATTTGGTTATTTTGACACAATAAATAAATTCAGTGAGTGGTTCGTAATTAATTGGGACATCTTGTTAACATTTTAATTTTATGGATTATTTTGCATAACGAAAGAAGTTGAAGGTCTGGACCTATAATTCAAGAAATTAACCAATGGGTCACTGGAAATTTCATTAGAACACTTGGTTTAGTCATGGTTTTTAAAGAAACCGCGACTAAATTTTGTCACGGTTTAGCAATAAAATCGTGACAGAAATGTTAGTCACGGTTTCACTAAAAACCGTGACAAAAATGGGTCAATATGGTCACGGTTTTCAAAACCGTGAATTTTTTAGTCACGGTTTTTACCGTGACTAATTGTGCTAAAAAATCGTGACTAATGAGGTATTTTCTTGTAGTGATGATTAGGTTTCTATTTGGTTTTGATTTATTCGAAAGAGCTTTCATATCATTGATTACAGTGGGAATGTTCTTAGTTTGCATTTTCACTCGAAGAGTGATGTTAGCTATGTCTTTTTAGGTTGAAAAACCCATAAGCATTTCATCGAACACTTGGTGTGCGTGACTATTTGGTCAGTTTTGAGGTGAAATCTCGGTTGATTGATGTATGTATTTGGTCCTAATTTACTTGAACCAAGCTTTAGGATACGTGTCAGTGTAAGTGTTGAAAGATCTCATATTTTGCTTGTTAGGACTTGTTTTTTCCAAGGTTGTGTATTTCATGATTCATGATCCCAAAGGGGAAACTTGTTTGACCCTTGCTTCTCTCCCATTTCATCCACTTTGTGTTTTGTCTTCGTGCGCGCTTCTATCGAATTGTTGACTAACCCCTTTTCCATACTTTTTGAGATCGTGCTTGAGTTGTGAATTGTGATAACTTGAGCCAGTCTTGACTTGTGATTGTGTGAAGTGTTTTACCCCCTCCCCCCTTTGAGCACCTCTCTCTGAATGAGTAAGCCGAACTAAGAGACCCGCGAGAATACGATCCTAATCAAAAGCTAGGTATCTTTGTGAAGGGCTTTGCGCCCCAATCAATACAACTGGGCAAAAACAACAAAGGAAGGGATCAATGATAAGGAAGGGTGGGTTGGGGGTTCACTTACAAGATTAGGGTGTACTACTTATGGAAACCGGGAAGAAAACGAGTCAACACTCGATGTCCCTTACACACCGCATCGGGCCAAGGCCTAGGATCCCTACTATGCGGATGGCAAGACAATCGATATTTCGACCAAACTAGCCAAAACCACTGCGCACGCCAAGTGCTCGATGAAATTGCTAAGTGAAAAAACACTTAAGTAGGACCTACAACATGCCCCTCATTCTTGAGCATCACATGTAGGTACATAATCACACACTCAAACACGAATCCTAACAAGCATCTATGCAAATTAGGACCCAATTCAACAACATACATGAGCAAACAACGTGCATATTCTCACCTTGAACACCATTTGCACAAGTCATGGTCAATTTAGAGTAAGAAAGTGTGAATAGCCAAAGAGTAATTACAAGTCTTGTAGGGTGAAATTTGTGAAGATACATCCACCAACACAAATCATTGGTAATCCTAATGAACGACTTGTGACAAGATCAAAGAAATAATTTGATTTTACCAATCAGGCATTTCTTTCAACTGTTGAACCTAAGAACATCAAAGATGTTCTTAAAGATGAGTTCTGGTTTAAAGCCATGTAGGAAGAACTTCTTCAGTTTGAACTATCTGATGTATATGAGTTGGTTCAACTCCCTTCAAATAAGAGCATCATTGGAACAAAATGGGTGTTTCGCAACAATACCAATGAAGATAGGATTGTCACAAGGAATAAGGCACGTCTAGTTGTACAAGGGTATAATCAAGAAGAAGGAATTGATTTTGAGTAAACCTTTGCACCAGTTGCTCGAATTGAAGACATTCGAATTCTTTGTGCTTTTGCATGATGTAGAGGATTCACTCTTCATCAAATGGATGTCAAAAGTGCATTCTTAAATGATTTCTTAAAAGAAGAGGTTTTTGTTCACCAACCACCTGGTTTTGAAAATCATTCTCATCCCTCACATGTGTTCAGATTAAAGAAAGCACTGTATGGGCTTAACCAAACTCCTAGAGCATGGTATGAGCATCTTACATAATTTCTCCTATTAGAAAACTTCATTCGTGGAAAGGTTGACCCAACCCTGTTCCTTAAACACTCTCACAAAGACATTCTTGTCGTTCAAATTTATGTGGATGACATTGTTTTTGGCTCAACCAATCCTTCTCTTTGCTCTGAATTTGGCTCACTCATGGCCAACACTTTTGAAATGAGTATGATGGGGGAACTCACATACTTTCTTGGATTACAAGTCACTCAGAATCCTTCAGGAACCTTCATTCATCAAAGCAAGTACACTCGCTCAATGCTTGAAAAGTTTGGACTTGCTAATTCAAATTCCTACAGCACCCCCATGACAACCACACTCAAACCAGATAAAGATGAAAATGGTATCTTGGTTGATCCAAAACTTTATTGCGGAATGATTGGTTCACTCCTCTATCTCACTGCGAGCAAACCATACATTCAGTTTAGTGTATGCCTTTGTGCCAGGTTTGAATCTAGTCCCATGGAAAGTCACTTAAGTGTTGTCAAAAGAATCTTTCGTTATCTTAAGGGAACAGTTTCATTGGGATTATGGTATCCTAAAAATGATTATTTTGATCTCCTTCCATATATTGACTCTAATTATGCATGTAACATTGTGGATCGTAAGAGTACCACAGGAGCTTATCAATTCCTTGGTGATAAATTGATCTCATGGGCATTGGCGGAGGTAAGTGTTGCAAAGGGGGTGCAGCCATTTAACAAAAGATGAATATTTATATGTATAGCCTACAAGCCTAGATCGAAATAATATTTGGGTAATCGGGTGAATAAAATTATAACTACCACTTCATATATTGTTAAAAAAAATACCACTTCATATACTAATTTATAAATAATTCTTTCAACATATATTTATATAAATATAATTCATAGTCCAGTCTATTAAACAAACACAATCAAGCTTGAATTGAGGATATAAACAAGCCGAACTCGAATTTAAGCTCAAGAACCTTAAATGAGCCCGAGCTTAACCAATGAGCTCAAATTCGAGCTCATTTAAGAGTTTAAACGAACGAGGTCAAACCAAGCTCAAATTTGATATTTTTAAATGAGTCTAGCAGCGAGCCCACTTTTTAAAGTTTGATTTGAGCTCATTTAAAAATTTAAACAAAGGAGGTCAAATCGATCTCAATCTCGATATTTTTGAAGAGTCGAGCAGAGCCCAATTTTTAAAGCTCGATTCGAGTCGGCAAAATTTAAACAAGCCTAACTTGGTTGTATATTTACTTCAACGTTGTATGCAGCCCTAGGAGAAAACATTTTCAAGACTATGAAATATGTCAGGAATGATCTTCAAGATCTAATTAACAATGAATGGTTGAAATGATGCTTTGGTGACATACATAACAATGTTTATGTGCTAGTTTGGACAAGTAGTGCATTTTATAGAGCTTTTAGAATATGAAAATCGGTCGTGATTTTTATAAATTGTGTGCGTTGCCTATTTCTCAATTATTGTTATAATTTTAAGCATTGTGTTATTGAAATTTAGCTCTATTTAGGGTTGTATTTTCTATTTTTAATTGACTTTTTAAACACTAAGAACTTCGATCGAACCCCCTTAGCCAATTTCCTGGCTCCGCCACTGCTCATGGGCAAGTAAGAAACAGACTTCAGTTGCTCTGTCCATAGCTGAAGTTGAATACATTGTTGCTGGACAATGTTGCACGCAGGTTTTATGGATAAAATCACAATTTTGTGATTATCTACTTAATGTGCCAAATGTTCAAATCTTGTGTGATAATACAAGTGCAATTTCCATCTCGAAAAATCTCATACAACATTCTAGAACAAAGCATATCGAGTCCGTTATCACTTCATTAGAGAGCTTGTTCAGGATAATGTCATTCCCTTTCTTTCATCCCAACAAATGATCAACTTGCAGATCTCTTTACTAAGCCCCTTAAAGAAGACAGATTTTGTGAAATTCGATCAAACTTGGGGATGGTAAGTGAATCTGAACTACCAAATCTTTGATCATCGCCCTTTTTACCCAATAAGTGGTGAGATTTGTGCAAAAATCCCTCCCTCCGGAGTTGTTGTTTCAATTTGGGGTCCCCCATTTTCCCTCCATCATTACCTTTGCTGTTCCAACTTCCCCTTCTTCACTTTTTTTTATACCCTCGGTCTTTAGGGTTTGATCATCATCTTCTCAACTGCTCCTCTCTTCTCGTCTCCCTCTCAAATGGCGACTGAAATTCACCCAGCCAGATACATTGATGTTCAGCCTATTCCTTCCTTCTCTTCTTCTTATGATCACAATTTTTTACCCAAGGAAATCATGGATTTCTAAACTGTCGATACAAGCGGCTTTTTCAAATATGGCATTATCCCAGCCCTCTTCAACCTCGGATGGCACACTCTGGAGTTTCAAGACCTTGGAACATTCTGTGAAGAGGTGGTTAAGCACTTCTACTACAATCTCAAGGTGCACACCACTCATCCCATTTTGGCCTCTTCATTCGTCTTAGTTATAGCCACGACCTCCGTGCTTGCAACCATTCTTGGTGTTCCAGCCTCCGGTTCTCCAATCAACACGGTAGGAGCCCTCAACCCATTCAACCTTTTTCCAACCATTTCAGTCGATAACGGGACGTTACATTTGCCATTTTCATCTTTGTCCTTGCCCTCATCATCTGTTCCCCCATATTTCTTATCATTGTATTTGGGATTGAAATATTCATTCTCAAGGGGGTGAACCTCCAACTCCATAACCAAAGACAGTTCATTGACCATTGCGACTTCCAACTCATTGCCTTATTCCGCCTCTGTTTCCTTGGCCTTGGGTTGGTCATCGTCTTTCCCCATTCCATCAGCACCCTTCACTTCATTGTTACATGTATCCTTTAACATTCGAGTAGCTGTTGCATCAATAATCTCTTACTTGGTATGACTCACCATGTGGAGACCCTCCCTTCTTCACGCGATAACTAAGAGAGTTGAGATAGCCACTGTTCACGGTCAGTTGCGACCCATTCATCTAGTAGCTCCTTCATTCATGTATAGCTCGACACACATTCGTTAAGATATTGAATATGGTTGTCAATTCATTCAGACCTTTTTTCACATTGCACAAATGATAGTAGGAAATGAGTAAGGTTCTTAACTCATTTGTACTTACGATACAAATTGAGTAAAAATACGAATGCGAGTACGCTAGTACGAAACGAGATTTTGTACATATCCTTCACAATACGAATATGGGAAAATAATAGAATACGGATTATAATTTACCTCTTCTTCTGACATATGATCGACGTCCAAGCGAGTAAAATGCATGGAGAATATGTCAGGCACCACACTAGTGAAAGACTTTTTGTTCTTCTGTCTCTTCTCTCCGGAGTATGGAACATCTACTCCTTCCAAGAGTTTCCAGTTGCCTGGCACATGAATTGTCTCTGACCCTTTCCCGATAGTCAGTGTGCCTAAAAATTCTGACACGCCTTTGTTTAGCTTTGGCACAAGCACTGTAATTCTCCCCAAGCTCGTCTCATTTTCTGACCGGGTAAAGATCAATCTTATATATTTTTTGAGACGATGATAGGCAATAGTTCACTCTCCGGTGACCACTCCATTAACACACCGAAACCGAGTCCGCCATTCCCATCCAGCCTCTTCAAATGCTCATTAACGAATGGTATCAAATGAAAATATGTGCATTCGGGGTGTAGAAAATACTAAGGGGTCGTTTGGTATAGTGTAAGTTTAGTGGTGTTTTGCAAAAACCCAAGCTTTCCCAATTTCCTTGTTTGTTAGGTATGGGTAATGGGTTGCGTTTGTATTTGTAAATCCCACTGGGCCCACAATTCCTCCCCACCGTGTATACTTAAAATTCTACTCCACCCCCAAAAAAAAATTCTGGAATACGCCAGAGGAAATAGGCGCCACATATATTATCTTTCCCTAATTGCCGTTATTACCCCCACCCTCTCTCCACTACATCAGTCCAAGGCTGAGCCACTTCCCGTTGTTCTCTCTCTCCTCTCTCTCACGAAACAACAATGACAACTACTTCTGAGTTCGGCTTCGGTGGAAATGGCTGGAGAAGACTAACAAATCGTGGTTGAAGAACTCACTCGTCGATTCTAGAGTGCAGCCACAGTTCCGCTTCAACTTCGATCTATTGGTTGCAGATCGGAAACCTTCGACTCCTTTCTCCGTCGCACCTCACTTCACAATCCCTAAATTCATCGTTCAAACCCAGGTAAGCGTATCCTAATGATGACACTCGATTTGACGTGATTATCAGCCCCATTTAAGCAACATTTCATACCCTTTAATGCCATTTTGATGAGTATTTGGTGTATTTGTCGTAACTTTGTGATTATCGGATCCTAGTGCGTACATTGTCTATTTTTTGGCTATTTTTACCCTTTTTTTAGCTTTTATGTTGAGCTCCCAGGTTACCAAATTATAGAGGACTCTCTCACGAGTCCAGCGCTTCAAACGGAGACAAAATCGGAGTTCAAACGGAGCGGGAATGATCGAAACAAGTCGGAGTGCTGCCCAGCTCAAAACGCTGCGTTTTGGAGCTTACACGCCGTGTAAGCTAAATACATGATGACACTCGATTTGACGTGATTATCGGCCCCATTTAAGCAACATTTCATACCCTTTGATGCCATTTTGATGAGTATTTGGTGCATTTGTCGTAACTTTTTGATTATCGGCTCCTAGAGCGTACATTATCCATTTCTTGGCTATTTTTACCCTTTTTGTGAGCTTTTATGTTCAGCCCCCATGTTACCACATTATAGAGGACTCTCTCACGAGTCCAGCACTTCAAACGGAGACCAAATCGGAGTTCAAACGGAGCGGGAATGATCGAAACAAGTCGGAGTGCTGCACAGCTCAAAACGCTGCGTTTTGGAGCTTACATGCCGTGTAAGCTCAATGCACTGTGAGCTTACACGCCGTGTAAGCTCCCCAGACGGGAAAATTCAGCCTTTTCCATCTTGTAAAGGGTTTCTTGGGTTATATATAGACTTTTTGAAGCCAGATTGAAGACAGACAAATTTTTGGCTGATTAGCCACGACCTTAGGGTCGATAGATAGAGTTTAGAGAGTTCGAAGATCCGTGGAGAGATCGTGACGCCATCCCTTCACCTTGGAGACTCGGAGCTTGATTGAAGATTACCGGAGAGCGAAGCTTTGCTAGAGTCATCAGAATTAGGTTTTTCAGTTCTTATCTGTTCTTCCTCTGTACGATGAACTCTGTTTCTGTCTTTGATTCTTTTGTTATGAACATGAATAGCTGAACTCGTAGAGCTTCGATTAGATGAACCCTAAGTGACCCAGGGCTTTAAAGCGGTCACAGATCGGCGGTAATTAGATTCAAAGTTCAATCAGTTTCTCTTTGCATGGTTGTTTTGTTCTTGATTGTTTATGTTTCTTTTCTGGTTGATCGCCTAGATTAGGTTTTTGCAAGCTAGGGTTAGTCGCCAGATGTAGTCGTTAGACAGTTCCCTGCTTTGGCGCTTAAACTTGTCTTCCTCGATCACCTAGTTTAGATTCTTGTTAAGTTGAGGATAGAAGCGAACACTCGCCTCTCTTTAAAACATCAATTCAACCAGTTAACCTTATAATTGGAGTGTGCCTTTCGTAGGAACCGATTAGGGTTAATCCACTGCAAGAGTAACTCATAAATCATTAGTAATTGCACCAGTTAAGTTAAGTCGTTGCGAGAGGTGACCGTACCCGGGCGGCTAATTAATCTTGGTAGCTAGAACGGATAGAGCGAACGTTCGCCGGTCTTAAACCTAAGGGTCAGGAGTTATGGTGGTGTATAGAAACCGATTGAATTAGAATTGAAAACCGCTGATCTGTTGATTGTTGTTGCCTTGGTGATCTAAGGGGGATTCGAAATCTAAGCTCGTCTATCTTCCTGTTAGTCAACCTTTTTACTTTTCCTTCTTTTAATTTCCTTGTTTGTTAGATTAGAAGTCGTGGAACTCACACCACGCGCAACCTGTTTAAACCTGAATAAATTGCCAGCTTCTTTGAGTAGTCGATTAGAAGAAACCCTGTGGAATACGATCTACCCAAGCTTTCCAGCTTGGTAGTTATTTGATACCGCTAAAACTGCAGCATCAAATTGGCGCCGTTGCCGGGGACTCTTCTAATTGTTTGAAAGAAGAGTTGGCAAATTATTCTTCTACCTTTCCGCCTTACCATTTATTTTCCCTCCATATTTCCATGATTTACCTGGGTAGTGCTTTTGAGTTTTGATTATGCAGGATTACATGTGGGATGACCAGTACCAAGAGTGGCGCGTCAATGGAGCACCAAATATTGAGGATTACCAAGAGATGTTACATCAACAACAACAACAAACGGCGAGAATTGACTCTCTCTTTGATAATATCTTTTCAATGCTACAAGGTCACCAAGAGATACACCAACAAGAGCATCGAAGAGGCGCTAGAGATAACCAAGAGATGCTTCATGAACATCAACAATGCTCGTCGAGAACCCAATCTGCCTTGGATAATATCTCTTCAATGCTACAAGCTCATCTCGCGACGGACATCAAGCTCGAGCAACCAAAGCAATTAATTAAAGAACACGCTCAGGAGATGTTCGAAGAAGAAGATGAGCCCGTCCATGACTATTATGAGCTAGAAGCATCTGATGAAGAATCCTTGGCGGTGGTGGTTGATGAAGACATAAAGCTAATCCATCCCGAAGTTGAAGCCGAAGAGGAGCACATAAAGATTGAGGAGATACCCTCACCTACACTTCCGCCGAGTCAAACTGTAGAGAAGATGGAGCTCATTGACCATCCCACGCCGTACTACCTCTTTCCTCCTCCAGTAGGAGAATTCGAGAAGAACTGGTCATCCAAACTGAACCACGATCTACTAGAGCACTACCGGCTGCATCACCATTCTGGAGTGCTACATGGCACTCAACCGCTGTCCTTGAAGAAGACGATTGACTTCAAGGAACTCCTAAGTTGGGGCCCCTAACAGGTACCGTCTGGCTCAAGGACGTTAAACAAGAGCACTTCGTGGGAGGCAACCCAGGCTGGAGTCAGTTGTTTTCATTTTGAGTCGTTCTGTTTTAAAGCCCTTGCTGGAAAAAAAACTGCCGACCATTTTCAAGATTATTTTCGACGAAAATTCACCCATATTTTCGCCGAAAATATGTGTTTAAAACCGGCCTGTTCTCCTGTTTCTACTTCTCGACCGAAAACAACTTAACTTTTCGCCGAACCGGATTTTGATTTTACAAGACATTTTCGCCGAAAATTTTCAATCATTTTCGCCGAAAATCTTGTGTTTTCCGTCGACTATTTATACCGATTTCGACTTATGATTTTCGCCCACCCCCACCCTCGGAACAGTGATCAGGTTGTTTCTATCCTTTCCATTTCTTTTCTTTCTTCTTTTCGGATCTCGATCCACTTTTATTTTGTGTGGATCCGGGGCACTTGTCCCGTTATCCTTTTGATCTTTTTGTTGTTTTTGTTTTTTAGGAACTTGAGTAGCTACTCCGCTCCACTCCGGACTCTCCGTGCTCATCCGCTACACCGACCATCACCTTCCAGGTTCTTCGTATCTCTCTACTCTATACTAGTTCTGTGAGGACATAGAACCGTTTAAGTGTGGGGTAGGAGTCTAGGATTATGCATGATCTTGCTTGCTATCTATGATTCTGTGGTTGCATGATCTTGCTTGCTATCTATGATTCTGTGGTTCAAATTTGAAATTTCTCTAGCATAGAATTGCTCAATTCTTGACTTGTGATGTTAAATTGACTTCAATTTTGAACAATGACGTCTAGACTGTTCCACTTAGAACCTGTAACCAACGTGTCGAAACTGATATTAAATGAGTCTAGGTCAGAACAGATCATAAATCACTCTTGTAGTTGAACTTGAATTAATTGAATTAATTGGTTTGTTAATAACAAAGCTCAATAACACCGTTCTAAGATGATAAATGCTAGCTTCTCCCATGTTTTCACTCCATATTTGATCACCTGTGATTGTGGCTAGAGATTAGACGAGAATCCAATTCGAAATCTTGTGTAAAAAGTTATAACTAGCTAGGACCAAGTGGCTAAATTGTTAAATCAAGTAATTGTTAAGTTCTTTAAGTGCTAAAAATAAAGATAGACAAGCCCAACACCTAAGTGAAGTGTTCGGGTTGAGCACTAGCATAAGCACAAATACTGTGAGCTAGGCAGGTCCAACACCTAAGTGAAGTGTTTGGTATCGAGCACTAGTATGCAGTAAATAAATTGAAGGAAGAAGTTTGAAACTTGAAATAAATTGTTGTTAAAATCGGTCCTAGCTAGAACATGTAACGTACAGATCTAGAAATGGATGAAGTCGAGTCGATAGCCATGTCACTTTTCCTACCTCCGCGTCCACATCATGGCTAGCGCTTAAAGTCTTTTTGATTAGAATTGGTGTTATCATAGTCGGTTAATTATGATTAATTATTTTGCCAAGAAACGAGCTTTGTTAAAACCACTACTTGAAGTGTGCAGAAATTAGTGAGATCGAAAACTTGTTTGGTTGATGTTCTTACATGTGTAGGTTAAATTTCTACGTGGAACAGTCTAAACCAAATTGTTAGAATTGAATCTCAGTTTAATCTCGTGTCATTTGTGAATTTGAGTGTGTTCTAGTTCAGTTTGCTTGAGGACAAGCAAAAGCTTAAGTGTGGGGTATTTTGATGACACTCGATTTGACGTGATTATCAGCCCCATTTAAGCAACATTTCATACCCTTTGATGCCATTTTGATGAGTATTTGGTGCATTTGTTGTAACTTTTTGATTATCGGCTCCTAGTGCGTACATTATCCATTTCTTGGCTATTTTTACCCTTTTTGTGAGATTTTATGTTGATCCCCCAGGTTACCACATTATAGAGGACTCTCTCACGAGTCCAGCGCTTCAAACGGAGACACCAAATCGGAGCTCAAACGGAGCGGGAATGATCGAAACAAGTCGAAGTGTTGCACAGCTCAAAACACTGCGTTTTGGAGCTTACATGCCGTGTAAGCTCAATGCACTGTGAGCTTACACGCCGTGTAAGCTCCCAGACGGGAAAATTCAGCCTTTTCCATCTTGTAAAGGGTTTCTAGGGTTATATATAGACTTTTTGAAGCCAGATTGAAGACAGACGAATTTTGGCTGATTAGCCACGACCTTAGGGTCGATAGATAGAGTTTAGAGAGTTCGAAGATCCGTGGAGAGATCGTGACGCCATCCCTTCACCTCGGAGACTCGGAGCTTGGATTGAAGATTACCGGAGAGCGAAGCTTTGCCAGAGTCATCAGAATTAGGTTTTTCAGTTCTTATCTGTTCTTCCACTGTACGATGAACTCTGTTTCTGTCTTTGATTCTTTTGTTATGAACATGAATAGCTGAACTCGTAGAGCTTAGATTAGATGAACCCTAAGTGACCCAGGGCTTTAAAGCGGTCACAGATCGGCGGTAATTAGATTCAAAGTTCAATCAGTTTCTCTTTGCATGGTTGTTTTGTTCTTGATTGTTTATGTTTCTTTTCTGGTTGATCGCCTAGATTAGGTTTTTGCAAGCTAGGGTTAGTCGCCAGACGTAGTCACTAGACATAGTCGTTAGACAGTTCCCTGCTTTGGCGCTTAAACTTGTCTTCCTCGATCACCTAGTTTAGATTCTTGTTAAGTTGAGGATAGAAGCGAACGCTCGCCTCTCTTTAAAACATCAATTCAACCAGTTAACCTTATAATTGGAGTGTGCCTTTCGTAGGAACCGATCAGGGTTAATCCACTGCAAGAGTAACTCATAAATCATTAGTAATTGCACCAGTTAAGTTAAGTCGTTGCGAGAGGCGACCGTACCCGGGCGGCTAATTAATCTTGGTAGCTAGAACGGATAGAGCGAACGTTCGCCGGTCTTAAACCTAAGGGTCAGGAGTTATGGTGGTGTATAGAAACCGATTGAATTAGAATTGAAAACCGCTGATCTGTTAATTGCTGTTGCCTTGGTGATCTAAGGGGGATTCGAAATCTAAGCTCGTCTATCTTCCTGTTAGTCAACCTTTTTACTTTTCCTTCTTTTAATTTCCTTGTTTGTTAGATTAGAAGTCGTGGAACTCACACCACGCGCAACCTGTTTAAACCTGAATAAATTGCCAGCTTCTTTGAGTAGTCGATTAGAAGAAACCCTGTGGAATACGATCTACCCTAGCTTTCCAGCTTGGTAGTTATTTGATACCGCTAAAACTGCAGCATCAATACACTGTGAGCTTACATGCCGTGTAAGCTCCCCAGACGGGAAATTTTCAGCTTTTCCAATAAGGAAAGGGTTTTCGGGGGTATTAATAGACTTTTCGAAGCCAGATTTGTTAACATTCAATAGAGAGAGATCAGCCACGACTTGAGAAGAGTTGAGAGAGTATTCCGGAGTTATCGGAGAGATCGTGACGCCATCAATCAATCCCGGAAGACGCTCGGAGCTAGGAATTGAAGATTCTTAAGATTGAAGCTTCACGGATCGTCCAGAATTAGGTTTTTCAGATCCTTTTCTGTTCTTCCTTTGTTTAAGATGAATCCTTCTGTCGTCTTTGATTCTTGTTTGTCAGATATGAGTAGCTAAACTTGTAGAGCTTAGATTAGATGAACCCTAACTGACCCAGGGCTTTAAAGCGGTCACGGATCGGCGGTAATTAGATTCAAAGTTCAATCAGTTTCTCTTTGCATGGTTGTTTTGTTCTTGATTGTTGTACTGCGTTTCTTATCTAGTTGATGCCTAAATTAGTTTCGTTGTTCTTGTGTTTCTTTTCTGGTTGATCGCCTAGATTAGGTTTGTGTTGAGTTAGGGTTTGTCGCCAGACACTTCCCTGCTTTAAAACATTAAAACTTGTCTTTCCTGATCACCTAGTTTAGATTCTTGTTAAGCTGAGGATAGAAGCAAACGCTCGCCTCACTTTAGAACATCAATTCAACCAGTTAACCTATTCATTGGAGTGTGCCTTTCGTAGGAACCAGTTAGGGTTAATCCGCTTCAAGAGTAACTCATTAATCATTAGTAATTGCACCAGTTAGTTGAGTCGTTGCGAGAGGCGACCGTACCCGGGCCATTAATTAATCTTGGTAGTTAGATCGGATAGAGCGAACGTTCGCCAGTCTTAAACCTAAGGGCCAGGAGTTATGGTGGTGTATAGAAATTGATTGAACGAGAATTCAAAACCGCTGGTCTTGTGATTTCTGTTGCCTTGGTGATCTAAAGGGGATTCGAAATCTAAGCTTGTTTGTCGTCTGTCTAAATCAACCAATCATTCTGTCTTTTAATTTCATTTTAATTTTCTTGCATCTTAGTCTAGAAGTCGTGGAACTCACACCACGCACAACGTGTTCAAACTTGAATAAATTGCCAGCATATTTGAGTAAACGATTAGAAGAAACCTTGTGGAATACGATCTGTTTAGCTTTTTAGCTTTGTAGTATTTGATACCCTGTTCTGCAGCTCATCAAATTGGCGCCGTTGCCGGGGATTTTTCTATATTGTTTGAAAAAAGAGTTGGCATTTTATTCTTCTACTTTCCATCTTTCATTTTCCATCACACTTCGATTTTACACCGGTTGTGCTTGTTTTTGTCTTTTGCGGGTTAAAAAAATTCATAAGCAAATCACTTCCGATCCACCTTCCCCTACCGCAATGGCTGCTCAAAAGAGTCTTGCGGATTACTATAAACCGAGTGCAGCTAATTTTCGGTCTAGCATCGCTATGCGCACAACGATGACGATCCTGACTATGAGATCACGATCCCCTTCCTGGAAATGATCTCTAGAGACGTTCAGTTCGAAGGGAAGCGGCAAGATAACCCATGCACACATTTGGCGAACTTCTTAGCCATGTGCGAGATGTTCAAGAGTGGGAATCTCGGTAAGAACACATTATGCTTACGAGTCTTCCCATTCTCCCTTAGAGGCGCCGCCAAGAGATGGCTCAGTTACAAGCCACCTGGCCACTACACCGATTGGGATAGTCTAACTCAAGACTTCGTAGAGGAATACTTTCTTCCTTCAAGAACTACATTTTACAAGGACAGCATTGCCAGATTTCTTCAGAAGAGAGGAGTAAGCCTATATGATGCTTGGAACGAATTCCAAGAACTCCTCTACGATTGCCCTCATCATGGATTCGAGCAGAGACAGCTAGCTGAGATCTTTTCCCGAGGGATGAACGAAGAATCAGCTAAATGGGTCAACTTCTTAGCTGATGGCGGACTACACCGCACTCGCACCAGAAGCTGCTCTTCTTCACTTTGCAAACTGCGCATCTAAGTCCAGGAATTGGGAGAGACATTTTGGAGCAGCTAAGAGCCAACCAAGCTGTGAAGATCAGATCAAGATCGAAGTACAGAAAGAAATGAAGAAGATTTTCGGTACAGCAAATAACTGGTCTATAGGGGAAGTGAACTTTATTGATCAAGATCCCCCTGGATTCACCGGAGGACAGCAACCTCAGAATTATACGTTTGAGAATACTTGGGAAATCGAGATAGACAGGAAGCTCGACCTGATCTTGGAAAGACTCAATGACCACGAAGAGAAATTCAAGCTTCAGGCCATGTTAAATTGAGGTTGACGAGTGGAGAGCACGGTGAATAACATGGCTAGTATGCTAGCTAGTATCCCCTTCTTTAATCAATCATCGGTTCAAGACGACTCTACCATTAGGAAGGAGCACGTCAAGGCCATCTCCACAAGAAGCGGCAATGTAACATGCCAACCTTTCCGACAAGATATTGTCCGCTTTGGGCCTCCCCCCCTCACGGATTTGCTTTGTGGTGTTGGTGGGATTCGAACCATGACCTCCTCCTCTCAAGATCAACCCCCCCACCATTACACCACAAAACGCGTCATGTCAGTTAAGGTTGAATTATTCCACATATCCCATGGATCTCCCCCCTGTGCTTTGTCGATGTGGGATTTTCCTAGGATGTCACATACACCCCCCCCTCAGGGACTCAACGTCCTCGTTGAGGTTTGCCCCACCATCGTTCAAGAGGGACGGGGAGAGGCTCTGATACCACTTGTAACATGCCAACCTTTCCTGACAAGATATTGTCCGCTTTGGGCCTCCCCCCCTCACGGATTTGCTTTGTGGTGTTGGTGGGATTCGAACCCATGACCTCCTCCTCTCAAGATCAACCCCCCCACCATTACACCACAAAACGCGTCATGTCAGTTAAGGTTGAATTATTCCACATATCCCATGGATCTCTCCCCCTGTGCTTTGTCGATGTGGGATTTTTCTAGGATGTCACAAGGCAAGCAATTAGCTGGTCCTGCAGCTCCTGATCTGGACATAATTCCTAATGCTATAGCTATTGACAAGCCAGAGATCGAAGAGGAGGATAAAGAAGAAGAGGAGGAGGTGACTGTCCCGCCTCCCCTAACAAAGACATCACCTGCGCCACCTCTTCCTCCATATCAGCCTCGGATTCCGTTTCCTAAGGCTGCGCAATCAAAGGAGAAAGATCATGATACCCGGTACAGAAAGTGGCATGGATACTTGAAGAACACAGATATCAAGATACCAGTTACTGATGCTATCTAGATGATACCGGAGGTTGGAAAAGTCGCGAAAGATCTTGCGAAGAACAAGAAGAAGGGAGAGTTGTCTTCCGTCTCCCTCGAGGAAGAATGCTCCACGATCCACAGCCAGACGACCGCCATACCTCCCCCAGCTAAGTGTCGCGATCCTGGTGCTTTTACTTTGCCTTGCACTATTAATGATGTGAAAATTGATCGTAGTCTAATTGATCTAGGTTCTTCCATTAATGTCATGCCTACCAGCTTGTATGAGAAACTGAACCTAGGAGAATTGAAACTGATTAGCATGCATTTAGTGTTTGCCGACAGATCTGTGAAATTACCTAGGGGATTAATAGAAGACGTGGTTGTCAATTGTGGTCCTTTTACAATTCTGGCTGATTTTGTTGTCATGGATACCTGAGGGGAAGATGTCACTCTTCTCCTAGGCCGACCGTTTATGGCAACAGCCGGCATTACCATTAATGTCTCGAATGGCTCGTTGACATTAAGGGTCGGCAAGGACACCATGACATTCCGCCTCAAGGACGGTATGCAAGTCCCTGTCAAAGAAGAGATGCATTGCTTATCTGTTGAAGCTGTGGAGTTGGCTTCGGTCAACTCTAGTTCTAATGAAAAATCTGGAGTTTCTTTAGAAATTTGCTTGCCAGGTGTCGGACAGGTCCCTAATCTGAAGAATGAGCTGCCGGCACAAAAGCCGAGAAAGAAAGAGGATCTGACGGCATCCCCTCATGAATCACCAAACGTTAAAGATCCTGGTGAGATAAAAAAAGGAGAATAAAGAGAAGACGAAGGCGGTTTGGAAGCCGATTGCTCAGCCCCCGTCTACCGAGCCACCGGAGAAGAATGATCCTCTGAAGGACGCTTCTTCGAAAGAACTGTTCGGGCCATTTGAAATCTCCGGTCATCTTCCCGATGGACGAACCAAGCTAATTCACGCACACGGGAAGAAGTTCACACTTGACGGAGGATCCCCAAAGCCATTTTCATGAACTCCAACTCGGGCCTAAGAGAAATCCTGAGTTGGGATGTCTCCTAATACCGTCCAGGTATCGTCCAGCTCAAGGACGTTAATCAAGAGCGCTTCGTGGGAGGCAACCAACGGCTGGAGTCAGTTTTTCATTTGTGTTGAACTTAGTGTTTTAGAGTCAGTTCGGGGGAGCCAAAAGTGTCAGTTTGCATGATTTCTTATTTTTCATGTGTAGTCTGTGTGTCATTGTTTCAATCGCAAGTTGTTTGAGGTTGTTTCGATTTTTTTCGAATTAGTTGTGATTTTCTGAAGTTTGCCAGAATTCCGAAAATATTTTCAATCCTGCAGGGCAAAGTTTTCGGCGAAAACCCTCTAAATTTTCGGCTAAAACTTCTTTTGAAAACCCCCTGTGTTTTTCAGACGATTTTAACCTTAAATTTTCGGCGAAAACTTTCAAACTTTTGGCGTAAACTTATTTTGAAAACTGGCAGGCATTTTTAACTGAAGTTTTTGGCGAAAACTTGCACTTCTTTTCGCCGAAAACTTCTGAAAAAAAAAAAGAGAGTCAAAATATTTTCAAAATTCTCCTAAACATTCTTTGTTCGACTTTTATTCTGTGTGGATCTGGGACACTTGTCCCGGTTTCCTTTTGATCTTTTTGTTGTTTTTGTTTTGTAGGAACTTGAGTAGCTACTCCGCTCCGCTCTGGGCTATCCGTGTTCATCCCCTACATCGACCATCTCATTCCAGGTTCTTCGTATCTCTACTCTAGTTTAGTCCTGTGAGGACACAAAACGGTTTAAGTGTGGGGTAGGATGCTAGAGAACCTTGCATGAACTTGATTGCCCTTAATTGTGTTTATGTGTGTTCTGTGGTGCCTTTCCAGTTTCTCTAGCATTAGAATTGCTCGGTTCTTGATCTTTGATGTTAAGTTGTTGTTCAATCTTTCATAATGATGCTTAGACTGCTTAATCTAGAACCTGAGATCCGACGTGTATACTTTGATGCTAAATTGCCTGGTCAGAACAGATTTTCAAAAACCACACTTGTAATTTGTCGCTTTGATTGCATGAAAATGACCAAATCCGACTAGCAAACCAACTGTGAGCTTTTGATCCATTGCACGTAACTTGCAATTTCAATTCTTTTTGAGTGATTTTCTGTTTGCTTGAATGAGTTAGAATTTGCATGAGACCTACTCGAGACCACACGACGACACAAGTTCTAGAATGATAGGGGCACCTAGATTCAGCTACTAAGCCAGATAGCCTACCTAACGTTAAATCCCCTAGGTTTAGACCCTTGAGTTTGGCCTTTCTCTCGGTTCGATATACATTACAGCCAATCCCCATTCTTTCATTCCCCGTTGATCCCCTGTGGTTGTTGTTCTAGATTGACCTACCGGAAGTCGGTTTGTGGTAACCTGCCTATAGCCATTAAACAGGTGGTCTTAGCTATTATGTCCAAATGTGTAAACCCCTCTAGCAACTAAAAGAAAATCGGCACAAAAGGAAAAAATATAAAAAAAAGAAAAAAAAAGAAGAAAAATTCGAAAAAAGAGAAAAAGTTCAAAGTTTCAAAGTTTATAGTATAGTTCAATAACGTTCTTCTCCCTACATATGGAAGAACGAAGTCAAACGAAAATGTAAAGAAAATGAAGAAAAAGAAAGTTTGCAAAATAAAGTGCTAGATTGCTTGAGCGTATCATAGGACGAGCGTACACTATTCCACCCGTGTTTGGTTAGACGGTAGGAAGCCATAAGCTAGATTCGAGGGAAGTTAGTCGAAAGCTACACCGCACCAAAGCCATCATCATACATTCCCTTCATCCATCTTATTTTAACCCTTGTAGTGTAGAATTCGTTACGGTCCTAAGCAGGGAAGTCCTTCTTGACTAGTTACTCGTGTTGTCACAGTGGTGGAGATGTGGTCAAATTGCAAACCTATGACAGAATTCAGTGACAAAAAATGATTGAGAGCTTAAACACGTCCCTAAACACAGAGTGCGAGAGTTCCCGTGTACCAAATATCACCTGTGTGAGAAGTCTGGTCGGTTAGGTCAGATTCCTGCATGATTTGTGTTTGCTACTTGTTGTGTGCAGATAATTAGTGAGACCAAGTTATTTGGTTGATGTGTAAGCATGTTAGGTCACTTGTTCTAGAAGTAGCAGTTTAATGATTCATTGTGATTACTTGAACCTTAACTTGATCAATCGTGTCATTTGTGAATCTGAGTACGTCCTAATTCAGTTTGTTTGAGGACAAGCAAAAGCTTAAGTGTGGGGTATTTTGATGACACTCAATTTTACGTGATTATCAGCCCCATTTAAGCAACATTTCATACCCTTTGATGCCATTTTGATGAGTATTTGGTGCATTTGTCGTAACTTTGTGATTATCGGCTCCTAGTGCATACATTGTCTATTTCTTGGCTATTTTTACCCTTTTTTTTGAGCTTTTATGTTGAGCCCCCAGGTTACCACATTATAGAGGACTCTCTCACGAGTCCAGCGCTTCAAACGGAGACCAAATCGGAGTTCAAACGGAGCGGGAATGATCGAAAAAAAGTCGGAGTGCTGCCCAGCTCAAAACGCTGCGTTTTGGAGCTTACACGCCGTGTAAGCTAAATACACTGTGAGCTTACATGCCGTGTAAGCTCCCCAGACGAGAAATTTTCAGCTTTTCTAACAAGGAAAGGGTTTTCGGGGTATTGATAGACTTTTTGAAGCCAGATTTGTTAACATTCAATAGAGAGAGATCAGCCACGACTTGAGGAGAGTTGAGAGAGTATTCCGGAGTTATCGGAGAGATCGTGACGCCATCAATCCATCTCGGAAGATGCTCGGAGCTAGGAATTGAAGATTCTCAAGATTGAAGCTTCACGGATCGTCCGGAATTAGGTTTTTCAGATCCTTTTCTGTTCTTCCTTTGTTTAAGATGAATCCTTCTGTCGTCTTTGATTCTTGTTTGTCAGATATGAGTAGCTAAACTTGTAGAGCTTAGATTAGATGAACCCTAAGTGACCCAGGGCTTTAAAGCGGTCACGGATCGACGGTAATTAGATTCAAAGTTCAATCAGTTTCTCTTTGCATGGTTGTTTTGTTCTTGATTGTTGTACTGCGTTTCTTGTCTAGTTGATGCCTAGATTAGTTTCGTTGTTCTTGTGTTTCTTTTCTGGTTGATCGCCTAGATTAGGTTTGTGTTGAGTTAGGGTTTGTCGCCAGACAGCTTCCCTGCTTTAAAACATTAAAACTTGTCTTTCTTGAGCACCTAGTTTAGATTCTTGTTAAGCTGAGGATAGAAGCGAACGCTTGCCTCACTTTAGAACATTAATTCAACCAGTTAACCTATTCATTGGAGTGTGCCTTTCGTAGGAACTAGTTAGGGTTAATCCGCTTCAAGAGTAACTCATTAATCATTAGTAATTGCATTAGTTAGTTTAGTCGTTGCGAGAGGCGACCGTACCCAGGCGATTAATTAATCTTGGTAGTTAGATCGGATAGAGCGAACGTTCGCCAGTCTTAAACCTAAGGGTCAGGAGTTATGGTGGTGTATAGAAATTGATTGAACGAGAATTGAAAACCGCTGGTCTTGTGATTGCAGTTGCCTTGGTGATCTAAGGGGGATTCGAAATCTAAGCTTGTCTGTCGTCTGTCTAAACCAACCAATCATTCTGTCTTTTAATTTCATTTTAATTTTCTTGCATCTTAGTCTAGAAGTCGTGGAACTCACACCACACACAACGTGTTCAAACTTGAATAAATTGACAGCATATTTGAGTAAACGATTAGAAGAAACCATGTGGAATACGATCTACTTTGCTTTTTAGCTCTGTAGTATTTGATACCCTGTTACTCAGCTCATCACCTAATCAACAGCTAACCATCGCTTCAATTTTGATCTATTGCTCACTATTGTCATGTTTGAAGAGGACATTCATCTGTATGACACCTCAGCTGAAGTAATGACTTCTGAGTAGTTTTCTCATACCATTTACATATGTTCATCATCCAAACATGCATTAGTGGTGTATTCGCATTCACATTCTCTACTTGTTTCAATACCCTGCTTCTTAACAACCTAGGTGAACACCATTTCTAGTTTGCCTACGTAATACAAAATGTATCTAACGATTGAGTTGTTCTGGTTGTTAGGGATGGCTCGTAGGACACTTCATCACCGAAGGCGAATTGTCGTCTATGTTGTCGCCATGTGGTACCATCTGCTAATGAATGTCGTATCCCTATTGCTGGATTTGGCTACCAATGAACGGGGAGGGCTTGTGGACACAGAAGAGGTACATAGGTCTCTACCACATGACCGTGAGGTATAGGCGTGAATTCTTGTTTAGTATAACGCGAGCGAATGATGTCCATTGCTTAAGCATGCTCCGAATGACACGTCACATCTTTTGGGAACTATGTAAGGTGTTAGTGGGCGTGGAAGGGCTGAGACAAACTAAGAACATCGAAGTAGATGAGATGGTAGCCATGTTTCTTCTCACCATCAGCCATAACGCCAAGAACAGGACATGTCAAGTTCTTCTACACCGATCAGGAGAGACTGTTAGTAGAACAATAAAGTGTGTTCTTGTTGCCATACTGAACCTTGATGTCTTGCTGTTGGCCAAACCGATACCGGTACCAGAAGAATGTAAGGATCATAGGTGGAAGTACTTCAAGGTAAATTGTCGAGCACTCAAGTCCTCCTTTATTCAATACATCCACTTTTGTAATGTATATGCCTACTTGTGGATTACAGGGATGTGTGGGAGCATTAGATGGAACGCTTGTTAGTTTTCGGGCGACCACGACCACTCAAGCCCGATACCGTACTAGGAAAGGTACAATTGCCATCAATTGTCTAAGGGTTATGAACTAGAATATGCAATTTATATACTGTCTTGCCGAGTGGGAGGGGTCGACCCATGATAGCTGAGTCCTTCGTGATGCCCTCTCACGACGTGGCGGTCTCTGAGTTCCTACATGTATGTTCCCGTAACTGTCTTCCATCCGCTACTAGTGAAAATAAGTCGTCCCTAATTTTACCACCTTTCAATTAGGGACTGACTACCTCTGCGATGCTGATATATGAATGGAAACGGATTCCTTGTGCCGTACAGAGGTCAACGATACCACCTACAAGAATGGGGGGCAAATCATGCTAGGAGTGCCGAAGATTTTTTCAACATGAAACACTCGAAAACGCGTAACGTTGTAGAATGCGCGTTTGGTGTGTTGAAGATGAGATTTGCCATGCTTGGAGACACATCTTGGTATTCGCCACGAATGGTAGGCCTTTTTTAATGCGTGTTGTTTGCTACATAACTTCATACGTCTCCAAGGAGGTCCTAACATATTGAGCAAGCGTACGTCCCACCGGCTACATTCAAGACGCCCTATGTCAAGAGCATGGAGGATACGCCAACTTACGTGAGGCCACACAGGAATGGACGCAGTTCAGACATGACCCGGCTCGTCACATGTGGGAATCCAGGGGCCACTAGTGCTACGTATTGCCTTCTTTGAACGTTCTGTAATCTTTGTGAGTTGAGTGACTTTAAATTTGAATGTGTCTCATTATGTGTGTGAGGGTCAGCCGTGTTGGTTGTCAACCTGCTCACTTGTCGAACATGATTTTTCTAATTCTTCAATTTGATAATGTTTCGAACCCCTGGATAATTTGCATGTTGGTCTTGCCATTTTATGGCAATGCGTCTAATGTAGTAATCTAGTTGTGATTTTTTGTACACAACATTTTCATTATACATAAGCCAATGGCGTAAGTATTAAATTCATCCAACCACATTCTGACTTGAGAAGTAACGTTGGGTACTAAAAGGCTTTATTTTCTTTTCTTTGCAGGTTCAGAACTGTCACCTCGTAAGTCTGAGCAAGCACCACTTGAGAATAAATGTGTGGCTCTTTAGTGGTTGGGTGGTAAGTACACATTTATCGTCATCCTTGCCATTTTGAGTACATTAAATATGTAGTAGAGGATATGTAGCAGTCCTCTGCTTTCTAGAAGTAGAAGTTGCACAACAAGGTTAACCCATATTCCATCCTCATTTTGCTTTCACCAACCTACTGCCACTACGCATGGAACTGGCCTTGTTTGTTTTTGTTCAAGTACACTGTCCAGGTACCATGGCGAGAGTTAGTGGCGAAAGCAGTCGTGACTACAGAGTGTGGACTAAGGAGGAGGAGAAGATGTTGGTGACATGCATGCGAGAGCTCGTTGAGGGACGACACGTCGAGAAAGGGCAGTTCCGGGCAAGTTCGTTGAAGGCATTGGAGAAAATGACGCGTACACGTATGGAGTCATGCCAACTGTTGGCCGTTTCGCACGTCAAATCTAAAGTTTGTTACTTTAAGGACAAGTTCGCAGCCATGTTGGAACTGAAACAAGCTTCAGGGTTCGGCTGGGACGACACTAGAGGATGTGCGGTGGCCGACGACGTGATTTTCGCGGGCTGGGTGAAGGTAATCCTATACTTTACTAATGCTTGAACTTGGATATATACGGACTGATGATGCTTTGGAATAGAATGTCTAACATATATATTTATTGATGTTGTGAACGTGCTATGTATATGTATTAATGCTTTAATAGGATGACTACCACATTTATATATTGATCCTCTAATGGAAAGACTACCATATATGTATACTGATGATGCTTGAACTGGGATATATGCATATATATTGATGCTTAATGGCTTGAACGTAAATATACATACATGTATGTATGTATGTAATGTGGTTGCCATTTCGGTTTTCAGTTTCGGTATGACATGCACTCAATCTTAATTTTCGAACATTTCAGAGTCACCCGAAGGCTAGTGGTCTTAACAACAAGCCACTCTCGTATTAGGACGACCTCGGCTTCATCTTTGGTGCTAAGATGGCCACAGGGGCCGATGTTGTTCAGCTAGGAGATGCATCGAGCAGGGTGCTCATGGGCGGACGATCCTCCGATTTTGTGGACGTTGATGCTGAACAGGTCGGCTCGTTCACCATCCCCACTGGCATGGATCATGAATCTGTCATGCAGGACTTCATCGACAAGGGCGTCGACATGCACACCACTTCGCTGAAGGGGACCGAGGCGGAAATATCCTCGAAACCAGTAACGGTAAAAGGTGTTGAAGGAGGTGCTTCATCCGGTACGAAGAGGAGTCGACAACTGTTCGGGGATGAGGAGCATACTCGAATTGCTAACTTCATGGAGTCTGTTTCGGAGAACATTGTGAGGTTCGTGACAAACTACTGCATTGAAGGTGACTTAGCGGTGAAGAGACAATACTTGTACCAAGAGCTCGCTAGCTTCCCCGACCTCACTCCATATCAGCGCACTCGGATTATGCGACACCTCAATCGTGATGATGGGGATGCCAGTACTTATTTCCAGCTACCTAGCCAGGAGGAGAAACTAGCATTCATTTGGACTTTGCTCGAGTAAGGTGGTGTAGTACTTGTGATGTAATATGAATATGTTGAAGTACAAGAGAAAATATTGTGATGTTCTCTTATTTTGTAACCAGGCGTCGCCTGAAACTTTATTATGTGTCTACGGTCGGTTTAGTGGTTGCGTAGGTTATATTTTGAGGTCTATTCCTACTATGAGTATGGACCAGTTGCCACGTTGTAATGACTATGCTAAAGTATGTTGTCTGATGCAGTTATGATGGACTTATGGTATTGTTTATGATGTTGTTAATCTTTGTTTCTTGTTTGAAAGTTAGCGTGTGAAGTGGAGCTATTTGGGTACGAAACAGAAAATGCTATTGTAGAGACGGTGTATGACAACAGAAACGATGCGAGTACACAATAGTTGACCCCAATGTGATCGTATAGGCATATCTAGCAATGCAAAACACTGAGGAGGGCAATTTTGACTTTTGTTCAGAGAAGACCTCACTAGTCCACTTTTCCAGTACTCCACAATGATAAATGAATTTGAAACCAAACATGGCATTTTGGCTTCCCAAAAAGTAAGAAACAATAGAGATTCTGCTATCCCCAAACCCCAATTCCCCATTCCCCTAAAACACCATACCAAACGATCCCTAAGATAATTCAAAGAAACCTTGCGTGATGTTTTAGGCTGGAATAGTAAGCTAACCAATACCAATACAAACATGACGTACGACTTTTTGTGGTCCTCAACATTGCCCATATCTTTAATCGCTGTAGAAATAAGAACATTGCCTTGTTGTCCATACTCCAAACCCAAATCCTTGGCCCATTGTCTTAATATCAAAATCGCGTTTCCCAGGTAAAGTGAGACAAACGCTTTGCCCTGGGTTAGATCATAAATACACGAAATGTGATATTCAATTAGTTCGATGTGCATTTCGGGTCTGACTTTCAAGGTCTGTGTCTTGAAATCGAAATGACCTATCAACCACTTCAATGTTTTTGCCTTGAATGACGTAATGGACAAATGTTAAACAAACCTCAGGCCTCTGTTAAAATCATAAATGCCCCGTGGAGCCTCCGTAGAAAGTAATCTAATATGAGCTGCTAATTTGGGCTCACATCAAATAAATGGTTTAGGTCGGATTAGGGGTGGTAATTACCCATCCGCGGTTTTTTTTATCCATATCCAACTCGATCCATATTTAAATGGATCGGATATGGATCAACACTATATGGATCGGATTCTATTTGGATCGGATCGGATCGGATATGTGATAGGCCCCGAAGTCGGGTCCGCCCTCATGGCCGTTCGAACAATTCCATAGTATCGCCTCGAGACCCTCACGCCCTCGAGACCATACTAGGGGGCAAATACTGTTCAAGTGCCCGTCCGCCCTCTGGTGTTCATTCCTCCTCCCCTTCTGATTTGTGCCCCTTATCCTTCTGTTGTAGGAGGTTATGATGAAGGGAGGAGAGGACCGGAGGTGGATGCGTCGTCTGAAGCATCCCCGTCCCTGCGACCGAGTCCGCCCTTGACCCCCGAGCCCTCCAGGGGAGAAGAGTTTGATGACGAGGGATCGGATGCAACAGATCCCAAACAGAAAGGGAAAATGCCTTATCTGGAGGATAACGATTTGGTCTTCAACCCGTACGTTGATTACGATGTAGAGTACATTTTTACTGAGGATGCTGAACCGCTGCCTATTCCCTCGGCGGAGCAACTCCGTCGGCAAGCAAGTCCAACATGTGTTCAATGGCCAGGTGATGTGAACCGCTGCAACCGTGGGCAGACGACCCTTAAACACCACAAGTTGAGACCGTGCAACGAGGTAGAACCGTCGAGAACCGGGGGCGGATAAGTACTTTGACCCGTCGGCTATATAACAGCCGGGAACCAGAAGTGTCCAGTCGAAGACGCCACGCCAAGAGATGGATGCTCTTGATGATAAGTCGATCCTTCAGTATCGCGTCATGCAGATACAATAAGGGTTTCAGAACAGAATTCTTTCAAAGGGGGTTTATTTCATCAAAGTCTTGCTTACAAGGGTGGCCGGCGGCCTCCTTATATAGGTGAGGGAACAAGCTCTCCTCCCTAATCACTACTTCTAAATAATAATAAAATAAAGAGTCCTATTCCTAAGTAGTCTCCTAAAAACCCCTAAATAATCCTACTAAAAAGGAATAAACATAAAATAATAGTTGTAGTCTTTAAAGCAGAATAAAAGACCTAAATTAGGTCAAAAACCCTAATCTGGCCGCGTACGGCTGCTCGGGCCGGTTGGGCGCGTGTGGCGGCCCGGTGGGCTTGACCGGCCGAACGCCGGGCTTGACTCGGGTGGCGGACGCGGGCTTCGGCTTCGGGCGGGCTCAGTGACCGGACTTCTTGTCCAAAAGATATGTTCTTCATGTCCGGCTCCATAAAACTCCCTTGATCGGCCCGGCTGCTGGTTTAGGGCTTGTGGTTGCTCTCTCCTTGGTCCTTCTTTCTTCCCACGCGGGCCTTCTTCTTTAAGCTTCAGATAGGCCTCCAGGTAGTTTTGGACATAGCTCTCTGTGGTCAGCCCAAGTGTTATGCTTCGGGGCCAAGGACTCCAAGTCTGCTCATGCCTCGGCTCAGGTTCAGTCTTTGACAGCTCTCCTCTTCGGGCTAAGGGTTCTTGGATTCTCTTCCTTCTGTACTCCAGAAATGCTTCCAGAGGGTCACTCAAAGAACCGACTTCTTCTTCAGGGCTCCTGGAGGTTAGACTAGGAACGGGCTGAAGCTTCTCTTCGGTGCTAGGGCTTATACCCTCGGCCAACAGCATGGCTTGGGACAACATTCCCTTCCTCGGAGTCTTTCTACCTGCAAGTGAAGGATTTAGGTGATATTTCTTGTCATACCTTGGCTTTAGGGCTCGAGGATGGCCTGCCCTTGGATTCATGCGCTTCTTGAAAGGCACTAGGGTCTTGCCTAGGCCAGGGGATCCTGGTGGGGTGTAGGAATACCGGTTAGCATCGGGGCAGCATTGTTGGATCATATCACCAGGTTAGCGTACGCAAGGCGGACCAAGTCCAATTCGTAAGAGGTAGTTACCAGAAGCCGAGCCGCCTCTTCGTCCATCTCCTTCTTGGCCTTGGAGTATTTGGCCTTCCATTGTTGAGAGGCGGCCCGGGCTTCCCGCAGCTGAGCCTCCACATCCGCGTCTTGGGGTTGCTCCGCCCGGTGCGCCTGGTCCGCGGACAGCAGTGCACCGGCGGTTCCTAGTAGCTGCAGATGAAATAGGCACGCATTAAGAAACCTAGAAAGACGGACGAAGATGAGAGAAACGTGATGAGGACTTACCCTGGCTCCAATTGCCATTTGCTCCATCACCAAACGGCGAACACCGTCCTCTGATCGAGGGTGATCAATATCCCAGTCAGTCGCTAACTGGAGGGCGGCCCGAGTAAGGATCTCATTCCCGTTAAGGGTTGGCTGCATTGCGGGAAGACGGGCGGTGCTGTACTCTCCCGATGACACCTGAGGCTTAGATCCGCCCTCAGTCCTCCTTTTCTTTCTGGAGTCTTTCTTCATGGTGAGCTTGCGGCGCTTTGACCATTCCACATTCTGCGGCGGTAGACTCGCGGCCGGGTCAGACCATCTTTTCTCAGGGCAATCTCTATCCGCCTGCTCTTTCTCCAGGCGGGCTTGGCGTGCGTCCTTTACCTTCTGGAACTGGTCAGCTCTAGGCTCCTCAGGCTGTGGCTGGGTGTCAGCTGATGCACCCCGCGTCTTGGCGTTCAGCAACTCAGCAAAGATAGCACTCTCTGCACCAAGATAAACACAAAAAAAAACAAAGCGGACATGTTATATCACATATGACAAGACACGCAGACATGACCGTAAAGGCGCACAGCAAGATAGGATCATTATCCTAGGTAACTATCCGCTCACCACCACCGCCCAGCCACGCTTTTAGAGCGTTCCTCGCCTCTTAAGGTTGTAGTTCCATGTGTTCACCCAGTCTACGATGGCAGCATCATTACCCTCTGAACGGTTGGGCTTGTTGAATTCTTCGATGGCCCCGTATGACCATGTGGGTCGAAGGCGTTCAGCCCAGAATGAGTCCTCCGGAGCATCAGTTTTCACAAAAAAGAAGTTATGCCACCACACAGAGTCAGCCTTGATGGCGTCGTATACTTCGCTCCCCGAGTACGACCTCCTCTTTGAGAAAGTAATGTCGTTCTGACCAATCTTGGCAATATAGAGATGGCGGAATACTCGGGCGCTCGGAGCAACGTGCCTCTTCACACATGACACCTGGAAAGCGGTCATGATCGCCCAAGCATGGGGTTGGAGCGCTCCCAATGACGCTCCCAATAGATCCAGTACATCCAGCTCCCAGGGATCTAAAGGGAAACGCAGACCGTACATGAGCGCCTCGACCCACACGCCTACCCATCCAGGAGGACAGTTGCCGATGGAACAGAGCCGAGCGGGGGCAGCGTATGAAAAACACTGAGGCATGTCACACTCATTCAGCAGCCTCACCAGGGCGTTTCTTGACGTAGGGGAAGTATCCCGGACCGTACACTTCCCGGCAGTCAGCAGGTGCGCCCTCCCACATCTGCTCCCAGGACATGACTTTATACCCGTACTTCTCCACAGCCCCGATCTGAAGCTCAAAACCCCAAGACTCCTTGGTAAAGCCGACTTGCCACGACGCGAACCGCCGACCACTGTTTGGAGGAGCATCCACTTTCTTGGATACTCCCTTGAACCTAGCCTCCGCCTGCCGACGGAGTTGCTCCGCCGATGGAATAGGCAACGATTCAGCATCCTCAGTAAAAACGTACTCTACATCGTAATCCGCGTACGGGTTGAAGACCAAATCGTTATCCTCTAGATAAGGCATTTGCCCTTTCTGCTTGGGATCTGCTGCATCCGATCCCTCGTCATCAACCTCTTCTCCCCTGGAGGGCTCGGGGGTCAAGGGCAGACTCGGTCACAGGGACAAGGATGACGACGAGGATGCTTCAGACGACGCATCCGCCTTCGGTCCTCTCCTCCCTTCATCATAACCTCCTACAACAGAAGGATAAGGGGCACAAATCAGAAGGGGAGGAGGAATGAACACCAGAGGGCGGACGGGCACAGGAACAGTATTTGCCCCCGCGTCTTGAGAGGGGCGGGCGGTCGAACGCCTGCATCCCCGCATGCCCCTCAACACTCTCTCTAAATGGTCATAATCTAAAGACGACGACGACCCGCTAGAAGACATCTCACACTAACAAAGAGAAGGAAATAGAAAGGACGAGGCAAGCAAGGCACACAAAAGAATAGTGGGCGGATAAAATTGAACGCAGGAAAGTTTCAAGAACACCTACTTGCTTCGGCGGACGAAGACAACTCAGCATCAGAAGGCATCCTCGATATTGTGTTTTGAAAGATGGCGGACAGAGGCAAAGTTGGAACAAGACGAAGGAAAGGGCGGACGAACTCAAAGAAGTTGGTAACAAGAAAGGGCGGAAGCTCTCAAGGAATTAGTAGACAAGTTGAAGTGTTGAAGGAAGGAGGGGAGGACCCTTATTTATACTGGTGACGTGGGTAAGCGAAACGTCGCCAAGTACAAACGGGCCACGTGTCCCCCAGGCAGTGGGCGAATAGGCTACTAGCCTGCAAAAAGGGGGACGCGTGCAAATTCACCTCAAAAGAAGAGCCCCGCCCGTCTCGATGACCGGCGATGGTGACGATGACAACATCGGCGACGATTACCCGGACGCCAGCATGCGTCGATTCCGCCAAGCAAGAGCAACGGCGGTCCAACGCTTGATGAGCCCGAGAGCCGCGCCCGCCCTCAGAAGTGACTGTTGGACTGCGGAGGGGGCGGTACCGTCATCAGTTTCGAACAAGTCCATAGTATCGCCTCGAGACCTACACGCCCTCGAGCCTATACTAGGGGGCAATTGATAGGCCCCGAAGTCGGGTCCGCCCTCATGGTCGTTCGAACAATTCCATAGTATCGCCTCGAGACCCTCACGTCCTCGAGACCATACTAGGGGGCAATTGATGGGCCCCTAAGTTGAATCCGCCCTCATGGCAAAGGCGGTCCTTCCCTCGAGAGCGGACGACGGACCGCCCAGATTTAGAAGATCACCTGTCACATCGACAGGACAGGAAAACGGCCACCGCCCATTACTGTTGACGGTGACTCGCTGAGGTCCACTCAAGGCATGACACGTGGACCTTGCCATACCAATTGGGCCTATAAATAGTAAGGTCTCCCATTCAGAAGAGGACAACACAACATACCCGGGACCATACGCCTGATACTACAAGCTTCCGCGCTGTACGCTAAGGGCTATCGGTTCCGCCCTCACCAAAGGGCTCTCGCCCGGTACTTCTCTGTAACCCATTCTCCCCACACTACTGATATACTTACTATCTCATATATGTACTAACCTCCTTGCACGTCCGCCCTGCAAGGTACCACCCGCCAAGGCCCGAGGCACCCCGAGGACAGATTTACTACTCAAACCTCCAAAGAACCACAGTATTGATCCACCGGTCCAACTGGGCGGATCAATATGGATTTTTAAATTTATTCAAGTCAGATTTGGATTAAATTTGGGTATCCATTTACTGATCTTAGCATCCAAACAATAACATACTAAGGTATATCAATGGAAAAGGCTACAGAATCAAAGTTAACAATGATAAATACTGATCCATGAAAACAGAACAAAATCTAATTTCAATCATGCTGTGCAATCAACTCCAGCTCACAGTCACTTCTAGTCCAGAACCGCCATTCTCAGTCTCCTCTGCAACCATTCTTCATCCCGTTGTGCCCCTTTTCAGTCCCCTACAAAGCATTAACAATTTACATCCATCAACCCATCTGCTACCAAACAGATTTCACATCAACACGTTCAAGAATATGTAGAAGAGCGATAACAGAAGTAAAACCAGCACCGAAGCAATGATATACAGCATGTTCCTCTTCTTCTGCAAGTACATAAACACAAACTCAACCTTACAAATCAATCAAACTAGAGGTGGAATCCAGTTTGGGTATATGGAACAAGGTAAAGCACTAGTGTTACACATTAAATATGCAGCCTTTAGTTCCATCCTCTCTTTCGACCATGTCAACTAAGTTTCAATTAAGCCAGCAACTAACCTATCTTGACTATTCAGCAATGTTCCAATAGGCTTTAGAGACTTAACAATGGAAACTGAACTGTACTTCTCATAATAGAAGGAAACTCAGCTAGCATATCCATCAAAATAGAATCAACTTACCTATCTGTGATAATAGTAAGAGTCGGGTTGGAGGCAAGAGTAAGAGAAAACAATGACAAGAGAAAGGCAGCAGGTATGTAAGGCAGAACAATAACAAGGACTGTAAAGCAGAACAACTGATCTCAAATTCTTAATTGAACAAAGGACAGGTACAAGACATTTTTATGCAAACAAGTCCATAATCCTAGAATGGACAATTGCTAAATTGTTGAGACACAAAGAAGCACTGAAAAAGGCACAAGAAGAAGTAAGACAAGTATTTGGAAACAGGGGATCATCAATTGTCAAAGAAGAAGGTCTTGATGAATTGTGTTTCTTGAAACTAGTCATAAAAGAAGCGTTGAGATTACACCCACCAGCCACCTTATTGCTTCCAAGGCAAAACTCTGAAGCTTGTAAGATCGATGGCTACGATATCCCCGCAAAAACCAAGGTCATTGTTAATGCTTGGGCGATGGGAAGAGATCCCAAGCATTGGAAAGAACCTAATGAATTTATTCTAGAGAGATTTGTTGATGATGAAGATTGTTATTCAGCAGATTATAAGGGGACTGATCTACGATTAATTCCAACAAAACATTACTTCCTAACAAACCCAGAAAACTTGATAGCAAGAGCCAAATCAGGAGTGCAATCTTAAAATTAAGAATAACAAACCTGCTAGAGAGATCCTCAGACTTTTTGCTTGCATCTTCTGCAACACCGAATAACAAACACGTTCAGACTCCTTGAAACAGACCATCAAAGATGTTCATAATTTCCAATCTCTGATTGCTTACAAAACAGAGAATAACATATAAGACTCTTGCTAAACCATGTGCAGTAATGTGTCGATCCTACAACATACCTTCTTGTTACAGTCGTCGGCGAGGGAGGAGACTTCTTGATCACTGCTGTAGGGAGGAGCTGAGCGAGGCGTCGGTGAGGCTCGAGATCGAGAAGAGGATATGCGAATGGAGATGGCCGTCTAGCTCGAGGATTGGCAGCTACCCATTGAAGTAGACGAGGAGTCTTGTCTATTGAACGGCGAGAATAAAAAATTGGTCGTAGCTGGGCGGTCGTTAGCAACGGCGACGACGTGACTCACGTACAAAGCTGCTGCGACGGCGTGACTCCCGCGTGAGGACTGAGTGAGGAGTGAGGAAGCTCCAATGCCAAAGCTGCTGCAGTTTTGGGGCTTAGGGCAGAAATATTGAAAAATGAAAATTGGGCTATTTAGTTTGGGTAATTGGACAAAGCCAGTTCATATTAAATCCAGTCCATATTAAATCCAATCTATATGGATTTGAATATTATCCATCTATTTGAATCAGATATCTATTTAAATGGTATCCGATCGGATGGATCGGATGGATATCCGCGGACTCGGATAAAATTGCAACCCCTAGGTCGGATTCAACACATAGTGGTTCACCCCTCACGAATTTCCCAAAATAATAAGGATGATTGAACATAATAATTATGGATAAAAGAATTTTCAGTTTGTCTTTGCCCTCTCTCAGTCTGTCTTCCCCTTTTTTTGTGTTGAAGAAAAGTAAGACTTTGATTAAACTTTTAGCTGTATAGAGCCCCCCTTCTCTCTCTAGTTACAGGCTTACAGCCGACTCTTTGAAGGATCTGCGAACAACTCTCTCTCCCTTTCCCTTTCTCTGTTGATCGAGTTGCAGAGCTTCTTGGCCGTTGAAGAGGGAGTTGTGGAGTCGCCGGATCTTTGAGTTGAAGTCAATTCGATTAGACCTTGCGGCCGCGAAACATTAAATCGGCGGAGGAGCTCCGCTTGTCAGCCTTAGTCAATTCAGGTCACTTCGGATTTCTTCGGTCGAGTTCAACTTCCTTATCGGCTTGTTTTCGTGATTGTAAGAACGGGTGCCAGAGGAGTTGGTTTTCCTTTTTCCTTTTTGTATAATGCTTTCAGATCCGTCGTTTTAGATAGTTGATTTTCGGTCTTCTATTTGTGATTTGTTGAGGAGCTATGGTCTCTGAAAGAACAAGAGATATTGAGTTTTTTGTGGAATTTAGATTCATAAGTAGTCGCCAACTATGATATTCATGATTTTCATCTGTTTTCTTCGAATCCTAACTGTGGCATACATTCGGAATAGGTGGTCAGAAATGGCGAGCCGAGTTAAAGAGGACGAGAAAAATGAGCGAACAATCCGGGGACTTCTCAAGCTTCCAGAGAATCGGAGATGCATCAACTGTAATAGTTTGGTAAGGTTTGCTTCTGTTTACAATAATTATAGCTCTGCCTGGAAAGCCTGCAATGCTACAGTCTCGCTCCTACTCTCATAGAATGTAACGGTAGCAGGAGTCTGTTATTTGGTTTTCTATTTGAAGTGATTTTGTTGCTAATGTGCGAGGCAGTAAGGGAAATATAACAGGGAAGTGACATCGTGAAATATATTGAAGCTTAATCATACTTGTAGTCCAACTGGTCAATAATATTGCCAATAAGTATGAAGTTGTCATGTATAGGCTTGGCAGAACTCTTAAGTTTGAGATCTTTATACTGCTAACTTACTGAGAACGGAGATTCTAGGAGGGCAAAATAGCTACTACATGAGTATTACTTTGCAAGAGTAATTCAGCTTCTGGAACGTGTTATCTGTTCTGTTTGTCTTTTAAAATGCGAAATCAGAAATAAACTTGTATTGACAGACTCAGAATTAAGAGTTCTAAATATACTACAGCATGTTGTATCTGTGTATACAGCATATTTTTGTCAAAAAAAAAAGTGTATGCAGCATATCCGTGATTTCTAAGAATTTTTTCTCATGAACTATATTTATCCTGAACATAATTCTCAATCTGATTACTTATATTACCTATCACCCACACTCTTAACAAAAGAGAGGTTATTGGTTGAATGCACGAAATAAAAATAGTAGTTTTCTAGTGATTATGAAGCTTCATGGTTGCATTGATAAGGGCTTCCAAGAATAAGGCAATGTAGTTGTTGAACTTATTGTCTTGTAGCTTAGATATTCTTATCAGCTGAAATAATTATATGTTTGGACTTGTTTTGAATATTGCAGTGCCATTTTGTCTGAATGGCAGTCTTACTGTTCTACTTTTCTTCTGCGGAAAATCACATGTTTGTGATCTGAGACCTACTCTTGTTTGATCAGGGACCACAATATGTTTGCACAAATTTCTGGACATTCGTCTGCACTACCTGTAGTGGAATACAGTAAGTAATAACCACTTGGGCATATTTTTCCTCACCACAACTTTGTGCAGTTTCTGCTTACTCTGATTTCAATACATCTCTTGGGAGATTTTCTGTTGAGAGAATTAGGTGCCGCGGAAGAATTAAATATACTCTTTTGTACTTATGTTATTGAGTTTTTCACCTCCTCAGTCGAGAGTTCACACACAGAGTAAAATCAATATCAATGGCTAAATTTACCTCCCAAGAAGTTGCTGCACTTCAGGAAGGCGGAAACAAGGTATGACAGTATTGTAATTCATATCTGTCAAGCTCTTTTTCTCTAACTAGAGCTCATATTCCTGGATTATAAGTTTTGACTTTCTTTGTGTGGATTGAATTGACAGCGTGCCAGAGATGTTCTTCTAAAAGACTGGGATCCACAGCGTAATTCTACACCTGACAGCAGGTTGTTATATATTCTATCAAAACTACATTACGTACTGTTGATGTTTGTTTTTCTGAACCTTGCTCATATGTTCTTCCGTGGCAGTAATGTGGATAGACTTCGTGACTTTATTAAGCATGTGTATGTGGATAAAAGGTACACGGGTGATAAGAACTTTGGCAAGCCCCTCAATATGAAGACGGTGAGATGACATTACACTATAGCCATGCGTTGTCTTATTAAGTACTGTCCATCTGCTTGATTTAGTTGGTACTTGTTGGTGATAATGAAATGTTAGTATACAAATTAATTGTATACAGGGTGAAAAAGAAGATGTGTTTGAGAATAGAAGAACTGACGCATACCAAGGAGGCTCACGCAGTCCACCATACGAGGATGTCTATGACCGGCGTTTCAATCAAAGGTCTAGTCCTGGTGGAAGAAGTGATGACAGAAATAATAGATATGATGAGAGGAGAAGCCCTGGATATGATCCAGAAGGTCGCCGGTACAATGATTACAGTAAAAGTCCAGCTCGGCCTGAGATTATCAATGATTGGCGTCGAGAAGATAGATTTGGTAATGGAAAGAAAGCAGAGGACCGTAGAGTATCTGATGGAGATTCAACACCTGGAGGCAGGTCACCTGATCGGCCAAATGATATTGGGGCATATAGCCCCCCTGTAGTTCGTCCTGTTCGAGAAATTCTGGGAGATAATGTAGGGCCCCTTCGTATAAGTGAACCACCAAAACCTAATGCGGTAAGGGCTGCTGCTGATGGCTTTGTGGCAACACAGGTAAAGGTCTTGTCTGTTCAAAACTTGTAGATATCCGTTGAAACTCTTATTTTGTGTTTATTTGAATTTGATTTTCATCATCACAGACTCTAATTTAAAAATATCGTGTTGTCAACTATCACCCTATGGAGTATGGATATCTTTCCTACACATGCAAAATCAGGATACACATACGTATTTGGTTCATGATATATTTCCCTAGTTAAATGTGGTGTGATCATAGATTCATGTTCCATATCATATTTGCTACGTAATACACATATATGAATCATCTAGTAAGATGTTAGATGTCTTACGAGTCTTGAGGACATGGACTTAATCCTGATGTTTGCTGCAATAATAACAGAGAACTGCATCTTCAAGCAGCCTTGGTTCTATTAATGAGAATCCGACGGAAGTCAAAGTAGAACCATTGGCAAGCTTAATCGATTTTGAATCGGATCCTGCACCCCCTGTTGCTATGGCTACCCCCCAAGCCCAACCACAAACTGCAACTCAGCCTGCTGCACAGACTGTAGCTACAGGCAATGACAATAACTGGGCCTCTTTTGATTTTGCCCCTGCTGTTACGGCTTCTCAAGCTCCTGCAAGTGCTGCCAGTCCATTTGATTCTGTATTGTCTCAGTTGTCAGCTACGCCATCTGTATCAGATTCCACTAGTATTCTGAATGGTACTGGTACTCCACTAACTCCAGCTGCATCTGCATCTGCGTTGCCATATAATTCTACTGCCTCTGCTCCTGGAGCAGGGCAATGGGCCCACATGCAGCATCAACAAGCTTCTTTTTTACCTAATTCTGTTGCTCAATCTACCAATAAACAATTTCCGTCCCTAGCAATCAGGTAACCCTTCATAACAGCCTTCTGAGATTCATTTATTTATTTGTATCTGTTTGTATTAGACCTTATTGTTGCCTTGTCCATTTTCATTTTGCAAGCCTTGGAATTCTTCACTACCCTTTAATGTGCAAGCAGCTTTGAGTACAGCTCCCAGGGCAGGGACTGTCCCAGGTCCTGCAACCACACAACCTTCAACAGCCACTGGAAGACACGAACTACCTGCTGTAACTATCCTCTTCATCTGCTCCTAGCATACACTGAGTAACAAATACATCTGTTGCTTACATTATTGTTACATAAATAACTGCAGGATCTTTTTACTGCGACATATCCTTCTTATGGTACAATGAATCAAGGGTGGCAAACAGGTCCACCCCATGGTATGATGTATCCTACGCAGTATGCTAATGTGCCAGTCCCTATGCAATATAGTAATGTTGCTGCGGTAGGTTTATCAACAATTCTATGTCTTTGATTATTGCCTTTTTTGCATTTTGTTTAGTTCTCAGTTCTCACTGTATCCTTGTTTATCATAGCCTACCCCCAACTTTATCCAGCACTCAAAATCAGCCAATCCATTTGATGTGAATGAGCCAACACCAGCTCCTGCCCAACCTGTATGTGACCTCTCTTCATTGATCTAAAGCACTGTATGTGATTTGTTTCACAAGATGTTTATGAAAATTTTGTTTATCCAGAAAACATTAGTGAACTCTTGAAAATTAGGCACAACCTTTAGCCTCTTTTTTTAGTTTATATTTCTATTTAGGTAGGACATCAGAATTATTTTGATTCATTCATGTTTAAACGTCTCAGTAATAGATTAGCAATAGCAACTTAGCCAGGAGACGACCAGTGTGCAAGTCCTTTCTGCCTTAATTTTGAGAAGAGATAATTCATTTTTGAATTTATAATACTTAATATTTGTTTGTAGAATTTTTGGACTGGAATGTTCATTGGGTTTTGTTAATATCTAGAAGTTAGCGTATGTTTTTTTCTTGTTCTGAAAAGTCAGCTGAACTATTAGCTATGGTCCATGATGCATCCACTTTTCTGGGGAATTAGCCTCGGGTGATGTGAACATGCAATAATGTCGTTGCCATTGTACTCAACTATGTTAGATCAATAATGCTACTCTGACTATTTCTGGTTATATGGCTTATGGATCCTTCTGCTCTATTTGACTGGAAATCTGAGATCATCTTTATATGTGCCGATAACTATTCAAGGTTACTGCATATATCTTATTTCTCATACATTTTGGTTTCATGGCTGCAGTTTCCAAATATGTCATCTTTGCAAAGCGCTTTACCAAATATGCTGCCACATTCAGGAATTCAACGTGGTTCAAGTGTTGGTAACTCTGCACAAGCATGGATGCCAAACCAGCCTCCACAATATCCATCAGGATTGCATCCCCAGTTACAATCTTATGCAACTACCGCTCCCCCAAGTAAATCTCATCTCATTTCCAGTGTTTTGAACATTCTTTAGCCTTAAATAGTATTTGCCCTTCTCATCCTGCTCCATGGAACAATTTAGGGGCAACTACATCTCAAGTACCAAGTCTGATGCCATTGCCTGGGTATGTATCATGGACTGTACTGTACCTTAGAGGTTCCAATTTTGTTGATATAAAATCTGTGCTTGTGCATGTATCATACGTTTTTATTGGCTTTTGTTATAGTGCTTCAAAGTCATACATAAACTTGTGCGTTCCAGAGGCAAATGTCTACTAGGGTATTTTTAGCATGGTAGTTATACACGATTGTGCAACTCCCTTTGCAGGCATCCAGGTGTAGCAAGCTTCAGCAATGATGGAGGCGGCATACATTTGGACCGGCCGTTGGCTGATGGATTCTCTGCAACATTGCAATCGTTCCCTTCGATGAGTGGAAACCCTTTCGGATGAAGGGTGGAAAAAAAAAAAAAACAATGAGAAATATAAAGTATAATCTTGGCATTTGGGAATGCATCAACTTGTTGCTTATTGCCAAGTCGTTTGGGGTATGTGAACATTGTAAAACATGATCCAAAGGCAAATGGAGGAATGCCGCCGGGCAAAACAGAGCAAACTGTCTATATCAAGGCCAGGGCTTAAACGGATTAAAGTTAATTCTGTTAGGTAATGTGGAAAATATATCACTTCTGACATTTAGGATTCAATTTTTAATATTCCATTTTGCGCGTCTTTGTTTTATTTATTTTTTAAATAGCGAGTTTGCGTTGTTGTACTACATATTGTTAATGGTGTAAAATGTGAGTGAGCTGTGTAATTTTTTGAGTGTGTACTGTGTTTTAACATTCGGCTTTTTTTTGAAAAATTCCTTTAATGGTTTACACTCTTATCTTTATTCTCTATTTACCGGAGTAATTTTTGCAATGTTGTTGAAATTGGACTGGAGCTGTCGGCTGGGCCGGTAAAATCGGTGACTAGCTTCAATCCCTGTCCGGTTTAAAATGAAATTCAGTGTGGGCTGATTGGCACAAATTTTTGGCTCGACCCTGAAACTCCAAAAAATTGGTCAGCCCATTTTGACCGGTTTCAGCGGTTACCTACAAAACGACATCGTCTTGAAAAAGAATAGATTTCAGAATTGTTGAAGTTTCTAGATCGAGCTTGAATGACGATTATGGAGAAACAGAGCAAGAAGATGGAACTAAGAAAGTTGTTCTAGAGTGATGAACTGCGAGTGCATCCTCCTCAACTCGTGACCATCCTCATTGTTGTTGGTTGGCCCATCTATTAATGACAGTTTTGTCCCTTCTTAGTTTGAGTCGTAGGCTCAAATTTTAAAACCAACTCATTCTTCTTTTTCTCTGCCTCTCTTTCTCATACGACCTTACCCTCACTCTCTTAAACATAATTGGGCGTTCTCTTACTACTGTAGGCAAGCCAAGAGCAAGACTAACAACCTCACACATTTCAACTCTACAGGTTAAACCTCATTATATGCCTAGATCCACGTGGCGGAACTATTGGCGCACCAGATAGGCGACTAAGTGTCATAATTCTCAACTACGTAGCGGAAAAAAATCATGGGGATTACACCGATGACCAAGGCTGAGAACACTGGGGGCAGCGGGAATGCTTGCCACCAAGCAACTGAGGCGGGCAAAAGCACCTTGCAGTGGATGCCTAGCAGGCAGCTGATATTGGCGGAGATTCCTCCCATGGCCAACTTGGACAGGGTCGACATTGAAGATTGGGTGGAAGATGCCAATGATTGAGAGGTTGAACGTCAACAAAGGACCGCTCAGAAGTAGCAGATGTTACCCCCAATTAACATTCAACAAAACTCGGGGTGGAGGACGAACCCGAATAACATTATTGTCTGTCAAACCCTCCCTCACTACCCAAGATTTGGCCAAACAAGTGGTCGCACTTTAGAAGTAAAATGAGAACATGGAAACTCTAATCCAAGCGCTTTGTGCCAGGAAGAGCTCTACGCTGGATTCACCAGTAGGTGTTCCCCGACAAAGAGATGGTTGGTCTGTTCCTTCCGTCGCACCAGGCGGGTGAACGCCAGATGGCCTTGAGACAACCACTAGCTAGGGCACTTCTAGCTTAGGACTTTCCCACCAATTCGTGGGACTGATTTGGGATTGTTACAAATTTGGTCATAAACTATTATAATTGGACATTTTAAAATGGAGTGACTGGTTTGTAATAACGAAATTAGTTTAATTGAGACATTTTGTTAACTTTTTAAATTTATGGATCAGTTTGTATAGCAGGAGAAGTTGAGGGTCTGGTACTATAGTTTGATGAAATGATAATTCGGGTCACTAAAAATTTTTGAGCTTACGATTTGTTCACTAAACTTTGTCACAATTTTCTCTAAAACCGTGACAAATATTAGTCACATTTTCTCTCTGAATCGTGACCAATATTGGTCACGATTCAGTTAGAAACTGCGACCAATCTTTGTCATGGTTCAGATATAAACCATGAAAGAATTGTTAGTCACAATTTCTTTTAAAATCATGACAAAATACCGTCGATATGGTCATAGATTTATAAACCGTGACTAATAGGCCAAAATAACTGAGACTAATCTGCAATTTTCTTGTAGTGGTAGGGAAAGGGTGATTGTTGCAGATCGGAGGAGGAAGAGGGAGGTTAAGAGTTTAAGACGCCATTGTTGAGGGTTTAAGAAAGGTGGACAATGAAAGGAAAGAGAAGGAGGAGGGAGGATATATTTGGTTGGGTAATTGGTGAGGGTGTATGATTTTGGATTTGGGGTAGGTTTTATTGATATGCCAATTTTAATGATGAGCCTGCTTAGATGACAACTCCACGTAGGCGGATGGATGAAAAAATGGATGTCCGTAGATGCTAGTGACCATTTTGATAATCAGCAAAAACTCAGTAATGGAAGGAAAATTTTTTAAAGTTTGGTGAGTGTCGGGTTGTTTGGCCAAAGGTTGGTGACCATTTGTGTAACCAACCCAAAATAAATAAGGAGGAAAGAATATCATTGGCTGGGGGTGAGCACACGAATTGCCACATCAATAAACTCTAACAACGATAGGTTTTCCCTCAAAATTTTGAATACATGTATGGCGAGAAATTTTTGGCACACCCATGAATCCAAAAGCTAACAACGGATTTTTAAATATCTGATGTTAGACAGGAATTCTAACAGCGCATTTCTAACTGATGTTAAACTTCCGATGTTAGCTTGTTAGTTTCTTGTAGTGTCTAGCGGTTTCACGGATGGTTCGTTAGGGTTCTCCTGGTGTTCCAGATGATTTATTCTATGACTGTTTCTTTTAACGGCTTTGGATTGTGTTATCTAAGGCTTTGACGTGGTCTTTTCTTCACGATAGTTATTTATTTTCTCTCATTCTCTAACCTTTCATTTTAGAATTTTTTGCTTTCAGGAATATTTGTGCTCTCTGGTGAGACATGAGTCGGGCTTGAAGCATCAGCTGTCCTCTTGCGAAGGAGGTGGTGACACTTTTTTTCCAGGACTCTTTTCCCTCTATCAGACTGGTAGTGGCTCAACATTAGACTACCACGGCAGCTCACTATGTGTCTCTCCATGCGCTTCGTTGCCTCCCAAGCTAAGGAGTGGTACACCTTTCGGTTTGGACAGACATTTAATTTTATTCGTGTATGGTTATCTCATTTTCTTCCGCATGAATTATATGTGGCAAAAAGAAAAAGAAAAAAAAAAAGAGTAATAAAAAATATTCCAAGAAATAGGGTTTAAGCGTAAAAAAAGAGTTATTTGTTAGTTGCGTAAGAAGAATTGAGGAACATCCAATCCAAGTAAGTAAAGACGATAAAACCATCCGGAAGTGCCAAGAAAGTGTAGGTGAAAGAAGCAAACAAAATCCTTCCATCGTAGTTATAGCAATCAGCAAGTGGCATTGATTCATTTCAGATTCTCAGTTGCTTACCTTCTTCTTTTTTTTTTTTTTTTTTCTCTCTTCAAAGAAACATATACCAAAAGAATAAGCTTAATTAATTAAGGTGGCTTTGGGGTGGGAGAAAAAGAAAAAGAAAGGCTAAAGGAAGAAGATGGTGAAAAGCAAGTCCATCCATCCTCTGTTATTTTGCTGTCTTTCATTGCTTTTCTCTTCCTTCCACTCCAAATCCACAATAATAATATCTCTGTAGTATTTCCAACAACAAGTAGAAGACCCGTGCTTCTGTCTTCTTCCTCTTCAATCTCCTTCCTTCCTCTCTGTGTGAAACTGAAACAGAGTTTCATAAATCAACCAAAGAAAGTGCATTGATTTCAACAACTGCAGAGATACTGCCGCTAACAATCACCAGGTAACTAATTCTCTCTCTCTCTCTCTCTCTCTCTCTCTCTGCAATGTTGAGTCAGTCATATGTATATATTATGAGTAATCTCCTCCCCTCTGTTTCTTCACCAACAACCACAGCTCAAACTTCAAACTCGAATAGGAATTGGGTTTTCCTCAGAATCATAAATCATAATCGTTTTAGAAGAAAAGATGTGTCTAGTTCAACTGTAGACTTGCCTAGGAAGAAAAGGAGCCGATTCCTTCCTATAATGCTTGCAGGAAATCTAACCAAGACACCGTCAAACCTTTAAATCTGTAAGAACATAATATATAATAATCACAAAGATTAACATTTAGTTCAAGATAACAATATTTTTTTAAAAAAATATCAATTACTATTTACAACAAGTTTAGTTGACAGGTGAGGTGACAATGAAATTATAAGAGCATCCACAACTTAAAATTGAAAGTGGATATAGATGGAATGAAATTGATGATGTAAAATTGTAAAAATTGATGACCATTATATGAAATTGTAAATGAATTGCACAAATGTGTGAGGTAACGAAATAAGTATTTAGTTTTGTATAGAATCTTTACTTCATTTTTTTGCTTACGTGGCCATAAATATTTTCCACATCACATTTGGATTTGGATGGCCAAACAGTTTTGCAAAGTTAAAAAAAAAAAAAAAAACATATTGAATAAAATAAACCGTAAATAAAGGAATTGAATTGATTATCTAATGTTTTCATAAACTTGTCCTTTAGGGAGAGATTCTTTTACACAGTTTAGAAGCAAAATCTGTGTCTGCTTTCCTTTGCATGTGAGATGGTAGACTGAAAGGTCCGTTTAACTAAATAATATAAAATAAATATCTGTTTAACTAAATAATATAAATATCTGTTTGCCTATTTTGATAACGGTTACACCATCTCCTATAATTCAAATCTTTAAAGAGAAAACATCTCTTTAATAATAAAATAAACTTAATCTGAAATAATTAAATTTCAGTAAAACTCTCTAAAATTTATGGATTTTCTATCATTGGTTGTAAAAATGTACTCACTTATTTTTCTTATATCTATGTAATCGTTATTCAATCACATTTATTTTTTCTACTTAATTAAACTTAGCCAATAAATTTAAAGCAAAAATATTATAAAATATATTCTACAACTTGGTTTTGTGGCAGGAGTGAGAGTCGGTCGGTTAGATAAATAACCAAAGGATGTCGATCAATCAACATGTTTAAAAAATTGTTAACCTCTTAACTGTTAATAGACCAACTTGGTGTCGGCTTGACCGAATTCGCCGACCGACTTTATTTCGGTCATAGTAGTTATAATTGTGAACAAAATAAGAAAACATTCGGTTAAAATTAATTTTGATAAAAAAATCAATTCCTTAACTGATTAAATTGTTTTACTTCGTTTTCTAATTCAAATATTTGTCTTGCTTGATAGAGTATATTAGATCCACCCATTGAAGCCTCAATTGCCATCCAAACATATTTATTCCATACACTTGCATTGATGGTTGATAGTCATGAATCGAGCTTACATCAGCAACCATTATGAACTTTTAGAGAGTTTTAGACTAGGTACACTTCCTTATAGTTGTGTATGCGTAAACGACGATCAAATTATAAACTTATTAAGTAGATATCTACTATAAAGTAAATTAGAAGAATAACTTAATTAGAAGAAATTTAGTTTTAGTTTTAGTATTTGATTTTTTGAGATCTTAAATTTTATATTAAAATTGGAGATGGTATTAATATTAATAATAAGAATTGAGCAGTTGAGAAGGCGAGGCGACGACACTAATTTCATAGAAGCTGTTTGTTTACGTTTCACACTTGACCAGTTCAAAGTTACATACAGCCTGTTCTTAGTATCTGCAATTTTCTGCATAAAAAAGCCGTTGTGAAAGATGTTTGATGTTCAACATTTATTTAACAGTTTCTGTTTGGGCTATTTCATATGATGTGAACTGAAACTGATGATATTAATAATCCTAACTAACATTATCAAATAATCTTTTTAAGTTGTAGGAGAGGAGGAGGTTATTTCTATTTCCTAACTTTGTTTATTTATTATTTATTAATAATATTATTATTATGGGTTAGGGAATGTTCACATGGCTCGCCAGTTGACTTTTAGGCCTACCGTACGGTAGATCTTATATTTTGTAAATGAGAAATTAATTAAGGAATACGAGGTTTTCAACCTAACCATACTTGATACTTGAGTCTTGACCATCTAGTAGTAGCTAATTTTGAGTTAATATAAAAGAATAATTTCAACCTCAATTAATTTATTTGTTTTTTTCTTTTTCAACTGAATAAGTTGAAGGGAAGCTTTCATCATTCATCTTGGCCTGGTTGCTCATTTGAGACTTTCGGCGGAAACACTAATAAGTAATAATATATCCTTTTTTTTTTTCTTTTTTCTTTACAAAAAGAAAGAATCACTATCACTACCAACCAAGGAGGAAGTTATGTTAACAACAACATTAACATACCAAATATCAACTCTCTAGTTTTATCCACCCTCAAATATAGGCAACAAATTTTGATATTAATATCTTACAGTTTTATATAAAATCAAAACTGACACCAAAAAAAAAAAAAAAAACTAAGTATTCTCTTAATTGTTTTATTATTCAGAAACAAAAAAAAAATGTAGTCTTTTAGTTATCTTTATTTGAAATGATTATTGAAAGAACAAGTAGTGACTGGCACACCTGACTATCTACAATGATGGCATGGCACCCAACTCCTCATTCCGATTCTCTTGTTGAAAAAATATTGTAAAACAAATATTATTTTCTTCTTCTTTTCCTCCCTCACTTGCTCTTTTTTTTTTTTTTTTCAAAAAGAAATTAACTTTCAAAAGGAAAAAAAAATGAAACGAAATGCTCAAATTCAACTACAAGTTGGATCCATTTTCTGTTGCTGGGTTGAGTTGGGAGAATCTTCATTTTAGCCTAGGTGGGTTCTTGGCTTCCATTTGAAGCTGCACAACGCAAAAAGTGCAGGAACAAGTAGGTTTGAATTGAGGTTAATGTTAGGTATTACTTACTTACTTTGGTTTCTTCTTCAAATTCTCTCATTCATTCAACTTTCCATTCCTACATTCCCAGGAAACAATTTCAAGCAACATTTCACGCTTTGGTTGGGTGTGAATGAAGAAAATGGGTCCTTTCTGAAAATCGGAGGGAGTTATGGAGATCAATGGGTGTGGAAGCAGCAGAAATGAGAGGAACAAAGCTGTGTTAAAGGACCCTTCTTGGTTCGGTCAGTTCAGAAATGGTTCCAACCCATGGATTGCTAGATATGTGTACGCTCTCATATTCCTCTCAGCAAATCTCCTCGCATGGGCTGCTCGTGACTACGGCAGCAAGGCCACATTGACTGAGATGCACAGTAAGAAAGAAGAATTTAATCTCTTAATTAATTAATTAATTATATGAAGGGCTGATTGTATCTTGTGGGCATGCAGGGCTGAAAGTATGTGAAGGGAAATCGGAGTGTTTAGGAGCAGAAGGAGTGCTGAGAGTGAGCTTGGGTTGTTTTGTGTTCTTCATTCTCATGTTTCTATTAACTGTTGGGACATCGAAGCTTGAAGATCCAAGGGATGCTTGGCATTCTGGTTGGTGGACTGCTAAGTTAGCATTGTGGATTGGACTCACCATGCTCTCTTTCCTTCTCCCTTCTACCTTTCTCAAGATCTATGGTTAGTACTTAGTAGTAGTATCACTATCAACCAGGCAGTTACTAGTTTTTGTTTTTGTTTCCATTAACGGTAGATTGCTCATTTTGGTTTGTTTGCAGGGGAGATTGCTCATTTTGGTGCAGGGTAATTTGTTTCTTGTTATTTGCTTTCTTGTAAGTTACTTTATATTATGAGGTTTACAAAGAATGACATGACAGTTGTTGTGTTGTGATTGAGCAGTGTGTTTCTGCTGATTCAGCTAGTGAGTGTGATCAGTTTCATAACCTGGGTTAACGATTGCTGTCTATCTGAGAAAAACGCTGAAAGATGGTGGGTGAGGGCTTTTATTCAGTCTTTTAATACTATAATATATGGATGGATGGATGTGTGGAAGTAACTGAAGCTGCATATGTATAATGTATTGTTGTATCCCAGCCATATCCATGTGATGATAGTTGCAACAGCTTCGTATGTAATATGCTTGTTTGGGATGATCATGATGTACATTTGGTACACACCAGAACCATCTTGCCTGGTCAACATTTTCTTCATCACATGGACATTAGTTCTACTGCAACTCATGACCAGCATCTCTCTTCACCCTAAAGTAACTAACAAAACCCTCCCTCGTATCTTATGCCTTTCTTTTGCAATGTCTATTTTTCTTTTGAACTGATCTCTTGTAAATAACAGATAAATGCTGGTTTCTTGGCACCTGGACTCATGGGACTTTATGTTGTCTTCCTTTGCTGGTGTGCCATCAGAAGGCAATCAAACTAACCTATTTCTTCAATTATATATCTCTCAAATCAATCAAGCTTCCTTCTTTTTTTAAATAAATAAATATTTGTTCCTTTGTTTGCAGTGAGCCGGCAGGGGAGAGTTGTAACAGGAAGGCCGAGGCTTCCAAGAGAACAGATTGGCTCACCATCATAGTAAAAACATCTTTAACACACAACCCTCTTCCTAATTATTTTTCATTTTGCTATCTAGATCATCATCATCATCAGTTTGAAATCTCAGAAAAGTTGTTGTCTTTTTCATTCTCCTCCTGCAGAGTTTTGTAATTGGATTACTGGCGATTGTGATTGCAACATTTTCCACAGGAATCGACTCGAAATGCTTCCAGGTAATCTATTAAATATTTTTGATTGTTATATGTTTAGTTGACACAAGAAGAATTAAGGAACAAGTGAAGAAGGTGTGATGTGATGCAGATAAGGAAAAGAGAGAGTGAAGGTGATGAAGAAGAAGAAGATCATGTTCCATACGGATATGGATTCTTCCACTTTGTATTTGCAACTGGGGCAATGTATTTCGCAATGCTGTTGATTGGCTGGAACACCCACCACAAGATTAAGAAGTATGGCTTTATGTTTTTTAACAGAATAAGAATCTATGTTTGTTGAAAATAGAGTCTTGAGTGGTGGCTTTTTGTAGGTGGACAATTGATGTGGGATGGACAAGTGCATGGGTCAGAGTAGTCAATGAATGGCTAGCAGTTTGCGTATACAGTAAGCTAAAACAACTCCACACACACAGAGAATCAAATATTGTGTTGTGTCACTTTCAGAAGCCAACTTAACTTGTTTTTTTTTTTTTTATTGTTTTGGATGTGGCAGTATGGATGCTAGTGGCTCCATTAATTCTCAAGTGCACAAGACAGCAACACTCTCCAGTTTGACTCAAGGGAGAAACAATACAATCAGCAAAATTTGTTACTCCTGGCTTCACATTTGAAGGAGATGAAAGCGGTATCCAATGCTGAAAATGTGGAATTCATTACTGTGTATATATAGTATTGAAAGAAAAGTATGTTATATGATTTATTCATCCAACTATGTTACAATATATATAACAGGAGATGATTTCAAGGATTACAAACACCTCAAGTATAACCATGATCTATATGTTCAACTACTATACAAGGATAGAGATAGGTGACTAGGTTTAGTGGGCCTAATGGTTCGTTACCCACTACAAGCTGATGGTCAGTGCAGACCTGAAGCTTGTGTTGAAGGAACGAGAAAGGCTTAATGAAGACATCAACAAGTTGTTCAGGGGAAGGTTTTTTCTCTCTCGTATGAGGGTTTTTCCCTTGCATAAGGGTGGCGACTATTATTAGGGTTTTTCTTCAAAACTAGGGTTTTGCTTCGTAGAACCGATTCGTGTAAGGTTGATAGGAATCTGCTGATCGACGTGGGGTGGGAGAGATAGTGCTCGCTAATAGCTATGGAGTCAGGGGTGGCACATCTATCGATTGAAGATGAGAGCGAGGACGAGTTGGTGTTCTCGAAGGAGGCAGTGAATATCGAGAACAACGACTATACCCTATGCGTTGTTGGATACTTGATGGCTAACAAGAGTTTCAACTTCGCAGCATTGGAAAGCCGACTGGCGGAACTCTGGCAACCAGGAAGAGGGGTAACGATTGAGGATCTGGGAGACAACCTTCTCCTTTTTCGATTCTATCATGAAATAGACCTCCGAAGAATGATGGAATTGGGCCCTTGGCACTTTGACGCAAATCTGATCGTTATGAAAGAGCTCCGACCTAATGAGAACCCTAAGTCTGTAGACCTGTTTGAAGCAGATTTTTGGGTTCAGGTCCACAAGTTACCACCGGGGTTCTTCTCTACGACGGTGGGACAGGCGCTGGGTAACTTCATTGGTAGGTTTCTTGAATATGATGAGAATAACATGATGACCTATGACCGTGATTACATGCGATTGAGGGTGAGGCTTGACGTCCGAAAGCCACTCAAACGGGAGAAGAAGCTAAGGATGGAAGGTGGCGAAAGCGTGACTTGCGAGTTCAAGTATGAGAAGCTCCCGAATTTCTGCTATATATGTGGACGCATGGGGCACATAGATCGATATTGTGAGGTCATCTTTCAGGTGCCGGCTGAGAAAATAGTCAGACTCTGGGATGACCGCCTAAGAGCCTTACCACGCAAACCAAGGGTGAGACCAGGGGAGAAATTCTTGGTTCGACGTAATTTGCTAGGAGGGGGAGGGAGTGCAAGTGCAAAACCGACAGGTCATACCCAATCGCATCCTCTCACACCTACTCCACTGATGCAAGTCCAGGCACGGGGACCACAAGGTCTAGTAAGTAATCTCGGGGCTAGTAGATTCACTGCAGGCATGCATGTGGTGCATGGTAAAGAGGCGGTGACTGCGGAGATGGTGCCGTTGGTCATTCAAGACGATAAAAAACGTAGGAGAGGTGAGGAGCACAATAAACCAATGGAAGTTGATGACAACAGTGGAAGGAAACCAACCAAATCCCCAAAAAAGGGTGACCACGACCCTCGAAAGGTGGTACAGGCAGGCCTGGACGGCTCCAGGATCTGCCAAAATCAATGATTGTATTAAGCTGGAACTGTCGAGGATTGGGCCAACCTCGAGCAGTTCAGGCGTTGAACGAGCTGATTACAGCTTGTAGGCCGGACGTTGTTTTCTTATCAGAAACCTTGGTAGGCAAACAACGTATGGAGATGATACGGGGAAAACTTAAATTTGATGGGTGCTTTACGGTGGATAATAATGGGCATAGTGGAGGGTTAGCGGCACTTTGGAGGGAGAAGGATCAAGTACAGGTGCTCTCATTTGGCAACAATTTCATCAACATGAAGCTCACAGATGAGAAAGGGATACAGTTTCGAATGACAGGATTCTACGAAATCCCGGATAGGGCAAGACGAAGAGAGTCTTGGGATATACTTAGAAGCTTGCAGACGATCACACCGGAACCGTGGTGCGTTATCGGGGATTTTAACGATCTCCTGAGTGCGGACGATAAACGCGGGGTGCATGCCCATCCTGAAGGACTGATGCGAGGGTTTCGGGAAGTAGTGGAAGAGTGTCAGCTGATTGATATTCCAATGATTGGTTACCCGTTCACATGGAGCCGATCAAAAGGAAAACCGGAGGCTGTAGAAGAACGCCTAGACAGATGCTTGGCAACGAGTGAGTGGATTGAAACGTTTCCGGAGTCGGAGCTAGTTAATTCAGTGGCGTCGGTGTCTGACCACTCGCCTATTATACTTTCGACACATGTAGAAAGGGCATGCATGCAACGGTACAAATTTCGTTTTGAAAATTATTGGATGAATATGTCGGGGCTAACAGAGGTGGTGAAAACGAGTTGGGGGGCCTACGGGTCAAGAACCATTGAGGATAAATTGAATGGATGTGCTGAAGCATTAACAACTTGGAGCAGGCTCAATAAAGTGCATTTCAAAAAAGAGATTCGACAAGCAAGGAGTCAGCTAGAGGAACTACGCCACGATCAATCAGGAGAAAGAGTTGAGGAATATGAAAGAAAACGGAAGGAGTTGCTCCAACTATTACATCATGAAGAAAAATATTGGAAGCAACGCGCCAAACACTTCTGGATGAAAGAGGGAGACAGAAATACGAAGTACTTCCACCGAGTGGCTAGTGGTAGGAAAAAAAGGAAAACGCTTGTACGCCTACGTAATGATCAGGGAGAGTGGCAGGAGTCGGTTGATGGGATGGCCTCGATGGCCATGGAGTACTTCAAGGAGCTATTCAAAACACAGGAGACGAATATAAGGTCAGTGATCAACCTTGTGAGGCGTCAAATCTCGGAAGATGATAATGCGATGTTAACTGCAGAATACTCGAAGGAGGAGTTCCGCACGGCCTTGTTCGAGATGAATCCGGACAAAGCACCGGGACCGGACGGGTTTAATCCCGGGTTTTATCAGAAACTTTGGGGTGTCATTGGGGATGATGTGTTCACAGAGGGGGTGCGATGTCTACGTTCTAATACGTTCCCAGGTGGGGTGCAACAAACAAATATAGTGCTTCTACCGAAGGTGAGCAATCCAGAAACTATGAAGGAGCTTCGGCCTATTTCTCTCTGCAGTGTGCTCTATCGTATAATTGCAAAGGTGTTGGCTAACCAACTGAGACGAGTGATGCAGAAGGTTATTGGTGAAGAACAGTCGGCTTTTTTGAAGGGACGTAGCATTGTGGATAATATTTTAATCGCTTTTGAGACTCTGCATGCGATGAAAACCAAGCAACGTACCAAGGAGGAATTTGCAGCTCTTAAAATTGACATCTCGAAAGCATATGATCGAGTGGAGTGGACATATGTGGAGGAGATGATGCGAGCTCTTGGGTTTTGTGAGCAATGGGTACGATGGATGATGCTATGTATTAAATCAGTGGAGTACAAAGTGCTAATAAATAACGTGGAAGGGACGCCTTTTAGGCCGGAGCGAGGGCTTAGACAGGGATGCCCCCTTTCTCCGTTTCTGTTCCTGATTTGTGCCGAAGGTCTCTCGTTACTCTTGAAGAATGAAACGAAGAGGGGTCGACTCCAAGGCATGTGTGTAAGTGGTAAGGCACCTCGTATCACGCACCTCCTATTTGCAGATGACAGCTTCTTTTTCTTTCGTGTTGGGGTGAGAGACGCTAGAGTGCTACGTGGAGTGTTCGACACGTATGCTCAAGCTTCGGGTCAAATAATTAATTACACAAAATCAGGAATTTATTTTACTAACTCTGCCGACAGTATGCTGAAGGAAGCTACTTGCCGAATCTTGGGGGTTTCGGCCACTCTTGATTCAGGTAAATATCTCGGATTACCATCCATTATTGGTAGAAAGAAAAAGGAGTCGTTGGCGTTCCTCCGAGAAAGGCTATGGACGAAAATTCATGGATGGCGGCAGCAGTTTAATTCGACAAGTGGTAGAGAGATTCTTATCAAAACAATTGCGCAAGCAATCCCTACTTATTGTATGAGTGTTTTTCAGATCCCCCGGACATTGGCAGAGGAGTTGGAGCATATGCTTAATAGTTTTTGGTGGGGTACGAAGCAGAACGAAGGAAGAGGAGGAATTGCATGGATGAATTGGCGGAGGTTGTGTGTCCGCAAGGAGTTCGGAGGGATGGGATTCCGAGACTTTGCCAATTTCAATCTCGCCATGTTGGGTAAGCAGGGGTGGAAATTATTCTCTGACCCCTATGCTCTTGTTACGAGGGTGTTCAAAGCCAAACACTTCCCAAAAGGGGATTATCTGTCAGCTAAACTCGGCCGTCGGCCTAGCTACGTTTGGAAGAGCATTCATGCTGCCCAAGATGTCGTGAGCGGGATTTAGGTGGAGGATCGGAGATGGATCGAACGTGGGTGTATGGAGGGAGCCGTGGTTGAGGGACGATAACAATAATTATGTGGAGACGGTCCCTAGTCTGCAACTAAACGATTTGACGGTTAAAGACCTTGTCATTCCGAACCTTAGGGTTTGGGATGACGTGTTACTCACCCAAATATTTTGTGACCGAGACGTGCAGGTTATCAAGCAAATGACGCCCCCCAATCAAGATGGAGAAGACACTCGAATCTGGAAGCATGAGAAGAACGGACAGTACTCCGTCCAATCGGCATATAGGGTGGCCATGGAGAAGATTGATGGAGTGGAATCGCTGCATGTGGCGGGACCTTGGACAAGACTCTGGAAGCTCAAGATACCGCCGAAGTCTAAACAACACGTATGGAGAATGGCGAGAGGGATCCTGCCGACCAGTCGAGCGCTTCAAATCCGAGGTATACAAATTGATAACTCATGCGTGTGTTGCTCACAGGAGCCGGAGACCTTGGAGCATGTACTGTTCAGGTGTCGAGTGACGATGGAGAGTTGGGAACTCAGTGGCCTTCGACAATGGGTCGAAAGACTCCTAGGCTTCGATGTGGACGGGCGCAGGTGGCTCTTCGAGTTGATCAAATCCGGGGCGGAAGCTCAGATGCAAAAAACTGTGGCTGTCCTGTGGACCGTGTGGAGAGAACGCAACACGAGGCTGTGGCAGAACAAAACAAGCCCATGCTCTCACATTGTACGACAAGCCGAGGAGGAGTTGCGAGAATGGCTGGAGTTTCACAAAAAAGAGGATCGGTCGACTTCAGGTGATAGACGTGAGTGTTTATTATGGCATCCACCGGCCCCTAATCAAGTGAAGTGCAATACGGACATAGCAATCTTCGAAGCAGGAATGTACTATGGAGCCGGGATGGTGGTAAGAGACGAGCAGGGCCATATACTACATTATGCTATGCAGAAGGAGAGAGGAAACAGCATTGTGCGGGAGCTAGAGGCCACGACAGTCTTGGAAAGTATTCGATGGGTGGACAACATGGGGTATGAACGAGTCACATTCGAGACAGATAACATGCAGGTAGCGGCGGCAATTAATGGAGAAGCCTTGGACGTCACTGAGTTCGGAAGAACGATTATGGAGTGCAGGCAATTCATTAAGAGTAGACCATCTTACAAGGTCGTATGGGTTAGGAGAGATAGGAACGCACTCGCACATGAGTTAGCTCATAGATCGCGTCTCCTGGTGTCACCATTTCTAGGAGAGACACCTCCTGACTGGAGTATGCACTATGTAAACTCGATTTGCTTTGATTTAAGTCATTAATATAAGAAATGCCACTTTCGAAAAAAAAAAAAACAAGTTGTTCAGGGGAGGTGAAATGCGAAACAATCTTGATTCCACCAACTCACAAACAAAATGGATATGTAAGGTAATGTGTTTGGATTGGGATTGGTTACTCAAATGGACACCGACCTGTGGTTAAATAATCCGGCACTCACTGACTTTTAAAAAATTTCTCACCCATTACTGAGTTTTTAAAAAACTCAACCCTCTACTGCAAATTCTGTTTCCTCTCCCTTTCCCCTTACACACTCGAAATCGGATTCGACCCGAAACTCCTCACCCTCAAATCCCTCAACGGAACCCTAAAAATCACCAGATCGCCCGGATTCCCGGCGTGATGGGCACGGCGGCGGGTTGCTTCGAGGAGGTCGACAGTGCCGTGGACTCGCTCACGAAGTCGATCGGAGAACTTCGAGGGGAGATGGGCATGGGTTCTGTCGCGTCATTGATGATGTGGAGACTTTTGTGAGTGCGGCATAGACTTTTGACGAGACGTGTTTGGATGTGTTCGAGGAGGCGGCGAGGATCAGCGGAGGGTCGTTGACGGAGGAAAGAGGAGGAGGAAAAGGTTAAGTTAGAGAAGGGATTCTCCACCTTGAAGCTGAATCTGGAGTCGAAGTTGAGCATGAACGACAACTTGAGGAAGCAGATCTGGAACGAAATAATGAGCAGATCTGTCGGGGTGGTGGGGAGCGTGGGTGGCGGTGGAGTCGCTGGTGGTTGTGGTGGAGGAGGAGGAGGAAAGGGAAGAGGAGGGAGGAGAGAGCCAAATCTGGTTTGGTAATTGGTTCAGGTGAGTAATTAGGTTGGGTCTTGGGTGTTTGAGTTTATTTTTGATAGATAAATATGACGTAGCAACTTTAATGACATGGTAGTTGACTTGTCAATGCCGTATAGGCGGATGTATGGAAAATTGGATGTCCATAGACGGTGGTGACCTCTAGGATAATCTGTCAAAGCTCAGTAATGGGTGAGAAATTTTTTTAAGATCAGTGACCATTTGTGTAACCAACTCATTTGGATTGAGTACTAATTAGCGAGTTCTTGGTGAGAAACATTACACCGATGTGGTCCCAAAGAAGGAGTGGTGGCCATTGATTTGGCATTTAGAAATATGTGAATATATAGTTGCTTGAGCCAGAGCAGCTATGTTGTTGTGTATGCTAAGGCTTGGTATTCTACTTCTGTACTTGAACTAGCGATGACACGTTGATTGCGAGATGTCTAGCTGATGAGATTTGACCCATGAAAAATAGCGTAATCTGAGTCCGTCTATCATCAGTGTCAGAACATGTTCTGTACTTGAACATCGATGTGGTCACAATCTCGGTTTCACCATGCCATTTCCCGATCAATAATATCAACTATTCCTCATACTACACATTTTCATCACAAATACCAAGGGTCAACAACTAGCCTCACCGACCACACCACCTGCAGAAACAAAGGGAATAGAGATAGTCATGTCGTGAGATCTAGGGCTACCCTCCTGTTTATTCTTCTCACGATGATCCCTCCTACAATCACCATACCACAATACACAACTCATAGCCATATCATATGCTCATTTCGGAATTAATCCCTTATTCTAGCCACAAAAAAACATCGTCATCAACCAATCAAAAACTGTATAATCATATCCATTCCCATCTCTCTCAATTTCATGCATTCGTAATCATCATTCTAAGTCGAATTCTAATTTCTCACATGTACATTCTAACCTATCCACAATGAGCCCTCACCTTAGCATAGTTTACAAACTCTTAATGCTTTCTGAGAACGTCCCCTCTCACTGCTCTGATTCCACAGGTTCCGATGGCTCGCCGTATCGACCTAAAACGAGTAAGATAAGACCAAAATACCAAACCGCTGCTCCAAGGAACTTCCAGTGACCATACTGCCATTTCCCACGAATTCCAGCACCAGCCTCCCAGCTATTTCTATTAGGCAAATAAGTCCAAATATCTAATTAATTAGCAAACTTGGCCCGAGTTAACATCATATCCTCAAATGTCAAGGTTAACAAAATTAATTACCAAAAAGAAACTCTATAGAATTACGGGGTTGTCATTACGGAACTCCAAAATTACTAATTGGTCACTTAACTATTAGGAATGACCAAATTGCCATTTTACTTCCCCGATCAACCTTGCTCGATTTGGCTTCGATCGGAACCTCCGCCGGCCGTCGCTACAATTTCCCCTTTATCGACCACCGTCACGAGCCACAGGCCTCCCCTCCTAGTGGTATGCCGGCCGCCCCAGCTGTAGCGACCCGATTCTGAGTTTTTGGTCAGAATTTTAAAATTATTGGATGAACCTCGTTGATTGAGACTTGGAGGATTTCAATTCGAATTTAAGTAATTAATTTGCAAATTTAGTTATTCCGGTTGGCGGAATAAATTCTTTTCTAGTTAATCGTTGAGTCCGAATTCTAAATTGGTGGGCCTAATCAATTGGTCGGACCAATTGACCCGACCCATGAGAGGAGCTTGGGAAGTGGAGTAAAAGGGAGGCTGGGGTCAAAGCCCAGCCGTATTGTGTGTGTGCGGCGGTGAAGAGTAAAGGTTAGGGCCTTGGGTCCGTGGGTTTAGCAAGATGAAAGAGGAAGGAGGTGGCCTGATGGGTTGTTAAGGACAAGCTGTGCTGCAGCCCATTACGGAGGAAGGAGGATAGGGATTGGCCCGACGCGAAGAAGAGGAAGGAAGAAGCGGAAAAGTGTTGGTTCCTTCCTAGAAACGGAGCCGGCACGCACAACAAGGAACGAGTGGATGCCGTCGGAGCTCCTAGTAGAGATCGGCGCTGGCGGTCTTCTTCGAGACTGCGGTGGCAGCTGATGTCATCAATCGCCGACCGGCGCGATTCCAGGAAGAAGAATGGAGCTCCGGCGGCCATGAGGCTACGTTTCGAGTTAGTGGGAGCGGTGGCGACAGAGGCCTCGCCGGCAGCTACGGTCGATCGGAGAAGAAGAGGGGTATTTCTGCACCTTGGAGGAAGTTCAGTGACCTTTAAGGCTCTTTCAGAAAGTAAAGTTATCAAATTGTTATTTCAGTAAGTCTGTGGTTCATTTGGAAATTCAGCTCTAAGGGTCTGTTTGGCAGGACCGTTATTGACAAATCAGAATTTCGACCATAACTCACCCGTTAGAGCTCTGATCGATGAACCGTTAGAATCGGTAGATTCAGGAGGACGAGGCGGATCATGTCGTACGAAATAAGAGGTGTCACATTAGTTCAGAGGTGAGGGTTTTATGATTTATAGTTTCATCAACTTTGAGGGTTATTAGTAAAGGTTCAGGGAAATGGTTTGGTTCTTTGTTGTTTGTACGTTCTTGTGACGGTAGTCGAGTCTAGCCACCATGGCTACGTGGGATAAGGATAAGAGAGACTGACGGGAATTCAGGTATCAGCTCTGTTTAAGGCCAGAGGCCAGGGTATGAGATAGTAGGGGATTACTGCCCTGCCATTAGTAGGTTAGCATAAGGTATTTTTGCTGGTAGTCCATCCCTGGATTACGCAATTCCCTAGGTGACGGTAAAGATAAAGATCCTGGTGGTCCTTAGTAGGGATGGAAATCGGGCGGTTTTGGTCAAACAGAACCGAATTCGGTCAGTGACCAATTTTGATTTCACCCAAAATCAGTAGCCGTGACCGAGACTGAATTCAAATTCGGCCAACCGTGCCTGAAACTGATTCGTTCACGGTCACGGTCAACCGAGTTGACCGAAGTAAGTCGATTGCGAATAGATCTAAGATTTTTTTTTTCTCGATGTATGGATGTGAGATTTGGGTTTTGTGGGTTTGAAGGAATCTGAGTCTGCAAATCTATGTTTGAAGGAATCTAAAGAAGAAGTAGAGTCTGAGTTTCTGGGTTTCATGAAGAAGAAGAAGAGATTTTTGAGTTTTTGGGTTTGAGAGATCTTGCTTTGAAGAAGAAGAAGAAAAAGAAATTGAAAATCAAAGAAGAAGAAGAATTTGAAAATCAAAGAAGAAGAAGAATTTGAAAATCAAAGAAAAAGATGATGAAGAACAAGGTTTCTTGGTTTTGAAGAACAAGAAGAAGAAATCAAAATTCGAAGAATAAGAAGAAGAAATCAAAACTCGAAGAAGAAGAATAAGAAATCAAAGAACAAATATGGGATGGAGAAATCTGGGTTTGAGAAAGAAGAAGAAGAAGAAGAAGTAAAGGATTTATGGGTTTGAACAAGAAGAAGAAGAAGGAGGAGAAGAAAATGGTTTCTGGGTTTGTAGAATAATAATAAGAAGAAAAGAATTTATGGGTTTGAAGAAGAAGAAGAAGAACAAATTAAAACTGGATTTTTGGGTTTGAACTTTGAAGAAGAAGAAGAAGAAGGAGGAAGGAAGAACAAATCTGGGTGGTTTGGAAGTTGGGAAGATCACCATTTCGATCACTCGGTCAATTTTAATTGATTTTGGTCATTGACCGAATTGACCGATGACCAAAAATACTTTGAAATCCATTACTGCGATCGAATTCAAAATGGTCAAATCGGTTTTTGGTCACCGAAACCAAGTTGAATTTGACTGGTTTTTGGTCAAATCGAAAATCGGGCCCGAATTTCCAGCCATAGTCCTAAGTGATCATAAAAGGAGGTCCTTAGTGGCTGGAAAGTCCTTAGTGACCGAGATTTACTAGATCGATGAGTTAGGGGATGCTAGCACTAGTAATGGATAACTTAGTGGAGGGGATCTCGTACTTGGTCATGGTAAGGATCTACAGGTTCGTCTTCATGACGGGTATTATGTTTAATATGGCTTTGATCTTACGCGTTAGATACTCAGTGATTAGCACTGACCTTCTTCTTTCTATTTTCTATTTGTGGTTTCTAGATGAGTTTACAAGTATGCAGAGCTGGAGTTGGAGATTGAGCTGGCAAGGGTTTATGGGGATTATTTATCGGTTTTCCGGTTCGGCTTTAGTATTGGATATTGAGGTGTATTTTATAGATTTAGTTTGTCGGTTTATCATTTTCATGGTTGTTTCCATTAAATTGCATTGAATGGTTGAGTTAGTAACACACAGGTCGAGTCATGCATGGGTTGAACCAGTGGTTCAACTGGGTTTTCTAGGTAGGGTGTTACACCAACATTGTTCCCTTTTCTCTCTGGTACTCGAACGATCACTATCGGAGCTCCGAGAAAGCTCGATGCCGGTACATCCCTCAACCTCCTTCTACGATTTCTGTGCACGCCGGGATCCGCTCTACTCCATGGGTTCTGAAACCCTTCTTTTCCTTCTTGCAAAACCAAACAAGCCGCCTATTCCCCCCTTCTTTTAATAAGTTGCTGTGGAAAAGTGAAGGGCCCAACCCATCTCATTTTATTTGGCGGTGAATGGGTTGGTCGGCTGGTCAATGGACTTAGCCCGATAGATAGTTTAAGTCAGCAGAATAATGGTGGGCCATGAGTGGTTTTCAGCTAGGTTTAATTAACTTGGCCAGATTACTTGGTTCGGCCAATTAGTTTAGGACCTCAACTCAATTAATGACCTAGAAATCCAATTCCGTCAATCGAAGTAATCTAAACCCATGAATTAATAATTTAATTCGAGTTAAATTCCGCCAAGGTTTTAACCAACAAGATCCAAGAAACCAAACTTTTATTCTTGACCAGTTAACAAGAATCGAGTCGTTTACATTCCTCTATTCTATTCTCTTGAGTTTTTAGCATGTAAGATTGACCACGAGACACCCACCAAGTTTCCTAGAAGATTAGAAGTGAAATTGCTTTCTTCATATTGCAAGTCTTGAGGTGAGTATTTAATTCGAACATGTGGAGTTCGTCATTACAAAGACTTGGACGTGAGACTGTCATTTTATGATTTGCTAGACTTATTTCATTTATGTTTTGTCCACGTGCTAGAGCTATGTTTTCAGTCAATTCAATTTTTTATGTTTTAAATCAATTATAATTTGTCATATTTATTCATGGAAAGTGCCCGACCCGAGACAATTTAGTCTTTTTATAGTTTTCAAAAGTTAGGGTGTTACAATCAAGAAAAGGTATAATGGTGCAATTGTGAAGATATGTTGCAGTTTTAAAAGCATGTTCCTAAAATGTTTGTGGAAGGCATGATTGAGCTAAAAGGGTTAGCCGTTTTTGACAATGATTCTATTGCGTCATTCAACTACACCATTTTTTCTTGGGGTAATAAGGACAAGAGAATATGATGGTGAATGTCATGGGTTTGTAAAGAACGTGGGGCATTTTGATATTCACCTCCCCAATCCGTTTGAAAAAAATTTATGTCACTAGAAACTTGAGTTTTAACCATTGGTTAGGGGCGAAGCCCTCCTCATAGATACTTAGCTTTTGACTAGGTTGTATTCTCGCGGGGTTCTTCTTACTCGTGGAGAGGGAATTGCTCAATGGAGGGGGGTGAGGTGTAGGTTCCTCGAAGCTCAAATGGTCAATCACTAAGAAAGTCAAACAGAGCTCAAGTCAACAATTAAGCAAGGGCTCAAAGCGCATGGAAACAGGGGTCAACAATTCAATCAAAGCGCGCACGATAACAAACACAAGGTGAATGTAACACCCCACCCTAGACGACCCGTGTAACATCCATCCAGAATCAATCCGGTTAAACCCATGGTTAAATCAGGAACCGACGTTACGGTTTGACTCAAAAACACATCGAAACCAATAAAATATTATTTAAACTCAATTAAATGCATATAAACGACAGCAAATGAAAGCTTCCATGATTACAAAACCAAAACCAACTTTCATTTTAAGTGCACATACAATTCCCATCATAAATTAATCAAAAATTCCAAAACGTCAACTGAAATGAAAATACATAAACAATTTCTTTGTCCTCAGTCGCCATCCTTCCGTCATCGGCCTCCTCCAAGCTCCAACTGCTGGTCCAACTCAGCTCACCAACTACTTCTAACTGAAAAGAGAGACGGGAGGGGGATCGGTTTCCTAATGAAACCGAGTGAACTCGCTGAGCTTAACTATGCGCTGAACTACCTAGGGAGCATCCCTGACTCCCGCACTGACAAACAACAGTGGGACCCAACATCCTATTATAGTAGTTTTAAGTGATCAATCAATTCTCTCTACCACTATTCCCATTATGCATCACCCCAAACATCATAAACAATCCAATACAAATCTCATGTCATAAATTGAATACCAACATCACATCATCATCACATATCATGCCATATCACACAAGAAATAACATCGCTGCTGAACAGTACAATTCATCCACATGTCCATACATACCAAAACACATACACACAATCAAGTTCAAGTTCATATCAAGGTGATTTAATTAGGCGTCAAGGAATTTATCCTGCACCACCCATGCCGGCCTGACACACCTCTCTCTTATGGAGAGGCCCAAATACGCATCCTCTCCTTTGAAGATACAATGGAACCTTTCCCTTGAAGGAATCGTAAACAAGACTCACACAAATAAAATCACGCCTTTCCCTTGAAGTCGTGACCGCACCTCTATCCCTTGTAGAGGCACTTAGCACCCATTGTGCAATTAAGGGGGCAGTGCAGGCTCCTACCGGTTATATCAATTTAATTTCATTTAACCCAGCGACATCAATTACCACACATCAACAATGCAATTTCAGTAAACCAATTCCATGTACCAATTTCATGTCATAATTCTACACCACAAATCACATCACACACTTATTATGGGCGGACTGCTAGCCTCACCGACCACCCCACCTGTAATAGTAAAAACAAAGGGGTGATCATGTCGCAAGGTCTAGGGCCACCCTCTTGTTCGTCCTTCTCGGATGATTCTAAATTGACAGAGCCATCCTCCTACACCCAACATTCCACAATTCCAATAATCACCATGTATAAATATATTGCACCAACATGAATTGAACTCTCATTCTAGCCACCTAGTCAACCATTGATATGAACCGACAACAACCGTGGGCTGTGAGCCTATATCAATATGCTCGTCAACCTAGCAACTCGACCCACCTTGCATGCCTCTTGTTCAACTTGTGTTGAGCCTTCAAAAACTTGAGCGACTCGTGATCCGTGTGGATGACAAACTCATTTAGCCATAGGTAGTGTTGCCACGTCTCCAAGGCTCGAACGAGGGCACATAACTCTTTGTCATACGTGGGGTAGTTCAGGGCAGCTCCATTGAGCTTCTCACTGAAGTAGGCGATCAGCCTCTTCTCTTGCATGAGCACGGCTCCAATTCCTACGCCCGATGCATCACACTTGATCTCAAAGGTCTTGGTGAAATTCGAAAGCATTAGTAGTGGGGCGTGGGTCAGCTTCTCCTTCAAGGCTTCGAAGACCCTTTGTTGAGGCTCTCCCCAATGGAATGGAACATTCTTTTTATCACCTTCGTGAGTGGGGCAACGATGGTGCTAAAGTTTCAGATGACCACCGATAGAAGCTTGCAAGGCCATGGAGGCTTCGGACGTTCGTGATGCTACTAGGGATTGGCCATGACTTGATGGCTTCAATTTTCTCCTCATCCACCCGTATCCCTGTAGAACTCACAACAAAACCAAGAAACTCAAGGTGATCCGTGCAAAAAGTTCACTTGGACATGTTAGCATACAAGTGTTCCTTCCTTAGGGTTTCTAGAACCATTTTTAGGTGACCTAGGTGATATTCTAAACTGGGTGAGTAGATCAGAATATCATCAAAATACACCACCATAAATTTACCTATGAAAGCCCTAAGAACATGGTTCATTAACCTCATGAAGGTGCTCAGTGCATTAGTTAAACAGAAATTTTCCACTCATCACCTTCCTTCATTCTAATATGATTGTAGCCCAATTTTAAATCAATTTTAGAAAATATCGAGGCTCCATGGAGCTCATCCAACATATCATCAAGTCTAGGAATAGGGTGTTGATATTTTACAGTGATATTGTTGATGGCTTGGCAGTCCACGCACATCCATCACGTACCATCCTTCTTAGGCACTAGGATGGCCGGTACGACGCATGGGCTCATGCTCTCCCTCACATAACCCTTGTCCATCAGCTCATCGACTTACCTGTGAAGTTCTTTATTCTCATCCGGTTGGTCCGGTAGGCAGCCTTGTTGAGTAGTGAGGCACCCATCACTAGGTCGATTTGGTGCCCAGTGTCGCGGATTGGCGGCAGTCCGCTCAGGATCTCTTCAGGGAATACATTCTGGAATTCATGTAAAAGAGAGGAAACAACAGTAGGAAATGAAGGGGTGATGTTAGAGTTGAGGCATTCCTTGTAAAGGATCACCACCAAAGAATTCTTCGTAACCAGAGCTTGTTTAATCTCACTCGGCCTCACTATCAGGTTTTCTCTCCTCTCAACCTCACTTTTTTGAGCTCTTAAATCGTGTATTTATGTTTTTTTCACTCAGGGGCTCACTCTTTTCTTCTCTCTTCTCTCTTTTCTTGAGCTCACTCTCCTTTTTCTCTCGGCTCACACGGGCGGCTTGTTTCCACTTGATCTTGGAAAATTGCAATCGGGATGAGCGGTTTCAGCTTGAACTTCCTGTCTCCATGGGTGAGCCGTACTGGTTGATGTGTCCATCATGCTTGGAGAATCTGTCAAACTGCCACGGTCTCCCAAGTAGTATGTGTAAAGCCTCCAAGGGTACAACATCACAGAGTGTGACATCGGCGTATTTTCCTATACTGGATGGTACGTGTGCTTGTCTGGTCACCTTCAGCTCACCACTATTGCTCAACCACTGTAACCTGTAGGCCTTTAGATGTTTCGTGGTTTGAAACCTCATTCCATCCCCCAATTCTTGGCTCACGACGTTTATGCAACTTCCTCCATCGATCACCATGCTACACAGTTAGTTTTGGATGATGCACTTTGTGTGGAACATGTTTTCTCTTTGATCCCAGCCATTCTTGGATGGTTGAGCACTCTGTATTCTCCAGGACACGACCGGGAATTTTCTCGTACGGTCTATTAGCGATCTAGCATCAGGGTCCGAACCACCATCTGTATCCGCTCTGGTTTCAATTCATGTTCCAATCCGGCCTCCAGGTCGGGCACGATGTCCATGTCAGACAATGTATCTGCATAATTATTCATCGTTAAATTATTGAAAAATGTTTGAACTAAGAAAAATGATAAATTAAAACAATTACAAAGAAAAAGGTTTAGTAATAAATTAGGAATCAATAGAAAGTAGATAGTGTGTCATCCTTGCAGAGCCAATGAGAGTTGGACACCTCAACACTAATACTGCAAATATTGCAAAGTTGCACTGTTCATCTGCACATGACTTTGATTGAATTTATCGCCATTAACATCAGTGATTTAGTCTGACATGGCACAACAACAAGCACAAATCGTCAATGATATTGGCGATCATCATGCCTAGTTACCTAAAACACCTTAGATTGGGAATTGATTTTTGACCCACCCTATTCTGAGAATTGACTTTTCAAACTAACCTACTTTCGGAAAAAAATCCGGGTTTTGTTATCTCCAAAGGCAATTTTGACGAAGGAAGGTCTTTTCGACCTTCATTTCAGCCATTCTCAAGTCCTCCAACATCAAATCCATCAAGTCCAAGTCCACAATTGAGTTAAGGATGTCTTTTTTCTAGTTTCATGCTTATGATTGGTTGTTTCCTTCTCTCTTCCATGGCACACTAAACCCCTAGGGTTGGATCGAGGGAACCCTAGGGGTAATTTTTTACGTTTTCTTGGTGTAATTAGGGTTTCGTTGGTTTGATGTATTTCTTTTGATCATCTTGTGCTTTTACCTAAGATTGACCAACATTGGTGGTTGATGGAGTGGATTGTGAGATTAAGCTCAACTTTGACCCTTGTTGTTGGTTGATTGGATCCTTAAATGCCTAGATGTACGTCAAGATCTTTGGTTTAAATGCTTGATATCTCAATTATGTGTGGGTCCTTGACTAGTGATTTTTCACTTGGGAGTGTTTTGGGTCTTTGACGAGTGATTTTTCATTTGGGCATTTTGTCGAACACTTGGCATGCATGTTTGGTTTGACTTGATTAGGTCAAAAGATTAATCGTCTTACCTCCCGCGTGGTTCTTTTGGACTATTAGGGACCTTAGATCATTTATTTACTTGCCTAAGGTTGATTGAATGCCTTTAAGCTTACTTCTTTACTTTAATTACCCAATTTTCTTGCCAAGAACTAGTGTAAACCCCTAGATACCCCATTCACCCACCCTTGCCTCTCTTCGACTTTCCCCAATTCATCTTGATTGCCTTGTTTGGTTACATTTCCTTGAGCTCGACTTTATTCATGCTCTTTGAGCCCTTATTGACTTTTTGTCCCATGCTAGTCGAGATTGATGCACCATTGTTCCACTGTGGAACCTATACCACACAAACCCTGTGTTAGCTCTACTTCCAAATTGAGTAACCTTTCGCCTAGGAACCCAAGAAATATGATCCTAGCCCATAAGGTTAAGTTTTATTTTTGAAAGGAACCTTCGGGAGTAGGTCAATTTGCCAGAAAGGCTTGGCATCCTTTCTGTAGCAACTAGTGAGTTTTCAAAGTTGACAAGAAAGGAAGCTTGCACTCCCCTCCTTGCTTCAACCCTTTCAAGATCACTTCCTCCTTAGCAACTAACAACAACTTAACTTCCTTCTACCTACGATCAACCACTGCTTCGTGCTTTGCCAGTCAATCTATACACAGGATGAGATCAAACTCATCAAAGGGTAACAACATCAAGTCAACTTCAAAGACCCTTCCCGCTACCACCTCTAAGACCACTGTAACCGACTCTATAGCCGCCCCCGTCTAAGTTCTTCCTTGTTGCACCATTACATCCGATGCAGTTCCTCCATTACATCTAGTCCTTTTAGGGCATTCCCTCTTGTAGTGACCAGTCTGGCCACACCAGAAGCACCCTTCAGTCAAGATCTGACACTCACCATAATGAGGTAAGCCACAAGTGGTGCAAGGTGGATTCTTGCCACTTGGCGCACCAACAATCCATTGTTGACCTTGAGGCGCATATCACCTAGTCTACTGTCTAGCATCTCCAGCAAACTCCCTTCTCCTTTGTTGAACCGGTCCAGCAACAACTCCAGCTGAGCCAGCAACTTTCCGTTTCTTCTCCTCTTGCCAAGCCTGGCGCTCTTCCTTACACTTGTTCTCCAACAACTCATCTCTCAAGGTAGTTTCCTTGACATCAGCAATCCTTGTCATGTCATTGGTCATGACATTGGCTTGGATTTTCGCCTTCAGTCCTTCCAAGAACTGTTGCATCATCTCCTCCTCATTCTACTCAGGAGCTCCCTAAGGCGCAAAAAATCCCGGTAGTATTCTACTACCGACATCTCCTCTTACTTCAGATTCTGGAACTCCAGATTCTGGAACAACTGCCAAGTTGCAGGCATGTACTCATTCTTGACTAATTGCTTGAACCCTTCATAACCGATCACAAAGGGATCTTCGTCAACAACCGCTAAGTTGCTCCACCATTCCTTGGCATCTCCTCTCAGAATGAAGATTGCAAAGTGCAGCTTCTACTCCTCAGTAGCTTGCATGAACCAGAAAGCATGCTCATTCTCTCTCAAACACTCTAAGGCTAGTTGAGAATCCTAGGTTTTCCCTCGAATTTCATACCTCCCATCTTAAGAACTCACCCAAAATCCACCACTAGAGCAGACGGATCAACAACTTGAGTGTTGCGGCTACCAGTGGTGCTATCTCGATCACTAAAGAAGATCAGAATGTTTAGTTACTCGTTTTTGGTTGACACACTTTGAACCATTGGAACTTCAAATTCTTTTGAAACACCCCATTTCTCCAAAACAATTTCACATAAACAGCAAAAACAGAAACCAGTTCTTGGAAAGTCTAGTGCTAAAATGGAACTGGATTACTAACTCCCCTTATAAGATTCATGACGTCTGATCAGGAAAGTAAGTAGCACCCCTATGCAGCAGAAAATAAACCAGGCTCTGATACTTGTTGTAACACCTATCTTAGAAGACTCAGTTAAACCACTGGTTTAACCCATGCATTATTAACTCATGTGTTACTGACTCGAACCAAACATACATCACATACATTTCATTCATATTGCAATTCATAAACCAATAAATGGAATCAACATTACTGGATAAATCTCATAAATCCGATAAACCATTACATCCAAGCAATAACCAATAAAGAACATCCAATAAATCCAATAACCGATAAACTAGAAGAAATCCAATAATTCCGATCAAAATTGAAAAAGCAAAAGCGAGTCCAAACATCCTGGCTATACCTAGCATGAACTGACTCATTGGTATGCTAATCAGCAGCTCTCCTAAGTGGCATGGTGACCTGCTCACCATACCCCATAAAGAAACCACTAGAGAAACATAGTAAGGAGAAGCCAGTGACATGCACTGAGTGAAACTATAAACCGATAAATTCAATAAGCTTGGAAGCAAATAAAGTTAGTAAACCAGTAAGAGATCAATATCAGTAGTCAATAGGTTTGTAGCACGAGCAATAACTATATGGTCCATAAGACCGCAATAGACAGTACAGTCTAATGACCTCCAATGTGCCAAAAGGGCTCAATAGACTTTCATTAAGATCCTATTTACCAGTACATATCCTAGGGGATTGCACAATTTGATGATGGATAACCCGTATCATTAATCTATCATGCACGTAATCTCTACCGATATCGACCAATAATCATCTACCAACCTATAACAGTATCACGTAGAGAAATGTAAACCATTACCATTGTAAATAAGCATAAAAGCATGGGTATGGATCATAGCATTAAAATAGTAATTTTAGTGAAAACCCCCTCACATTTTCCTTGTTGATTCCTTATCTAAACAACCCGAGATTGCTTCCCGAGATTGCACAATTGCACTATACTTCTCTTACAAGGGATTCCTAAGAATCACAAACACCAAAACCAATTTGATTAGCAAAGAACACGATAGAATGTGATTGCAGAACCCTTAACTAAGAAGACTAAAATCTCTAAAATGGAGAGAGATTACTTGAATCCGAGCTTAGACGATAATTTTAGATTGTCCCCTTAAGCTTCTCTCATACTCCCACGATGATTCGAGGCTCCCAACTCAAGATATCACAATTCTTCTCCTGAAACTTCTATTCTTTGTCAGAACCAGTTGAGAGAGAATTAGGATTTGTGTGTTATGAGATTTCTGCCTCATAACTCACTTAAGTACTGAACAGGTACAACGTCCGTTGCACACTCACAATGCCCATTGTCTACTCAATACAACGACAATTGGAGACATCACAACGCCTGTTGTCTAAGCATGACAACGGCCGTTGCTGTCATCACAACGCCCGTTGTGATCATCCATTAGTGATTTCTGCAGAACAGGTGCTGCAACTTCCAGCAAAAAAAATCACCAATTCGATTCAAACTAGGCCACGATTTAAACAAAAAACCAGTAATGAGATGTTACAGTTTCCATGGATGAGTTTTATCCAATCATCTAATTAACTAAAGTTCCATTTGAAAGAAGTGATATGGATTTGGTAACTAAATTCAAAACTAATACACAAATTCGGTAGTCCAACCATAGGTTTTGACGAAGGAATTTTTTGATGATGAATATTTGACGATGGGCAATAGTTGGCGTGTAAGATTGACTATTTTACCTATGGCTTATATTCCCATTTGGTTTTGTGTTGCTTAATGCATGATATTATGGTTTGGCTTATGATTTATCGCATGTTTGTGTATGGATCATGTAGTGAACATGCCTAGGGGAGTTTGGGAGTATGTCTCAAGAGATTGGGCATCATTTTCTTAACCATTTGAGTGATTCATCTGTGGGGACTTTACACAAACACTTGGTGCACTTTACATTTGACTTGGTTGGTTCAATTAGGTTAGTGTAAGGCGTTGGATGATCAAATAGGTGTTTGTTGAGAGTCTAAATAGGTGTTTGTTGAGTTCTAGAAGTGTGTAGCTCAACTTGGCGTTTCCTCGAACACGTGGTGTGCATCCTAGGACTTCTTGACTTGGGTCTATTAGCTTAGTAGAGTTGTTTGGGGTTGTCCCATGGTTTTTTTTTGAGTTGAGATGCATGGTCATCCAATCTGATTCATCGTTGCATTGTCCAATTCACAGAATTTAGGTGAGGTTGACATAAATCCCTCTCGTGTGATTTCCTTAATTTGGTCTTTCTCATTTTTCTTGATTTATTGCGTTGTTTGTAGTGTTCCTAGTTGTGTCCTCTCATTTCCTTGTTCTTTGAGCATCTTTCTTATTTGTTGACCGAGGTTGACTCATGCCAACTTGTTTTTCTTTGATTGTTGTTTTTAACGTTTGAGGAACCTACACCTCACCTCTCTTTGAGAAATCACCTCACCTCTCTTTGAGAAATCACCTCACCATGCGTAAGTGAAACAAGGGACCCCGTGAAATCATGACCCTAGCCTAAGATAGGTTATCTTTGAGAAAGCATGTAACGTCCCCAAACTCTAAACCTTTGAAAACAACCTTTATTACTTAAAGTAAAAGGAAACACGATACCAAAGTCGTTGGCAAACGTTCAAAGGCAGATACGCAAAGCGGGCCCCAAAGCATGGGCAAAACCAACACACGAGTTGAAGTTATTACAAACCAACACACAATTTCAAAACACACTCCACATAAATAGAAACACTCGACCAACATCCTTCACCACTCACTGAGAGTCTCCCAACATGATTTCCGAGGCTCCTTCTGCACCGCTTACCCCTGATTAGCTGTGAAGTGACCTAGTGGGTGGTTCAGGGGTTAGTCCTTAACATTCAAGTATAAAGGAATGTTAAAAGTAAAAAGGTGCATATGACCAAACTGGCATGGTCCTCAATTTCATGGCCGAACTGCGGAAAAATCATATAACCGTTAGTTTAACAATAATACCACAATTAACATCGAATAGGGCGTCCCCTCTTCCTGCCTAGCTAACCTCTACGCCATCATCGATAAGGCTTATTTATGAGCCTATAATAGGGACTTCACAAGAGTCGCTATTCTTCCCGACTACCATGAATCGATTGGGCTAACAATACCCAACTCCCATCATCCGGTCGAGGCTAATTCCACCCAACTCTTATCATTCGGTTGGGGCTATCCGTACCCATCTACCTTGATTCGATTGGGGCTAACAATACCCAACTCCCATCACCCGGTAGGAACCCGTATCCATCGATGTTCCCGGCGGAGGACTAGCTAGCGAGGCTCTACTTTCCACCTATATACACTAGGGGCCAAACATCATTAGATAACATCACGGTTTAACCATAGTCGAATCAAACATAATTAGGTATAAAACCAATGGTTCCGGAAAGATAGAACTTTCCGTAGAAACGACACCTTGTTGTCAAAACCAAGACTTTCCGTCTTAATTTCCAGGTATGTAGGGGAGTCACTCGGACTACTTAAGTCCCTCTAACCTTAGGCATCATAACTTTATAAACCGGAATTAATGAGGATCCGCGTCACTCATTACTCTGAATACTCTAACCTATCGGGAAAACCAACTCAGATGGGTTAGTACTCGGTTAGCAGTAAAATCACCACAAAAATTATAAGGACCTTAATTTAAGCATGCACGAGTCCAAAATAAGGCCCGAGTACCTCACTCGTTGATCCGGTTCCCGACAAATGATTAATTCGAAATTATCACAATATTTGGTTAGTGACAAAGTTTAACCAAATAGCTATTTAAATTGAGGAATTAATTAATCCAAGGAATTTACCCCCTTAAACCAACCCACCTAAAGAGTCGACTCGAAGATAGGGAGTTAACGGCTGCGCAACTTCTTGAATCAAACTGTCAAAGCTGAAAAGAGTTAAATGCCAAAAAGTTGACAGTTAAGGATCAAACTGTCATGAGGAAAAACTTCAAGGGCTGAAATAACAAAGGAAAAAGAAGGAGGGACTGCACAGGTAATTTACCAGTTCCCTATTCCTGCACCTGCAATTCTGCCAATTCTCCGACGAGGGGATTAAATGATTTTGGTGAATGAAAACTCAGTTCTGAGAAAGAGGTTAGTTTTAGGAGGTTGAGACGAGTTGATATAGGGTTTCAGTTTAGACCGACGATGTCTGGAACCCTTAAACCCATTTTTGGTCGGAGATGGTGACGGAGTGACGGAGAAACGGCTTTAGGAAGAGATACGCTTTGATTCGAAGGAAGAGCCGGGTTTTATAGGCTTCAGGGAGTCGAGTAGAGCCAAAAGAGATAAGGTTCACGGGTTGAATAGCACTTTGGAAAAGTCATCGATTTTCCGGGATTTCCGCCGAAGTGGTATCAACTCCTTATCCATTTTATCCGTTTCTGAATGGACTCAAGCTCCAATCTAGATTCCCACGGGTTTCTTTACGTTCTAGTGGGGTTCCTTGTCCCGAATAGACTAGAAACATGCCTCTTGGCCATTGGGAAGAGTCACCGGAGTGATTCCGGTCGCCGGAAAAATGGCTGGTCATTGCACCGATGAGCCAAGGAAGAAGATGACCCAAAACGACGTAGTTTTGGTGCTGGGCGGATTTAAAAAAAATGAATGAAATAAAATGTCAAGGCTGGGATTCGAACCTAGGTTGGCTGAGTGCTGGTCTGGTTCCAAAAACAACTGGGCTACAGGTTATTCATTAATTAATATACCCAGCTAGCTTTTAACCAGATCTGATTGGTTTGATTCACCTCTCCAAAATAGATCCGACCAACTCGAACTAACCCTTAAGTGTAACATCGAATGAACTCGTGTCCCCCCTTTTTGCTAAGAACGATTAAAAAAAATTTTGGGGTGTAACAAAGCAGCCCTCGGGTGCTGATCACTGACTTTAAAAGAGAGTTGAAAACAACATCCTTTAGAGACTAAAACAAAGTGATTGGCAACTTTTCAGAGAACTTGTTTTTTTTAAAAGCCAATAACCTTGAGATCGATGCTCAACTCCTAATACCCCATTATTCTGTTCTCATTGATCCACTTCCTACCCAAATTTCCTTTTATCTCAAGTTCCTCTAGCACGAAGTGCATATTCGGCTTCCCATGCCCCCATGGTAACCTTACCTTACTTATCCAATGACTTTGATTCGTACTGATCCTCGCACTTACACATGGTGTCCATTGCCTTAATGGCTACTTAGGGAAACTCGATCCTTACGAAGATAAACCTTAACTTCTGCCTATACTTTTCATTCCCTTTTCATAGAAAACTTCTTTACCACTACAAGGACAACTACTACTACTTGTAGTTTTTGGTTCTGCCTACCATTCACAACAAAAAAAATTGATCTTTAGCCACTGCAAAATTACAGGGGAATGAAAATGCAGTAGCAAATAGTTAGTATTTGCTACGGCAATAACTATTTCATGTAGTAATTTGCAGTAGCAAATACTATTTGCCACACCACTATTTGCGACGGGGATGCTGAGTGTAGTAAAGAGTATTTGCTACTGCAAATTACTACATAAAATATTGATTGCCGTAGCGAATACTAACCTTTTGCTACTGCATTTTCATGTCGTTGTAATTTTGTAATAGCTAAAGGTAAACTTTTTTGTAGTGATTATTTATGACCCCTACTAGAGGCTTTCTCATTTCCAGCAGTACAGTCCTGCTTGCCACTGAGGATTTAGAGGAACTCTCAACTGATCCATTGCTTTGACTCATTTAAATCCCTTTGTTCCTTTAAAGTCATTTTAAAACTTTTCCCAAAACTCTTTTTTCACATCAAGCAGTTAAGCAGATACCATACCTTGGAGGTTTTGTGCTATTATGGAAATGGAATACCAACTTCCCATTGGGGTTCATGACGTCCCAGGAAAGTAGGTAGCACACCTATGAAGTAGAGAACAAATCATGCCCTGGTACTTTTTGTAACACTATTTCTTAGAAGAATCCGGTTGGACCATTGGTTCCACCAATGCATATACTACACCAGGTGTTACTAACTCACATGCAATAATTCTTATATAATAACAACCATAAATAATAAATGGTAACATATAACCTCCATAATCCAACATCATAATACAAATAACCAATGACCAATAGATAAAATAAACATCCCAAACCGGACAATCTAGTAATCCAATAATATGCAATAAGAATTCACATATAGTTCACCTAATACAGATACATAACCAATATAAAAAGTGGACTAGGTCCTCGTGAACTTGTACTACCATACGCGCCAAAACTAATCATGTTATCTAGCTCTTCATCCTCGTGGTCTTCTCAACAATAAGATGGACTGCTCACCATACCCCAATACCCATAACAAAGAAGACGAAAGAAACATGGGTCTATGATAAACCGAGTTAACTCTAAGCCAACATATAAGCATGAACCAAAAAGAATAAGAATAACCTTAGACCAATGCCAAGGGTAGGAACCCATAACCCATAATTAGAACCTAATAGTTCTATCCCATTACCAATGACTGGAGCGCCATAAGGCAAGAACCAATAACTGGTACCGATACTAGTAGTTCAAAAGGTTGGAAGTACGAACAACCCCTAAGTGATCCAAAGGATCCCAATGCCACTAAGGCCAAATGACCTCAATGTGCCATAAGGGCAATCAGTATGGTATCGCCCGAAAAAAGACCCAAGACCAGATTACAATATCCATATGACTGGTGAGTTTCAAAATAATTTTTTACACATTTAGGAGTGTTACTATTATTTAGTACTCTTACATTATTTCTTTTTCACTTGTTTGTAGATTATAATATTGGTGCTCGTTGGGTGGAGAAGGCGAAGACAAAAGATTAGGCGTATATAGCAGATAATTGGGGACACATCAGGTGAAATTGGACATAGATGGTATGCCTTATGGGGATGAGGATCGGTACTTGCACCAGTATCATGGCAAACTTATTGGATAACCCAATGTTATCCAGATTATACTTGGGTCGTTTGGTTGCAGTGATATTGATATTGATAACTACAGATATCATGATATTTAGGATATCATCATTTTTCTGTCCTGAATATAATGATATCTAGGGCCAAAAGTGATATCAATATCACTCTTTAGATATTTATGGGAAGAGGTAAATATCTTGAGAGTGATATTCACAATTTTTGGACAATTCTATCCTCACCCAACCTTCCCAATTACAATGTCATCAACCTCATTACCCCAATTAAGCTTTTATCTTTTTTGTCTCGTGTTTATGTATTTATATTTTTTATTAATTAAAACAAATAATTATAAGTTATATTTTTACTCACTTAATTAAAGTTTCTTTTGATTTAAAATTTGAATTAACTGTGATTGTTTTTCTACAAGAGGGAGATGGTTAAGTGGTAATTATAATACTAATTATTATCTTAATTATAAGGCAAGGGATCACCATCCAACCTTTGCATGGGTTGGAGAGCTTCCAACCTATTCTCAACCATTAGATCATCCTTTGACCAATCCAATGGTATAGATTGTTAGGAGTATTTAGGACTTTACACACATAATTTAATTATTATATTTAAATTAAATAATTAATATTTTCTAGGGGACAGCCAGTGACTTCGGCGGCCGGCCACCGTCGCCGGCAACCGGTGAGATTTCGGCAAAAATTTTTTTTTTCAAATTTTTTTTTCTAAAAAAAACTAGATAACACATTTTTTCTGTTAACTAGTTAACAGTGTTTTTTAACTGATAACTAGTTAACATCGTTTTTTTAGTTGATAACTAGTTAACAAAAAGTTTAGTTGATAACTAGTTATCAAAATTAGTTAACACATTTTTTTGCTGTTAACTAGTTAATAGTGTTTTTTTTAACTAATAACTAGTTAATATGATTTTTATCTGATAACTAGTTAACAAAGGTTTTTGTTTGATAATCTGTTAACAGATTTAGTTGATAACTTGTTATCAACATTAGTAAACTAGTTATCAGATTAAGATAATTAGTTAACTAGATAACTTATCGAGTTAACTAGTTAACATCATGACTAAGATAACTAGTTAACATTTTTTAAGATGATAACTAGTTAACCAACAAAAAAATGTGTTAACAAAAAAATCTTGTTAAAATTGGTTAACTAGTTATCACCAAAACCCTTGTTAACAAGTTAGATAACCAAAACCCTTGTTAACAGATTTTAACCTGATAACTAGTTAATAATGTTTTTTATTGATAACTAGTTAACGAGTAATCATAATTAGTTAACTAGATAATTTATCGAGTTAACTAGTTAACACCAAGATTAAGATAACTAGTTAACATTTTTTAAAGATGATAACTAGTTAACATCACGATTGGATAACTAGTTAACATCACAATTGGATAACTAGTTAACAAGTTTTTTAGTTGATAACTAGTTAACAAAATTAGTTATCTCGTTATCAAATTAGTTAATTAGTTAACACACATTTTTTTGTTGTTAACAGTTAACAGTATTTTTAACTGATAACTAGTTAACAACTTTTTTTGTTTGATAACTTGTTAACAGATTTAGGTGATAATTTGTTATCAATATTTGTTAACTAGTTACTAAATTAACATAATTAGTTAACTAGATAACTTATCGAGTTAACTAGTTAACATCATGACTAAGATAACTAGTGAACATTTTTAAAGATGAAACTAGTTAACCAATTGAGTTAACTAGTTATCCAATCGTGTTAACTAGTTATCAAGTTGTTATCTAATCAAGTAATTAGTTAACTAATCGTGTTAACTAGTTATTTTATTTTTAATTAGTTAATTTATCGAGTTAACTAGTTAACATTATGATTGGATAATTAGTTAACGATGGTATTTAGTTGATGACTAGTTATCAAAACTTGTTAACTAATAATACTAACTAGTTAACACGTCATTCAACAACCGGTTAATATAGTTCAAATATTTATTCCAAGAATGTCAACAACATAAAAAGCAGTGACTATAATTATGAATACTAAAAAGTCAAACTATCTATAACTTAAAATACAGTGACTAAATTGCAATTTTTTTATAATTATTAAATCCTTCGTCTTCAACCTCTGGATCTGGATTCAGCCGCCGATGCTGCAGTCGATTTACCGTCGCCGATGGTCGGCTGCCTCTACACTCCCACCGCCGCCAGCGCCTCTTCCACTCTCTCGATCTTCGTGCCATCGCCATCTCCAACATCCGAACCTGTCCTCCTCACCGCTCCTCCGACCGGCGTACTCTGGTCGCCGACGTCGGGATCCCCCGTCGCTGCTCCGGTTCGGCCTCCGCCACGATCTTCCGGCTAACGCCTCACCCCTCCGGCCGCTGCTCCACTCCAGTACTGCAATGTGTTCCAACAACGAGTTCCGGCAATGATGGAATCGACGAGTAGATGGGAGGGTGAAGATTACGATGCAGATCGACGAGTAGTAGGAAGATGAGACCGGCAATGTGTTCCAGTAACGAGTTCCGACAACGATTGAATCGAGGAAAAGTGTAATACGGCGGCGGCAGAATTAGGAAAAGTAAATTAAAAGTAAATTAGGATTTTTTTAATTATTTAAAATGACCAAATTACCCTTCTGGTTTTTGGTTGGAAACCGGTCCAACCCTTAAAGAGTTGGGTCCGGATCTTCAACCTAATTATAATTAATTCAGGTAATTACTTTACAAATATGTTCATGAATTAAAAAAAGCTCTCCTAATCCTTCCTTAAATAGCTACTTCCTAAACTAGAATTAAAATAATCTAAATACTAATAAGGACATTAAAACTACCTTAACTATCCAAACAAAAAAGAAAATTTAAAGTAGAGTCTTGGGGCCGAAGGAAATACTAAATAGGCAAAAGCTGGTCACCGGTCAAGCCCTAATTCGGTCACGTTCCTAATCCGGGTTGAACACGTCTGGACAGGCTTTGGCTTGGAGACTTCCTTCCCTTCGTGGCCCAGACCTAGCTAGACTAGGTTCCTTGATCCCTTGACCGTGGTAGCAAGGATTCCTGGCCCAAATAGAAGTCCTTGGCTCGGTCGGATTGTATAGGTGGCCTGGGCCACGTTTCAACACTTCTCCGTGTGATTCGTCCTTCATCTCTTCTTCAAATGTAATGCTGTTTAATGGAGTGTGTTCCTGAGGCTTCAAGCTATCCAAGGCACTTGGAATTTTCCATAAGGCCCGAGCCAATTGGGAGCTCGGCCATAAGTGCTCCTCTGTGGCGCCCGGCATCAGGCCCGGTGCCCGGGTTTGGCTCAAAACTTGCCCTTCTCTAAATCTGTCCAGGCTTTTTGCATTCTTCTTTGTGCAGCTCTTCAGGAATGTCCACAGGAGGCTTTCTGGGGTGGTGACTGGTCCAGGGCTCATGGCAATTGGTCTTGAGCTCCATTTGAGCGCCTGGTCCGGTCCGGGCTCGTTCCGGGGTCAACCTTTGGGCACCAGCCTTTCTGGCCAGGCACTCTTGGGTCCTTTGTTTCCTGTACTCCAGGAATGTCTCTGGAGGATCCCAGGAGTGGTCAGTACCTCCAGGGCTCGTGAGCATCGGTCCATGGCCTATTAGGGCCCTTAGGCTCGGCCCTCGGTCGGGCTCAGGGCCTAGGTCGGGTGCCTTGACCGACATCCATACTCGAGGTGCCTTGACTGACTTTCTAGCTTTCTTGGCTGCTGATGGGGGCCTGGTCCTGTACTTGGTCACGTGCCTAGGCCTTATGATGTGTGGAGGCGCTCTCCTTGGCCTTACACGAGTCTTGTATGGCCCTAGGGTCCTTCCCTTGGCTGGAGACCCTGGTGCGGGTGTATGAGTACTTGTTGGCGTTAGGGCAGATGTGGGGGATCACATCAGACCCCTCTTCTTGCCTTGGATTTGCCCTCGAATACTTCTCGGGCTCTCGTTGTACATTCATCAAGCTTCTCCATTCTTCCGTGACTTGGGTGGGCATGTCCTCTCCTTCTTCTTGGATCTGGTCACCTATTTCTTCGTTCAGCTCCATAATTTCTCCTCCTTGATCTGGGCAGCCCTTACAATTCGATGGAGAAAGCTTCTCATTGAATGCTAGCTGATGTCGTGGCGTTCCTGTGCGGACCGGGTGTGCTCCGGGTGCTGGGGTAGGCCTGGGGTGTACCGGGGCTGGTCTGGAGTGTATCGGGGCCGGCCTGGGGAGTACCGGGTCTGTTCCGGGGGTCGGGGCTGGCCTGGGGTGCTCCGGGGCCGGTCTAGGGAGTATGGTGTCCGCTCTAGGGGCTGGGGCAGGCCTGGTGTGCTCCGGGGCCGGGGCAGCTGGTCGGTGGACCAGGGTCGATCTGGGGGTCGGGGCTGGCCTGGGGTGCTCCGGGGCCGGGGCTGGCCTTGTGATGCGAACCGCCTTCTCCAGGAAGGGATCGACTCAACACCCAATACTATATTATCAGCCCCACGAGAACCTAACCTTTGAAACCGCGGAGAACACTTGAAATCCACTAAGTATTGACTTAGGAACCCCAAGGTATTCAGTCGAATTGGTGCCACAAACAAAGGATGAATGCCTTTGATGATAAACCAAACCTTAAGCTAAGCAACAACGAGCAAAGACTTGAAGGAAAAAGAACTTAGTTCTGAAATTTCAATAATCAATAATCTGTCTTACATTGGCGGCCGAAGCCTCTATTTATAGCTCAAGGGTGGTAAAAGCCGGTTCCAACTCTAATAAGGAAAGACTAAAATAATCCTAAAAGATAGGCCGATGAAACTATTAAAATAAATAAAGTTGTCTGAAATTAAAACTCCTAAACCGGCAAAATCGAGCAAAACCCTAATCTGGGCGGATTAGGGCAAATCTGGCTTTCCTTGTCCGGGTGGGATTGGGAAAGCTCCGGGCGCGGGCAGGGATCCGAACGCGGCTAGGAAAAGTGCCCGGAACCCGCGCGGTGGCATTTCTGTAATTATCGCGGGTTCTGGGTGACCGGGCGGTCGGGTGACGTCCTTCGGCTCGGATGACCGGCTCAACATCATTCGCTCCGGACCTGGTGCTAGGGTTTTGGTGATGCCGGGCGGTTCTGGCCTTCTGCTTGACATTTCCTCGGACAAGTGGGGTTCTCTCCAAGTCTTCTGTCCTTCTGAACCTTCTGGCTTCAACTTGTCCGCCAGATTCTGAGTGTGGAGTAGAGTTAGCCGGGGCAGGGGCTGGTTGGCCGTATCCGCCGGGGCCGGGGTAGTGCCCTTCAGGCATTTGCCTCCATTATTGATCTTCTGTCGGTCATCAAGGGTCAGCACCGTGCATCCTTCCCTGATGAACCTCTGGTCCAGTTCCTCGTGCTTGGCTCGGCTCCAATCTTCTATGTAAGCGGTGACCCGTGTCTTGAAGGCTTTAACTTGGCTCCGGGTCAAGGGCAGGTCTGGCCGGGTCCAGGGCACCGGGGGTTCATCATTCCCCTATTCTTGAGGAGGATTCGTCCTCGAATCTGTTTCTACAAAATCATCATCATAGAAAGGAGTTAAGTCAGCAACATTGAAAGTAGCACTTACACCATAGGTGTTAGGCAAATCTAAAACATAAGCATTATTGTTTATCCTCTCAAGGACAGTGTAAGGTCCGTCTCCTCTTGGCAGCAACTTAGATCTCCTTTGCTCAGGGAACCTATCCTTTCTGAAGTGGATCCATACTTGATCGCCAGGTTGGAAGATTTTCTCCTTTCTCCCACGGTTTGCATTCCTTAAGTATTGAGCTGTCCTCTTTTCAATGTTGGCTTTGGCTTTCTCATGAAGCTTTCGAACATACTCAGCCTTGGTGTGTCCATCTGCATCCAAAAACTCGTGTATAGGCAATGGTGATAAATCCAATGGGGTTAGGGGGTTAAAACCATAAACCAATTCAAAAGGAGAGTATTGAGTGGCTGTGGATAGATCGGTTGTAGGCAAACTCAACATGGGGTAGACAGTCCTCCCAAGTCCTAAGGTTGGACTTAATGGTGGCTCTAAGCATTTGGGATAGAGACCGGTTGACAACCTCTGTTTGGCCATCTGTTTGAGGGTGGCAGGTTGTGGAAAACATAAGCTTGGTACCTAGTTTAGCCCACAAGGTTTTCCAAAAGTAGCTTAGGAATTTTGAGTCTCGGTCAGAAACTATGGTCTTAGGAATGCCATGGAGTCTAACTATTTCACCAAAGAATAAGTCAGCTATGTGGAATGCATCATCAACCTTATGGCATGCAATGAAATGAGCCATTTTTGAAAACCTATCTACAACCACAAAAATTGAATCTTTGCTCTTCCTAGACTTTGGTAATCCTAGAACAAAATCCATAGATATGTCCACTCAAGGGCGTTCGGTGATAGGTAAAGGGGTATATAAACCAAAGGGTTGAAGGTGTGACTTAGCTCGTTGGCATTTGGCACATTGGTTGATGATCTTCTCTACTTCTTTCCTCATCCTAGGCCAGTAGAAGTGTTCTTTAAGGCAAGCTACGGTCTTGGCAACTCCAAAGTGACCAATGAGACCTCCTCCATGAGCTTCTCTTATACTAGGGTTCGGCTTGAATGGCTCGGGTAGCATAGCCTAGCTCCTTTGAACAAGTATCCATTCTGCCTATAATAATCCTCAAACCCTACATGTGTGCATGACTCAAAGATATCTTTAAAGTCGGGGTCAGTCACATATAAATCCTTGATATGCTCAAAACCAATGAATTTTGAACTCAGGGCAGTGATTAGGGCATACCTTCGAGAAAGGGCATCGGCTACCACATTCTCCTTACCTTGTTTGTAGTGGATGATGTAAGGGAAAGACTCAATGAACTCCACCCACCTTGCATGCCTTTTGTTCAATTTATGTTGAGCCTTCAAGTATTTTAGGGACTCATGATCGGTGCGGATTATGAATTCCTTAGGCCACACATAATGTTGCCAAGTCTTCAAGGCTCGGACCAGGGCATACAATTCTTGGTCGTAGGTGGGGTAATTGAGGGTGGCACCACTCAATTTTTCACTGAAGTAGGCAATAGGTCTCCCTTCTTGCATCAACACGGCTCCAATTCCTACTCCCGAAGCATCACACTCGATTTCAAAAGGTTTTGAGAAATCGGTTAGCTTGAGTAAGGGGGCTTCAGTGAGTTTTCTTTTGAGTGCTGATGACGTTAGATTTACCGCGTTTATCTCGCCACATTTGAACGACATTCCCCTTATTTGACTTCGAATTGTGATGAACTTGAATGACTTTTATGAAAAATATGTTTTATCTCCCGTTGGCCCTCTTTTGGGCAATTTGATGTTGTTTCGAGTTGTTTTTGTTGATATTTCAGGTTACCACGTTGTGGATAACTTTTCTACGAGCTCGGCACTTCAAACGGTGATCAATTTGGAGTTCAAACGGAGCGGGAATCATCAAAAGAGCTGAAGGTCATTTCCAGGGGCAAAAGTGCGCCTAAATCCATGAAAAGTGCGCCGGCGCACTTTTCTGGTGCTGCCAGGCGCACTTTATTTTTGGCGTCCTGTAAATTTTCCATCGGCCACAAAAAGTGCGCCATTTTCATGGAAAAGTGCGCCGGCGCACTTTTTAAGTGCCGCCGGGCGCACTTTTTCCCAGGACGGATTTCGGAGAGTAAAACAGGGTTTTCAAGGGAGAGACAGACAGACTTCATTCTTCATTCTGATTTCGACGAACCAGACACTCTCGGAGGAGGATTTTGAAGCTTTGAAGTGACGATTAAGCGAGGAGAAGCGAGGATTAGCTCAGGAGTTTCTAGGATTCGACAGGATTAGGTTTACTCGGAGTAAGATGTCTTCTTCTCCAGTTCTCTTCTTCTTTGTTTCTGCGATTTCTTCTGTAGCGATGTCGAGCTAAACTCTTTAGTTTGTTCAGATTAGATGAAACTCTAGTGAGATTTTGTATGGATGATGTCGGGTTTCTAACCCGTTAATGTTAATTGAAGTTTATTCAGACATGTGATGAGTTTTCTCTTAAACCCTAATTTGAAGCTCTAAGAATCCGTTGATTGACCATATCGTAGGATTTTGTTTCATCTTTGATTTGTGGTTCTGACCATGGACGTAGATCATTCTAGAGTTTAGGAGGTCGTTAGGGTTGCCGGTGTCTTGACCATAGGGCCGGTGAAACTAATCTCTTTACATATCTTTGTGGCATTTCACTGTTCTTCGTGCGTTCTTGAGGATTTGCGAGTTATCTTGACCATAGGAACTTGTAGGTTTGATAGGATAGTTTCTCTGCGTCCTGACCATGGAGTAGAGATTACCCAAGGAAGTGTCGAGTCATCAAGTCTGATAAACTGAAATTGCATTGCATCATCCGTCTTAATCGAGCTAGAGCGGATTCGAGTCTGGACAAACGCCTTAGTCTATATTCAAATCTCCAATCTGCTTCACTTGTTTGCTTGTTCAATTTGCATTCTTAGTTTACTTAGTTCATTTTTAAACCATTTCAAACCCAGCACGAAAACCCGAATTGCTTATTCCACAACTGTTGAGTAATAGAAAAAGAAAGACCCTAGGGAAAAACGATCTCTTTGGAGAAATCCATTGAGTTAAAACTAGTGTGCATTAATTTGCGCACCAAAACGAAACCTCGATTAGCTTCGACACACTTTTCTGAGTAATAGAAAAAGGGAGACCATTGGGAAGTAACAATCTCTTTGGAGCAATCCATTGAGTAAAACTTTGTGTGCATTAATTTGCGCATCAAGTTTTTGGCGCCGTTGCTAGGGACTTTTCTTTTTCTAGGAAAGGCATTGTGCGTTTAAGCTTTTCATTCACTCTTTTATCATCTCTTTTCTCCCCATCTTTTTCATGATTTACTTGGGTAGTGCTCTAGTGTTTTGAGATGCAGGACTACAGGTTCGATAACAACCAAGGATGGTACAATAATGGAATGCCACTTAATGATTACAACCAAGAGTGGAGTACATCATGGCAACCATGTATGCCAAACTGGAATGAGGAACCACCACCCTTGCCTTCTTGGCCAGAGCCACGAGCTACACACTACTACCGAGATTACGAAGAGGAATATCTACATTCGCACCAGTACCAACAACAGGAGTCTTATACAGATTTTATGCTGAATAAGATCCTCTCGACTCTACGAGCTCCTAATGTTGTGAACGTCGAGATTGAGCAACAGTATCAACTGATGGAAGAAGATTCTCGAGAGTTGGTCGAAGAAGAAAATGATAACCTAGCCCATGACTGTTGTGAGCTAGAGGTACCTGATGAAGAATCTTTGACAATGGTGGTAGATGAAGATGTGGAGCTTATCCATCTCTTGATTGAAGCTGAAGATGAGCATCTGGATATTGAGGAGTTATCCTCATTTGTGCTTCCGTCGAGCCAGCCTGTAGTTCCAGATAGAGATGAGCACATGGATATCGAGGAGTCACCTACATTGGTAATTCAGACAACTGAAACTGAGGAGGGCAATGATTCTGAGGTGTATGAGCTCAACTTCCAGAGCAACTTGGATGACATTGGTGTGGAGCAGACTGCAATCATCGATTATAACACACCATACTATCTCTTTCCTCCTCCAGTAGGAAAGTTTGAGAAGAAAAGGTCATCCGAGCAGAACAAGGATCTACTTGAGCACCATCGACTGCATCTTGCTCCTTCTGACGTGCTATTTGGAACTAAACCGCCAGCCTTGAAGAAGCTGTTTGACTTCAAGGAACTTTTGAGTTGGGGTGCATAACCAGGTATCGTCTAGCTCAAGGACGTTAAAGGAGAGCGCTTCATGGGAGGCAACCCATGTCTGGAGTCTGTTTTGAGTTTTTGAATTAGTTGTTTAATTTTGAGTTTGTGTCGAACTGTTGTAGTTCTTGAGTCAGTGGTCTATTCTGTACTTTGAATACTCTAATCGTGTTGTGAGGTTCTCTCCAGTTTCAGGCTATCCTCAGCTCCCGCCATGACTGTCCGTCGGTACTTCACTCTTGCCTCCACTGGCATCCTCATGATCTACTTCTCGGTACCCCTTTACACTTTTCTTCACTGTTGTGCAGTCCATTGAGGACAATATCCAAATTTAAGTGTGGGGTGGGGTGTTTGTTTGCATGTTTTGCCAAGTAATGGGCGGTGATTGTGCCTTGTTTTGTCACTCTTTCACAACTTCCCATTCTCGGTAGCAAGTAATTTTCCACATTGCTTAATAACTTCTTGGATTGCCTACTGTCTTCCATATGGTGAGATTGATGTGGTGCTTTGGCTTTAACCAAATGTGTGTGTGAGAACCTGAATTATGACCATCTCCCATTCTTCTTGCTCTTAGTAGTCTAGGAGCTTGCCCTTATCGTGTTAGTGAACAGTTGACTTGTTAATGTGTAAGACTTGGTCTGTCTGATGCTCGAATTCTCTAGTTCAATGCCTGGATCGAGTCTAGATAAGGGATCTTTTAATTTCGTGCTTTAAGTTGTTTTTGATTTTCCCAATCAAAGAAAATCTGAAAAATGAATGGTTTGGTATTGAAGTTGTGGGTCGATTCACGAGCTGGCAAGTGCTTCAAAGGCTGCCTCTTGAGGTGCTCCCCAATGGAAGGGAACATTTTTCTTGATGACAGCCGTGAGAGGGGCAGCTATGGTGCTAAAGTCTCTCACAAATCTTAGATAGAAGCTTGCAAGTCCATGGAAGCTTCGGACATCAGTGATGTTCTTTGGGGTTGGCCATGATTTGATTGCTTCGATCTTGTCCTCATCAACCCTAATTCCTGTAGAGCTAACAACAAAGCCAAGAAACACAAGATGATCGGTGCAAAAGATGCACTTTTCCATGTTTGCATATAGTTGTTCTTGTCTTAGGGTTTCTAGGACAGATTTCAAGTGACCTAGGTGATCTTCTAAGGTTTTTGAGTAGATTAAAATGTCATCGAAATAAACTGCTACAAATTTTCCTATGAAGGGCCTAAGGACTTGGTTCATTAACCTCATGAAGGTACTATGTGCATTAGTCAAACCAAAAGGCATAACCATCCATTCATACCAACATAGTTTAGTTTTAAAGGCAGTTTTCCATTCATCACCTTCCTTCATTCGGATTTGGTGATAGCCTGACCTTAGATCTATCTTAGAAAAGATTGTTGATCCATGCAATTCATCAAGCATATCATCTAACCTAGGAATGGGGTGTCGGTACTTAACTGTGATGTTATTGATGGCTCGGCAGTCAACACACATCCTCCAAGTTCCTTCCTTTTTGGGCACAAGGATGACAGGAACAGCACAAGGGCTCATGCTTTCCCTCACATAACCCTTGTCCATTAGGTCTTTGATTTGTTGTTGGATTTCCTTTGTTTCCTCTGGATTAGTCCGATAGGCAGCCTTGTTAGGAAGTGAGGCTCCCGGTACAAGATCAATTTGATGCTCAATGCCTCGAATTGGGGGTAATCCACTAGGGATGTCCTTGGGGAAAACATCTTTGAAATCCTGCAAAAGTGAAGACACAGCACTAGGAAGAGAAGTGTTAGGGTTAGAAATCAAACATTCTTTGTAAAGAATGACCACGAGGGATTTCCTAGATACTAGGGTTGTTTGATCTCACTAGGTTTAGCTAACAGGTTTTCTCTCCTCTCAACCTTATTCTTTTGAGCTCTTTGATCCTTAGGATCATGAAATTCTGTTTTTGAGCTTGATTCTATTTTTGTTCCTTTTTCTTTTGAGGGTTCACTCTTTTCTTCTCTCATCTCTCTTTTCTTGAGCTCTCTCTCGGCTCACCTTTCTCTCTATTTGATCATTGAGTATCTCGGTAGGTGATAGTGGCTTCAGCTTGAATGTGGTGTCTCCATGTGTGAGTTGATACTTGTTGGTCCTTCCATCATGTTGGGAGTATCGGTCAAATTGCCAAGGCCTTCCAAGTAGGACATGGGCAGCTTCCATGGGAACTACATCACAAAGTACCACATCCTTGTATCTCCCAATGCTCAAAGGAATGTGTGCTTGTTTAATGACCTTCAGATCTCCACTATTGCTTAGCCAATGCAGTCGGTAGGGCTTAGGGTGTAGGTGAGTAGTAATTCCCAAGCCCTTGACAAGTTTCAAGCTCACTGCACTTGTACAACTTCCGCCGTCAATAACCAAAGTGCAAATCCTATTTAAAATCACACACCTTGTATGGAACAGATTGTCCCTTTGTTCCCATCCATCTTCTTTAGGTTGTGCACTAAGGATTCGTCGGGAAACTGCTAAAAATTGAATCCGGGGGCGGGTGGCCGTCGGATCCATGACCGTCGGGGCCGCCGGGTGGCCGTCGGGGCCGGCGCTCTGCTTCAGGTCGTCAAAGAGTTCTCCTGCTTTCTTCAGACCAAGATTGGCCGAGGGAATGTTCAAAAGACCCGGGGTGGGCCGATTGACATCATCCGGCGCGGACAGGATGTCCGGGGCAGTCGTGATGCTAGGCTGGGGCAGGGCCGGTGCTGGTCCGGGGCAGGGCTGGTGTTGGTCCGGGGCAGACTGGGCGCTGTGCCGGGGCAGTGCTGATGCTGGGCCGGGGCAGTGCTGGGCGCTGTGCCGGGGCAGTGCTGATGCTGGGCCGGGGCAGTGCTGCTCGGCATCAGTCAGTGTGACCGGGGTGATCACTCGGCTGTTGAAGGCTGAAAATTTTTCCAGGCCTTCCACATTAACTTCTTCTCCTTCACTGGACTCTTCCTCCAATTCTTCATCTTTGGACTCCTCCTCATCGTCCGTAACAACTTCTCCTTCTCTAAGCACCATAGCTCGGGTGTTAGGGCAGTCCCTTGCTATGTGACCCCTACCTTGACACTTAAAACACACAATGGCTCTTGGCCGAGCATTAGTAGTAGGGATTTTTGAACCGGGGTTAGGGTTTACCCGTGATGCCGATCCCTGATTAGGGTTTGGCCTTGATCCAGAACTCCGGCTAGGGTTTGGCCTATAAGGTGTGTGTCCGGCACTCCTATCTCCTCTTACAGGGGCACTGATTGGTGGCGGGGTAGCAGCCCTTCTTCCAAGCCCATTCTTCAATTCTTTCTCAACCCTAATAGCCGTGATTACCAAATCATCATAGTCAACAAAGTTTAGGATGTTGACTTGGTGTAGGATCTCTTTTCGTAGCCCTCCAGTGAACCTGGCTATCTTGGCATCCACATCTTCACTCAGATCAAGTCTTGTGATCAAGATCTCCATCTCCTGACTACTCCTCAACTGACATGTTCCCTTGCCTCAGAAGTTGAAGCTTGCCGTGCGAATCTCTATTGTAACTGCTCGGGACAAACTTTCTTCTCATCTTCCTCTTAAGACTCCTCCAACTAAGGACGGGGTCCTCTTCTTCTCTCCTGATTTGATTTCTGAGCTGTGCCCACCATAAAGCAGCAAAGTCAGTAAACTCTAGTGTGGCTAGGGTTACCTTTTTCCGCTCGGAGTAGTTATGGCACTCAAAGAAGTCTTCCATGCTCCTCTCCAAATCGATGTACTCATCAGGGTTTGCCTTGCCAGCAAACTTGGGTATGTTGATGATGCGAACCGCCTTCTCCAGGAAGGGATCGACTCAACACCCAAAACTATATTATCAGCCCCACGAGAACCTAACTAATGAAACCGCGGAGAACACTTGAAATCCACTAAGTATAGACTTAGGAACCCCAAGGTATTCGGTCGAATTGGTGCCACAAACAAAGGATGATAGCCTTTGATGATAAACCAAACCTTAAGCTAATCAACAACGAGCAAAGACTTGAAGGGAAAAGAACTTAGTTCTGAAATTTCAATAATCAATAATCTGTCTTACATTGGCGGCCGAAGCCTTTATTTATAGCTCAAGGGTGGCAAAAACCGGTTCCAACTTTAATAAGGAAAGACTAAAATAATCCTAGAAGATAGGCCGAAGAAAATATTAAAATAAATATAGTTGTCCGAGATTAAAACTCCTAAACCGGCAAAAATTGAGCAAAACCCTAATCCGGGCGGATTAGGGCACACCGGGTGTCCTTGTCCGGGTGGGACTAGGAAAGCCTCCGGGCGCGGGCTGGACTCCGGACGCGGCTAGGAAAAGTGCCCGGAACCCGCGCGGTGGCATTTCTGTAATTACCGCGGGTTCCGGGTGACCGGGTGGTCGGGTGGCGTCCTTCGGTGCTGGTGACCGGCTCGACATCAACTGCTCCGGATCCGGTGCTAGGGTTTTGGTGATGTCGGGCTGTTCAGGCCTTCTGCTGGACATTTCCTCGGACAAGTGAGGTTCCTCCCAAGTCTTTTGACCTCCTGAGTCTTCTGGCTTCAACTTGTCCGCCAGATTCTGAGTGTGGAGTAGGGTTAGCCGAGGCAGGGGCTGGTTGGCCGTATCCGCCGGGGCCGGGCCAGGGTCCTTCGGGAGCCAACCTGTCTTGGCCACATATTCTCGAATCTTCTTGTCTTCTGTACGCCAGAACTCTCTTCAGATGGCCTTTGACGTGTGTTTGACTTGAGGGATCATGGAAGAGAGGTTGGGGAAAGACTGGGACTCAGTGCTTGGTCTAGGGCTTAGGTTCTCGGCCAGTAACATGGCCTGGAACTCCCTTCCATCTCGAGGTGCCTTCCTTCCCGTTGGGGTAGACCTGAGCTTGTTCTTGAGTTCATTTCTAGGCTTGAGAGCTCGTAAGTAGCCAGTCCTTAGTTCTAGGCGCTTTTTGTACGGCCCTAGGGCTTTTCCACTCACGGGGGACCCTGGCGGCGTGCATGGGTCCGGGTGTTGACTGGGGTAGCTACGCCGGGTCATATCATCCCCCTCTTCTTGACTGAGATTTGTCCCCAAATCCATCTCGGGGCCTTTTCCAGATCCCATTACTCTTTCCCAAACTTCAGCAATCTTGTTGGCTAAGGTCGGGGATGACTCAGCTTCTTCGGTGGTCCTAGGGGTGTCATTTGAGTCGGTAACGGACCAAATCTCAGATTCGTCTGTGTCTTCTCCCTCATTCTCCATTTCCTCCACTTCATAAATGCCATTAACAGTAATGTTAAGGCTCGGGGAGCTGCTGGGCGAGGGTTCTTCACTCATCTCCTCATCCGAGTCTGCTTCTGGATCTTCTTGGCTCGGGGCAGCTTTTAAAATACGCCGGGAGATGACTTTCCACTGGAGTTCGGGCCGGGTGATCGTTGGTTCTTTGGCCGTCGGGGCCGCCGGGTGGCCGTCGGGGCCGACGTTCTGCTTCAGGACGTCAATGAGTCCTCCTTCTGTCTTTAGGCCAAAATTGGCCGAGGGAATGTTCAAAAGACCCGGGGTGGGCCGATTGACATCATTCGGCGCGGACAGGATGTCCGGGGCAGTCGTGATGCTAGGCCGGAACAGGGCCGGTGCTGGGCCGGGGCAGTACTGGGCGCTGTGCTGGGGCAGTGCTGGGTGCTGGGCCGGGGCAGTGCTGGGCGCTGGGCCGGGGCAGTGATGGGCGCTGTGCCGGGGCAGTGCTGGGCGCTGGGCCGGGGCAGTGCTGGGCGCTGTGCCGGGGCAGTGCTGAATGCTGGGCCGGGGCAGTGCTGTTCGGCATCAGCCGGGGTGATCACTCGGCTGTTGAAGGCTGAAAATTTTTCTAAGCCTTCTGTATCAACTTCTTCTCCTCCACTGGACTCTTCCTCAATTTCTTCATTAATTTGTTCCTCCTCATCGTCCGTCACAACTTCTCCTTCTCTAAGCACCATGGCTCGGGTGTTAGGGCAGTCTCTGGCCATGTGACCCCTTCCTTGACACTTAAAACACACAATGGCACTAGGCCGAGCATTAGTAGTAGGAATTTTAGAGTTAGGGTTAGGTGTTACCCGTGATGCCGACCCTTGGTTAGGGTTTGGCCTCGGTCCAGAATTCCTGCTAGGGTTTGGCCTATAAGGAGTGTGTCCGGCACTCCTGTCTCCTCTCACAGGGGCACTGATTGGTGGCGGGGTAGTAGCTCTTCTTCCAAGCCCATTCTTCAATTCTTTATCAACCCTAATAGCCGTGGTTACCAAGTCATCATAGTCAACAAAGTTTAGGATGTTGACTTGGTGTAGGATCTCTCTTCGTAGCCCTCCATTGAACCTGGCTATCTTGGCATCCACATCTTCACTCAGATCAAGTCTTGTAACCAAAATCTCCATCTCCTGACTGTACTCCTCAACTGACATGTTCCCTTGCTTCAGAAGTTGAAGCTTGCCGTGCAAATCTCTATTGTAACTGCTTGGGACAAACTTTCTTCTCATCTTCCTCTTAAGACTCCTCCAACTAAGGATGAGGTCCTTTTCTTCTCTCCTGATCTGATTTCTGAGCTGTGCCCACCATAAAGCAGCAAAGTCAGTAAACTCTAGTGTGGCTAGGGTTACCTTTTTCCGCTCGGAGTAGTTATGGCACTCAAAGAAGTCTTCCATGCTCCTCTCCCAATCAATGTACTCGTCAGGGTTTGCCTTGCCAGCAAATTTGGGTACATGGAGCCTCAAACTGCTCACATCATCATCTTCCTCCTGCTCATTCCTTCTTGGCCACCAAGGGCCATCTCCATTCGGGTTTCCAAGCTGCTCGGTGAGTCGGGCCATGTTTTCAGCCATGGCAGTCAATCGTGCCTCCATAGCGGCAGTCAATCGTGCCTCCATAGCAGTTAGCCTTTCATCTGCCATGATTAGTACGGAACAATGGACCTCACAAAATCACTCTAAAGAAACCTCACACACTCTTTTTCTTACCACTAGTGTATGAAAATTTAAAGTCACTCAAATTAGGTTTTCTTTGAAAATTTCACAACAAAGACAATTCCAATTCAAGTAGTTGCAAGTTTCTTCGAAGCTTTGAAGTCTAAGTCTACCAATGACACAAAACAAGACCTTATACCTAGGGTTTTTAGATTTCTAGGGGCCAGAATCTTGATGCTAGGTCGTGGGATGACAAGACAAACAAATTTGGGTGTTCTACTAAGAAAGCTACTAGCTATACTTATGAAAAACCCCTCTTCTTGAACTTAACCTACTACCTTTGATTGTAAACGTGGCCTTGCTTCTTGCTAGGTCAAATTTTCTATTTTTAAGACCTTGATTCTTTTCTTTTCTTTTTCTTAGACTCTTTTTGTATTTTCTTTGATCGACCATAGCTTTTTCTCACAAAAATTAAAAGAAAGGTAGAAGACTAGAACAAACACAATGAAGCTATTTTTGTAGGGTTTTTCTGAAACTGAAAACAACGAAAGCTAAAAGATATGAATTCAAGTAGAAGAACCTGAAAACTGGATAGATTGTTGGTCCAAGAGTTGAACCGTGCTCTGATACCAGCTGATGCGAACCGCCTTCTCTAGGAAGGGATCGACTCAACACCCAAAACTATATTATCAGCCCCACGAGAACCTAACTAATGAAATCGCGGAGAACACTTGAAATCCACTAAGTATAGACTTAGGAACCCCAAGGTATTCGGTCGAATTGGTGCCACAAACAAAGGATGATAGCCTTTGATGATAAACCAAACCTTAAGCTAAGCAACAACGAGCAAAGACTTGAAGGGAAAAGAACTTAGTTCTGAAATTTCAATAATCAATAATCTGTCTTACATTGGCGGCCGAAGCCTTTATTTATAGCTCAAGGGTGGCAAAAACCGGTTCCAACTTTAATAAGGAAAGACTAAAATAATCCTAGAAGATAGGCCGAAGAAAATATTAAAATAAATATAGTTGTCCGAGATTAAAACTCCTAAACTGGCAAAAATCGAGCAAAACCCTAATCCGGGCGGATTAGGGCACACCGGGTGTCCTTGTCCGGGTGGGACTAGGAAAACCTCCGGGCGCGGGCTGGACTCCGGACGCGGCTAGGAAAAGTGCCCGGAACCCACGCGGTGGCATTTCTGTAATTACCGCGGGTTCCGGGTGACCGGGTGGTCGGGTGGCGTCCTTCGGTGCTGGTGACCGGCTCGGCATCAACTGCTCCGGATCCGGTGCTAGGGTTTTGGTGATGTCGGGCTGTTCTGGCCTTCTGCTGGACATTTCCTCGGACAAGTGAGGTTCCTCCCAAGTCTTTTGACCTCCTGAGTCTTCAGGCTTCAACTTGTCCGCCAGATTCTGAGTGTGGAGTAGGGTTAGCCGAGGCAGGGGCTGGTTGGCCGTATCCGCCGGGGCCGGGCCAGGGTCCTTCGGGAGCCAACCTGTCTTGGCCACATATTCTCGAATCTTCTTGTCTTTTGTACGCCAGAACTCTCTCCAGATGGCCTTTGACGTGTGCTTGACTTGAGGGATCATGGAAGAGAGGTTGGGGAAAGACTGGGACTCAGTGCTTGGTCTAGGGCTTAGGTTCTCGGCCAGTAACATGGCCTGAAACTCCCTTCCATCTCGGGGTGCCTTCTTTCCCGTTGGGGCAGACCTGAGCTTGTTCTTGAGTTCAGTTCTAGGCTTGAGAGCTCGTAAGTAGCCAGTCCTTAGTTCTAGGCGCTTTTTGTATGGCCCTAGGGCTTTTCCACTCACGGGGGACACTGGCGGCGTGCATGGGTCCGGGTGTTGACTGGGGTAGCTAGGCCGGGTCATATCAGTTGAGCTTCAGACTGCTCACATCATCATCAACCTCCTGATCATCCCTCCTTGGCCGCCGGGAAGACTTGATGGTAGGGTGGAGATGGATAGGGACATTGCTCATTCCACATGGGTGTTGAAGCTTGTTGTTCTTGACCCCACCATTGACTATCTCCCTCACAAGTTCCTTGGTAGTAGTTGGATGAAGTAGGATGACCATAGTATGGGTTAGGAGATGGATTCCACCCTTAATAGGTGCCATAACCATTACCTCCATTCCACGAGTTCATCTTACTTGCAACCTTGCTCCCATGAATTAAATAGGTGGAGAAGGGATAGGTGGATAAGGGGCCTACAAACACGCACAACAAACACAACCAAGTAGTACAACAATGCGGGATAACAATACCACAAAAAGAAATAACAAAGAAGCAAAACTAAAACGGAAGGAAGTGAATAGAACGGTCCACTACTAAATGCTTTCAAAGGATTAAGAAAGTTCCCCGGCAACGGCGCCAAAAACTTGATGCGCGAGATTTCAACTCACAACATACAAGGTCGTATTCCACGAGGGCTCTCTCAAAAGCTTGTACTCACACGGTTCATGGATGGTCTATTCATTTAAAATTGGTTTTGGTTTGAAAAGGAAATGAAAACATAAAGGAAACTAAACAAGAAAGCAAATCAAAAGGGTGCAAATCAAAGGTAAAGGAGGTTAACTTGGAAAGATAGGTTCATCATGCTCAAGAGGTATAAATGCACAAACAAGCCAAACATGATCTAGGATGCAATCGAATGACCATGCAAATCCCTTCTATAGACTCAATGCACTCTCGTAGCACCAAATCCCTATCCTATAACCTCTCAACCTAGGCTCTCGCTCTCAAGCTAAGTGACTAAGGATGCATTAAAGGTGTTTGATGAAATGCCAAGCTACAAAACCCTCTCCTATGACTCTATGACCACTAGGCTAGACACCACACTCTCATGTCAATGTCCTAACACTAAGAGAATCATCCAAAGACTAATCAAAGTTCAATTGAATGAAAAACCTAATGCACACCAAGTGTTCGATAAAATGCACAAGCGAGAAATCATGCAACCATGATTGAATTGAGATGATCTAATCTCTTAGAACACACTCCCTTCAATCCCTAGACCTACAATCCATGTAATCTAAGCACTCTCATGCATTACATCACAAATAATAGACCAATCAAGCCATAGCCATCAATGGAATTAACAACAAGTCTAGAGACCATCTTCATACAACCAAGATCAATCATGGCAAATGTGTACAATCAACCTCTATCCTAGCACAATTAATCTATCAATCCAAGGAAACCTAAGAAATCAGCCACACATGGCCAAGGAAATGAAGGAAATAGAAAGAAAGATGATCACCAAGAACACCATGGCAATCCTCCTCTTGCAAGCTCCTCTTCCAAGGTTGTGGGCTTCAATCCAAGCTCCTCTACTTTGATTTGCACCTTGCTCTAGGGTTGTGGTTTGATTGATGAGGAGAAAGAGGAGTTGATCGACACTTGAGAGGAAAGAGGAATGATCGGTGATGTGTGTAAAATTAATAATGAGCTCCCTTTTTAATTCGCCTCCTTCCTCTTTATATAGTGCACCGGACAACACTATAATTTTCGGCGAAAATGATGTAATATTTTCACCGAAATTACCCTTGAAAACACCGAACGGCTGCTGCATTTCTTCTAAACTTTTCGGCGAAAACTTTGAATGTTTTCGCCGAAAATATCTTCAATGATCAGATGTCCGCCGACTGCTTAGAATTTTCGGTCCGAGAACTCTAGGTTCTCGCCGAAAACTTCTTCAGCTGAAAGTGCATTTTCTTCGATCTTGCATCGGCCGTATCTCCTCCGTCCTAGCTCCGAGTGACCTCCCGTTTGATCCTACGTGCTCCTTGTCACCAGTACTACAATGCCAAGACCTGAAAATACACAGAAAACAGCTCCAATAGACATGGAATTGGCCTCAAAGTGGCAACCGGGCAACAAAAGGACACTTTGTACAAAACTTCAATAAAAGCATATTAAGCATGGCATTTAAGGATCAAACACGGGCATTTCATAGGTCAATCATAAGCTAAAAATGCACTAAATAAATTCACATCAAACTCCCCTACGACTAAGCTTTGCTTGTCCTCAAGCAAATGAATTAGAAAACATCCAAGTTCACAAATGACAAGATCGGTCCATTGAGATTCAAGCAATAACAATTCGGCTTAAACTGTTCCACGAACAAACTAAACCTACACATGCAAGAACGTCAACCAAACAAGCCTAGACCTCACTATTTTCTACACACTTCAAGTAGCGGTTGACCGGGATACAGAAAAACCGACCACGACAACACCAACTCTAATTAAAAGGACTTAAACTTGGGAAAAGGAATTTGAAAGTGGTGAGTGATTATGATGTGGCTATCGACTCGACTTCATCCGCTTCTAGATCCGCTCTTTACAAACTCGGGCATAGGATCAAGGGCTACATTTGAGAATGTTTTTTCTTTTTTTTTTCTTACTGCATACTAGTGCTCGATCCAACACTTCACTTAGGTGTTGAACCTGCCTAGCTCACAGCTTTTGCCTTTGCTAGTGCTCAACCCGACACTTCACTTAGGTGCCGAGCTTGCCTAGCTTTTCTTTTCTTTTGAGCATTTTCTTTCCAAATTAGCCACTTGATCCTTAGCCCCTTACAACTTCAACACAAGATTTCGAATTGGATTCCGTCTAATCTCAAGCCACAATCACGAGGGATTAAAAAGGCTAGTAAAACATGGAAAAAGAAGGAGAATTCTGATTGCCTTCGTCGTCTTAGACCGGTGTTATCGAGTGGTACAAAAACACGTATCAAACCAATCAACCAACATACAAGAGTGATAAATTCTCTGTTCTGGCCTAGACTCATTTGATATTAGCACTAACATGCTGGTTATAGGTTCTAAGTAGGACAGTCTAAACGTCATTATGAAAGCTTGAAGTCAATTAAACACCAAAAGTCAAGAACCGAATGATTCTACAATAGAGGAAATTGACATTCAATTAAGATCATGCAACTCATCAAAGCATAGCCTTACATCACTACCACAAATGATCACACTAAACCTCAAACTCCCCTACGACTAATATGAGCATTGTCCTCAATGATCAAGAGAGAGAGGGTAAGTGATGAACCCCCGGTGCCCTGGACCCGACCAGACTTGCCCTTTACCCGGAGCCAAGTCAAAACCTTCAAGACAAGGGTCACCGCCTATATAGGAGATTGGAGTCGAGCCAAGCATGAAGAACTGGATCAGAGGTTCATCAGAGAAGGATGCACCGTGCTGACCCTTGATGACCGACAGAAATCCCATGAGGAAGACAAATGCCCAAAGGACACTGCCCGGGCCCCGGCGGATACGGCCAACCAGCCCCTGCCTCGGCTAACTCTACTCCACACTCAGAACCTGGCGGACAAGTTGAAGCCAGAAGACTCAGGAGGTCAAAAGACTTGGGAGGAACCTTACTTGTCCGAGGAAATGTCCAGCAGAAAGCCAGAACCGCCCGGCATCACCAAAACCCTAGTATCGGGTCCGGAGCATTTGATGCCGAGCCGGTCACCAGCGCCGAAGGACGCCACCCGGCCACCCGGTCACCCGGAACCCGCGGTAATTACAGAAATGCCACCGCGTGGGTTCCGGGCACTTTTCCTAGCCGCGTCCGGAGTCCAGCCCGCGCCCGGAGGACTTTCCTAAGCCCGATCGGACACGGACACCCGGTGTGCCCTAATCCGCCCGGATTAGGGTTTTGCTCGACTTTGCCGGTTTTAGAGTTTTATTCTCGGACAACTATGTTTATTTTAATATTTTCTTCGGCCTATCTTTTAGGATTATTTTAGTCTTACCTTTTTAGAGTTGGAGACAGCTTAGGCCACCCTTGTGCTATAAATAGAGGCCTCGGCCATCATTGTAAGACACGTTAAGTCATAATTGAAATTTCAGAACTTTGTTCTTTTTCCTTCAAGTCTTTGCTCGTTGTTGCTTAGCTTAAGGTTTGGTTTATCATCAGAGGTTATCACCCTTTGTTGTGGCACCAATTCGACTGAATACCTTGGGGTTCCTAAGTTTATACTTAGTGGATTTCAAGTATTCCCCGCGGTTTCAAAAGTTAGGATTCGTGAAGCTGGTAATATAGTTTTGGGTGTTGAGTCGATCCCTTCCTAGAGGAGGCGGTTCGCATCAGCTGGTATCAGAGCACGGTTCAACTCTTGGACCAACAATCTATCCCAGTTTTCAAGTTCTTTTACTTGAATTCATATCCTTTAGTTTTCGTTGTTTTCAGTTTCAGAAAAACCCTAAAAAATCGTGCATTGTGTTTGTTCTATTCTTCTACCTTTCTTTAAGTTTTTGTTGTGAGAAAAAGCTGTGGCCGATCAAAGAAAAGAAAAAGAAAAGAAAAATCAAAGGTCTCCAAAAATTGACCTAGCAAAAAAAAAAAAAAAGCAAGGCCACGTTCACAAGCAAGGTGGTAGAATAAGTTCAAGAAGAGGGGTTTTTCATAAGTTAGCTACTAGCTTTTCGCACTACTAGCTCTCTTGGTAGAACACCCAAATTTGTATGTCTTGTCATCCCACGCCCTAACTCAAGATTCTGGCCCCTAGAAATCCGAAACCCTAGGTATAAGGTCTTGTTAGTGTCATTGGTAGACTTAGACTGCATAGCTTCGAAGAAACTTGCAACTACTTGAATTGAGATTGACTTTGTTTTGAAAACTTCAAAGAAAACCCTAATTGGAGTGACTTGTTAAAAAAAAAAAAAATTTTTTTCATACACGAGTGGTAAGAAAACGAGTGTGTGAGGGTCAATTGAGAGATTTTGTGAGGTCCTTTGTTCGTGACTAACCATGGCAGACGAGAGATTCAATGCTTTTGATGCCCGGTTGACCGCCATGGCTGAAAACATAGCCCGAATCGCCGAGCAGTTCGGAGCCACGAATGGAGATGGCCCCCGGCGGCCAAGGAGGAATGAGCAGGAAGAAGATGATGATGTGAGCAGCCTGAAGCTCAGTGTGCCTAAATTTACTGGCAAAACCAACCCCGACGACTACATTGATTGGGAGAGGGCCATGGAGGATTTCTTTGAGTGCCACAACTATTCCGAGAGGAAAAAGGTAACCCTAGCCACACTAGAGTTTACTGACTATGCTGCCTTGTGGTGGTCTCAACTCAGGAATCAGATCAGGAAAGAGGAAGAGGACCCCGTCCTTACTTGGAGGAGTCTCAAAAGAAAGATGAGGAGGAAGTTTGTACCAAGTAGCTACAACCGAGACTTGCACACCAAGCTTCGATCCTTGAAGCAAGGGAACATGACGGTTGAGGAATACAACAAGGAGATGGAGATCTTGGTTGCACGGCTTGACCTGAGTGAGGATGAAGATGCCAAGATAGCCCGTTTCACCGGAGGGTTGCAAAGAGAGATTCTACACCAAGTCAATATTCTCAACTTTGCTGACTATGATGACTTGATCAACGTAGCTACTAGGGTTGAGAAGGAGCTGAAGAACGGCCTTGGAAGAAGGACTACCCCGCCGCCACCGATCAGTGCCCCGGTGAGAGGAGACCGAAGCGCCGGCCACACCCCATACCGGCCAAACCCTAACCGGAGCGCCGGATCACGACCAAACCCTAACCAAGGGTCGGCATCACGGGTAAACCCTAATCTCGGTTCAAAAATCCCTACTACTAACGCTCGGCCAAGTGCCATTGTGTGTTTTAAGTGTCATGGTAGGGGTCACATAGCAAGGGACTGCCCTAACACCCGAACCATGGTGCTTAGAGAGGGAGAAGTCGTGACAGACGACGAGGAGGAACCAATTATTGAAGAATTGGAGGGAGAGTCGAGTGAAGGAGAAGAAGTTGAGATAGAAGGCTTGGAAAAATTTTCAGCCTTCAGCAGTCGAATGATCACCCCAGCACTGCCCCAGCACAGTGCCCAGCACATGCCCCCAGTACTGCCCACACTGCCCAGTACAGCGCCCGCACTGCCCCAGCCCAGCGCCCAGCACTGCCCCAGCACCGCGCCCAGCACTGCCCCGGCCCAGCGCCCAGCACTGCCCCGGCCCTGCACCCCGCGCTGCCCCGGCACAGCACCCAGTACTGCCCCGGCCTAGCACCGGCCCTGCCCCGGCCTAGCATCACGACTACCCCGGACATCATGTCCGCGCCGAATGATGTCAATCGGCCCACCCCGGGTCTTTTGGACATTCCCTCGGCCAATCCTGACCTGAAGAAAGCCGGAGGGCTCTTTGACGACCTGAAGCCAGGCGCCGGCCCCGACGACCACCCGGCGCCCCCGACGGTCATGAATCCGACGGCCACCCGCCCCCGGGTTCAATTTTCAGCCGTCTCCCGGCGGATCCTTAGTGCACAACCTAAAGAAGATGGTTGGGAACAAAGGGACAACCTGTTCCATACCAGGTGTGTGATTTTAAATAAAGTTTGCAATTTGGTTATTGACGGTGGAAGTTGTACAAATGCAGTGAGTTGGGAACTTGTCAAGGGTTTGGGAATTACTACTCACCCACATCCTAAGCCCTATCGCCTGCATTGGCTAAGCAATACTGGAGAGTTGAAGGTCAATAAACAAGCACACATCCCTTTGAGCATTGGAAGATACAAGGACGTGGTGCTCTGTGACGTAGTTCCCATGGAAGCTGCCCACGTCTTACTTGGAAGACCGTGGCAATTTGACAGGTACTCACAACATGATGGGAGGACCAACAAGTATCAACTTCTACATGGAGACACCACATTCAAGCTGAAGCCACTATCCCCTACCGAGATACTCAAGGATCAAATAGAGAGAAAGGTGAGCCGAGAGAAAAAAGAGAAAGAGCTCAAGAAAAGAGAGATGAGAGAAGAAAAGAGTGAACCCTCAAAAGAAAAAGGAGCAAAAACAGAATCAAGCTCAAAAACAGAATTTCATGATCCTAGGGATCAAAGAGCTCAAAAGAGAGAGGGTGAGCGGAGAGAAAACCTGTTAGCTAAACCTAGTGAGATCAAACAAACCCTAGTATCTAGGAAATTCCTCGTGGTCATTCTTTACAAAGAATGTTTGATCTCTAACCCTAACACTTCTCTCCCTAGTGTTGTGTCTTCACTTTTGCAGGATTTCAAAGATGTTTTTCCCAAAGACATCCCTAGTGGATTACCCCCAATCCGAGGCATTGAGCATCAAATCGACCTTGTACCGGGAGCAACACTCCCTAACAAAGCTGCCTATCGGACCAATCCAGAGGAAACAAAAGAAATCCAACAACAAATTGAAGACTTGATGGACAAGGGATATGTAAGGGAGAGCATGAGCCCATGTGCTGTTCCTGTCATCCTTGTGCCTAAAAAGGAAGGAACTTGGAGGATGTGTGTCGACTGCCGAGCCATCAATAACATCACAGTTAAGTACCGACACCCCATCCCTAGGTTAGATGATATGCTTGATGAATTGCATGGGTCAACAATCTTTTCTAAAATAGATTTGAGATCAGGCTATCACCAAATCCGAATGAAGGAAGGTGATGAATGGAAAACTGCCTTTAAAACTAAACTAGGATTGTATGAGTGGATGGTTATGCCCTTTGGATTGACTAATGCACCTAGTACCTTCATGAGGTTGATGAATCAAGTCCTTAGGCCTTTCATAGGAAAATTTGTAGTAGTCTATTTCGATGACATCCTAATCTACTCAAAAACCCTAGAAGATCACCTAGGTCACCTGAAATCTGTCCTCGAAACCCTAAGACAAGAACAACTATATGCAAATATGGAAAAGTGCACTTTTTGCACCGATCATCTTGTGTTTCTTGGTTTTGTTGTTAGCTCTACAGGAATTAGAGTTGATGAGGACAAGATCGAAGCAATCAAGTCGTGGCCAACCCCAAAGAACATCACTGATGTCCGAAGCTTCCATGGACTTGCAAGCTTTTATAGAAGATTTGTGAGGGACTTTAGCACCATAGCTGCCCCTCTCACGGCTGTCATCAAAAAGAATGTTCCTTTCCATTGGGGAGCACCTCAAGAGGCAGCCTTTGAAAACCTCAAGAAGAAACTCACCGAAGCCCCCTTACTTAAGCTACCCGATTTCTCAAAACCTTTTGAAATCGAGTGTGATGCTTCGGGAGTAGGAATTGGCGCCGTGTTGATGCAAGAAGGAAGACCTATCGCCTATTTCAGTGAGAAATTGAGTGGTGCCACCCTCAATTACCCCACCTACGACCAAGAATTGTATGCCCTAGTCCGAGCCTTGAAGACTTGGCAACATTATTTGTGGCCCAAGGAGTTCATAATCCGCACCGACCATGAATCTCTCAAATACCTAAAGGCTCAACACAAATTGAACAAAAGACATGCACGGTGGGTGGAGTTCATTGAATCTTTTCCTTACATCATCCACTACAAGCAAGGTAAGGAGAATGTGGCAGCTGATGCCCTTTCTCAGAGGTATGCCCTAATCACTACTTTAAGTTCTAAGTTCCTTGGTTTTGAGCATATCAAAGATTTGTATGTGACTGACCCCGACTTTAAAGACATCTTTGAGTCTTGCTCACATGTAGGGTTTGAGGATTACTATAGGCAGAATGGGTACCTGTTCAAAGGACCTAAGCTTTGCTACCCGAGCCATTCAAGCCGAACCCTAGTCATAAGAGAAGCACATGGAGGAGGTCTCATGGGTCACTTTGGAGTTGCCAAAACCCTAGCTTGCCTTAAAGAGCACTTCTACTGGCCTAGGATGCGGAAAGAAGTAGAGAAGATCATCAGCCAATGTGCCAAATGCCAACGAGCTAAGTCCCACCTTCAACCCTTTGGTTTATACACTCCTTTGCCTATCCCCGAACACCCTTGGGTAGACATATCTATGGATTTTGTTCTAGGATTACCTAAGTCTAGGAAAGGCAAAGATTCCATTTTTGTGGTGGTAGATAGGTTTTCAAAAATGGCTCATTTCATTGCATGCCATAAGGTTGATGATGCATCCCACATAGCTGACTTATTCTTTGGAGAGATAGTTAGACTCCACGGCGTTCCTAAGACCATAGTTTCTGACCGAGACTCAAAATTCCTAAGCTACTTTTGGAAAACTTTGTGGGCTAAACTAGGAACCAAACTTATGTTTTCCACAACCTGCCACCCTCAAACAGATGGCCAAACCGAGGTTGTCAACCGGTCTCTTTCCCAAATGCTTAGAGCCATCATTAAGTCCAACCTTAGGACTTGGGAGGACTGTTTACCCCATGTAGAGTTTGCCTACAACCGATCGGTCCACTCAGCCACCCAATACTCCCCCTTTGAATTGGTCTATGGTTTTAACCCTCTAACTCCATTGGATTTATCACCATTGCCTATACATAAGTTTTTGGATGCAGATGGACACACCAAGGCTGAATATGTTCGGAAGCTTCATGAGAAAGCCAAAGCCAACATTGAAAGGAGAACGGCTCAATACCTAAGGAATGCGAACCGAGGGAGAAAGGAGAAAATCTTCCAACCTGGCGACCAAGTGTGGATTCACTTCAGAAAGGATAGGTTTCCTGAACAAAGAAGATCCAAGCTGCTACCAAGAGGAGATGGACCCTACACTGTCCTTGAAAGGATAAACAACAATGCTTATGTTTTAGATTTGCCTAACACCTATGGTGTGAGTGCTACTTTTAATGTTGCTGACTTAACTCCTTTCTATGATGATGATTTTGTAGAAACAGATTCGAGGACGAATCCTTCTCAAGAAGAGGGGAATGATGAACCCCCGGTGCCCTGGACCCGACCAGACTTGCCCTTTACCCGGAGCCAAGTCAAAACCTTCAAGACAAGGGTCACCGCCTATATAGGAGATTGGAGTCGAGCCAAGCATGAAGAACTGGATCAGAGGTTCATCAGAGAAGGATGCACCGTGCTGACCCTTGATGACCGACAGAAATCCCATGAGGAAGACAAATGCCCAAAGGACACTGCCCGGGCCCCGGCGGATACGGCCAACCAGCCCCTGCCTGGCTAACTCTACTCCACACTCAGAACCTGGCGGACAAGTTGAAGCCAGAAGACTCAGGAGGTCAAAAGACTTGGGAGGAACCTCACTTGTCCGAGGAAATGTCCAGCAGAAAGCCAGAACCGCCCGGCATCACCAAAACCCTAGTATCGGGTCCGGAGCATTTGATGCCGAGCCGGTCACCAGCGCCGAAGGACGCCACCCGGCCACCCGGTCACCCGGAACCCGCGGTAATTACAGAAATGCCACCGCGTGGGTTCCGGGCACTTTTCCTAGCCGCGTCCGGAGTCCAGCCCGCGCCCGGAGGACTTTCCTAAGCCCGATCGGACACGGACACCCGGTGTGCCCTAATCCGCCCGGATTAGGGTTTTGCTCGACTTTGCCGGTTTTAGAGTTTTATTCTCGGACAACTATGTTTATTTTAATATTTTCTTCGGCCTATCTTTTAGGATTATTTTAGTCTTACCTTTTTAGAGTTGGAGACGGCTTAGGCCACCCTTGTGCTATAAATAGAGGCCTTGGCCATCATTGTAAGACACGTTAAGTCATAATTGAAATTTCATAACTTTGTTCTTTTTCCTTCAAGTCTTTGCTCGTTGTTGCTTAGCTTAAGGTTTGGTTTATCATCAGAGGTTATCACCCTTTGTTGTGGCACCAATTCGACTGAATACCTTGGGGTTCCTAAGTCTATACTTAGTGGATTTCAAGTATTCCCCGCGGTTTCAAAAGTTAGGATTCGTGAAGCTGGTAATATAGTTTTGGGTGTTGAGTCGATCCCTTCCTAGAGGAGGCGGTTCGCATCAGTAAGGAGGAACAAAGTTACCACGTTGGTAGAGAGGAGCATAGGGCGTAATAGAGGGAAAAGAGTTCTATGATGATCCTTGGTGAAGAGTGATCCAAAATGCTTGCCAAACCTTATTAAAAAAAAACTAAAACAACACAAAAACCTCAAAGAACAATTAAAAGCGAAAAATTAAAGATAACATGGGGTGCCTCCCAAGAAGCGCTTGGTTACCGTCTTAAGCTCGACGATACCTGTGTTAGGGTGCCCAAATTAGTACCTCTTTGATGTCAAGTAGCTTCTTCCATGATGAAAGTTGAGCTCCAAGAAACATCTTGGGAGAATGGTAGACTAGCCAATGCACATTGATGCTTGTATAACACTTGGTACCTTGGGGTGGCTTGCTACCTTTGAGTTCCGAAACTTGAGGAAGAAAGTATGGTAGGGGGCACCATTGAGCTCCATCGTCTCCAAGTTGGTGATGCCACTCGAAGAGTCTTCCGGTTCAAACATGGGCGACTCCTCTTCCATTATCACCTTAGGGGGTGTTATGAAGCTTGTATCCGTCTCTTGACACAAGTACTTCATGATCAAGCAAGAAGATTGAAGAGTACTCACAATCCTTGGTGGGACCACAATAGAGTGGTGCTGTTCACTTTCGTGCTCCACTCTCGGTGTCACCTCTTCTTGAAGCGTCTCCAAATCATCTCCCACCTCCTCCAAAGGGTCATCATCCTCAAGTCTCCTTGATTCTTCTATCCTCACATCATCGTTACTTGGTGTGTCCTTGGGTAGAACATGTTCCTCAATCTCCTCCACTACCAATTCTTCTTCCGTGTCAAGCTCCTCGGATTCACAAGTGTCATCTTCTTCATCATAAACATGCTCCAAATGATTGGGATGTCGCTTATTCTCAAGAATCTTCGTGACGAGCTCTATGCTTTGGGATAAGCGGTTAACTCGGTTTGCATTATCCTCCACAATTTGCAAGATCTCTAGCATGAAAGGAGGTGGAAGAGGTTTCTCATGACTCACGAATTCCTCTTGGGGAGACTCACCTTCTTCTTCTTCCATGACTAGCACTTCCGGTTCAAAGGTGTCGGAGATGAGCTTCACACTTTGAGTTAAACGATCCAACCGAGCCGCATTATCTTCCGCCATTTGCAACATCTCCTCAATTGTGGAGGAAGGTGGAGAATGTTGTTCATCCTCTAGGGCTTCCTTGATGAGTGTCATGCCTTGAGCTAAACGATTAAGTTAGTTCGCATTGTCATCCGCAATCTTCAAAGCTTCCTCAAGTGTGGGAAGAGGTGGAGAAGGTTCCTCATAGCTTACGAACTCCTCTCGAGGACGCTCACTTTCCTTCACCATTTTCAAGAGCTCCTCTAGCAGAGAAGAAGGTTGAGAGGGTTGCTCATAGCTTGTGAACTCCTCTTGAGGACGCTTGCTTTCTTCAACCATCTTAAAGAGCTCCTCTAGCATGGAAGGCGGTTGAGAATGTTGTTCATGACTTGTGAGATCATCTTGATAATACTACGGCAAGACTTGATGGTAGGGTGGAGATGGATAGGGACATTGCTCATTCCACATGGGTGTTGAAGCTTGTTCTTCTTGACCCCACCATTGACTATCTCCCTCACAAGTTCCTTGGTAGTAGTTGGATGAAGTAGGATGACCATAGTATGGGTTAGGAGATGGATTCCACCCTTAATAGGTGCCATAACCATTACCTCCATTCCACGAGTTCATCTTACTTGCAACCTTGCTCCCATGAATTAAATAGGTGGAGAAGGGATAGGTGGATAAGGGGCCTACAAACACGCACAACAAACACAACCAAGTAGTACAACAATGCGGGATAACAACACCACAAAAAGAAATAACAAAGAAGCAAAACTAAAACGGAAGGAAGTGAATAGAACGGTCCACTACTAAATGCTTTCAAAGGATTAAGAAAGTTCCCCGGCAACGGCGCCAAAAACTTGATGCGCGAGATTTCAACTCACAACATACAAGGTCGTATTCCACGAGGGCTCTCTCAAAAGCTTGTACTCACACGGTTCATGGACGGTCTATTCATTTAAAATTGGTTTTGGTTTGAAAAGGAAATGAAAACATAAAGGAAACTAAACAAGAAAGCAAATCAAAAGGGTGCAAATCAAAGGTAAAGGAGGTTAACTTGGAAAGATAGGTTCATCATGCTCAAGAGGTATAAATGCACAAACAAGCCAAACATGATCTAGGATGCAATCGAATGACCATGCAAATCCCTTCTATAGACTCAATGCACTCTCGTAGCACCAAATCCCTATCCTATAACCTCTCAACCTAGGCTCTCGCTCTCAAGCTAAGTGACTAAGGATGCATTAAAGGTGTTTGATGAAATGCCAAGCTACAAAACCCTCTCCTATGACTCTATGACCACTAGGCTAGACACCACACTCTCATGTCAATGTCCTAACACTAAGAGAATCATCCAAAGACTAATCAAAGTTCAATTGAATGAAAAACCTAATGCACACCAAGTGTTCGATAAAATGCACAAGCGAGAAATCATGCAACCATGGTTGAATTGAGATGATCTAATCTCTTAGAACACACTCCCTTCAATCCCTAGACCTACAATCCATGTAATCTAAGCACTCTCATGCATTACATCACAAATAATAGACCAATCAAGCCATAGCCATCAATGGAATTAACAACAAGTCTAGAGACCATCTTCATACAACCAAGATCAATCATGGCAAATGTGTACAATCAACCTCTATCCTAGCACAATTAATCTATCAATCCAAGGAAACCTATGAAATCAGCCACACATGGCCAAGGAAATGAAGGAAATAGAAAGAAAGATGATCACCAAGAACACCATGGCAATCCTCCTCTTGCAAGCTCCTCTTCCAAGGTTGTGGGCTTCAATCCAAGCTCCTCTACTTTGATTTGCACCTTGCTCTAGGGTTGTGGTTTGATTGATGAGGAGAAAGAGGAGTTGATCGACACTTGAGAGGAAAGAGGAATGATCGGTGATGTGTGTAAAATTAATAATGAGCTCCCTTTTTAATTCGCCTCCTTCCTCTTTATATAGTGCACCGGACAACACTATAATTTTCGGCGAAAATGATGTAATATTTTCGCCGAAATTACCCTTGAAAACACCGAACGGCTGCTGCATTTCTTCTAAGCTTTTCGGCGAAAACTTTGAATGTTTTCGCCGAAAATATCTTCAATGATCAGATGTCCGCCGACTGCTTAGAATTTTCGGTCCGAGAACTCTATGTTCTCGCCGAAAACTTCTTCAGCTGAAAGTGCATTTTCTTCGATCTTGCATCGGCCGTATCTCCTCCGTCCTAGCTCCGATTGACCTCCCGTTTGATCCTACGTGCTCCTTGTCACCAGTACTACAATGCCAAGACCTGAAAATACACAGAAAACAGCTCCAATAGACATGAATTGGCCTCAAAGTGGCAACCGGGCAACAAAAGGACACTTTGCACAAAACTTCAATAAAAGCATATTAAGCATGGCATTTAAGGATCAAACACGGGCATTTCATAGGTCAATCATAAGCTAAAAATGCACTGAATAAATTCACATCAAATGGCCTTGGCGCCGGGGCTGCCCTTGGCGTCGGGTCTGGTTAGGGCGCCGGGGTTGGGCAGGGCACCGTGGCTGGTCAGGGCGTCGGGGTTGGTTAGGGCGTCGGGGCTTGTCAGGGCGCCGGGGTTGGGCAGAGCGTCGTGGCTGTTCTGGGTTCCCGTTCCAAGGCCGATCGAGCCGATCGAGCTGATCTGGGCGCCGACTTTGGGGTTTCTCTGGGCGCCGGCTCCGGGCTGGGCCGATTTCTTGGCTTCACTTCTTACCCTTCTTCTTCTTCTTCTTCCTTCTTCTTCTCGATCTCTTCTCTAAGTACCTTGGTCCTTTGGTTGAGGCAGTCTCTTGAGACGTGACCTCTTCCTTGACATTTAAAGCACACAATTTCACTAGGACGTGGATTAGAATTCAGAATATTGGAAGTAGATTGAGTAGGTGTTACCCGTGGTGTTGAATCTTTAGGGTTAGGGCTTGCTCGGGGCTCGGTGCTTCAGGGCTGAGCAAGTGCTATTCTGTGGCGGGGCTGAGTGCTGACCCGGGGCTGGTCAGGTATTATTTTGGGGGTGGCCTGGGTGCTCGCTTGGTTCCGCTCCGGTAATGTTCATGCCTTTCTTTCCGTTCTCTCCATTGTAGCTTGTATGTTGGCTAGGATTCGATCTAGGCTAGTATTAGGCCTAGGTCTGGCCTTGTTGGCTCTACCACCTTCCGCTCTTCTCTCTAGATTTGTCATCGAGGCTTGTATCTTTGCTAGGGTCAGGTTTATGGTGGTGAAGCACGCCTCCATTGTAGCTTTTCCTTTGTCTGCCATGGTTAGTTTCAAGCAAGCAGAACCAAATACCTATCCCCTCTTCTTAGATTTTCTCTTATAATAACAAGGAAACAATCTTGGCAAGGGTGGCCTTGCTTTCTTTTCTTTTTCTCATAGCCACCTAATTTTCTTTGCCTTACAATACCAAACCAACTGAAGGAATTGAAATAGATGGGAAGTTTTCTGAACTAATTTTTTCTAAAACAAGAAAAGTAAAGGATATGAATCCAAGTAGAACCTGGAGACTAGGATAGAGTGTGGTCCTAGTGTTGAACCGTGCTCTGATACCAACTGATGTGAACCGCTGCAACCATGGGCAGACGACCCTCGAACACCACAAGTCGATCTTCAAGCAACGAGGAGAACCTATGGAATCGGGGCGGATTAGGACTTTGACCCGCTAGCTATAAAGGAGCTAGGAACCAGAAGTATCACGTCGAGGGCGCCACGCCAAGAGATGGATGCTCTTGATGATAAGACAAACCTTAAGCCGTGCTCTTGCACATACTCAAAGGGGTTTAGAACAAAGTTCTGAAAAGGGTTTATTGATTGATTAAAGTCTATCTACAATGGGTGGCCGGCGGCCTCTATTTATAGGAGGAGTTAGGGAACAAGCTCTCCTAATCCTTCCTTAAATAGCTACTTCCTAAACTAGAATTAAAATAATCTAAATACTAATAAGGACATTAAAACTACCTTAACTATCCAAACTAAAAAGGAAAATATAAAGTAGAGTCTTGGGGCCGAAGAAAATACTAAATAGGCAAAAGCTGGTCACCGGTCAAGCCCTAATCCGGTCACGTTCCTAATCCGGGTTGAACACGTCGTGACGGGCTTTGACTCGGAGACTTCCTTCCCTTCGTGGCCCAGTCCTAGCTGGAATGGGTTCCTTGATCCCTTGACCGTGGCAGCAAGGATTCATGGCCCAAATAGAAGTACTTGGCTCGGTCGAATTGTATAGGTGGCCTGGGCCACGTTTCAGCACTTCTCCGTGTGATTCCTCCTTCATCTCTTCTCCAAATGCAATGCCATTTGTTGGAGTGTGTTCCTGAGGCTTCAAGCTATCCAAGACACTTGGAATTTTCCAAAAGGTCCAAGCCAATTGGGAGCTCGGCCATAAGTGCTCCTCTGTGGCGCCTGGCATCAGGCCCGATGCCCGGTGATGTGTGGTTTTCAACTCACAACATTCAAGGTCGTATTCCACGGGGTTCTCTCAATGGCCACTACTCACATTCCTCGTAGACGGTCTATTCATTTGAAAGGAGTTTTGGTTTAAAATAGAAATCAAAAGCTTAAAAGAAACTAAACAAGAAAGAAAAACAAAGCGGTACAAATCAAAGATAAAGGAGGTTCACTTGGAAAGATAGCTTCATCATGCTCAAGAGGAGACAACGAACAAACAAGCCAAACATGATCGAGGATGCAATCTAATTACCATGTAAATCACTTTTGTAGACTCAATGCACTCTCGTAGCACTAAATCCCTATCCTAAGACTACTCAACTTAGGCTCTCGCTCTCAAGCTAAGTGACTAAGGATGCACTAAAGGTGTTTGATGAAATGCCAAGCTACAAAACCATCTCCTATAACTCTATGACCACAAGGCTAGACATCACACTCTCATGTCAATGTCCTAACACTAAGAGAATCATCAAAAGACTAATCAAAGTTCAATTGAGTGAAAAACTAAGTGCACACCAAGTGTTCGATAAAATGCACAAGAGAGAAATCATGCAACTATGGTTGAAATAAGTTGATCTAATATCTTAGAACACATTCACTTCAATCCCTAGACCTACAATCCATGCAATCCAAGCACTCTCATGCATTAAATCATATTGAATGGACCAAATCAAGCAAACATGGCATAAATTGGCAATAAGAACAAGTCTAGAAATCATCCTCATACAACCAAGATCAATCATGGCAAGTCTATACAATCATGCCTCTATCATGGCACAACTAATCTACCCATCCAAGAATGAACCCTAGAAACTCAGCCACACATGGCCAAGGGAGTAAAGAGAAGAGAAGGAAGAATGGTCACCAAGAACACCATGGATGAATCCTTGTGATGATCTTCACTTCTCCACTTGTAACCACTTCTCCCAAGGTTTGTTGGCTTCAATCCTAGCTCCAATGGCTTCAAATTGCTCCAAAAATGTGTTCTAGGGTTTGAGGGTTCGTGGGTATGTGTTTGAGGTTCAAGGGAGATGAAAGAATGCCTTAAAAGAGTAAAATAACGTGGGTATTTATAGTGCAGGGGGCAGTGCACGGCGTGCACCCCTGCACTCTACATAAATCCCGAACTTGCAACGGCCATAGCTCCCTCGTCCGGACTCCAATTGACCTCCCGTTTTCTCCTATGTGCTCCTTGTAATCCTTAATTCGATGCCATAACCTGAAAATTCCCAGAAGTAACTCTAATAGACCACGAATTTGGCTCCAAAGAAGCAACCGGGCAACAAATGGACACTTTGCGCAAAATATCAATAAAAGCATATAGAGCATGGCATCTCACGATCAAACACGGGCATTTCATAGGTCAATCATAGGCTCAAAATGTACTAAATAAAGTCACATCAAATTCCCCTACGACTAAGCTTTGCTTGTCCTCAAGCAAATGAATTAGAAAACATCCAAGTTCACAAATGACAAGATCGGTCACATTGAGATTGAAGCAATAACAATTTGGCGTAGACTGTTCCACGAACAAACTTAACCTACACAAGTAAGAACGTTAACCAAACAAGTCTAAACCTCACTATTTTCTGCACACTTCAAGTAATTGATCCAGAAAGTCCGACCACGACAACACTAACTCTAATCTAAAGGTCTTAAACTCAGGAAATGATGCGGTTTAGGTGAAGGTATGAAGTATTTGGGATTTGGTGAGTAAACGTGATGTGGCTATCAACTCGACTTCATCCGCCTCTAGATCTGCACTTGACAAGCTCTAGCTAGGATCACTATAGCAAGGGCCACTTTTAGGAACTCTTTTTTTTTTCTTTTTTTCCTTCTTTTTTCTACTGCATACTAGTGCTCGATCCAACACTTCACTTAGGTGTTGGACCTGCCTAGCTCACAGCCTTTGCCTATGCTAGTGCTCAACCCGACACTTCACTTAGGTGCCGAGCTTGCCTAGCTTTTCTTACGGCACTTCAAGAATTTGAGAAACTTGAACACTTTCTTTTGAACACTTTCTTCTCACCTAAGCCTTTCTTCACACATTAGCCACTTAATTTCAACTAGCTATAACTTCCACAAGAGACTTCAAATTGTATTTTCGTCTAATCTCAAGCCACAATCACGAGGGATCAAAAGGTGATGAAAAAAATATGGAGTAGAGCTAAAAATGTGTACAATCCAACAAACAGGCCAAGGCTCAACGGGTTATCCTGCAGGAAACTGATTCGGGTAGGCTTTTTGGCTGAATGTGGTGAAACTCTAATTGCCTTTATCATCTTAGAACGGTGTTATCGAGGGACTTTAATCAATTCAAATTACAAGAGTGATTCAATCTCTGTTCTAGTCTAGACTCATTTGATATTAGTGCCAACATGCTGGTTATAGGTTCTAAGTGGAACATCCTAAACATCATTGTGAAAACTTGAAGTCAATTAAACACCAAAAGTCAAGAACCGAATGATTCTACGATAGAGGAATTTGGCAATCAATTAAAAGCATGCACACAATCACAACACATCATTCTACTTCTACCGACAAACAATCACACCAAACCTCAAATTCCCTCTACGACTAGCATGAGCATTGTCCTCAATGGTCAAGAGAGAGAGAGAGTAAGGTAGAACGATGTTACCGCGTTTGGTAGAGCATAGGAGGCAAAAGTGGTGAAAGAGTCCCATGAAGATCATTGGTGAAGAATGATTCCCTTGTGCTTGCCAAACCTTATTCAAAAAGCTAATAGAACACAAAAACATAAAAGAACACATAAAAGCGATAAGGTAAAGATAACATGGGGTGCCTCCCAAGAACCGCTTGGTTACCGTCTTAAGCTCGACGATACCTGTGTTATGGTATCCAACTTAGTACCTCCTTGAAGTCAAGTAGCTTCTTCCATGATGAAAGTTGAGCTCCAAGAAACATCTTGAGAGAATGGTAGACTAGCCAATGCACATTAATGCTTGCATACCACTTGGTACCTTGGGATGGCTTGCTACCCTTGAAATTCAAAGCTTGAGGAAGAGAGTAAGATGGGGGGCCACCATTGAGCTCCATCGTCTCCAAGTTGGCGATGCCACACAAGGAGTCCTCTGGTTCACGTATAGGCGGCTCAACTCTTATGTATACCTTAGGAGGGGTCGAGATGCATGTGTCCTTGGTCTCTTGGCACAAATACTTCATGACCAAGCAAGAAGTTTGAAGGGTACTCTCAATCTTTGGTGGTACCACAATAGGGTGGTGTTTTTCACTTTCGTGCTCCACTCTCGGTACCACCTCTTCTTGAAGAGTCTTCAAATCATCTCTCACTACCTCTAAAGGGTCATCATCCTCAAGTCTCCTCGATCCTCCTATCCAAGCATCGTGGTCATGTGGTGTGTCCTTGGGAAGAACATGTTCTTCAATCTCCTCCACTACCAACTCTTCATCAATGTCAAGTACTTCCAATTCACAAGTGTCATCATCATCACCATAGACGTGCTCCAAATTATAGAGGCGTCGTTCATTCTCAAGAATATCCGTGATGAGCTCCATGCTTTGAGCTAAGCGACTAATCCGAGTCGCATTTTCTTCCGTAATTTGCAACATTTCCTTAATTGTGGGGGGAGGTGGATAGTGTTGCTCATGGCTTACAAACTCCTCTTGAGGACGCTAACTTTGTTTCACCATCTTCAAGAGTTCCTTTAGCATGGAAGGCGGTTGAGGGTGTTGTTCATGGCTTGTGAATTCCTCTTGACAATACTCTGGCAAGATTTGATGGTAGAGTGGAGGTGGAGAGGAACATTGTTCATTCCACGTTGGTGTTGAAGCTTGTTGACCTTGATCCCACCATTGGCCATTTCCCTCAAAAGTCTCTTGGTAGTAGTTGGATGAAGTAGGATGATCATAGTATGAATTACGAGACGGATTCCACCTTTGATAGGTACCATAACCATTACTTCCATTCCACGAGTTCATCTTACTTGTAGCCTTGCTCCCATGAATTAAATGAGGTAGAGAATGTATTGGTGGATCAATAACTGGCTCGAGGCCTTGAGGTTGTGCTTGGAAGCGAGTGAATCGACTCATACACTAGCACAAGGTACCTACACACAAACTCAACAAAACACCAAAGTAACACGACAATGCGGGATAACAAAAACAAGCAAACAAACAAAAAGAAGCAAAACTAAAACGAAAGGAAGTGAATAGATCGGTCCACTACCAAATGCTTTCTTAGGATTGAGAAAGTCCCCGACAAACGGCGCCAAAAACTTGATGTGTGGTTTTCAACTCATAACATTCAAGGTCGTATTCCACGGGGTTCTCTCAATGGCCACTACTCACATTCCTCGTAGACGGTCTATTCATTTGAATGGAGTTTTGGTTTGAAATAGAAATCAAAAGCTTAAAAGAAACTAAACAAGAAAGAAAAACAAATTTGTGCAAATCAAAGATAAAGGAGGTTCACTTGGAAAGATAGCTTCATCATGCTCAAGAGGAGACAATGAACAAACAAGCCAAACATGATCGAGGATGCAATCGAATGACCATGCAAATCACTTTTGTAGACTCAATGCACTCTTGTAGCACTAAATCCCTATCCTAAGACTACTCAACTTAGGCTCTCGCTCTCAAGCTAAGTGACTAAGGATGCACTAAAGGTGTTTGATGAAATGCCAAGCTACAAAACCATCTCCTATAACTCTATGACCACAAGGCTAGACATCACACTCTCATGTCAATGTCCTAACACTAAGAGAATCATCAAAAGACTAATCAAAGTTCAATTGAGTGAAAAACTAAGTGCACACCAAGTGTTCGATAAAATGCACAAGAGAGAAATCATGCAACTATAGTTGAAATAAGTTGATCTAATATCTTAGAACACATTCACTTCAATCCCTAGACCTACAATCCATGCAATCCAAACACTCTCATGCATTAAATCACATTGAATGGACCAAATCAAGCAAACATGGCATAAATTGGCAATAAGAACAAGTCTAGAAATCATCCTCATGCAACCAAGATCAATCATGGCAAGTCTACACAATCATGCCTCTATCATGGCACAACTAATCTACCCATCCAAGAATGAACCCTAGAAACTCAGCCACACATGGCCAAGGGAGTAAAGAGAAGAGAAGGAAGAATGGTCACCAAGAACACCATGGATGAATCCTTGTGATGATCTTCACTTCTCCACTTGTAACCACTTCTCCCAAGGTTTGTTGGCTTCAATCCTAGCTCCATTGGCTTCAAATTGCTCCAAAAATGTGTTCTAGGGTTTGAGGGTTCGTGGGTATGTGTTTGGGGTTCAAGGGAGATGAAAGAATGCCTCAAAAGAGTAAAAAAAACGTGGGTATTTATAGTGCAGGGGGCAGTGCACCCCTGCGTTCTGCATAAATCCCGAACTTGCAACGGCCATAGCTCCCTCGCCCGGACTCCAATTGACCTACCGTTTTCTCCTATGTGCTCCTTGTCATCCGTACTTCGATGCCATAACCTGAAAATTCACAGAAGTAACTCCAATAGACCACGAATTTGGCTCCAAAGTGGCAACCGGACAACAAATGGACACTTTGCGCAAAATATCAATAAAAGCATATAGAGCATGGCATCTCACGATCAAACACGGGCATTTAATAGGTCAATCAGAGGCTCAAAATGAACTAAATAAATTCACATCACCCGGCATCAGGCCCGGTGCCCGGGTTTGGCTCAAAACTTGGCCTTCTCGAAATCTGTCCAGGCTTTTTGCATTCTTCTTCGTGCAGCTCTTCAGGAATGTCCACAAGAGGCTTTCAGGGGTGGTGACTGGTCCAGGGCTCATGGAAATTGGTCTTGATCTCCATTTGAGCGCTGGTCCGGTCCGGGGCTCGTTCCGGGGTCAACCTTTGGGCACCAGCCTTTTCTGGCCAGGCACTCTTGGGTCCTTTGTTTCCTGTACTCCAGGAATGTCTCTGGAGGATCCCAGGAGTGGTTAGTACCTCCAGGGCTCGTAAGGATCGGTCCAAGGCCTATTAGGGCCTATAGGCTCGGCCCTCGGTCGGGCTCAGGGCCTGGGTCGGGTGCCTTGACCGACATCCATGCTCGGGGTGACCTGACTGACTTCCTAGCTTTCTTAGCTGCTGGTGGGGGCCTGGTCCTGTACTTGGTCACGTGCCTAGGCCTTATGATGTATGGGGGCGCTCTCCTTGGCCTCACTCGAGTCTTGTATGGCCCTAGGGTCCTTCCCTTGGCTGGAGACCCTGGTGGGGTGTATGAGTACATGTTGGCGTTAAGGCAGATGTGGGGGATTACATCAAGAAACCCCTCCCGACTGGTTTTAACTAGGGATATATACGAGCCGGGCTTCTTGCGAGCCGCTCGGACTCGGGCTCAGTTTTTTTTCCAAAAAAGCTCGTTCGTGAGATTGGCTCTTTGTAAGTGAGCTAGCTCATGAACAGGCTCGTCACCTAAATGAGCCGAGGTCGAGCCAGTATGTTGGTCGGCTCGGTAGGCTTGTGAGCCAACTCGTTTCATTAGCTGGTTAAGCCAAGCTTGCGAGCTGGCTCAATTGTAACTCGTATAATCCTAATCCCTAAATGGTAATTAAATAATCAACCCTAATAGTGTAACAAACTAATACCCAAAAAAATCATCCAAAAACAAAACTAATACCCAATAAGAAGTAATATGGTAATTACTAATTACCGTGATGGCTAATGCCCTAGAATTACTCTAATCCCAACTCTGTGAGTCACGAGCCCACGACCAACGATACATCATTCTTCTTCTCCTACTCTTTGGCGTCTTTTGCTTTTTGATGGTTGTTATTTTGTTTCTTGAGATGCACGTTGGAAACGTTCATATGAAATGAAATTTGTGATTTTTTTTATATTTTCTATATTTTGCAGCATCTATATCATATTTTTGTAGAATGTTTAATTTCTTATATTTCTGATATTTTTTTATCCCGAGTTTGGCTCATTTACGGTGGTAAATGAGTCTAACTAGGATTTGGCTCGTTTAGCATTATAAACAAGCCAAATCCAAGCTAGGCTCGTTTAACATAGTAAACGAGCCAATCCCGAGCCGAGCTCAAGACGAGCCCAAGCCCAGACAACCAATAAACGAGCAGAGCCCGAGCTAGCCAATTCGAGCTCGTCACGAGCCCCAGCCCGAGCTAGGCTGAAGCTCAGCTCGGCTCATATACATCCCTAGTTTTAACTGTCCCGAAGGGGAAAGCATGGATTAAATCTACTTTGTGTATGAGAATATCCCTGATTTTTTCTACCATTGTGGTTTGATGGGTCATACAATATCCTATTGTGAGAAAAGATCCAATAGTTCTGACGGGGATCAAGACAACATGAGAAAGTATGGAATTTGGATGCGAGTGGAGATGGCGAGGAGAGCAGAGGGGAAGGAAATCTGGTGGGAGAGAGGAGACCAACAGGGGGCGGCATAAACCTTGAGGACGTCGGATATCTGGTCTGCGCCAGAGCTGTATTCAAAACGTACAATTCCTATATCACTGAACCCAATATCCCCCTTCCCTTGTCACGCCTCTATTCAACAAACAGTGCCTGGGGAAGAGCAATCTGAGTCTGACAGGTCAAAGAGTAGTGCATCATAGTTGGCTTGGTTGAATAATCCTCAAACGGGAAGCCCAATGGAAAAACCGACCCGACCCCATGCTATCTTCTTTGATAATTTCTTAAACCTGAGGCCGCAAGTTTTACACCAGACCAACAACATTCAAATGATCCAAAGTAAGGCGCTACATCACACTAACATAGACCCGGGAGAGATTATAACCATGCCTTTATACCTGGTCCACTACCTACAAAACCTGAATATTCCATAAGTATCTGAGACCCTGAACCAGATCCTAAACATAATTGGTTACTATAACAACACAACCCCACCTGGTTTTCCAACTTACCCAGACCAGTTACTTGAGTATGGCCCACAATTCATGGATTCTCCAAGTCTGATCCACGACCCAAACAAAGACTGCTGGCAGAACCTCTGTCTCAAGAAGAAGGCTCAAGATCAGCAGGATCTTTTGGATTTGGAGAATGCTTTAAGAAAGAGATCGGAACTGAAATCGGATCACTTGAAATTGTTGGTAGCTGAGTTCCAAGTAGGGGAAGGAGTCAAAGGAAAACTAAGAGAAGGATAAATTCGGTGAAGAGGAAGAACGATGGGGATAACTCTCAATCCTTCGGAACGAACCATGACGAGAGTATGGATATGGAGGTTGTGGCAAGCCTTAAGCCACCAAGTGAGTCATGATTTTAAGTTGGAACTGTTGAGGTTTAGGGCAACCCTCTACAGTTCTGTATCTGCAAGAACTTCTTGGCAGAATTTTTCCAGAGATCATTTTCCTCATGGAGACGAAACAAAATAGAGACTACATGGAACGATTGAGATACAAAATGAAGATCACAAATAGGTACTATGTGGAACCCGATGGAGCGTCGGGAGTCTTGGCCATTTGGTGGTTCCATGACGTTAATCTTACGGTAATTCGAGCTACAAAAAACTACATTGATTTCAAGCTGGAAATGAATGGGGGAGTACAGATCACATGTGTGTATGGGGATCCTGATTATTGAGAGAGAAATGAAGTATGGCAAGAAATTTTGAATGTTGATAGAGATGTGGGATTTCCATGGTGCTAATTGGTGATTTCAACGCTATACGATACCCAGAGGAAAAAGAAGGGAGTAGACCGCCGAATGCAAGATCAATGAGGGAATTTAACGCCTTCATAATGGAAGCTGGACTGGTGGATGTGGATTTCAAAGGCGCGAAATTAATCTGGAGCAGTAACCAAGAAGTGTTGTCGGAAGTGAAGTAGAGACTCGACAGAGCCTTATGTAACATCAGTTGGTTCTAACTGATATCCTAATAAATTTATTGAACACCAAGTGCGTACTGAGTCTGACCACAGTCCAATATTTATGTGAACTGATGTGCAAGATTTAACTCACAACTATCAAAGTCGTATTCCACGAGGGCTCTCTCAATGGCTAATACTCACACGGTTCATGGACGGTCTATTCATTTAAAATGAGTTTTAGTTTGCAAAGGAAATAAAAACATAAAGGAAACTAAACAAGAAAACAAAACAAAATGGTGCAACACAAAGATAAAGGAGGTTCACTTGGAAAGATAGCTTCATCATGCTCAAGATGAACAAATGCACAAACAAGCCAAACATGATCGAGGTTGCAATCAAATGACCACGCAAATCCCTTCTATAGACTCAATGCACTCTCGTCGCACTAAGTTCCTATCCTATCACCACTTAACCTAGGCTCTCGCTCTCAAGCTAAGTGACTAAGGATGCATTAAAGGTGTTTGATGAAATGCCAAGCTACAAAACCCTCTCCTATGACTCTATGACCACTAGGCTAGACACCACACTCTCATGTCAATGTCCTAACACTAAGAGAATCATCAAAAGACTAATCAAAGTTCAATTGAATGAAAAACCTAATGCACACCAAGTGTTCGATAAAATGCACAAGAGAGAGATCATGCAACTATGGTTGAATTGAGATGATCTAATCTCTTAGAACACACTCTCTTCAATCCCTAGGCCTACAAACCATGTAATCTAAGCACTCTCATACATTACATCACAAATGATAGACCAAATCAAGCACATAACACAATTTGGAATTAACAACAAGTCTAGAGATCATCCTCTTACAATCCAAGATCAATCATGGCATATTTGTACAATCCACCTCTATCCTAGCACAACCATCTATCAATCCAAGGAAACCTAGGAAATCAGCCACACATGGCCAAGGGAACAAAAGAGAAAGAAAGAGAGATGGTCACCAAGAGCTCCATGGCAATCCTCTTCTTGCAAGCTCCTCTCCCAAGGTTGTGGGCTTCAATCCAAGCTCCTCTACTTTGAATTGCACCTTGCTCTAGGGTTGTGGATTGGAGATGAGGAGAAAAGTGATTGAGAAGTTGAGAGAAAAGAGGTGGGAGGCGTTTTGTCGAAGGCTCAATAATGAATTGTTTTCCAAAATTTCCACCCCTCTCTCTTTAAATAGTCTGCCGGAAAATAGCCTGAGTTTTTGGCGAAAACTCCTACAGTTTTCGCCAAAAATTCCTTTGAAAAACCCCGAGCAGCTTTGGCATTTCTTCATAGGTTTTCGGCGAAAACTCTGGAAGTTTTCGCCGAAAACTTCTTCATAAATCGAACGTCCGCCTTCTGGAAATCCGCCGATTGTGCAACCGAGGGTTATCGGCGAGAACTATAAGGTTCTCGCCGAAAACTTAAGTTATGAAGCTGTGCACTTTTCTCGATTTTGCAACGACCATATCTCCTCCGTCCTAGCTCCGATTGACCTCCCGTTTGATCCTACGTGCTCCTTGTCACCAGTACTTCAATGCCAAATCCTGAAAATGCAAAGAAAACAACTCCAAAAGACATAGAATTGGCCTCAAAGTGGCAACCGGACAACAAAAGAGCACTTTGCATAAAACTTCCATAAAACCATATTAATCATAGCAAAATGAGATCAAACACGGGAGATCCTTAGGCTAATCAAAGGCTTAAAATGCACTAAATATAGTCACATCATGAATAGAGGGAGATGGAGGGAGAAGAGGATCAAGACGATTCTACTATGAAAAGGGGTGGATAAATGCGGAAGGATATGATGAGTGTGTCAACCAAAGTTAGAGAAGAGGGATTGGTTCAACCGAAAACATAAAGAAACTCAGTAGTAGTTTGACACACTGGAAAAAGAGGAAAATAGGTGCAAACAAGGAAAAAATTAGTCGACTGCTATCAAAATTGCAGCAGTTGGAATCCGCTCCGAATACGAATAACAGACAGGCAGAAGAGAGGGATTCTAGGGAGGATTTGAAGGCATGTTGACACATTGAGGAGTGTTATTGGTCGCAAAGGTCGAGGGTTAATTTGCTGAAACTTGGTGATAAAAATACAAGCTTTTTCCACGCCTTGACGGTACAACAAAGAAAATGAAATGCAATTTCAAGACTGGAAAATGACACTGGGGAATGGATTGAAGAGGACCTGGAGTTAAGGACACACATTACAGCCTTTTATAGGAATTTGTTTAGAGTGGACAGAGATGTAGTGGACTTTTCTGCTCTCCATGATTTTCTAAAGGTGCTTACAAAAATAACGAGAGACATATTGGATATGCAGGTTAGCAAGTTTCAGAATAAAACAGCTGTTTTTCAGTTGGGACCGACTAAGGCACCGGGTCCTAACGGCTTCCCAGGATGTTTTTTTATACTCATTGGATCCTCCTAAAGGCAGAACTGGTAACTGAGATTCAGGATTTCTTCTGCACTTCTTAATTCACTGCTAATTGGAACAAGACAAATATGACACTCATTCCCAAAGTCTGGAGTCGAGAGATGATTACTCAGTTCAGACCTATAAGTGTAGCGAATTTCCGAGCTAAAGTCATTTTGAAGATTTTAGCAAACAGACTGAAACCTATCCTTCCAAATTTGGTTTCGAAGCTTCAATCGGCCTTCACTGGAAATCGATCTATTCAAGATTGCATCATTGTTGTACATGAAGTGCTGCATAGACTAAAAAACAAGAAGAAAGGGAAGAAACTTAATTTCCTTTTGAAGCTCAATATGAAGAAAGCTTACGATAGAGTGGACTGAAATTTCGTGCTGCTTATTCTTGAATTTATGGGGTTTGGTGACAATTGGATCAGCTAGGTAGGGAGATCATAACTTCAGTGAGCTTTACAGTCCTAATTAACGGATAGAATGTCCCTCTGTTTCATCCGTCTAGGAGGTCCATCAAGGGGATCCCCTCTCATCGTTCCTCTTCATCCTTGTTTCAAATGTGTTGTCCTTTATGTTGGATAATGAAAGTGAAATGTAAGAGGATCTCATGCCTTCAGTTAAATCGACGATGTCCAACTCTGACTCATGTGATGTTTGTAGATAATACTGTTGTATTTGGCAGGGCAAGTGTGAATGAAGCTAGGGTGCTTTGGAGCACCATCAAATCTTTGGGCAGGCCATCAACAAAGGAAGTCGGCAATCCTCTTTCGAGTAATACTCCCAACCCTATAAATACTGATATTGCCGGGAGATTTGAGGTTGGCCTATCAATTTCGATGGGGAAATATCTTGGTGTACCAGCTGAATAGGGAGATCGAAGAATGAGGCATTTAAATTTATGGCGGACTGCTTGACAGCTAGAGCAGAATGATGGAAAAGTACATTACTGTCAGCAGGAGGAAAAGAGATAATGGAGCGATCCTGAAAGGCAGTTTTTTTTATTCAGAGAGTTTCAGAGAGTGTAACCTTGCTTTCTTGGCCAAACTAGCATGGAAGATTATCACAAAGCCGAATTCTCTATGGGTAAGAGTACTTAGACCCCTTATTTCCCAGCGTTGGATTTTGTGACAGTCAAGCAGAAGAAATGCTCTTCATGGATATGGACAAGCATTCTGAAAGGAAGAGATACCCTTGTTAAAGGGATAAGGAAGAACATCGGCAATGGTCAATCAACATGGTTAGATGAACCATGGTTCCCATGTAGTGATGATTTTAGATGCAACCCGAATCCAATGATTAGCTGCAGAGTCTTTGACTGTATGGTCCAAGGTCGACAGTGTTGGGATGTGGAGAAACTAAGAGCTATTTTCCTAGAGAAAACGATTAAGGAAATCTGGAAAATACCAATTCGCCCCTCATTGGGATGACAAGTGGTTGTGACATGAAGATAAGAAAGGTAGATTCTCTATTAAAGCTTGGTATTGGTTGCTAAAGAGAGGGAATTTGCAGCAAAGGGAAATGAGAGGGCAGAGTAGTGAAGCTGAATGAAAGTGGTTATGACAGCTCCAGATTCCGTCAAAAGTCAATATATTCCTATGGAAGGGCTGCTGGGACATCCTCCCTACAAAGAGGAACCTATATCGAAGAAATTACAGTGATTCAAGTCTTTGTGTGGGATGAAATGAACATGAAGAGTCAATAGAACATATGCTTTTGCACTGTCGTAGCATTGAAGCTTTTTGGAGAGAAGTAGCCCCGTCAGGGATGAGATGGGGAGAAGGTCTGTCCTTTAGGCAGTGGCTAACGCATCTCAAGGACAATTTACAGCCCCAACAAATCAACAGATTTATCGGCTGTTGTTGGATCATATGGAAACAAAGGAATGATATGGTTTTCAGAAACAATCAGTTGGACAGAAATAGTATGATAAGGAGGCTGGATGCAGAAGTTTCACTCTGGAACTCGATGGATATCTTAGCTACCACAACCAATCCTGACTCAGGTATTAACGATATCTCTAGTGTTTCACTACCTATAAACGTCTCTTGGATGATTCAATGTGATGGCTCTTTTCAAGAATACATCCAAAAGGTAGGAGTAGGAGTCATCCTCTTTGATTCTGAAGGCCACACAATTAATGGGAGAGCGAGATCTTTGTTTTATCGAACTTCGGGTGCTGCGGAAGCTGTCGCGATTCTAACGCCAGTTCAGTTGGCAGATGAAATAGGGAGACAGGTGCGAGTCTTCTCTGATTGCTTAGAGGTTGTCACTGTAGTGAAGGCATCAATGGAAAAATGGCCATGGGAATATCGGGCAATCATCACAAATATTGTGCTCATCCTCCAAATAAATCAAAACATCACTGGAAATCACTGTCAAAGAACTACAATCACACAAGCTCACAACACAGCCAACAGTGCAAGAATGGGGACTTTGCTACCTAACTGGATAGCTAATTTGTAGTTTCCTTTTCCAGTGTATTCTGTTTGTTTGTTTTGCTTTAGAAAAATACTATTATTTTGATCCCCAACCGGTTGGCAGGAGACTGATTTATAATGAATTAGGCAACCCTTTCCAATATATATAAACTCAAAACATTACATTATAGACTCAAAACTCTAAATCGTATTCCAGACTCTAACATTTGACAATAAGTCCAAATTAAAAGATCATAAACACAAAAAAATAAACTTGAAACCCTAACACTATATTCTAAGACCTGAACATTAAACTAAAGCCCTCAAACTCCAAATTTCAATCACAAATACGATAGAATTTTAATGCTAGGGTATCGATACCCCGGGGTACCGAAGTGCTACCCATATATATATATACTAACCTATCAATATATCCCACATATCATAATATGTAGATATCCTCCAACCAAACGAGGATTGGACAAAAGTCCCAGAGTGTGACAAGACTCATTTATGTAGTACCTACATCAAGGTACACATGTCTTAATGCTTGTATGTTTTTGTCATTTCATTGTGTTTACTGATCCCTTGTTTTAATTTTGTCTTATGTCGTGGCAGCGCAAGTTCACTTGGGATGACGAAGAGCAGATGGAGAGGTTTGTCCTGGAGAACCCGAGCATAAAGTGGAGTGAAGGAAGGGGTCGATTATGGAGATAGGCTAGGTGTCATTCTTCTCAAGGCCTAGAATATTACTTGTCCTAAGCGCATATAACGACTTGATGAAAGGGATTGGGATATGTGATAACTCAAAATATGTGACTTTTAATTTGCCATAATTGATACTAGCTTTTGTACCTACCGCCCTATGGGCGGTGCTGTTTCACCCATTTGTTTAATCATAATAAGAACAAAAAAATTCAAATACAATTACTTATTATTTTTTATTCTTAAATTTCTAGTCATTGTATTATTACTCACAATTTCAACACATAATATTGTATTATTACTCACAATTTCAACACAAAATTTCAATGAGTAGTATTTTTTCTTATTTTAAAAAAACTTTATACGTTAAATCATGTATTCATTTAGAGATTAGTTTGATTATGCTTATTTTATTATGTATTTTTACATTAAAATAATATGTTTATATTCCCAAATTTGTAATCAATGGTCAAATGTATTTATCAATATTTTGGCTTATACTTTGGAAATATATATTTTAACTGTTCTTTTTAAAAAAGTGATCTTGGAGTTTATTAACTAAATATTCTATTTAACTGAATAAAATAAAGTAATTTCAACACACAATTTAACTTTATCCAGACTTCATTTATTTAGCTATTTTGTTATTAAACTCAGTATTCATAAACTTCATTCATACCTTAAAGGTTGCTTAGAGGTAAGTTGGTGATGAAAATCTTATAAGACGCTAAGTTCGAAACAATAACTTATTTAGAAATACGTCATTCAAATATAGGAAATGTAATTTGAGGATGGAAAGTTTCATTATAAATAGAAAGCTCATATGTAGTCCGCAAAACGTACTAACAACACATAAATATGATCGTACTTTTGTCGCTTACTGGTATAGTGCGTCACCGAAATAATATTGCTACGAAAGACCTAGTTGAAACTCATTAATATATATTGACAAATTTATGTATAAAATTATTTTATTATTTAAAGTTTAGTTCATGGGATTTTGAAAATAATAAATGGGTGATATATAAAATATAACATAACATTTTTATAAACAATATATATGAACTATTTGTTAAATAAATAAGATATTACAGTTAACAATACTTATAATCATATTAGACAATATATCTAACAGAGTTCACAAATAACCATATATGCACGATACTATCAATGCATCCATAAAAACATTGTCATCTTCGCCCTCTAGTCATTTCAAATATACACAACTCACTTTTCTCTATCATCACAAAAACTCTTCCTTATGAAGTTCCAAACTTAGACTGTAAGGTGCTCATGTACACTTCCAATTGTTTTTTTAAGAAGACTTCCAATTGTCATAACAACGAAGAAGGAGGTCAAATCATTGGTCATGAAGCTGCTAAAGTTGGTAGTGGCTCTTGGAATTGTTGGTACTCTTGATTTAAATGGTTATCCATAAATGATATTTTTTGACAATTCCATGGAGATTGATCAATGAACCCATCCACCAATTACTGCAAACCCAATGGAGTCATTGTTGCTGCCTTGGACGCGATAACCGAAACAATCTCAAATATTAGTATTGTGTGATGGACATAATGCCTCAAATCTTCTCGTTGCAGAGATTTGAGTCGCCAAATTTTGACTCGTCATAGATTGTGATGGTTGGAGATGGGAGAATGATAAACGTATTGCTTTACGTATTAAACTTGAGAAGGAATGGAGCCTACTAAAGATGAAGATTATAGATGAAGAAGATAGAGGAAAAAGAATCTTCAATCATGCTAAAAGGGGTTTGGTTGGATCTAATGATTGAGTGTTTGATGGCATAGAATTTTTAAATTATTATTTAAGTTGACGTGGTTGGCCATAAGATTTTGGATGGAAAATTGAACAAAAGTGGACGAAATGTCGATCTCTTCCTAAATCAAACTTGAGTCTTTGACGTGTTAAAGATGAAAGTTTAAGTGACCAGTATCATAGATTGTCTTAACTTGAATGACCAAAAATGTTATTAACCAAATTATTAATTAACTCTTAATGTGAGAGCATTTATTAAGAGTTGATATAAATTTTATTTTTGATTTAAAATTTGTAGACTTAAATACACCGGATACCACTAAACTTTTTAAAATCAGTCACACTAACCATTGAACATTTTTTCGTCCACCCGATACCACTAAACTCAATTTATTGTTTATGATTTGCCACTCCATCCAAATAGTGGACGGAAAGCTGACGTTGCCACAAACAAAGTTATCCTAGTCATATTATATTGATTACGTGGACGCTGACAGTACAACATATACTGTAGCTGTTGATCGGAATTAATTGAAAAAAAGAGGGACTCTGCTTCACCGCCATAGTAGTAGCCACAACTCCTGCCGAATCCCGAACAATATTTAGAAACCGATGATTTAGCGGCCGGAATAAAAGAATAGAATGATTAGTACCCAGATGGTGGTGGTTGAAAAGGTGTTCAGAAGTAGCAGTAACAGAGTCAGGAACCACGATGCTAGCTGTCGTCGCCGCCGTCGTTCGGAGGTGAGAGAAGGGCGACGAATGAAAGGCCTCAGCTTCCGACTCCCATTGCTAAACTGATGATCATGAGGATCTTAGCCATTCCCAGCATCGTTGTAACCCATCATCCACATTCCCCCCTGCCCACAAACTGTTTGCGAAAATGTCTCACCGAATAAAAAAGAAAGCAAACCAAGAAAAGTCAAATGGGTATGCTCGGCTACAGCTATGCTTGACGAGTGTGGATTTTTTAAAGGAGTTTGAGCTTTTAGAAAGAAATACAGATCAGTCACTAAGAACAGAGCTTTTAGAGGAGTTTGTGCAAAAGAAAGAAATACAGATCAGCTATGCTTGACGAGTGGTTTTTTTTGTATGCTGGGATTACAGGGGAGAGGTAAGAGACAAGTGAGGAAACAGTGGTTCATGATCATTTTATTAATGATTCTATAAATGGAGAAGTGGGAGATCATCACATCCAGAAAAGGGGAATGAAAGAAAGTTTACTTATATATGTGGTTTATTAGTAGAGAGGTGTGGTTTCAATTGGTGTTGTTACTGCTAAAGCTAGAATTGATGAGCTGCTATGTGTGTTGGAGAGATGGTACCGGCAAAATTTTCAAAATGAGAAACAGAGTTTGCAGTAGTGGAGATGGGAGGAAGAAGAGAGAAGGTCGTAGGAAGAAGGATTTTCAACGAAGGCTAGAGTAAAAAAGGTAACCTTCTATGTTATATCTTTCTCGCTCTTTTTTTTTCCCAATTATTTCCATTGCTACAGTATAATGTTATCTAGTCAGCGTCCACGTAATCAATATAATATGACTAGGATAACTTTGTTTGTGGCCACGTCAACTTTCCGTCCACTATTTGGATGGAGTGGCAAATCATGAACAATAAATTGAGTTTAGTGGTATCGGGTGGACGAAAAAAAATTCAGTGGTTAGTGTGACTGATTTTAAAAAGTTTAGTGGTATCCGGTGTATTTAAGTCAAAATTTGTAGATGAGGTGGAAAATTGAGAGAATGGCTTTGTCCTATGTGGAAAACATAATGTAATGATCTCCCATAGATTATTTTAAGACATATTTGTGCGCCATTTGAGTGTTGATGTTGTCTTTTGAGTGCTTTTTTATCAATTTATGATTATTAGTCTTAAATAGCCTCTTGGGACCCTTGCGGTCCATTTTCACATTTTTTGAGGTATTTTTGATGATTTTTCAGGTCAATTCACGATAGATCACATTAATATGAAGCCACGGGTTTGAACGGTGGTCAAATTGGGGTCTGGATGCTCAAGATATCAAACTTTGAAGGAAAAGTGATGTTTCGGTCTCAACGTACAACAAAAAGATTGCGTTGGCGGCTGCATCATCGAGGCACAACACCTAAACGGAGCATAAACTCCGCCTATATGGCATGCACACCACCAACGTGCCAGAAATGCGCCAAAATCGCGCCGCGGACTGGGCATTAAAATCCCTATTTTGGTAATTTTTCAGAAGACACATTATTCGTTCCTTGTACAATTTTGACAAACACATCTGATCTCCAGCACCTGGAAAACCTTCCTAGAGCCTACAAATCATCATCCTTCATCCCCCAACATTATAGAAACATCAAACGAAGATAAAAAATCCTCCAAGTCCCAAGAAATCGGCTGTTCTTTCCACCCCTTTCTTTCTAGGTTGTTTTCTTATGATTTTCATTATGACTTGTTACAACTAAAACCCCTAGACTTCAGTGAGTGGAACCTTAGGGGTATTGATGATTGAATACACTCTTAAACCCTTGAATTATTTCAGTTTAATTTCAAGTTCAAATGTGATTCAGACCCATGTGTTTATTCTTATTTCCTCTTCTCTGCATACTTGACCTAGGTGCATGATTAGGATGCTAATTGATTTGGAATGACTTGAACCATGAGCTTTCCTGTCATTGATTACCGTGGGAATAATCTTAGTTTGAATTTTCACTCGAAAGAGGGATGTTAGCTTTGTGTTTTTAGGTTGAAAAACCCATAAGCATTTCATCGAACACTTGGTGTGGATGTCTAATTGATCAGTTTGAGGCGAACCATCCGATTGATTGATGTTTGTACTTGGTCCTATTGACTTGACCCATGAGCCTCAAGATACAATGTCGGTGTAGTGTTGAAAGATCTCGTCTTTGGCTTGCTAGGACTTTTTTATCCAAGGTTGTGTATTTCATGATTCGTGATCCGAAGGGGAAACTTGCTTGACCCTTGCTTCTCTCCCATTTCATCAACTCTGTGTTTTGTCTTCATGCATGCTTTGATTGAATTTTTGTTCTACCCCTTTTCCATGCTCTTTGAGCTCGTGCTAGAGTTGATTTTGTGAGAACTTGAGCCAACCTTGATTGTGTTAGTGTGGAGTGTTGATTTGTGAAGGAACCTACCCTCCCTTGAGCACCTCTATCTGAATGAGTAAGCCGAACTAAGAGACTCGCGGAAATACGACTCTGGCGAAAAGCTAGGTATCTTTGAAGAGGGTGTTTCGCCCCGATCAATATGTTTTGTAGGTACAAGACAAACAAGGATAGCTTGGTAAGGATGATGAACAATAAAACTTACCTTAGATTTCAGTAAACAAATTGCACGGTTGATCGTTATTGTTTTATATGAAGCATCTGCAAGGAACAATACAAACCTAGATGATCAAGACATCTATAATAGAAAGGGATCAAGGTCGTTCAACCCGTAGTGTGAAAAGATGGTAAGTAAACCAACTCATCTATAAAATTCCTAGTTTTTTAGTCTCAGATCAAATCTACCAAAACCCATATTTTTGTTTTGTTGGAAAAAGAAAAGGGGAGGGAAGTGGGAAGAACCGAATTCTTTCTCAAATGCTATGTGAAAGAAGGTGGAAGATATGCAAACACTGTCACATGAGCGTTTGTTGTATGCGTCGTAATTTATTACCATGCATTCAACTTAATTATATAATATGTTCATCATACTTACTAATATATGTATGGAACTGAATGTAGGAGTCCGTTAAAGAGTTCCAGACTGATCCTACCACTGACTCGGGGGACCAGCAAAACTGATACTGTGTCGAGGGCGTATAATGCACGCAACAAGGAGGAGAAATCAGGACGAGTACGTCATCTTGGATTTGGAGCGAAAGCCAAAAGGGTGAGTGATAATACGTTGTAGAAATGAATAATTTGTGTTGTGAATTACATAAATATTTATGTAGCTAGTTAGTTTGTGTTTGGCATGTGTAGTAGTATGCGGGTTGTGTGTAAATATAGGTGTGTCAGTTAGTGTCTAAGTGAATATTATGTGTTATTTTTGCAGGTTGAAGATTATGAGATTAGGTGTACATACGAATAGGTCATGTCAATTTTTTTTGACAAATTCTTACTCGGTTGTTTATTTTGCAGGTGTATCACGAGTCTCTTCTACTTCTGGCCCAACCATCTTTGAACTCTAACTTGCCGAACTGGGCAACATTGTTGCAAAGATCTTATCCCATTTGGTTGCATCTCCAGTTGGCTTATCTCAAGATTCGGAGGAAATGAGGCGGATGTTCGAGAGTCTGCAAGCATGTGGTAATTACACTTCTGACCCCCACTGAATGAAAACATCCAAGAAAATGTTGATCTGAATATCAAGGATCATGGTACCAATGAAGATGATTAAACTTATTGTACTAGGTTAAAACTTGTAGTTTTTGGTATGGTATACTGTGTGTGGTAATGATATTACTAGTTTGTGACAACATGTTTGTAGTTTGTGATATGGGATCTAATGATCGGTTTTAATTGAATTTCTTGTGAGTTAACTAAGTGTTACAATTCTTATTTGTTTGAAATTATAACCTAATTTTCAATATAGAAAAGTATACTAGTAACGTGAACCTAAGCACGTAACTAGGAAAAATGGGTACCTAAAAATGTAATTTTTGTTTCTGCCTAGAAATAAACATTAAACAATGGGCCTAAGATGCTGTTAAATGATGTTAAAATATGATTTAACATCGGCTTACTCTCCGCTGTTAAACAATTGATTTAACAGCGGACAGTGGGCCACTGTTAAATCGTTATATTTAAACACAATTTAATTGGGTCACTGTTAAACTGGGTTTGCATTAGCCTGTTTAACAATGGCGATGACCGTTGTTAAATGAGAATTTTGCCACTGTTAAACTCTTCATTTCTTGTAGTGTGTTACTGACTCACATATAATAATTCATATACAATAACAACCTTAAATAATAAATGGTAACATATAACATCAATAATAAAACTACAAAATATCGATAACCAATGACCAAGATATAAAATAAGCAACCCAAACCGGGCAATCTAGTAATACAATAATAAGCAATGAGTATCCCCATATGGTTCCCTAATTACAATACATAACCAATATAAAAAATGGATCAGGGTCCTCATGAACTTGTACTACCATACACGCCAGAACTCGGCACATTGTCTGGCTCTTCATCCTCGTGGTCTTCTCGACAACAAGATGGATTGCTCACCATACCCTAATACTCATAATAGAGAAAGAGAGGAACATGGATCAGTGATAGACACTAAGTGAATTCTAAGCCAACAAATAAGCATGAACCAAAAAGAATAAGAAAAACCTTAGACCAATGGCAACGGTAGGGACCCATAATTAGAACCTAATAGTTCTATCCCATAATCCCATTACCAATGACTGGAATGCTCGCTGGCAAGAACCAATAATCGGTACCAATACTAGTAGTTCTACAGGTTGGGAGTACGAGCAACCCCTAAATGATCCAGAGGATCCCAATACCGGTATGGTCAAATGGCCTCAATGATGCCACAAGGGCAAGCTAGTATGGCCACTAGGACCCCAATACTAATAAGTCATCTTAGGGGATTGCACAATCTACGGGGTCTGTCACTCGTACTCACACCTAGATCCAACCTTTTCGTTAGTCTAACACTATCTCCTTACTTGTTAGCCAATATCAATGGAGATCGTGGTGAACATCCTCACTAACATAGATCAACCAACAAACAATAAAATTATCTCACACAATTCCAATAATACCAATGAAATACCAATGCCAAAACTAGTAACTAATACTAATAACCAACATCAATAATCAATACTGATAATTGTACCAATAACCAACATCTAACACCCTTAGAGTATGGAGCATAGCAGTAACCGAAAATAAATCCCTCGCCACTTATGAAGATGATTCATCCACTGAAAACTCAAGACCCTATTGCCCAGAATAATCCTCTTTCAATGATTCTCTTCTCTCAAATAAACACTCTCGAGCAGAGGTTGACCATAACTACATAATATTTTATACTTGAATTAGAAACAACAATTGAGAGGCAATTTTACCCATAATCGAGAGAGGGGAATCGATCTTGATGATCCCCTAAACCTTCCTTCAAAGTTTCATGACAATCCGACGTCTCTAACTCTCATTATATATGAGCTTCTATCTCAATTTCCCGACTGTTCGTCTAAAGGAGAGTCCCCAAAATAATTTCCCCATCCGTTCTTGACAGACGTCCTTTTTATAACAATTAAAGACTACGATTGTTGGTCACAACACAATGCCCATAGTCCATTGTCATACAATGGCCGTTGGACACAACATAATGCAGTAGTGGAATGCCACATTAGCTCAACTGCAGCAGTGGAAAGCCACTTTTAGCGAGGGTGGCCACTAGTGGCAGCATGATCCAGTCTCTTATGAGAGACTCATGATGAGTGCTAACAAGCTCAACTAGCCTGACAAGAGAAGTATGATAAGCGCTACAAGGAGCAGTCAACTTTGCACACCTAACAACTGGTTTGGAATACTGTGCAGCACAAGCGTACCTAGAGTGGCAAAGAGGAGTGGATACCTCTCTTGCCTCATCTCGTACTTGGTAGCAACATCAGGCAGATATCCAGGTGAAGCATCTCAGGTTCCTGTAGTGTGGTTAGCTCGGGTACACCTCACCCATCCTTCCACCATCATCATTTGGCAGTGGCCAGTGACCGGGAACCACTGTTCCTTTACTTGGGGCTAAAAAAGCATGGAAATGAGGTGTCAAACTTGGCACAAATCAAGACGAGACAAATCAAACTAATGGGTGAGAAGGGGCAAGGTAAAGTTAACAATGATGAACAGATAAAGTAGAAGAAGTCAAAGGAAAATCTTCAATCTGATCTCAATATTCATCAATGAGGAGTGGTCGATGTTTTGTTAAATCTTAGCCCATCAAACCTTAAATCAAACTGCTCGTCTGTGGTGCTGACATGAAATGTTGTTGAACGGTTATGTTCAAACAATTTTCGTATAAGCCCCGAGTACAATGAGTTGACAAAACTTGATCATTAAGAGTTGGGTGACAATTGAGCCACATTGCACAAAATTCAGTGATGTACTCTCCACCTTCTGAACCAAATTCCCATGATCAGAGATACTCATCCTATATCCTCTGGAATTTGAGCCATTAAGTGCAAAAAATGAAGTTGATGAACAGTACAAGTTGGAATTTTTTTGTAATTGTAAAAACGTTAAAAAGAAAGACGAGAGGGGAAGTATAGTAGTCAAATAGAGTCATAATTCGGCACCACCACCAAACTTCCTCTTACCTTCGTTTTATTATATATAGCATCTTCATTCTTGGCACTTGCTTTATTCGAAATTCCAAAATCACAAACAAAAAGTGAAGAAAGGAGCCATTATTAATAAATAAATTGTTTTCCGATTATGGCGATTATTACTAAGCTTCCCTTTTGGAATTCAAAAAATAAAAAGTCCAAAGAAAAGGAGCCATTCTTATTTCTTTTAGGGTAGTAGAGAGTAAGAACAAGAAGTGGCCCGCCGCGTCATTTAAATATATGATTTCTGTAGTCTAGTGTTTTTCACATATATGAGTATATATATATATATATATATATATATGCGCGTATTATGAATAATAATTATAGCCGCGTGACATGTATTTCTTTACTACCGTCTACACTAGAATACAAATAGAAAGATAATCACATATTATTCACTACAAAAAGGCCATGTTGTTATTAAATGTTAAAATTTTGAAAATAAGGCCACCACCCACAGGGAATAAGAAAAGAAAAAGAAAGGGATAAGAGAGAGAATCTGGTGGGCTTTGAGCTGTGTTTTAGCTGTACTTTGATACATTATTTCTTCTTCTTCTTCTTCTTCTTCTTCTTCCTCTTCTCAAATAAGCAGCTCACTTTCACACATCTCCAAAATCCCTATTTCAAGTCTCTCCCCTTTTCTCTCTCCTAAACCCCAAAAAACCCACATTACATTCATTATCTTCTTCTTCTTCTTCCTTCTTCCCTCTTCATTTTCCTCTGCTCTTTAGATCTCAAACAGGCCAAATACAATCTTTGACTCTTGTTTCTTTCTCTGGATCTGAAACCAGAAATCCTTTCAAACAAATACCCATTACTCCAGTAGTAACCAGTAGATGTCTGGTGTGAGATGAAGAAGGAGAACAACCATTTCTTCCTTCTTCTTCTTCTCCCTTTCGTTTCCCTTTCCCTCTCTTCTTCACACATCACACATGCAGCAACTTTCACTGACGCCGACGTTTCCCTCATTACCAGCCGACACCTTCTCTACTACAAGGACGAATTCGGCGACCGGGGAGAAAATATCACCATCCCTCCTTCTTTCTTCTTCGAAAACCAGAGGATTCGCGATGCTTACATAGCTTTGCAGGCTTGGAAACAGGCCATTATCTCCGACCCTCTCAATATCACCGGAAATTGGGTCGGCACCGATGTTTGTAGCTACGAGGGAGTTTTCTGTGCTCCGGCCCCGGACAACAAGACTATCAGAACAGTCGCCGGCATTGACCTCAACCACGCCGACATCGCTGGCTACTTGCCGGAGGAACTCGGTTTGTTGGTAGATCTAGCCTTCATCCACATCAATTCAAACAGGTTCTGCGGCACTGTTCCTCACAAGTTGAAGAAACTGAAGCGCCTCTACGAATTGGATCTTAGCAACAATCGTTTCGCTGGGAAATTCCCAAACGTTGTCCTCCAAATGCCCAAGCTCAAGTTCTTGGATCTTCGGTTCAACGAATTCGAAGGTACTGTCCCAAAGGAGCTGTTCGATAAGGATTTAGATGCAATTTTCATCAATCACAACCGATTCCATTTCGAGTTGCCTGATAATTTCGGAAACTCTCCCGTTTCTGTGATCGTGCTGGCCAACAACAACTTCCATGGTTGTGTCCCTTCCAGCTTGGGGAACATGTCCAATCTAAACGAGATTATAATGATGAACAATGGGTTCATGTCTTGTTTGCCGCCGGAGATTGGGCGGCTGAGGAACGTGACGGTGTTTGATGTGAGCTTTAACCGCCTGGTGGGTCCTTTGCCGAACACCATTGGAGGGATGGTGAGCTTAGAGCAGCTCAACGTGGCTCACAATATGTTGTCTGGGGCGATTCCGCCGGCCATTTGTCAGCTTCCAAGGCTTCAGAACTTTACTTATTCGGATAACTTCTTCACCGGAGAGCCGCCTCAGTGTTTGTCGTTGCCGGCCTTTGATGATAAGAGGAATTGTTTGGCGAATAGGCCGGTTCAGAGGTCTCCTGGACAATGCCAATTGTTTTTGTCCAAGCCTATCAGGTGCAGTGCTTTTAAATGTGCTCCGTTTGTTCCTCCTATTCCTCCTCCACCTCCCCCTGTTTACTTGCCTCCGCCATCACCTCCGCCGGTTTATACACCTCCTCCTCCAGTTTACTCACCTCCACCACCAGTTAACTCTCCTCCCCCTCCACCACCATCACCACCTCCGCCGTCCTCTCCACCGCCTCCTCCTCCCTCACCTCCTCCACCCTCACCGCCGCCGCCATCTCCTTCGCCTCCTCCACCCTCACCACCGCCGCCATCTCCCTCGCCTCCTCCACCCTCACCCCCTCCACCCTCACCCCCTCCACCGTCCTCACCGCCGCCATCACCTTCACCTCCTCCACCCTCGCCGCCTCCGCCATCACCTTCACCTCCCCCACCCTCCTCGCCTCCGCCATCACCTTCACCTCCCCCACCCTCGCCGCCGCCGCCATCTCCTTCACCTCCCCCACCCTCGCCGCCGCCGCCATCTCCTTCACCTCCCCCACCCTCTCCGCCGCCTCCATCACCTTCACCTCCTCCACCCTCGCCGCCGCCGCCATCTCCCTCCCCTCCCCCACCTTCTTTGTCGCCTCCACCTCCATCACCAACACCGTCTCCAACACCTTGTGTCCGTCCCCCACCACCTCCACCACCAAATTCACCACCGCCCCCTATTTTCTACCCACCGCCGCCGCCACAGAACCCTTACTACGGCACTCCGCCGCCACCATTGTCTTCGCCTCCGCCGCCGCCAAATTCCCCTCCACCTCCATCACCTCCTCCACCTGCTTACCCCTACCTATCTCCGCCTCCTCCCCCACCTCCAGTTTACTTACCCCCTCCACCGCCACCATCTTCACCGCCTCCTCCACCTCCATGTATAGAACCACCACCGCCCCCGCCCCCTTGTGTGGAAAACCCTCCTCCACCAGCCCCAGCACCCTACAAACCACCACCATCTCCATCACCACCACTTATGCCACCGATCTCCTACCCATCCCCACCACCACCACCAATATTTTACCCATCGCCTCCACCGCCTTCACATTCGCCTCCACCGCCAACTATCTACAGAAGTCCACCTCCTCCGCCACCAGAATACATGGGGCCATTGCCACCAGTGACTGGAATCCCATACTCTTCACCTCCACCGCCGCCTTACTATTGATTCTTTTGAGAATTTCCTCTTCTAACCTTTCACCACCACCGCCTTCCAAAATCAATTCAAGTAAAGAAAAAGAAAAAAAACAAAATATTTCAGACTTTCAATTTAGCAGGGGAACACCACCAAACAGAAATTCTCGTGCTTCAGTTGGAGAGATTGAATAAAGAAGTTACAAAAGAAGGTTAATAGGGAGGGGCAAAATTTCAGAAGCTATCAACGGTTTGCGAAACTCCAAGTTGTATTCCAGCAAATGCAAAGGGGAGAATCTTCATACTTATTGCTACAATTGGTACTAGTGGTGAACAAGTTTGGTAAGAGACGGGGAAGAAAGTGTCTTATCGTTTTTTTCTTTTTCTTCTGATATTGTTATTCGAATTGTTGTTATGAAATTGAGTGAGATCCATATATGATTGGGAAAGAAATAAAAATTGAAAGTTATTAGAGAGAGATATTGCAGGGAAAAATTTGTATGTATAGCAGTCTGCTTGGTTTGGAGCAGTTTTATCTTTTTTTGTCTTATTTATATCATACTTGCTTCTCTTCTTCTTCTTCAGCTGATGGTTTTTCTGCAATCTTATGTTATATATGGATCATCATGATTCACAATGTTAATGTTAATGGTAGTTTGTGAGAAAGAGGAGGAAGTGAATGCTGATCTAGTAGCTATTGAAGCATTCCTGAAATGCAATGAATTTGTTGAGGGTTATTTATCTATTTTTCCTTGATTGGTGGCGGAGATTTTAAATTAGCGGGAGTTGAGGGTTGTTGATTGGAAATATCATAAGTGGATGGCTTGCATTTGCATTTGCATTTGCATTTGCATGTGCATCCCATTTTAGCATTTATGGTGGTTGGTGTTTTCAATTTATTATTATTTTTTATTTTAATGAATAAATAATAAAGAATAACAATAGCCCTGCTTTTTCATTTAATTGACCTCCTTTTTGGATTTTAGTTTTTACCATAAACTTGACTTTTCATTTCTGTTGAGGCCGTGAAGAATGGTATTCTTTGTATACCTAATAGGAGATTATTATTGCGATTGGGGGAAAACAAGCTTGGTAGTGCGATTGTTAGTTGATCTGCTCCATCCATTTCATATGACATTTATCTATGCTGTTAATTCAAATGAAAAAGCACATGGAGCTTTATGATAGTCTGAAGCAGTTCAAGCAGGATGACATCCCTTTGCTTCTTGCAAGGGATTATAAATTATAATGCAATCTTACATCATAGTGAGCCCTCCTCCACTCTTACAAATGGCTCAAGGCCTGAATTTTACATGGCTAAATAATCGTGAAGATGGTCTCATAGCTAGACGTCTAGATAGGGTCTTTGTTAATCTGGATTTGGCAGAGTTCGTTCCCGCTTAGTAAGTTGACCATTCTTCCTTGCAAGTCTTCGGTTCACTGTGCAACTCCTTCTACTGTCAAGAAAGCTAAGCCCTTCAAATACTTTAATTTTCCCGAGTCATCATCCAAGCTTCATGGTATTGTGAAACAGATTTGTTTAAACCTCATAAAGGTAACAAACCTTTCTATGTTATGAATGGAAAGCTTAGGGATTTGGAGGTGAGATTAAAATTACTTGTAACTTACTGGTTTATTGTTTTATATAGTATCTGAGATTGTTGTTTTACTGGTTACACTTGGTGCATACCATTGACCCCTCTTTTATTTGATTTCTTTGTTGGTTTCATTATGGGGTATGATTTTTTTTTTTTTTTTGAAAAAACCACATTTATTCATCTCCGATGGGACGGTTGAGACAGGTGAACCCCAGAGGGGATACAAGAGGTCGGGAAATCATGAAACCAATTTGAAGCTAGTCGATTATGACGAGCCTCGCGGGCAATCCAGTCAGCTAAGATGTTTTCCTTTCTTGTGATGAAACGGACCGAGATGGTGGGAGAAGCTGAGAGAATATCCGGGTTGAGGTTACAAGGGGGTTGATGGTGCAGTGTAGAGTACACGGCCGTGTACTGTGATACACGTTGTGTATCATAATACACGCCGTGTACTCACAATACACGCCGTGTACTCACAATACACGCCGTGTACCTTAACTGTAAAAGTTGCAGGAACTCGTCGAAATTGGCTGGTGCTGATACACGGCCGTGTGTTGTAGATACACGCCGTGTATCGTGCCCTGACAATAAAAGACGGATTTAGCACGAAAATCCATAACTTCTCATTCCTATCTCTCTCCACGAAAAGCCATTGATGAACCAGTTTTGAGCAAACTTCAGAGGGTGATTCCGGGAGCTGTAGAGGTCGGAATTGAGTTCCGTTTGTTGATATGAGTTTGTAGCGACGAGGAGAAGAGATCGCTAACTTCAATTCCTGGTTTCTGGGTGTAGGTCGCGGTCAGTGAGGAAGGTTAGGCTACGAGTTTGGAGTTGGGGAAACCGAGTTTCTGAGGAACTAGAAGACGATTAGAGTCTCGTCTTCTATTCCAGGTGAGGGTTTAGCGTTGTTAGGTAGTTTTGGATAGCATGAGGAGTTCTAATTTCGGCTTAGATGGAAGCTAGGACTTGCATGAAATTGATGAGTGTATAAGGGGTAAATCGTGCTGTGAAATGTGTTCTGTCTGGTTGTTGATTGTTGGGTTTGGGGAAATGGTAAGAAGTGAAATGCATAATGGTTTGACTTAGAAATGAGTGATAGGGCGGAATTGGGGAAATGTATGCAAATGATTCGATATGTTGTTTGTCAGATTGTGGCTGCAGGAGAATGACCCTACCAAAGTGGGGTCGTTCTGAAACAAAGGAACAGGTCAGTGGTTCCTAGACTCATGATATGGCTACCTCTGTACTTGCAGGTGGGGGTGGCCGGTGAGCTAGCCGATCACTCTTTGTGTGTAGTGTTGTATGAGTACGTGTGATGGACATGTTAAGGAACTGTGGAAGTGGATGGTGGATTGTGATTGGAAAGTGGATTCATGTGTGATGTGATGTTGTGTATAGATGTGTCGTGTTTGAACAGTATGAATTGTGAATTGTATGTGAAAGTAGAACCGAAAGGAGCCCACACTACTCCACCCGAGATACGGTTGAGTTCAGTCCGATTCACCGGGGTGAATCCCATGACGTGCAGTCATGGTGGTTGAGACCTCTGTTAAGGAAGGATCCCTATGGGATGCGTCGTGATAGCTCCGTGGAGGAAGGATCCCCTAGGGGATGCGTCGCGTTATCTCCCTGGTGAACCGCCCGGTCGTTGGTCGGGGTTCAACCAAATAAAAACTACTAATGCTAAAAAGCGTATAGCAGATCGTATTCCGAGGGCTTTCTATGATTGGTTACTTCAGAACTAGCAAAATACTCAAAGGTAAACACGTTGTGCGTGGTGTGAGTTCCACGACTTCTACTTCTAAGGAATGCAGAAAAATTAAAAAAAAATTAAACTAAAGCAGATTGAGAATTAGGGTTTGAAAACAAGGATGACAGACGAACTTAGACTTTGAATCCCCCTTCGTTCCCCAGAGCATTGGCAATCAACAGATCAGCGGATTTCGATTCTCATTCAATCAATTACTAAGACACCACCATAACTCCTTACCCTTAGGTTTAAGACCGGCAACGTTCGCTCTATCCGTTCTAACTACCAAGATTAACTAGTCGCCCGGGTACGGTCGCCTCTCGCAACGACTTAATTAATTGGTGCAATTACTGGTGATTAATGAGTTACTCTTGCAGTGAATTAACCCTAACCGGTTCCTACGAAAGGCACACTCCAATTATAAGGTTAATTGTTCAATTCGATGTTCTAAAGTAAGGCGAGCGTTCGCTTCTATCCTTAGCTTAACAAGAATCTAATCTAGGTGATCAATCCAGACAAGAAACATGAACAATGAAGAATGAATCAAACATGAAAAAGAACTGATTGAATTTCGAATCTAATCACCGCCGATCTGTGACCGCTTTAAAGCCCTGGGTCACTTAGGGTTCATCTAGTCTAAGCTCTAAAGGGTTTAGCTACTCATGATTATTATCAAAGAAACAAAGACAAGGAAAGAGTTCATCATTCAGAGGAAGAACAGAAAAGAATCTGAAAAACCTAATTTAGACGACTCTGGCAGACTTCGATCTTCGGTAAGTTACACTCCTAGCTCCGGTTCTCCGAGATGGAAGGGATGGCGTCACGATCTCTATCCGGCTCTTCGAACTCCAGCTCTTCGCTCCAGAACTTCAGAGAATTCTGATTCGAAAAGTTGTGTGTTTGTAAATTATGATTGTCTCCAATGCCTCCGGGTTTAGTATAAATACTTAACCCTAAATTAGCCGAGTCAGCCTAATATTTTCGCCGAATATTCCTTAAGAATTTCGGCGAAAATTCCTTTGAGTTCAGGGGCTGATTTCTCTGGTCTTGAATTTCGGTCCGAAGAGTTGATTAATTTCGCCGAAGACATGCTTTGACTCGGCACCAGTTGATTTGCACTATTGATTTCGCCGAAGATGCAAGCCTGTTTTCACCGAAAATGCAAGTGTGAATGGGCAGATTTCGGCTTGAACTTGATCGACTCCTTTGCTCGATTCCGGTTTGATTCCTCGAGGTTCCTACGCCTTAGACACGTCCATGGCTACGTTATTTGACGGCAAAAACCTGTGCTAACACAAAAACACTAGAAAACCATCAAATAGACCCGAAACGGGCCAAGGTAACACAAATGGCACGAGATAGGGCAATCGATTGAATATTCGTTATTCTACCCTAAAAACCATGTCTTAAGCAAAGAAATGTCGCTTAAATGAGGCTGATAATCACGTCAAATCGAGTGTCATCACTCCCCATGAGGGAAAGATCCTACGGGATATGTGGATGTGATGGCCGGCGGTGGTGGTGTGGACAACTCCTTGGCGCCTAATAACTCACCTAGAATGATTGTATGTGTTTGGATGTGCGTGTGTGTGTGATGTTGTGCTGTGGATGGCGAATGTGAACTGATTGTGATTCATGTGTTGTGTATATGTGTTGCTTCGATTATGTTATTTTTATGCTATGGTTTGTGGATGAGAATGAAGAACTGACATATGTGATCACCTAGACTGCTTTAGGATGTTAAAATCTGGAAAGGGTTAAGGTTAGGTCCCATTGTCGATGTCTTGTGCAGAGTTTAGGACCGCTCCATTGGTTTAGGACCACGTGTAGGTAAGCCCAGCGGGTTCACTCAATTTTAATAGGAAATTGATCCCTTTCTCCCTTTCAGGATCTCGTGGGTAGTGAGGGTGGTGTCAGTGTTCAGAATCGAGGGTGGATTTCTAGAAGTTCTGGACTGGAGCTATGAGGTGAAGACTGGAGCCTACTCGGAGTTGACTTTCCTTTATTTAAGTTGACCTTGGATATTTTGGGAGGGGTTTTTCATGGACTTATGTACCTTGGGTTTTATGTTGATTTCTAGAGATTCTACGATGGATTAGAATTGTACTCGGATTATGTCTTTCATGGTTTTATGGAGGCCTCCTTTGTTTGTTTTTCTTTAAAACTGTGGTTTCACTTTGATATTCGATTTGGATTTTACTCAGTAATACGCGTGACCGGTTCAACCATGGGTTTCATCGGGTTGATTCGAGATGGGTGTTACAAATTGTATCAATTATGCACGAATTATGCACCAATTTGACCTGACCGACCAGACTCCTCACACAGGATGTATATATTACAATGGGAACTCTTACTCTCTGTGTTTAAGGACGTGTTTCTACTCTCGATCATTTTCTGTTATCGAATTCTGTCATAGATTTGCATTTCGACCACATCTCCACCACTGTGACAACACGAGTATCTAGTCAAGATGGACTTCCCTGCTAGGACCGTAATGAAATCTACACTACTCGGGTTTATAATGAGATGGATGATGGGGATGAATGATGATGGCTTTGGTGCGGTGTAGCTTTCGACTGACTTCCCTCGAATCTAATCTATGGCTTCCTACCGTCTAACCAAACACGGGTGGAATGATGAACGCTCGTCCTATGATACCCTCAAGCAACCTAGCACTTATTCTTTTTCTTTACACGATTTTTTCTTTTTTCTTCTTTTCAACTTTTCTTTTGACTTCGTTCTTCCATTTGTAGGGAGAAGAACGTTTTATTGAACAACACTTTGAACTTTTTCTGATTTTCTTTTCTTAATCATTTTCTTTTTTCGAAATTTTTTTCTCTTTTTCTTTCTTTACAAATTTTTTCTTTTGTGCCGATTTTTCTTTTAGTTGCTAGAGGGGTTTACACGTCTGGACATATTAGCTAAGACCACCTGTTTAATGGCTATAGGCAGGTTACCACAAACCGACTTCCGGTAGGTCAATCTAGAACTACAACCACAGGGGATCAACGGGGAATGAAAGAAATGGGAAATGGCTGTAATGTATTATCGAACCGAAAGAACAGGCCAAGCTCAAGGGTCTAAACCTAGTGGATTTATCGTTTGGTAGGCTATATGGCTTAGTAGCTGAATCTAGGTGCCCCTATCCTTCTAGAACTCGTGTCATCGTGTGGTCTCGAGTAGGTCTCATGCAAATTCTAACTCATTCAAGTAAACAGAAAACCACTCAGAAAGAATTAAAATTGCGAGTTACGTGCAATGGATCAAAAGCTCACAGTTGGTTTGCTAGTCAGATTCGGTCATTTTCATGCAATCAAGGCTACAAACTACAAGTGTGATTTTAAAATTCTGTTCTGACCAGGCAATTTAGCATCAAAGCATACAAGTTGGTTCTCAAGTTCTAGGTTAAGCAGTCTAAGCATCATTATGAAAGTTTGAACAACAACTTAACATCAAAAATCAAGAACTGAGCCATTCTAATGCTAGAGAGACTGGAATGGAATCACGAGGCACACATAAAACACAATCAAGGGCAATCAAGTTCATGCAAGGTTCAGGTTCTCTAGCATCCTACCCCACACTTAAATCGGATTGTGTCCTCACAGGACTAATTCTAGAGTTCAGAGTGGAATGTAAGAACCTGGATGAGGACGGTTGATTTCAGAGGGTAAGCACGGATCCTGAGAGCGGAGGGAAGTGTAACAGAACCTGAAGCAAAGGGAGTCTACCGATTGCCTACAAAACAAAAACAAATGAAACATAAAAAGGAAACCGGGACAAGTGTCCCGGATCCACACAGAAAAAAAAAGTTGGACCGAAATCCGAAAAGAATAAATAATAAGAGGACACCAGAAAAGGAATACAACCCGATCACTGCTGGTCCGGTGAGCCGGGAGGTGGAAAGTGGAGAAATTCGCCGAGCTGGCGTTGCCACGCCATTTGTGCCTCATATCGCCGGTCGGCGCGGCGCATATGTTGCTGCATAATAGTCCATCGCGCCTCTTGAGTGGCGTTGTCGGTGATTCGCCACTCCTGCAGTCGCTCGTATAACTCTCCGACATCCGCGGGGTGGTGTTGCGGCTGTTGAGTATGCGCCGGATATGGCTCGGGGATGTGCGGCGGCGACTGGTGGATGTACCCTGCCTGATGGTGTGGCGAGGGTATATAATCATGAAACTCAGGCGGCGGCTGCGGCTGCTGCTCCTCAGCATCATCTTCTTCCTCTGACTCGACCACAGGTTGGAGTGGAGGATCAGCTGCTACATGGGGACTGAGGTCGAGTTCTAAGTCGTACTCAACCGCCAAGTCTCCTCCAACGGTCCGAACTGGATGTCGTGGAATGTGCGGGCCATACTCATGGCTGATGCCGAAGGAGATGATGAGCTGTCCTATGAAGTTACCTCCCAAGAGTTTGCGGGGTGGCGTCTTCCTCTTGGTCTTCTGCCGGAAGATGCGAGCCAGTACCCAACCGGGGTGGAGAGGGTAGCTCTCTCGGATGGCCCGGAGAAGCATGAGCTCCTCCTTGAGGATATGGTGGCGATCCTTATCTGGAACATATAAAAGCGACCTCCGCCAAACCATATGAATAAATTTATAGAGCGGGTGAGAGAGAGACTTAACTGAGTTGTTCGTCCCGAGGCGATCGCCAGGCACGCCTGTCATGTGGCTCCAGAGCGCGTTGTACTCCTCGTCGTCATCATCGTCGCCCTAACCTAGGTGATGATCGTGATAATGCTCATAGGGGATGCCGAGATGAGCGGCAAACTCATCGTAGGTGAGCTGCCTGTACACCCCACCAAGATAGAAGGTGATCACCTTCTGGCGTTGCTTCCTCTTGTGCTCATCCAGATCAAAGGTTGCCCAGAACTCCTAGAGGGCAATGTCTGGGAACTCGGCGGCGATGGTGGTCAGCTCGAGGAGACCAGCCGGTGCTAAGGCGTCATGCACGTTCCGGGGGTAGTCCTCATCATGATCGTGCAGGGACTCCATGGAGAGAGGGCGCACGTCAGCTCCCCGAACGTGCTGAATCTTCTGGAAGCACTCAAAATAGAAATCCGGTAGACGGACGATGGTGGGATGATATCCAGCATGGCGGGGTAGAGCAGGTGGTGGACCCAGAACAGCTGGTGTGACGGGAGCGGCAGCTCCTGAGCTCGAGGCGCCATCAAGTCGCGCCTTAGTCCTGCGCTCATAAGTGGTGTTCCTAGAACCAAAATGAAACCAGATTAGTCAACCAAAACCCTACCCCACACTTAGTAGAAAAACTCGATTTCACAAAGAAATGAGGGAAACTAAGTGGGGTAAGCAAAGCAGAGTAACCGGTAATCAAAGACAGTAAAATACATACTTAGGAACAGCCAGAGTCGGATAAGCACAATCAGAGTTCAAAAAGTCAAACCGACAGTTTGGAAGTCAACATTTAAGCATATCGAACCCTAATCATGGCAAGACTATCATAACTTGGAGAATGACGGTAAAATATGATCTCATATGGAAAGCACGAAAATATGAACGAGAATGAACACATCAGACAGCCAAATGATCACAGCAATTCAAAGTCAAACCGACATTTCTCACAAAAGTCAACATAACAAGGAATTAATCGTATGCATAGCAACATAAGCTCAAATGATATGAAAATTAAACATGGCACTCCCTAAGCATCCTAGAACAGTTCTATAAGTTCTGCTAAACCTAGTTCACACGAAACAGTCGGCACGCAAAACGAGGCAAACCGAAAAGTCAACCGAAAGTCAACCCCGACGAAATTCAGCAATCCATATGTCAAAAGATTCGTATCGAAAAGCTCTACAACTTACCTTGAATTCATGACTGCTAAAAATGAACGAGTTGAGAGGAATCGGTGAAAAACTTGAAAACTAGGTTTTCGGTGAACTGGAGCTGCAAAGCTCCGATTTGGACGTTCTAGGGCTCGTTGGGATCGTAAAAGGGAAGGGAAGGGAGCGGCGGCGGTCGGCGACGGTGGCGGCGGCGGTAAACGGCGGCGATGGCGGATTGAAAGAGGGGGTGGTCGGCGATTGTTTGAAAAAAAATAGGGGAGGGAGTTTTCGGTGGTATGAACGAAAATGAGTGAAGGAGAGAGAGGGAGTTAAACCAGATTTTAAAGGAAATATTGGGAGATTTTCAAAATTATTTTCGGCGAAAATAGGAGGGTGGTTTCGCCGAAAATATCAGTTAAAATGGACTGCCGGATTTGTGAAGGCGGTTTCGCCGAAAATGATAGTACGGTTTCGCCGAAAATATCAGTTCAAATGGCTTCGCCGAAAACAAAAACTTTTCGAACTGAAAACAATGAACAGGGAGATTGAGTTCGAAAATTGAAAATCGATTTCGCCGAAAACAGGGGTGGTTTCGCCAAAAATTTTGAACTGTTCGGGTTTTAAATATTTTCGCAAATTCGGCCAACTTCAGAAAATCATAGTTAAATCCACAAAAATCAGAACGACCTCAATCAACTTGCAACTGACTCTATGACATGCAGATTCTACACGAAAAATAATAAATCAAACAAACTGACACTTTTGGCTCTCCCGAACCGACTCTAAAATACCAAGTTCAACAAAATTAAAACAGACTCCAGCCGTGGGTTGCCTCCCACGAAGCGCTCTTTTATTAACGTCCTTGAGCTGGACGATACCTGGACGTATTAGGAGACATCCCAACTCAGATTCTCCTTCACGCTCGCGTCGGAGTTCATGAAGTATAGCTTCGGGACTTCTCCGGTAAACGTGAATCTCTTCCCGTTCGCATGTAGTAGCTTGGTACGTCCGTCGGGAAGATGATCAATGAACTTAAATGGTCTGAACAGCTCTCTAGAGAGGTCATCCTTCTTGAGTGTGACGATGGAAGGAATGAGGACTGTCGGTTTCTCTTTTTCTTTCTTCTTCGGCTTGTTATCACCAGGATCGGTGATCGTTAGTACTTCCTTAGGAGACGCTTTCGACTTCTCCTTCCATACTTGTTCCGACGCCGGTTTCTCGGAACGAAATGGTGGTGCAGTTGGCTCGATGGAAGACGATGGAATCTTTGGTCTCCAGACCATTTGGGTCTTCGTCTTCTTGTTCTTTCCTCGAGGTCTGCTCGGTGGTTTAGAAGAGGCTTGCAGTTCCTTCTTCTTCTTAGGTGGCTTCTGAACCGATATTTCTGGCTTCTTCTCGGTACCCTGGTTAATACCTGCAGCAACAACTGATCTAGAGACACTGGGAGAAGCATTAGTAACGGAGTTGACCGGAGTCAACCCCACCGTTTCAACTGCTAGGCAGTGAGATTCTTCATTCCTAGAGTCATATTTCATGCCATCTTTAAGACGGAACGTTTTCGTTTCTTTACCGACTCTTAAAGTTAAAGAACCATTTGGAACATTAATATTCATTCCAGTAGTAGCCATGAAAGGTCGACCTATGAGAATGGTAGCATCATCTGTACTAGTATCCATAATCACATAATCAGCTAAGAACGTGAACGGACCACATTTAGTGACAACGTCTTTAATCTCTCCCTTAGGGGTTTTAAGCGATCTATCAGCAAAGACGAGTTGCATACTAGGCGGTTCAAGTTCTCCTAGGTTTAACTTTTCATATAGACTCACAGGCATAACATTAACAGATGCTCCTAGATCAACTAAGCATCGTTCAATCTCAAAATCATTAATAACCAACGGCAAAGTAAAAGAACCGGGATCAGATAACTTAGCTGGATATGGAGAAACAAGTTTCTTAGCACGAATGTCAGGATATCCTTCCTTGTTCCCCTTCATGCCAGTCTCGATCCTTGCGTTTGGCAGTAATGCTCTAGGAAAAGGAGGCTTTACGACGTATGGTGCAAGAGGAGGATTTTCCCTAGGCGCCGGTTTCTGTTCCTCTTCTTCCTCTTCTTCCGGAGTTTCAGCGATCATGCGTAAAACAGAATAAGCATCAGCAATTAGGTTTGGAAGTTTTCGAGCAGTTACCATTTTAGCCTGTTCTTTTCTCGGGTTTGGCTCTGTCTGGCTTGGAAGCTGGCCAAATGGTCGACCAGATGCTAGCATGCTTGAGATGTTGTTCACGACTTGCTCAATTCTTTGTCCAGATGCTATCTGTTCTTGATTGAGAAGAGCTTGAGCCTTGAACTGACTGTCATGATCATCGAGTCTTGTGATGATCGGGCTGAGCTTCTTATCCAGGTCACTGACATTATTATCTCTTTGATGCTGCTGACCTGGATAGGTATTGTTAAGATATTGGTTCTGGCGATTGCCAGGAGCAGTTCCATAATTACCCGGATTGCGATGTGGCGGCTGGTAGACACCTGCCGGCGGATGGTTAGGCTTCTGATCCTGAGCTGGACCAGCCGGGCGGTTATTCTGGTTCTGGTTATGATTGGCACCAGCATTGTTGGGGGGTCTGTCTTGATAGTTCCCTTGCTGTCTGAAGTTACGGTAACCAGCATAACCATTCTGATTATTGACGAAGCCTTGTTGTATGAAATTTACCTCTTCGGCAGACCAGACTTTTGCCTTACCAAAATTCTGACAACGGCCTCCATTATGTGAGCAAGCTCCACACCACTCGCAATCAGCAACATAGACAGTAGCTGCCGATGGCTTGATCGGTGTGGTAGACTTCTTCAAATGCTTCTCTACCTCTGCTTTGATAGTAGCTTCGAGATCTAGCTTGCTCCTTGATCCTTCAGATTGTCGCTCCCAGTTCCTTGACTTGGAGGCAGAGTTTGCGAAGTGAAGAAGAGCAGCTTCAGGAGTGAGTGTAGTGCAATCCCCTTCAGCTAGAGAATTGACCCACTTGGCGGATTATTCTCGAAGTCCACGAGCGAAGATTTCAGCTAACTGCCTCTGCTCGAATCCATGATGAGGGCAGGTGTAGAGAAGTTCTTGGAAACGATTCCAAGTATCATATAAGCTTTCTCCTTCTTTCTGGGAGAATTTGGCGATGTTGTCCTTGATGGCGGTTGTTCTGGCCGGAGGGAAGTATTCTTCAACAAAGTCCTGAGCCAGAGTATCCCAGTTAGTGTAGTAGCCAGGTGGTTTGCCAGTAAGCCACCTCTTAGCAGCGCCTTTTAGAGAGAACGGGAAAGCTCTCAGACAAAGGGTGTTTTTGTCGAGGTTTCCGCTCTTAAAAGTACTGCAGAGATCAAGGAAGTCTGCAAGATGAGTGCACGGATTGTCTAGGGGCCTGCCTTCAAACTGTAAATCCCTAGAGATCATCGTCAAGAATGGGATCTTGATCTCATAGTCAGGATCTCCTTCAATGAGCGGAACGGCAATGGCAGATCGAACGCTAGTCGCGTTCGGCTTGTTATAGTCTGCTAGACTCTTCTGTGCAGGTGGTGGTGGCGGCGGTTGATCGCCATTTCGTGGTAATCTATCGCCCATGGTAGGAGATGGCGGTGGTGAAAGTGATGCGGTGTATGAAGCGGATGAAGAGTGCGGTGAAGACGGAGATGAGGAACTCTCCTTCAGTTCCTCGATCTTGATCGGGGTGATGAATGGATTGGATCTACCTTCCTTCAGAATCTGTGATCGTAGAGGTGTAGCAGAACTGCCTGGATTCCCTGCAATCTTAGCCTGTTCGGTTTGAGAGCGCGTCCAAGGACGGTGAGGCATACACCTGTAAACCTACAGATAACAAAGACAAACAAAACCAGTGTAAAATCGAAGTGGGTGGAAAAATGAAAGATGGAAAGTAGAAGAATAAATTGCCAGTTCTTCTTTCGAACAATCAAAAGAAGTCCCCGGCAACGGCGCCAATTTGGTGAACCGCCCAGTCGTTGGTCGGGGTTCAACCAAATAAAAACTACTAATGCTAAAAAGCGTATAGCAGATCGTATTCCGAGGGCTTTCTATGATTGGTTACTTCAGAACTAGCAAAATACTCAAAGGTAAACACGTTGTGCGTGGTGTGAGTTCCACGACTTCTACTTCTAAGGAATGCAGAAAAATTAAAAAAAATTAAACTAAAGCAGATTGAGAATTAGGGTTTAAAAACAAGGATGACAGACGAACTTAGACTTTGAATCCCCCTTCGTTCCCCAGAGCATTGGCAATCAACAGATCAGCGGATTTCGATTCTCATTCAATCAATTACTAAGACACCACCATAACTCCTTACCCTTAGGTTTAAGACCGGCAACGTTCGCTCTATCCGTTCTAACTACCAAGATTAACTAGCCGCCCGGGTACGGTCGCCTCTCGCAACGACTTAATTAATTGGTGCAATTACTGGTGATTAATGAGTTACTCTTGCAGTGAATTAACCCTAACCGGTTCCTACGAAAGGCACACTCCAATTATAAGGTTAATTGTTCAATTCGATGTTCTAAAGTAAGGCGAGCGTTCGCTTCTATCCTTAGCTTAACAAGAATCTAATCTAGGTGATCAATCCAGACAAGAAACATGAACAATGAAGAATGAATCAAACATGAAAAAGAACTGATTGAATTTTGAATCTAATCACCGCCGATCCGTGACCGCTTTAAAGCCCTGGGTCACTTAGGGTTCATCTAGTCTAAGCTCTAAAGGGTTTAGCTACTCATGATTATTACAAAAGAAACAAAGACAAGGAAAGAGTTCATCATTCAGAGGAAGAACAGAAAAGAATCTGAAAAACCTAATTTAGACGACTCTGGCAGACTTCGATCTTCGGTAAGTTACACTCCTAGCTCCGGTTCTCCGAGATGGAAGGGATGGCGTCACGATCTCTATCCGGCTCTTCGAACTCCAGCTCTTCGCTCCAGAACTTCAGAGAATTCTGATTCGAAAAGTTGTGTGTTTGTAAATTATGATTGTCTCCAATGCCTCCGGGTTTAGTATAAATACTTAACCCTAAATTAGCCGAGTCAGCCTAATATTTTCGCCGAATATTCCTTAAGAATTTCGGCGAAAATTCCTTTGAGTTCAGGGGCTGATTTCTCTGGTCTTGAATTTCGGTCCGAAGAGTTGATTGATTTCGCCGAAGACATGCTTTGACTCGACACCAGTTGATTTGCACTATTGATTTCGCCGAAGATGCAAGCCTGTTTTCGCCGAAAATGCAAGTGTGAATAGGCAGATTTCGGCTTGAACTTGATCGACTCCTTTGATCGATTCCGGTTTGCTTCCTCGAGGTTCCTACGCCTTAGACACGTCCATGGCTACGTTATTTGACGGCAAAAACCTGTGCTAACACAAAAACACTAGAAAACCATCAAATAGACCCGAAACGGGCCAAGGTAACACAAATGGCACGAGATAGGGCAATCGATTGAATATTCGTTATTCTACCCTAAAAACCATGTCTTAAGCAAAGAAATGTCGCTTAAATGAGGCTGATAATCACGTCAAATCGAGTGTCATCACTCCCCATGAGGGAAAGATCCTACGGGATATGTGGATGTGATGGCCGGCGGTGGTGGTGTGGACAACTCCTTGGCGCCTAATAACTCACCTAGAATGATTGTATGTGTTTGGATGTGCGTGTGTGTGATGTTGTGCTGTGGATGGCGAATGTGAACTGATTGTGATTCATGTGTTGTGTATATGTGTTGCTTCGATTATGTTATTTTTATGCTATGGTTTGTGGATGAGAATGAAGAACTGACATATGTGATCACCTAGACTGCTTTAGGATGTTAAAATCTGGAAAGGGTTAAGGTTAGGTCCCATTGTCGATGTCTTGTGCGGAGTTTAGGACCGCTCCATTGGTTTAGGACCACGTGTAGGTAAGCCCAGTGGGTTCACTCAATTTTAATAGGAAATTGATCCCTTTCTCCCTTTCAGGATCTCGTGGGTAGTGAGGGTGGTGTCAGTGTTCAGAGTCGAGGGTGGATTTCGAGAAGTTCTGGACTGGAGCTATGAGGTGAAGACTGGAGCCTACTCGGAGTTGACTTTCCTTTATTTACGTTGACCTTGGATATTTTGGGAGGGGTTTTTCATGGACTTATGTACCTTGGGTTTTATGTTGATTTCTAGAGATTCTATGATGGATTAGAATTGTACTCGGATTATGTCTTTCATGGTTTTATGGAGGCCTCTTTTGTTTGTTTTTCTTTAAAACTGTGGTTTCACTTTGATATTCGATTTGGATTTTACTCAGTAATACGCGTGACCGGTTCAACCATGGGTTTCATCGGGTTGATTCGGGATGGGTGTTACAAATTGTATCAGAGCCTGGTTAGTTGCTGCTATATTGATTGATCGTCTTCTCTCTTTGGGGAGTAATTAACCTCGTTGAGAGAGGGGATGAGACATCGGTACAAGACCAGACCGACTATCCATGGGTTTTCTTTAACACTGTTTTCAACGGGTGGGAAGGTTTGAAACAAGTGATGAGTTGAGTTGTTTGAAATTTTCTTGGAAGGTCAATTGAATTGTCTAAATGTCCACCTGTAGTGAATCCAGTTAAGCGAGGGGAAGTAGGTCCACCGGGAACTCGGAGATTGGGAGAGTAGCTCCTAGGTTTCAGCCAAGCTTGTTGAAATGGTGGAACTTTGGAGAGTTCAATGGGGAGGTGGCTGATCATGAGGTTGCGGAGTAGTGGCTTCAGGAGTACGAGTACAAGTTCCTGCAGATGGGACTTGATGAGGAGCTGAGGGTGCAGACAATGACCTTTCTCTTTAAGCGTCATGCCTTGAACTGGTGGAAGTCGATGTCGCAGAGTCGGGTGGTTCCGCCAGAGATGGACTTTGAGGAGTTTGTTGATGAGTTCCGTGATCAGTTCTGTCCTGACCTCTAGCGCGAGGAGAAAGCCAAGGAGTTCATGAGTTTGGAGCAAGGTGAGAAGTCTGTTTTTGCGTACTACATAGACTTCACCTCTCTCCCTCTAAGTGATACGACGAGCGGACTAATCGAGAGAGGAATCTCATTAGTAGGTTCAAGAGTGGATTGAGGGTGGAGATTCAGGAGGGTGTCACTACCGCTGACTTGAGGAGCTTGGTGATGGTGAAGGCGACGACGCTAGAGAGAGAGAGAGATTAGAGAATAAAAAGGAGGAAAAGAAGAGGAAGGCGTCGGCTCAGTCTTCTCCATCGGTCACTCATAGCCACCCGACTAAGAGAGCTCAGTCGTCCTTTTTGGGGCAACGGAATGTGCAGTCTGCTCCGTCCCGTTGGGGTCTCGTGTGTGACACTTGTGGCTGCCTGGGCCACAAGAGTGCGGAGTGTAGAGGAGCAGGATCGGTGCATAGGGGAGGAGCATCATCGGGGCTCCCTATGTGTGGCACTTGTGGGAAGCCTCACTTTGGGGTGTGTCACATGCTTAGACCTGCTCCGGTGACTTGCTACACTTGTGGCCAGCCCGGCCATAGGAGTAACTTCTGTCCGAGGAGGAGTGCAGCACCAGCTCAGTCTGTCGGATCGGTGTAGGGATCGAGAGCTCCGTCTAGGAGTTTTGGGGGTCGAGGTGGAGGCAGTTTCGGACGAGGAGCTGTGAGTGCTGGTAGGGGAACCGGAGCAAATGTCATGCCTGTTGGAGCTGGAGGAGAGCAAGGTAGACTCTATGCTCTTACCAAGGGGGAGGCGGAGAATGCAAACGACGTGGTGACCGGTATGATCTCTATTCTGGATCTTTCCGTTTACGCATTGTTTGATTCGGGCTCGACCCATTCTTTTATTTCTGAGAGATGCTTGAGTAGTTTGGGTGTTGTAGCCACTAGTTTGGGGACTAGTTGGGGAGTCAGAACTCCTTTGGGGACTTCTGTTCGGGTAGATAGTGTGTGGAGAGGCTGTAAGGTGTTAGTAGGAGGTGCAGAGTTGGAAGCTGATTTAGTGGTGCTCCCTTTTAACGAGTTTGATGTCATCCTTGGCATGGATTTGTTGGCTAGACATGGAGCTTTGCTCAATTGTCAAAAGAAGGAGGTAGTGCTTCAGGTTGAGAGATTCGGTCAGGTGGTGTTTAAGGGTGTTAGGAAGAGGGATTCAGCACCGATGGGGTTAGTTTCGGTGATGCAAGCTTTTTCTTTGATCCAAGAAGGGTGTGAGGCTTTGTTAGTGCAAGTGTAAGTTTAGCAGAATGAGGAGTTGGAGAAGGTGCGGGTAGCTCGAGAGTTTGCCTATGTGTTTAAAGATTTACCAGGTGCACCGGTCGAGCGTGAGGTGGAGTTCAACAAAGAGTTGGTTCCTGGAACCGCTCTAATCTCCATCCCACCTTATCGAATGGCGCCGGCGGAATTGGAGGAGTTGAAGGAAAAATTGCAAGAGCTCTTGGATAAGGGATTCATCTGCCCAAGTGTATCCCCGTGGGGAGCACCGGTGTTGTTTCTGAAGAAGAAGGATGAGACGATGAGAATGTGCATTGACTATAGGCGGTTGAATAAGGCAACGATCAAGAATCGTTATCCGTTTCCAAGGATAGACGATCTCTTTGATCAATTGCAAGGGGCTGAAGTGTTCTCAGAGATATATTTGAGGTCGGGTTACCACCGTTGAAGGTGGAGGACGGGTCGGTGCCGATGACAGCCTTTAGGACTCGTTACGGGCAGTATGAGTTCCTTGTGATTCCCTTCGGTCTCACCAATGCTCCAGCCGCGTTCATGGCCCCCATGAACAAGGTTTTCCATGAATACTTGGATAAGTTCGTGATAGTGTTCATCGATGACATTCTCATCTACTCCAAGAATGAGAAGGAGCATGAAGAGCATTTGAGGATCGTCTTTCAGAAGTTGAGGGAGCAGCAGCTTTTTGCCAAGTTTGCGAAGTGTGCTTTTTGGTTGGAGGAGGTGTTGTTTCTTGGTCATGTGGTTTCTAAGAGGGGTGTGGAGGTTGATCCGAAGAAGATCGAGGCGGTGGTTAATTGGTCACCACCTAAGGATGTGTCGATACTTAGGAGCTTTTTGGGTTTGGCTGGTTATTATCGAAGGTTTGTTGAGGGATTCTCTACCATAGCTTCTCCTCTACATAAGTTGTTGAGGAAAGAGTCGAAGTATGAGTGGAGTGAGGCGTGCCAGAAGAGCTTCGAGGAGTTGAAGAAGAGGTTGACTTCAGCTCCGGTGTTGACCTTGCCGGTGGAAGGTGGCGAGTATGTGGCGTGCTCATGCAGAATGGGAAGGTTGTTGCTTATGCCTCAAGTCAGCTTAGAGTGCATGAAGTGAATTACCCGACGCATGATTTGGAGTTAGCGGCGGTGGTGTTCGCCTTGAAGTTGTGGAGGCATTATCTATACGGTGAGACGTTCAAGATCATGACCGATCATAAAAGCCTTAAGCACCTTATGGATCAGAAGGAGTTGAATAGTAGGCAGAGGTGTTGGGTAGAGCTCTTGAAAGACTACGATTGCACCATTGATTACCAACCTGGTAAGGCCAATGTAGTAGCCGATGCCTTGAGCTGGAAAGAGTTGGTTGACCTTAGAGCTTTAAGAGTAGAGACGCAAATGGACGATGTTGGAGGTTTGCTTGCTAAGATTAGCATCTGACCCATGTTGAATGATAGGATTGGTGAGGAGTAGTTTAAGGATGCTACTTTGGTGGCTATTCGGGAGGAAGTTGAGAAGGGGTTGGATAATGGGTTTGAGGTGGCCGAAGGGTTAAGTGCGAAGGCCGAGTGTGTGTGCCGGAAGTGGAAGAGTTGAGGAAGGAGATCCTAGAAGAGGCTCATTCTTCGATGTATGCTATGCATCCTGGTATGACCAAGATGTATCATGATCTGAAGTTGAATTTTTGGTGGCCGGGAATGAAGAAGGATGTAGCTTGGTTTGTGTCGACTTTCCTGATTTGCCAAAAGACGAAGGCGGAGCATAGAGCTCCGGGTGGGTTACTGCAATCTCTACCAATTCCGGAGTGGAAGTTTGCATACATCACCATTAATTTTGTGTCGGGCTTTCAACCGACTAGAGAGGGGAAGGATGTCGTGTGGGTTATAGTAGACCGCTTGATGAAAGTTTCTCATTTCATACCCATTTGGTTTAAGCCGAGCGTGGAGGAGTTAGCCAAGTTGTATATAGAGGAAGTGGTGAGATTGCATGGAGTTCCCCAATCCATCGTCTCTGATCGGGATCTGAGTTTCACATCCCATTTTTGGGAAGGGCTGCATACGGCGTTGGGAACTAAGCTCAAATTCTCGACGGCGTATCGTCCTCAAACAGAAGGTCAATCGGAGAGGACGATCCTTACTTTGGAGGAGGAGTTGAGGAGTTATGCTATGAAATTCCAAGCTCCTTGGACTGAATTACTTCCATTGGTTCAGTTTGCCTATAACAACTCGTACCATAGTAGTCTGACGTCCGCGCCGTTTGAGGCCTTGTATGGGAGGAAGTGTAGGACGCCCTTGTGTTGGGACGAGGAAGGTGCTAGAGTGCTGTCAGGTCCTCAATTGGTTCAAGAGATAGCTGATCGTGTTAGGATTATTAAGGATAAGCTGAGGGCGGCTCAAGATAGGCAAAATTCTTATGCCGACGGTCGTGCTAGGGAGCTGAATTTTGATGTCAGTGAGAAGGTGTTTCTGAAAGTGTCGCCATGGAAAGGGCTAATGCATTTTGGTAGGAAGGGTAAGTTGGCACCTCGTTACATCGGTCCGTATGAGATCTTAGCTAAGTCGGGTTTGGTTGCTTATGTGTTGGCATTGCCAAGCGAGCTTGAAAGGATACACAATGTGGTCCACAGGAGTATGCTTAAACGGTACCATGGTGATCCCTCACATGTGATTGAACTGGAGGAGGTGGAGATTGAGCAAGACCTGACTTATGAGGAAAAGCCGGTTGCGATAGTAGATAGGCAAGTTCGGGTTTTGAGGAATAAGCAGATTCCCCAGTTCAAAGCGGTATGGAGGAACCATGAGAGTGAGTCGGCTACTTGGGAGACCGAAGAGAGTATGAGGAGACGGTATCCGGAGTTGGTGGAATCTTATGCTCCAGGTATTGCTTTCCTTTAATGTTTTCTTGTGAATGCTCGTTTGTGTGTCGGTTCTAAGGGAGCTAGGTGTGCTTGGTGGCGGTGTGGTGTTGGGAGTGTTAGGAATTGGTGTGGGTTTGTTGAGTAGTTCTAAAGGTAGGGTTGTGGTGTTGTCGTTAGGAGTTTTGGAAGTCAATATGATGCTCCCCAAATCCAATCATTTCCACCTGAACTAGTAGCACGAAAACGAGATGTTACAGAGGTCATGGGTTCGAATCACACCAAAATCCAAAAACAAATCTGTGAGGGCTTAGCCCCAAGGCAGACAATATCTTGTTATAAAAGGTTGGGATGTTATAGTACTTGAGTTGCTGAGGGGTTGGGAGACCCCTAAGGATTAGTTCGGCCCATAGTTGGCCCCCGTGATTTCTCTCAATTTCAATAGGAAACTGATCTCCCTCTTAGTTTCCCCTTTTTCAGTTAGAAGTACTTGGTTAGCGGAGCTTGGAGCAGTAGTGCTAGCAGTGGAGTTGAGCTTTAAGACGAAAGGCTGTTACTGAGGAATTTTTTAGTAAATCCAATCGATTCTTTAGTAAACCCAAGAGATCCTTTAGTAAATCCAAGCGATCTTTTCGTAGGCGTTTGCCCCCGATCCAATCGGGGAGTTCGGATTGATTATAATAACATGAGTTTAATTAGTCGATTTATTAGTGAACAAGGAAAAAATAATTCACTAAGGTTAATAAATGGTTAGACTTAAGTTTGTTCTCCCGTTGTACTTGAATTGTTGAGGGGTTGAGAAACCCCTAAAGATTAATTCAAGGGTCAAAATACTCAAAACGTCCTGAAACTATAGGGTGGGTTACAAACTCGTCCTAAAACTTTAATTCGTTACAGAGTGGTCCTATTACTATGAAATGTGTTACAGATTAGTCCTAATGACGTCATGTACTTTTTCAGCCATTTCACCACATCACCGTTGACATGTCACCAAAAACATAATTTAAAATTCAACAATCTAATTCAAGGTCTTCCCCTCTTTAACATGTCAATGTTGATGTGGCAAAATGGCTGGAAAAGTACACTGATGACCTCATTAGGACTACTCTGTAACTCATTTCAAAGTAATAGGACCACTCTGTAACGGATTAAAGTTTTAGGACAAGTTTATAACACACCCCATAGTTTCGGGACGTTTTAAGTATTTGATCCTTAATTCAACACATAGTTGGGGCATGTGGGTTCACAATCCCCCCTTTCTCTGCCTTTTTAATTAGAGATGGAGTTGAGTAAAGCTGTGGAACATCAGTGTTGATAGTGGAGTTGAACTCAAAGACAACCAGGGTGAATGTTGGATTTGGTTTTGTTAATTGTGAGCTCTCCTTTTTATTTTAGATTATGTCATTGTATGTTAATTTATATTATTAATTTTTGATTTTATGTTTTGAATTGAACAGTAGCAATGGTTCTTAGTGTAACAATTGGTTAGACCATGGTGGTATGGTATCCAATGCAAGTGTAGAGTTACGTAACCACGATTTCAAAATAGTGTTTCCATAGTGCAAAACCTTGTTTCCGTAACATTTGACAAACTTCTCACAGTGCGGGATTTCTTCCCCTCTTTTTTATGATTAGGTGTGGATTTGAACATGTGACATCTTTTGTAGAGGTGTAGTTACTTCACCGGTAGACTACAAGGTCTTCCCCTCTTTCTAATGACCTCAATTTACATGTAGCATTGTAAATCTACTTTATGTCTGGTTGAGGCTTTTCAGGATTCGTGTACATGTATTCCACGTCTTATCTTGGATGGCTTTACTTGAGGCAAATATTGATCTCATAAATATTCCAATTGATCATCATAAATAGCATCTCATCTCCTGTGTCCATCTTGATAACCAGTTAGTTGATAATTGTGTATTCCTCTAATGATGGTCAGAAAATAGTTTCCACACACTCCTAATTTAACTTCAATATAAATGGACATTCATATTTTTTGGTACCTGTATTTTTCCACTTCTCAATTCCTTGATTTGCCTTTCTACATCGATATTTCCCAGCTCTATCACAAGTAATGTAGAAATAAGCTAGACCTATCCCAACCATTGACCGTTGTAAAAAGGAGATAAGAAAATATTTAAACTACCAAGGTATAAAAGGATCGTATTCTCAAGGTTTCTATCTACAGCTACTCAAGTATGCAGTAATGCTAGACACAATCATATGGAGATTGGCATTCTGCGCATTTCTAAAACTTAGATAAAATAAAAAAAGTGAACACACTAGGTGATAAATAAAATGTCGAGAGAAAGTTGGTTTCGATTCAGACAAACAAGGGCTTAGGCAAGAATACCCCTAGGATACCAAGACACGGTCAAGACTCAAACTATATCCAGGTTTTAGTACACTTCATTTTGTTATTCACCAATTGTTGTGGTTCCTAGCCCTAAGGCCTAAGTTCAAGCATCTTCGCGTCAATGAACTCGCTACCTAACTACCTCCCTAGACCGAGTTGTCACTTCTTGCATCTAGGACCTAGCTGGCGCTCTAAGTGAAATCTATGAACAATGTTTAATGATTGACTATCTTAATTGAACCTCTATCAAGTGGAACCTATCATACTATTAAATAACTTTGTTGTCCTAAGACTAGGCGTTCTGTCGAAGCAAACCTAAGTCCTAAAAAAATCCAAATCAAGGTGATCATTTACGATAAAAGTTACAATAACCTTTGAATTAAATATAAATCTTGGTCAATTCTTAATCACACACGTATCCTAGAACACTTAGGGTTCATCTAATGTAAGCAAACAAGGTTTAGCTACTCATAACTACAAAAGAAAAATCAAATGTCACATTGAAGCTCATGAAAGTATGGTTAGAAAAAAAAAATTTGAAAAATCTAATCTTTCTTGGAAACTTTACAACTTCAATCTTCTAATCTTCAATCCAATCGAGCAGGAATGAGGGCTGATGAATCCTTTGCACCAAAAATCCAAATTCTCCCCCAAAGATTGCATATGCCTAGCTCTCCTTCGTCCAAGTTTGTCTAAAACGAGATCTGATTGAAAAACACTTAAATAGAGCTTATAAACAGGTCCAAGATGACGAGGCAGAAAAACACACTTTCTGGCCACATTCCTCAAATTGTGCGCGAGAGATAATCCTAATTGTGTCGCACACTTTCTACCTCTTTTTTGTCACACATTTGGCCTCTTCTGCCTCTAACTCCTGTTTCCAACTCATACTATCTCGATTTTTCCACATGCTTCATACTACTCGCCCTAGGTCCCTAGTTGATGCATGACACCTGCATACTAACACAACCGCTAATAACAACATCAAATGAACCCAAAACTGGTCAAGGTAACTTAAACACACGAATAGACAAAGGTAAACAAAGTCACCTAAACTACCCCAAAAAGTAACACAAAGTGCATGCTATGTCATATAGAATTATGAGATAATGCGGTCAATCTAGTGTCATCATTGATCTACAAGTGGCTACAATACCTTTTTAGGCCCCAATTTAATTTCATAGTTAAACCGATAGTAGAGGATTGTCTCCCGGTCGTCGACAGAGGCCGAGTACAGGGCATTGGTTACAATAGCATCCAAACTCAATGGCTCCCGTTACTTCTATAAGAAATCAGATACCCACTCACTATGCCTCTGACTTTGTGGTGTGACAATATTGTTGCGACCCATCTGTCTACGAATCCCATATTTCACTCATGCTCTAGACGTCTTGAAATTGACTTTGATTTTGTTCGCGAACGAGGTGTGGATTGAAGTCTTAACGTATCGTATATCTCCTCCACGGATTAGCTCGTTGATGCTCTCACCAAGCCTCTTTCCACGACATAGTTCACTCTTCTTCAGTCCAGGATCAAAGTCCAGGAGCCTTTTGACTTGTGAGAGGGTTATGATAATATATGATTAGTTATGATTAATTATTATTGTATAGAATATTTTTTGATTACGTGTATCTTTCTTTATGATTATTTTTTGTAATATAAGTAATTATCTTTTACTTAATATTTTACTATAAATAAACAATCACAAGACCAAGGTTGACATGTGAGTTTCTTAAACCATCTTCAATGCTAAATGTCAAATTGCTATTTTAAATTGTCAAATTGCCATATTTAAGTATAATCTAACCCAAATCTTTTAGTTGCAAATATTCGATGAATTCTTGTCCAAAAATCAGCCCCACCTTGATCATTGTCAACGATCTCATCCTCAGAAACTTCGACCCAAGTTTTGGCCAATGCTTCATCCTCGGCTCTACTCCAATTTGGACCTCGTGTTGTCATCTTTAAGAATTTGAGAGAGTTTTGTAGTGATAGATGAAGTTGTGTTTGAAGTAATGAATTTTGTGTTTGAAATGTGTAATATATATAATAAAATGAATAAGATTAAATAATATTAAAAAAAATATTGTTGGTCAAATGTATTCGTTGGCCAAAATATAGCTGTTGCATGTATCATTTCATTCCCATTTCTTTTTTTTTTTTTACTTAGATAGCTCCGCGAGGAGAATCAAGGTAGTAAGCAGTAAAATAACTACAATCTACCCAGGGCGTGAGGACTACCGGCAACAGCCCTGGGAGATATCTAAGAGCCAAACGTGCCACAGAATGGGCGGCCCTATTTGCTGAACGGCGGACCGAAACAGCTTGAAGCTTGGACTGGCGCCCAACTACCGGATGACCTCCTGAATGATAATCCCACCACTAGCTCTTGAGCCGTCTTTATCGCAAATAGCTTTGGAGACCAATTCTGCATCTCCTTCAAAGTCAACCTGAAAAAGACCAGCGGAGACACACCAAGCAACTGCATCTCTGCAAGCCAAAAGTTCAAGAATGAAAGAATCTGAAATACCTGGGTAAGGAGATCCTACAGCATGGAGAATTATGCCTGTGGAAGAGCGAAGTACCCAGCCCGTGGCCCCACCATGAGGGGTTTGCACTACTCGATGTCAGGAGTTGAGCAGTTGGTTGGAGACGGAAATGGAGGGAGAGAGAGCATAGGGAGTGAAGAACTGTTGAAGAAGAGCGGATCGGAAGGAGATAAAGTCGTAAAAGCAGAAATCGAAGAAAGAAACTGTCGGAGAAAGGATATCCGACAGACTGGATCACTCTTCTATCTTGAGAAGAAGGCTTGGGAATAACGCGGTTATTGCCAACCTCTATTTTCGCCTTTCATTCATCTTTCTTTCCGGTGACAAACAATTCTAAGCGTAGTTACTCCCTTCTTCAACTCCGGGAAACTCTATCGCTTTGCCCTCAGATTTGATACCGATCCAACCATAAAGGATTTAATTTTCTTTGAGTCGACTTTCTCATCCATTATCACATTTGTTTCACTTTGGATCATTTGAGCGGTTACCAATTACCCACCTTTGAGAGTAGCTATTAATATTCTTTCTATCTCAAAATTAGGAATGGATGCAACCATTTTTATGAAAAGAGAGAGGAAATGGGTGAGTGAATGTGAATCCACAACCCTTCTTCCCATGTTAAGGGCCACGAATGAACTGCAAACTGCAGTTTTCAACATGCTGCCAAATTGTTAATCTTAAATTTCAGGGGATAAACCGCCTTCCCAACCCACAGAGGGTGGGATAATGTCGGATTAAAACCGATATAGAAGGCAGAGGCCTTGTAACGGATCATGAAGATCCAATAATACAGAACCAGACGATGGAACGCTATCCAAGGTGTCAAAGAAAACTCGCGGACGTCGGAGTCTTCTACAGTCCAAGGGCCATAAACGCCTCTGTAAGTCTGGGAGGTGTCGCTACCGGCGGCCTTGCAGTTGAGAGTTCCATTTCGTTGATGACGGGACGGAGAAGAGTTGCGTCAAAATCTGGCTATGCTTGGTTAGCATTCCCTTCTCAGTTTTTGATTTTAAAACTACTTATACTTCCATATATTGCTAAAGTGATCGGAAAACCACAAAAAATATATACAAAAGTCCCAGCCCATTTCTATTTCATTTCCATTAAAGTAACTTTAGTGGTGGGTCCAACTCACTACCACAAAATAGCAATTTGACAATTTGTTGTTTTAAATTTGACAATGAAATCACTTTAATTTGACAATTTGGCAATTTGACAATGTGCATTTGTAGAAGGTTTGGTGTTCAATAATAGCAATTTGGTCATTTGATAGAGAGCATTGGAGATGATCTTAGGGACTAAAACAAGGAAGTTATGTGGTGGAGTCTCATGACTTAGGTGATTGTATCTACAATAAATAAAATAGGATAATATTTGAATAATATAGCAAGTTAGCGGTGAGAGTCGGTCGGTTGACTTAATAACCAATAAATGTCATTCTATTAAAAAATTTACAAACTTATGAACTGTTAACTGACCGACCAACTTTGATTGGTTACGTCGGTTTCAGTCAAAATAACCATAATATGAATAAAGTCAGTTAAAATTTATTTCAGTAAAAAATTAAAATATTTAACCAACTAACTGACTAACTTATTTATAATTTAATCATTAACCAACCAAAGTCGATCTATTAATCAATTTTAACGATTAACTTAGGTAGTGGAGAATGAGTAAAGGAGCAGTTGCGAATCTCCAAATGGCAGACAGAATCGGACAAGGTGGACTTTAGTAAAAGCCGGCAGCCATGGTTAAAGATTTAAGAAAGCTTGTTTTCATGGTTTTCTATTTATTTACCGTTTGTACTAGTATTTTATTTTTTACTTGTTTTGTTTTTCATATATAATTTGGAATAAAAATTTACAAATATAAATAAGAAGTGAGTGATACTGTTGACACATAGGAATCTCGTGTAGACTGTTAATTGATTGATTGTCCCATTTTCCAGCAAATAATAAATAATCAAAATGAAAATAGGGGAGGCTAAGAGGGAGAGAGTAGTCATTTTCAAAATGCCAAAAACAATATGGAGAGGGAGACCCCTTTCAGCGTACGCGTCACTAAGTTTTTGCATTCTGGAGACAGATGTTTTCCTCAATCTAAAGGAATTATACCAACATATTATAAACCTTTTTTTTTTTTTTTTAATCCGGCTGGTTTGCCAAAAATATATATATTTTTATTTTATGTAATAACAAGGATATGAATTCTAAAATTGTAAAACCATTAATTTATTTTGATTTATTTTTATGACTAATTTAAAGTTGGACTAAATTAAATTCTAAATAAGCTTCATGATTTCCAGATTATAATCACTTAGGGTACGTTTGGATAGATGTATTTGCATTTGGGATTTGGTATTTGGTATTTCAAATACCAAATTTAGTGTTTGGATATAAATAAGAAAATGTATTTATATTTGGGTCAAATACACCCTTGAATTTGAGCTTGTTAAATCATGAATTTGAAATACCTTTTAAAACCTAGTGATTTGAAATTCACATCAAGCATAATCAATTAATGGGTCATATCTCAAGGATAATTAAAATAATAGCATATTTAAGTATAGAAACTTTGTCGACATTTTTTTTTCGCCAAGAGTTTTGTCACAAGATTTCCGTCGCCAAAATTTTTACCGCCAAATTCTACCATTTAGGGTTTAAGGTTTTGCCGCCAAATTTTTTTCGCCAGATTCTACCGTTTAGGGTTTAGGTTTCCGCTGACAAAAAATTTCCGCCAAATTCCACCGCTTCGGATTTAGGGTTCCACCGCCAAATATTTTTGGCCAGATTCTACCATTTAGGGTATAGGTTTTCACAACCAAATTCTACTCTTTAAGGTTTAGGGTTTAACTGCCAATTTTTTTCATGAAATTTCACTCTTTAGGGTTTAGGTTTTCGCCGCATAATCTTTTCTGCTAGATTTTACCGTTTAAGGTTTAGGGTTTCGCCGCCAAATTTTTTCCATAAAATTCCACTCTTTAGGGATTAGGGTTCCGTGTCCGCCGCCAAATTTCACGCTTTAGGGTTTAGGAATCCGCTGCAAGATTTTACTGTTTAGGGTTTAGGTTTTTCGCCACCAAATTTTTTTCCGTCAAATGCTACTCTTTCTTTAGTGTTCCGCCGCCAAATTGTTTTCTTCAAATTCCACTCTTTAGGGTTTAGGTTTTCGCCGCCAAATTTTTTCTCCAAATTCCACTCTTTAGGGTTTAGCATTTCGCCTCCAAATTTTTTCCGCCAAAATCCACTCTTTAGGGTTTAGGGATTCGCTGCCAAATCTTTTTTGTTAGATTCCACCGTTTAGTTTTAGGGTTCTGCCACCATATCTTTTCCGCTAGATTCCACCATTTAGCGTTTAAGGTTCTGCCGCCAATTTTTTGCTGGCAGATTCTATCATTTAGGGTTTATGGTTCTTTGGCCAAATTTTTGTTGCCAAATTCCACTGCTTAGGGTTTAGGGTTTTGCCGCCAAACTCTAGTGTTTAGGGTTTAGGTTTTACCGCCATATTTCACTATTTAAGGTTTAGGGTTCTGCTTCTGAATGTTTGTTGCTAGATTCCATTGTTTAGGTTTTACGGTTCTACCGTTAAATTGCGCTATTTGAGGTTTAGGGTTCTGTCGTGAGATTCACTATTTAGGGTTCAGGATTATGCCGTCACAATCGATCATCAAATATTCATGGTCGGGAAATTCCTTCATCAGACTTTTGGTAAGACTACCAAAATTTTGTATTGTGTATTGATTTTAAAATACACACAAAATAACTTAACAACATCCAAACATATGAATTTCAATTGCATGAATTTTAAATACATGAATTTCAATTGCATGCATTTCAATTAAATGAATTTCAATTACCAAATACAAATACACCAATCCAAACGGACCCTTAATATACTTCATTTAAAAAATTTAGTTTACGAGTTTATAAAAATAATTAACTCATGTTCCGCCCACGTCAATTTGGGCGTACAATGAGGTTCAATCCTGGAACGTTGAGGGGGGTGTTGGTTGCTCGTCTCGTCCTTGGTCGTCGGTAGGCGTACCGTTTCCTGTACTCTTGGATGAAGTTGCCAACAAACTTCTCCTCACCACTCATGGGCGTATATAAGGGAACAAGCAGCCCTACGACCATCTACCAAAATTCACCATAGCTATGCAGATGTATAAGGTGACTGACGAATCGTATTGAGGGCGTTTCTAGGAACCTTTGGAGTAAGCGCTCTCCAATGGTACAAGTCACTACCAGAGGGAATCATCAAGACATGGATGAGTTTGCTCGCCTCTTTCTAGCAAAGTTCTCCAGTCAAAGGGAAATCAAGGATGACGTCTCTATCTTTTGGAATCTCAAGCAAGGAAAGGGAGAATCACTCAGAAGATACTACGAAAAGTGGTCAAGGGCCATGACGTCAGTTTCCGACGTCACACTTCAGATGGTGATCCAACACATTATGTCTTCCACCAAGAATGAGGAACTCATATGATCTATCTCATGGGGAAAACCTAAAACTACCTCGGAGCTGGAGTGCATGATACAAAAGTGCATCGAGGTGGAAGAAAGTCTGGACGCTCTGAGAGAAGATTCTCCGGAACGCCAAGAAGAAATCGAACGAGGCTAGGCGTCCTACCAAAAACCAAGAAAAGAAGAGCGACATGAAGACAACGGAAAAAGAAGAGGACACGAAAGGGGATCGAGCCACCACCAGTCTAAGTACACTCGCTTGACTGAGCCCGGGCGAAAACTGCTCGCCCTCATGGTCCATAAGAGAAGTATGACATCCGCTGGCCCGAGCCTCTGAAAGGCGGACATAAGAAAAGGACTATTCCTAATACTGCTAGTTCCACAGGCAGCCTTGGCACTGGAAGGACGACTGTCGCGAACTCAAAATCGAGATTGAAAGGCTGTTAGAGAAAGGAAAGCTAAGGGAGTACATACTGTAGAATCGGGTGAACAACGATACATGAGTACCATCCAGGTCCTGTGGTTGAAAAGTTGTTACTTGAAAAATAACTTGACCTCCGAAATTTCGTAGCCTTGAAAAACCAGTATAAAATGTTGATCAACATTAGCTTTTGTGCTTGTTGAGTGAAAATCCTCTATCAGAAGTAAAAAGTCATCATTAATACTGATGTATTCTTTCTTTTGTGTAGGAGTTGGAGCAACATCTAGCTAGTAGTGATTTGGATGTTGACGAAATTGTCCAGCATTATGATCCATCCTGAATCCACCACTGCAGGTTCATAACAATAATGAGATGAGACAATACACTGTTTCACATAAGATTCAAATAGGTGGTACTTAAAATTCCGATTCAAACTTGACTCGATCATAGTACATTTGGGTCCATTTGTATTCGATCCAAATAGCCAATGAATGAGGATACTTAAATTAGAAACTCAAATGACATCGGCATCTCTAAATAGGCCATCCCTGCAATTGGAAGCACTAGGCAGACTTTGGGCTTTGTGACTGGCCCAAAATGGTTGTCCTCATTCGTACCAAAAAAAGAAAAGGGCAGAAAGGGAAAAGAGAAGAAAGCAGTTAAAGAATTGAGATTAGGAACAAGTGACACGAGAATTCAGTTATTATTATGAATATAATGAGGCATCCTCATTCCTAATCTTAGATTAGGGATTGATAGATAGGGACTCATCATTCTGAGGGAATATGTTTATTCTGCCAAACCCTTGGTATGAGCCAGCTAATGGTTTGTGACATGGTAGGTACTATTGCTGTATCCTCTCCACCATGAACCAGAACAAACAAACTAACTAAAAAGTAAACCAAACATTGCGTAGCTGCCATGCTTTTGGATGAAATGAAACCATATATCAGCAAGCAAGGATGAAACAACGCATCCAACAGTTCAGACAATGCACAAAGATGCTGTGGTAGCAAAATGCTTTTAACTTTTAACTTTTACATGCACCAAAGAACGAAGAAGCTGTGCTGATAGTACTGTGTTTTGTTCCAATCTAATGTTAACTCATAACAAAAGGCATTGTTTCAACCGAAAACAATTGAGCATTTAACAAACAAGTTGCAGCAGAAACAGACAAAAGAAATTGCAGAAACTAGTCTGCAACTCAGCACAAGATCAGGATGTGTATGATATATTAATATGATATAGAAACCAATTCAAGGAGTTGGAGACCCCCATAAAAAAGCAGTCTCAAGCTCAGAGCAGACTATAGAAACCAATTCAAGTCTGAAACTAAAAAAATAACATGATATGAAACTCATCAAAACCAAGCCAGTATGAACATTCAAAGCTACGACGAGAGTTGCCAACTAACATAAAGTCATGATACCTTACCAACTAAGATAAAAGTAGTCCCCAAAAGTAGACAATTAACATAAAGCCATGATACCCCAAAGTTGCCAACTTTCCCCTACATAAGTAAACATACATCCATCCATCCATCCATCCATCCAAGTTCTAACCAACATCAACAACTGACCACACAAGCCAATTGTACAAAATAGAAAAGCTGGCTAACTCCCTCACCAAAATAAGAGATTCTTCTCCTAATCAATCTTCATCCTCCATGGCTTTTCTTCGACATCCACTCTGCCACATCACCCATCAAGTGACTCTTCTTAGCAAAAGTGTTCAAACTTTCCACAAACACTTCCTTGGATATTTGCTCAAACTCTCCCCGTTTCGATCCTTCCACCAGGTCCATTCCATTCTTCGACACAAAAGCCTCCAAATTTAAACCAGACATCTTAAACTCATTGTAGACAGACTTGTTCCCTTTCTCTGGACCAACAGGTGCCTTCATGCCATCACCGCTTTTGTTGACATTTCCCTTTTCTTCAGCCACATGCTGCTTCAAGCTGTCTCCTCCATCGCAACCTCTGTTTCCCTTTCCCTTGGCATTCTTGGGAGGATTAGATGCTTCCTTGCCCCATATTTTTTTGGCTAGTTCAAAGCATTGCTTGTCGTGAGCTTTGGTGAAAGTGCGGCCGTCATCTTTCTCAGCTTTCTTCTTGAATCTCTCCCTCAGTTTCTTAACTTTATCCTTGAACTGGGGTTGAGTGGCAGAGATGCTGAGAGCATCACTGATAGAAGTGTACAGGACTTCCAACTCTTTAAACGGGTCTGATCCTCCGTCAAAAGAAGCAAGTAAGGCTTTTAACATAGTTATCTCGTCTTTCTCAGTCCATATCCGGTGAGATCGAGATTTCTTAGTGGAATCTTCAATGGGAGTCTCAAGCGCCCTCTTCTTTGAGTTAGAGACAGTAGGCACAGAACCAGAAGCAGGGGCCTTGGAATTGAGATTGGGAGACTTACTTGGAGTAATAGCGGTGGTCACTGGAGTAGCGGTGGTCAGTGGAGGCGGTTCAGAGTCGGATTCTTCAGAGTCGGAGTCTTCGGAGTCGGATTCTTCAGAGTCCTGGTCCTGAGTCGTCGGATTGTTTGGAGGAGGAGGCGTCACTTTGGGAGCCTCGTCATCGCTTTCAGTAGTGCTATCGTCCTCCTCGTCGGAAGAGGAAGGAGCGGGAGCGGGAGCGGGAACGGGGACGGGAGGGTGTTGCTTGGGAGCACCGCCCTTAGGAGCCATTGAGAGATGTCGGAGATTGGAGTTTAGGGTTTGGAGAATGGGAAGAGGCGAGGCGACAGAAGAACTGATGATGAGGAGGAGTTCAGTAAGGATCTCTATATACCTATATTTATATTTATATATTAGAGAGTGGGAATATAGAGAGACGGATAGCCGGCCGCCCTCTTCGGAAATTGGAATTTTAATTAATTCTCTGTCTTTTTTACGAGAGAGGGTTTAATTTATGTTTTCCAAGGACTAACGGGATTTGAAGTTTCAAAAGTGAATTTCAAATAATAATAATAATAAAATACAGGGATTTCATTTTTTTTTTATAGAAAATCTCTTTCTTTTTTTAATCTATAAACAAACAACCTAGAAATCTACTTTCACCGTGCGGTGGAAAATAACAATATAATAATATACTGAACCAAGGAGTTGGGCAGTTGGCAGTGTATTTTACAGGAGAAGATTTGGACCCAACCATTTTTGGTTGGACCACTTTCAACCATTTGACTGGAGGGGTATTTCTGGAATTAAAAAAAAATCTAAATAACCCTAATGAATCGGCCTCTCTCCTCAAACTCCTCATTCCTCTCCTGCTGGAGCTTCCGAAACCCCATATCCTGCTCACCCCTCCGCAGCCAAGGTGCGATCCTCTCATTTGCGTCCTCGGCCGCGTCGCTATCCTTCCGAGCTGGAGCAGCGGTGGCCGGTTGGGTCGGAGCAGCAGCGGCCATAGCAGCTGGAGCTTGTTTCCTGGAAATAGTGGTTGAATGTTTAATTAGAATTCATTAGAGATTAAACATTAGGTTACAGAAATAGTTATGGCATAAGAAATAGATAAGAAGGAAGGGAATCGGTTGAGTTGAGATACACGCGGCGGTGCACGGGAAGGCTCGCCGGCAACGATTGACTCGACGGAGAAGAAAGGGGAGTGAACTGGGTTTGTTTGGCAGTGCCCAAAAAATGGGAGTTATTGGTTTGGAAAACAAAATTGATTTTTATGATTGTTTTGTTTTTAATGGAAGCTACATCATTCCTAAAAAATAATAGTCCACCATAACAAAACTCGTAAGCTTCTTATGAATTAGAGATCAATTAAAAAATAAGAATTAATTAACTCGATAGTTAACTAGTTAACTAATTATCAGCTAAACAATCTCGTTAACTAGTTACCTGATCATGATGTTAACTAGTTAACTTGATTAGATAACTAGTTAACAACTTGATAACTAATTAACACGATTGGATAACTAGTTAACTCGATTGGTTAACTAGTTATCATCTTAAAAAAATGTTAACTAGTTATCTTAGTCATGATGTTAACGAGTTAACTTGATTGGTTAACTAGTTATCATCTTAAAAAATGTTAACTAGTTATCTTAGTCATGGTGTTAACGAGTTAACTCGATTGGTTAACTAGTTATCATCTTAAAAAAATGTTAACTAGTTATCTTAGTCATGATGTTAACTAGTCAACTCGATTGGTTAACTAGTTATCATCTTAAAAAAAGTGTTAACTAATTATCTTAGTCATGATGTTAACTAGTTAACTTGATTGGTTAACTAGTTATCATCTTAAAAAATGTTAACTAGTTATCTTAGTCATGATGTTAACTAGTTAATTCGATTGATTAACTAGTTCTCATCTTAAAAGAATGTTAACTAGTTATCTTAGTCATGATCTTAACTAATTAACTCGATTGGTTAACTAGTTATTATCTTAAAAAAATGTTAACTAGTTAGTCATGATGTTAACTAGTTAACTCGATAAGTTATCTAGTTAATTAATTTTGATAACTAGTTATCAACTAAAAAATCCTGTTAACAAAAAATCTCATTAAAAATTTGATTATATGATTATTCGTTAACTAGTTATCAGGTTAAAATCTGTTAACAAGTTATCAAACAAAAAATGATGTTAACTAGTTATCAGTTAAAAAATACTATTAACTAGTTAACAGTTAAAAAATGTGTTAACTAGTTAACATGACTTCGCCGAAAAAGTCGTCGGAGTCTCGCCGGAGGTTGGTCGATCGTCGGAGTCTCACCGGAAAAGTCATTGTTGCCTTGGGTGCTTTATTTTTCTTCACTTCAAAATTCAATTCAATGATAAGATTGTTTATTCCAATAATTTGCGAGTGAAATTTATTCCATTAGTGGAACAAATCATTTTTGGATCAATTGTTAGGTTCGAGTTTTAAATCGCTGAGTCGAATCAATTGGTCGAACCAATGGACTCGACTCATGGTTTGATGTGGTTGACAGAAGAAGAAAGGATGGGCCTTGAGCCCTCAACCTATGTGGAACAAAGGTGCAAATAAATAGAGATAAGGGCTTAAGTTGGCAGACCAAAAGAAGGGAACAAGCTGGGTTTAAGTTACTTGCGTCGACCCATTAAAATAGAGATAGGGCTTTAGGCCCGAGTTGATTTGGCTGAAGAAAGGTTTCGGTAGTTTTAATTTAAATATGAAAAATAATTTATGTGTGTAAAGTGCTAAATACCCCTAACAATCCAGACCATTGGATTGGTCAAAATGTCAAAAGGTGATCTAATGGTTGAGAAAAGGTTGGAACAGTTCCAACCCTTGGAAAGGGTTGGAGCCTGATCCTTTGCTTGTATTTTACAACTTCATCCACATCTTAATCTTAAGCTTAAAATACACTATGAGTGTTTTTGAGTTTGAGTTTACCACATAAGATAGAACCCTTCACACAATTTTCCACATCATCAAAAATTTTTATAACAAAATATAATTATTTTCTCTCATCCTATTAAATGTCCTCATATTAAATATCTCTCCTTAAATATACATTTAATGTGTGTATATATACTTATACATTAAAATAAAATGAAAAATCTTTCCATTTTAATCTATAATTTTTTTTATTAATGTGTGTATATATACATATATAATTTTCTTTCCGTACCTAAATTTTAAGTTATTATAATATTATATTGCTAATCTAAATATTTTATTTCTTTTTTATGAATGGTCACTTTTTATATCAATAAAGCAATCTGTATAAGAATCCAATTACAAAACAAAAAATCTCATATCCACTCCCACAAAAAAATGGTGGATATAAGGACGCCCAAAAAAACAGAACCCCACTGAAAAAAACAAGCCAAGGAGTAACAACAACACCTCTCAACCGATCAGGACAACACCGATCCATAACCCAAAAAACTACTCAAAACTCCTCAACGTGGGGGATTTCTACCGTTAGGACACCCCTTAGTGTCCTCATTTGAGGACTCCCCTTATAGCCATAGAATTTAATCTTAGAAATCTAAAGGTCAATATTAAATAGATATAAAGATAATTTAATTATTTTGGGCCCCATATTTTTATTTTCTAATTTATTTTTCCATAATGATAATCCTAACTTAATTTAGATTTTCAGTTATTATGGTGTATCTTTAATTGCAATTACTTTCTTTAATTTTTAATATTCCAAATCTATTACTTTCTTTAATTTTTAATATTTCAAATCAACTCCATTTTTTCACGGAGATTTTCCTTCTGCAGCGTTAACGATTTCCTCGACGGCGATAGTATTCACGGCATGCACGTTCTTCGGTGGTGGCTTTGTTATCGATAGTTCCTCTTTCATTATTTCGGAACAGTTCCTCTTTTATTATTTCAGAACAATTCCTCTTTTATTCTTTATAATCATTCATTGTTCCTTTTTTCATATTTAGGAACAATCATATAGGGAGCGGTTTTACAATATTTTGTTCATTGTTCCGTTTTCCATATTTAGGAACAATCATATAGGCAACTGTTTTATAATATCTTTGTTCATTGTTCCTTTTTCATATTTAGGAACAATCTTATTGTAAAAAATGAACAACCTTAAAATTAGTTGGAACATTAGTTAAACCTTGTTCCAAATTAGGAATTCGGAACACGAACCCAAAAGAAAAAAATGAGTAAGATGAAGCCTTTGTTCCTAATTATAATTTCGAACACACATTGAATAAGAAGATGAAGATCTAGACCCTTATTAGCCAAATCACAAGATCTAGATTCAAAAATTCGATATCTTCCTAAATCGTCAACCGAAAGAACTTGTTCCTAATTTGGAATTCAGAACACAACCCAAAAGAAGAAGATGATGATTACTTTGTTCCTATTAGAAAAACAAAACAAAATCAAGAAGATTAGTCTCGATCCCAACTCATAGTCTCGATCTCCTTGGAGGCCTTCACTACAACCACTACCTTCTCGGCCAATTCTGATCTCCTTATGTTCCTCTCTTCTGCTCTCTACTCGTCATCTGCACAACATGAACATATATTATATACAAGAACCCACAAGGTCATATCTTAGCCAGTGCTGCAGAGAGACAATAGGAAACTCAAAAACATGAATGCCAAGGTCAAGCGAGTGACCTAAATTGGCTAAATGGTCCGCTGCACAATTTGCTTCGCGGTAAATATGATTGACTGAGACTTGCCAGTCACGAGAAGAGAGCTCATAAAATTGCTCAACAAGGTTGGCATGCTGGCTGTTGGCGTTCTTGGGATTAGACAGCATAGCAACTGCAGCTTTCGAGTCAGTTTGAATCCTCAATCTCCTAATGCCTTTACTCCATGCCAGCTTCATACCCTCAACAATAGCCCGGAGCTCCGATCTCATTATAGAACACATGCCTAGATTAGCAGAGAAAGCAGCAATGAAATTACCATTATCATCCCGAATAATACCTCCTGCTGCAGAGCTAGTCGGGTTCTTGTAGAGGGAGCCATCAGAGTTCAGCAATGGCGTAACCAGGATTGGTATACAGGAGGAGCCGAATTGTACATTAAAAATTGGTGCCACCAACAAAAAAATTTTCTTCAAATTTGAATAATAGTATAAATTTTTCATTCATCTAATACTAAGTAAAAATACACAATAAATATTTTGGTTATAGGTTGCTTAATTAGTAAAAAATAATTATATGTGCCACCGGCAATTTTTTTTTCAAATTTGTATAATTTATGATCAAATATTTAATTATTACACACTATAAGTGAATTATGAGTAACTTTTACGTAAAATTTAAGACAACATTTTACCGAAACAACGTAGTGGGGGAGCCGAACTTCAAATACCCCGACGCCAAATTCCGAAAATACCAAAAAATACATGTAATATTAGACTCGATACCGGGGGAGGGGGGCGCCATGGCTCCCCCTAGCTCCCCCCTGGTACCACCATTGGAGTTCAGAGAAAACCATCCTTCCTCAGCCGGCCGCCACCCAATCAATTGAGTCTGCTGAGCTATACTCGACGCTTCTCGACTCGCTTGAAGTTTGATATTCGGTTAACTATTTGACCGAATACCAAACTTGCATTTTGGTTTGCTGACATGTCAACCAAAAGGCAAAACGACGTTATTTTGGTTTGCTGACATGTCAAATCTGACAACCTGTAGGGTATGTCGGCATAACATGTCATCAAAATAAATTATCAAAAAAAAAACATGTCATCAAAATCGTAATGGAGTTTATCAAAATTCTAACGGAAGGGCTTCTTTCTTAAGTGCTCTAAGTAGAAGGATGCTAATTGTAACAGGGCTTCTTTGTTAAGCGTTCTGAGTAGAGGGATCTGTTTTGCGCAAGTAATTGTAAGAGGACTTGTTTGTTGTCGATTATAGTTGGACAAAGCATAAATAAGAACAAGTTCAAAGCAAAAATTATAAAATTGGACGAATACCATTTTGAAGTTATTTGTTAACTTAATAAAATACAGGCGGTAAATTAATAAAAGTACCATTTTGATATTTTATTTTGTCCATGCTACTGGGCCGGGCCTATTTTCGCATTTCAATTGGGCCTTTTAGATTTAATCGACGACCTGGGGTGGGGGTGTATTATTGGGCTTTTAGATTTATCTTGGCCCATAACCTTGTATTTAGGTCTTGTTTTCTATCATGAATTTGAGAGCTAGAATTAACTAATTTTGGTGGTATTGATACATTTTTTACCAGATTAGTCGCGGCATGTTGGCCGACTTCAACATATGATAAATATTTAAAACATTAAATATTTAGTACGTCTGGACACAGCCCCTTCGAGTTGGCCACGGGGCTTCCTATCCTCTCCAAACTCAGTCGAGTGTCTTCGTACCTCCTAAATTTTAAATTCTTTACAAAGTGAACTCATTACTTTAATAAGGGTTCGGAGCAGTCCTACTAACGTCATCGGTGTATTTTTTGGCAATTTTACCACGTCATTGTTGACATGTAATAGAAAATATAATTTGAAATTTAAAAAACTAAAGATATTTAAAAAAATTAAAGGTATACCTGCCAAAGAATTAAAAAATAACTGTAGACAGCCCATTGGCCGATTTTTTGTGTTAATATTTTGCAGAAAAATATTTATTTTTATTTTTATTCAAATTACTTAGAAGTGTGGTTGAATTTTTTCTACTTTTTAATATATAATAATTTAATTCATATGTTGGTAAAAAATTATAAATTTGTTATCAATTGTTGGAATATAATAAATAAAAGCATTATAATTATGCTTTATTGTTGTTACGTTGAAAACACTGCAACTTTTCTTTGATTAAATAGTAAACTACTCCAATCATTAGGTGTGACATTGTTGGTTGTTCACTTTGTCTCTTAAACATGAGGTTGAGAGTTCGATCTTTGTTCGTGAGAAAAGAATAAAATAATTTTGTTTGCCAAAATCGATTTTTATCCAAAATACCCTCATTCCTAGAATGAAGGAGAAGCTCTAAAATCCCCAAAACGCTGACGTGTCAACTGAAAAAAATGGTATCTGCTTTAATGTATTAGTATTATATATATAAAACAGAGAATACAACAACAAGAAGGATCAAAACCCAGCAAGTTTCAACCCAAAAAAGGACCTGCACATATAGAATAAAAACCAACCACCTTTGCTTTTTCGGTGGGAAAAAACAAGCAGAAGTCGAAGATGGTGGGGTCCAGCGCTCGTTTGAGTTCAACGAGGCTAGGTCAAGGGCGGCGGTGATATCGGGGCGGCTGGAGTAAGGCGACAGAAGAAAGCTGTCAACGACGGCTGGAGCGGATGGGACGGGTAGTTTTTTTTGCCGACTGTAAAAGGAATTAGGATTTGTGAGAAACCCTAATATTATTTACTATATATACTAGTTTCAAATTACTATTTTATCCATTTTAATTTAGACTATTAGATCTACTCTCTAATCCTACGGTTATAAGGAGTGTCCTGATATGAGGACACTAAGGAGTGTCCTCGTGGTAGTAGATCCCCTCAACGTGGATCAAGGTCGCTATGCCCAAACGACAACCAAGAGAAGCATGGATTGGAAGTGTCATATTTATCCATTTTGAATCAAATGGCTCCCACACACCACATCGTGAAAAATTAAGATTCATAATTTGATTAATGGTTGTATAAGTTTGGATAAGAATTAATTTAATTGACAATCATTCAAATGTTTGGATATGAGTTGATTTAATTAACAGCCAATCAAATGTTTGGATATGAGTTGATTTAATTGATAACCATTCAAATTCTTATAATATTTTATTTAAAAATTATATATTCTTAAATATGTCAATGCATATTTAAAAAAAAAAGAGGGCTCCTCTTTGCTGGCTTTTCGAAATAGTTTTATGTTTCTTATGAATAACTTCGTGTTTCGTCTTGGATAGCTTCGTGTTTCTTCTGAAGCTGTCAAAGGATAGAGATTGCAGGCATATAATTTGGATAGTTTGGAATTTCTTCTCACTGAATTGAAGAAAGACGAAGATGAGACTCAATGAATGAAGCCTAGGTTGGGTTTGGATAGGTGTGGAAGCTTGAGATTTGTTCTCATTCCATGGAAAATGAAAAGAATAAGAGCTTCTCGAGAGAAGAGAATGAGAATATAAATCTAAGATTTGAGATGTTCTGAAAGTGAGAGGTAGATCTAACATCTGAAATAACCCAATATATAGGGGTGGAAGTTTGGGAACGGAAATCGAGAAATCTCGAACCCATTTAATTTACCACGAAAAGTTATGGAAACGAGACTTCCAAATCTCATATTTTAATGCCAACAAGGTCTCGTTCCCATAAATTTCGGGGAAAGCAAATCGGGAAGTGCCGATTCCCGTTTCTAAACTTTCACCCTATTTAACACAACAATAACTAATTTGAAGTTTGGGAACTCAATTCCCGAATTTCAATTCCCGTTTTCAAATAAAATTCTCGTATTTAATTTGGGAATGAGAACGAGAACAAGATTCAGGAACAGACTCCCGTTCCATCCCAATTTCCACCCCTACCAATATACCCCGAAGTCCAGATAATCGTTCAATCTCAGAAAACAATATAATAAAGCCACCTCACCTAACCTATGCATTTATCATCAGATTATAGTGCAGCCACCTCACCTGGGCTGAAAGTAACCATCCAATGGCCAAGATTCATATATCCATATAGCCTCATACTACTAAGTAACATAACCAACCACCACAAAACGTAAACCTTCCAGATTAGCTCCCATTCTAACTAAACTAATGATCTGTGATAAGCATATTATATCATCACAGCAAACTGTTAGAATATTATATCATCATCTGACACACATCGACATTACATACATCCTGATAGACTGCAAAAAAATCTCGAAAATGGTGCAAAAATGACACTACCACAACTGGATACATCACAAACAGTGTAAAAAATCACACAGGATACCTGTGCAACATTTTTTGTAGAAGCAACTAATGGATGCACTCACCAAGTACTTTTTAGGCTGACGAAGTTCCTTGTTCATCAGCAAGCCATTCTTCTTGAGCTTCTTTGCTATCCACGAGAACAACGCCATTTGTTGAATCGGCATCAGCATCAGCATCACCATCGCCATCGCCATCACCATCCCCATCCCCATCTCCATCCATGGGTTTCTCGGTTACTTCATCATCTCCATTTTCATGCACTTCCTCGACTAATTCCTAGAGGACAAGACAAAACTAAGTTAATTTGCTTGGTTCTCTCTCGCAATATTTGATATGTACTAAACTGACCCACTATTAAGATTCTTTGCAGTTCAACCATCTTAGTTTACCTTTCATTTTCTGTTACTAATTAACAAGAATCAAAACCAAATACAAGGTCTAAGCCTGTAGTTAAAGCATATCAAGTCATGGTATCATTAGTTTACATTTATGGCTTGATACAAATACACGGAAATGAGTTAACAAGAGCACTAAATATTTATATTCCAGCGATGATTTTTGTACTTTGGAGGTACAGAGACTAAAGGCTTAGACGTGAGACCCTTCATGGATCTCCTTAATGCTCGAACTAATACGTTTCACATGTTAGAGATGAGGCAATGATTACGTTGTTTTACATTAAGCATATGTAACTTGCATAGAACAATGCTCTGCTGTAAGTAGTATTTTAGCAACTGGTACCTCATCATCCAGATCTCCATTTTGACTTGCCTCGTCACTTTCAACCTGCAGGCTTCTGAAAGTTTCGACAAGGCTGATGTTGGATTTGTCAGAATGGGTTAGATAGTGCTCTGCTGGAAGATGAGCGGATCTGCAAAGCACACATGCCAAAAGATCATGATACAAATTGATTATTTCCAGACTCCAAACTTTCAGAATCCATGCAAAATAATTCTTTCCTAACATACACATCACAGCGCGGCACCAATTCGAACCATAATTAATAGAAACAATAAAACAATTAATAGAAATGATGCTGTGTGCTTATGCATTAATTAGGAAGTGAGTGTATGTCTTCGTGGTGAGGTGCATGTATGTTTTGAGCTCATATATCAAGGATAGCCTTCACCTTAAACCAAATATTTACAATAACAGGCAACTTTTAAAATTAGATTAAATTCTCCACCTTAAACAATTCATGCACATGATCAGCTTTCATACTGTTAGAAGGACTGTAAGTTCATTCATAGAATGGAGCACCATTTGGAACGGGGAGACGATAAAAAAAAATTGATACAAACTAAGCATACCTTGTCTCAGAAATTTTGGATTCAATAGCTAGAGCAACCTGCCAATCCTCGAACAAATTAGGATACTCCTGGGGATCAGCCAGAGACTCTGCAGCTCTTCGGTTAATCTGTAATTGGTGAAATGTTTACATTAGATTGAAAAAGGGTTTTAGATGGAAGCTAGAACTAAGATTGACCTATGTCCCAAAAGATAAGTCAACAAGCATTTCATGCCTTCTTTGTCCTGATGTATTATACTAAATTGAGTTCTGCTGAATGACTACACAGTTAAAAAGGTAAAAACCTTGTTTAAGTCATCCTTCCATGTAGAGACTATCTCTGAAACCTTGCTTGGCATGTAAGAACGAGCCATCAAAGCAGCTTCAGGTATGCGGTTACTGCAATGTGATAACACCGGATACAATAAACAACATATAGACAGATGATAGAACAGGACAATAAAGAACAAGATGATATCTCCAGCTGATTACCTATCCACTAACAACTGGATACACTCTTCCACTTTCCCCAGCATGAATAAAGACAGAAATGCAACATTATTCTTTCCTTGATCTTTTGCAAGGGATACAAGTTTTACAATGCCTTCAGCATCCCCAAAAGAAGTATAAAGGAGTAACAAACCACTCAAATCCAATCCATTTAGCATGCATTCTTCAGCTAGTTCCAACTGCATCCAGAATATAAAAGGACTTACAATATGAAGAAACAAGTGATATTCAATACCAGCTTCACCTCACATCATGGGTGCTCAATGTTTAATGGCCAAATACACTTTCCTAGCTACATTTGCAAGTTATGAAAAATCTAGCCCATCCTTCTACAAGCAGAAGGTTAAGTTTTTTTACAATTCTAGCCACTTAACTAGTTTAACCATTAAATATTTAACACCATTAGTGAAAAGGCTGATGGAGCTGACAAAAAATCCACATCAGCAATCTGACACATAAATATCAACTAAATAAAAATGAAACTTCAAAAAAAAAAAAACTTTACTTGATAAAAAAGTTACAAAATAACTTGGGGCTGAAGTAATCCTTAGTTCTAGCTTCCACGGACTTACATCACATAGGGGGAAACGGTGGGGAAGGAAAGGGAATGGCTGATGGGTTTCATATTTGCTTTTTCTTTTTAATTTTTCTTATTTATTAAATTTCTTTTCCCACGTCAATTTTTCGTTAAAATTTTATATGGATTTAACAAAACAATTACATAAACTCAAATATTGATTTAACTGAAGCAGTGGGGATAGAGTTCCACAAGAAGGTCAAATGAAATTTTGAATTTGTCAATGAATTACGGAGTAGTCAATTTGACAGGTTGACCCTCACTCAGGACCTCAGTTGAGGCACTAACCATGGAGTTTACCAAGGAATATCATCCATGAAAAAGACTAGAGAATTTACCTTCCCTTTAGACAAAGCTAATTGCCCCAACAACTTCCACTTATTCTCATTTCGTGCAATGACAGCGATTTCCTGCAAATAATTAAGCAGCCTTCAGAGATGTACTAATAATGGACGTTAGTTAATGTTAGAAGACACTACTAGTGTAAGTGTGCTAGATAAAGATATAAATACTGAATAGTGATAGCAACCTGCTACGAGGGATGTAACTACCTTAGCTATCTCGAGTTTGCCTAATTGTATTGCTAGTTCAAATTTGTAGTCTGGGTCAGTTGCAACTTCTAGAGCCTCATCCTTCATACCACGAGATTCCAGGAAACGAGCCACACTGAAGAAGTGAAAATAATCAGAATGTAATCAAGAATATATCATCCGGATGCTACATTAATTTTGTTGGTACCTATTATGGTGCTCCTGAGGAATTGTGGTTAAAACTTCATTGGCACGCTCTAGATCACCACGCATTACAAGAGTCTTGTATTCAATCAGGTTGATAAGTAATGTGTATCCCACAACACTGCATCCATAAGAAAAAGCAGTGAAAAAACAATACCAAAAGCTGAACACAATTCTCATATTTCAAGCTCAAGATCAAGGACTCACTTGAACTCTTTATCAATAAGATAAACACGACTTTGAGCAGCAAGATAACCTAGTAGATACATCGGTCGGTCTAGGTGAAACATTGTTGTTACCTAAGCATAGTTTCCATAAGTAAAAGTGAGATACAAAACTTAACGGCAATGTTTATCATAAGCTTGCACTTAAAAGATTGAGAAAAGCATCTTATACCTCACCACCAACACAATAGTTAAGGCGTGAAGAAGAGTTGTTATAAATGAAACAGTCTCCAACCCAGATTCCAGTTTTGACTCTCTCGCTAATTTCATGGAGAAGTTCAAAAGAGTCCTCTATGCCTTGTTCATCCGCAGTATTTCCACTGTCAAAATATGACGACACTATCTCTCGCTACAACATATCAATGTAGAATCCTGGTTATGAAGACATTAAACCAGACTATACAAGACTTCATCCAATGGAAAACAAATGCAGAGTTACAAAATGAGGATGAGAGAAGTAATGAAACAGAAGATGCTTACATTATATTTGAGAATATAAAATGAGGATTCGTTAGTGATTGCCAATAAATCCCCACTATCAGCCCAGTACACATTCTGGAATAGTAAAAAACACCCAACATATCGTGAGACATTACTTCTGCATTTCTAAGATTTAACTGAAGAGATGAAGCTCAGGGGAGTAAGTGAATACTTTGACGTTAACATCTATTCGTTGAATCAGCCGGCATTCTGCCCAATCATAGAAACAGATGAAGTCGTTTGAACAAATAGCAAGTGTGGTGCCTCCATAAATGTGCTCAGCCGAAAATGTGGGACGGATGTTCTTCTTTTCCTGAGAGTACCATTATCATTTAGTATTGAGACATTGTGATATTATTAGCGATCAGTCATGCCAACCAAATATGAAAAAAGAAAAGGGACTCCGTGTAAGGAAAATTTAACATAAAGCTATTAAGAATGTGTTTCTTTGAACTCGTATCTTTGATATTGGAAACTACATCTATTGTTGTAACTGCAATCTTACACCACCTGACTAGTGACCTCTGCATATTGACTTGTGTAGATTTTTAATAAGCTGTGCAGTTAAGAATGATAATAACCTGGAAAGTTTTACTGAAAATCTTAATCTTCGTAGATCCTTCCCTGACAGCAAATTCTCCTTCTGACGACCAGACAAATTCCAAAGCAGAACCAAATGACCTATTCCTCCAGGCCAGCGCAGTATAAATAATATACTCGCCATCCCCACAAACAACCACAAATCTTCCATTTGGGTTGTGCTTCAAGCTCTAGAATAAAGCAAATGAAAAACAAATGTCAGAAAATTCAAAATTCACATCAAAGCAGAAATTTACACCCCAGAATCTGATAAAATGGTACATGGATGATTTGGGAGCATTCACCCCTGGAAAGAATTGATATGGACCCAGTTTTTTGTACAATGTAGGTTATGGCAACAGTAATGATAGAAAAAGTGAACCAGCTATTGGATCAGCAGTCTACGTTCATGATAATTTAGAAGTTGCTCCTGCCACTCAGTCTAGAGCCTCCATGAATGTTCAGTGAAACTAAGGTTCCACATGGGACAGCTTTGCTCTCAATACAGTGTTTTTTTTGTCCAAGTCTGGAAGAACTATTATATGAATAATGGAGAAAAAACTTTAGTGTATGAGACCAAGTCTCGTATGATGTACAGAACACAACTTGAATCATTTTCCACACCTAAATAGTTTCACAAAATGTACTTATAAAAGTACTTTACACAAGTTCAGCAAAAAATGAAATGGCAAGCTAATACATGTCACTGCTTCAAGATCCAAATCTCAACAAATATATATTGAGTTTGGCCAGAAAATATTCAAATTTCTAGTCATGGGGTAAAAAAGAAAGGACCATTAACATAAGTAGATATGCTTAACAGTGAGGGATATAGATTATTCTTGAAGTAAATGGTATATGCCTCCAAAGAAATACAGTTGTACCTGAGGATAGATTTCACAGGCTCCTAACTCTTTTACTGCCAAAGGCAATTTCTCTCCATCTGCAATCTGTGGTGAAATATTAAATATACAGATATATAAGACATCTTGTTCAAAGTTCAGCTTATCTTAAATTTGATGAAAGAGCTTGACCAAACCTCATTATCGGCTCCAACACTTTTAATGTTCACTGTTAGTATTTCATTATGCTTGGCCCAAATTACTTTACCACTGCTATCCATGCTAGCGACTGGTACTTCTCTACCAATTTTTATCATCACAGCTCCTTCATCATAACCAATCACAATCCTGTAAAAGGAGGAAATCCAAGAGGAAGATCGCCATTTACAATCATAAGCTTCCAAGAGCGCAACCACCCAAAAAGTTAAAATAACTGGTGAAAATCATATTGAACATTGATCTTGAACAAACAAACACCCTAGCATGAAGAAGCAGAATACGGACTACTATAATGCACCATTTGCAGATGCAAAGAAAAAATCAGCAAGCCAATAGAATTTGGAAAAGAAAGTCAAAGTTACCACCTGCGTAACCCCTTCATATACCCAATGGCCCAAACTCGTTCAAGTCCATAATTCAGAGTAGTTTCAAGCCTGTAAATTGAAAAGCAACCATAAACGCCTGTTTCAAAATAATCTTAACTGTTTCTCACTAATTATGGTTAAGCAATCCATAGAATAAGGAAGTACCTGTAAGTAGTGGCATGCCATATCCTCACTGTACCGTCCTCAGAAGCAGTGAATATAATCGGAAGCCCAGGATGAAAACAAACTGCAGAAACATTGTGTGTGTGGCCCTCAAGTGTTTGCACGCAGCTTTTAGTTTGGTAGTCCCAGACCTGTTTGAGCAACAAATACACATCTCCTATGTAAGTAGATGGACAAAATGAATCCAATAATGAATTAGAAAAAAATAAACTTGAAAGAAGCAAGCAACCTTAGCCGTTTGATCATCTGAACCAGTGATCAAATAAGGTTTATCCCCACCAGTGAAATAGTCTACACAATTAACTCCCTTTGAATGGGCTTCCAAAGTGAAATTTGGATCAGGAGACCGAATATTCCAAATCTGCAAACCCCCAAAAAATATACTCACGTTAATGCTTATTAATCCCGAAGGCTTGCCCAGTATTTAAAAACACATGAGTTGCCTTTTCTGCCGAACCTTTACTGTGTGGTCAAGTGATGCACTGGCAAAAGTATTGGTATCCTTGGGATTAAAGGTTACTTGCATGACATAATGTGAGTGACCTTCAAATATCTGAGTGCACATCCAATTCCTTTCCCAGTCCCAAAGCTTGATGAGCATGTCATCAGATGCCGACAACACATACGGCAGTGTTGGATGGACAGCAAGACTTCTAATATAATCTGTATGAGCTTCAAAATCTTTGATCTTGTCCATTGTGTTATAATTATACACACGAATGAACATGTCATCAGCACCCGCCACCACCCACTGTTTGCGTGCAATGAATTTAGCTGACCGAACTGCAAGCTCAAGTAATTTTGTCAAAATAGAACTTGTGCCCACAGCAAGGAACTAGGAAACAGAAACAGTATAACCAACACACACCTGGTAAGTCGGTGACCTCAAAAGACTTTGACATTGCCTGAAATCACAGAGAAAAGGTAAGATTCCAAGTTTCCTTCCAATATGGAATACTATGAACAGTGTTATAACATCGTCATGGTAACTCACAAGCTAAGACCAGCTATATTTAATCTGGTTGACAAGCCCAACAAGAACAAAGATAGCTCTATCAATAACATAATCACATCTGATTTTGCATTTGTATCATGCCTATCTTACTCTCGATTATTTTTTACAATTTTTTGGATGTATAACCTAATGTTTATTTTCTCATATTCATTCCCATTTTTGTATGTATCAATCATTTCACTGAACTATTACCTCTCATTCTACCCACAAATAAAGTAGTACCTCTAACTTTAAAATTCACAGATGTGTTTTTATTTTTAGTTAAAAGATAAAAACTAACTTAAACAAAAATAAATGATTCACGGTGCGGTCTAACAGTAAAAAAACAATGAACACGTTGCAAATATAATGAAAAAAAAAACTAAACATTAACACCAATAATATTAACTCATGGTCAAACAAATGCACTAACCTGTGTCTGATAATTCCATACGTAGACAGTGCCAGAATAGAGAGCAGCGAGGATCCTGCCGGAACAGCAAACTAATTAGCTATACAGCATCGCATATAGCATTTAATGACCAATTGCTAGGCCGAAACAGAACAGAACACTTAAAAGTTCAACAATGTTCAGCGCAAGTGAAATCACAAGGGCTACATATTGTAATTACCATGGCTCAGTAGGATGTAGATCTACAGACTTGACCCTCTCGCTCCTTTGCACGAACTTTCTCTGTTGGTTCATTCATTGTTAGTACGATTGCAGCGCAAAAAAAATTAACAGACGTTCTGAATTTGACAGATGAATTACCTTGATATCAAGTCTCAGAGGCTGGGATTGAAAAATAAGAAAAAAAGGACAAAAAAACGTATTAGCTCGTAGTTAAGAACCGACCTCAAAGTAACTTCAAAATCCTAGCTGATCTACTCAAGCAGCAACCACATCGACAGAAACTTGAAACAATCGAATCAAAAGAGCAATCAAGTGTGAGTCCTCTACATCACAAAGTCAAGATCCACGTTCATTTCAGATATTGCAGCGAAACGAAAAAAGTACAAAGACAATACGTTCAATCAGGGGTCGAAACAACACTTCTCCGCACACAACACATAAGAATACAGAGAAATCGGAAATCAAAGCTTCACTAACACTTCACTTTAGCTTCTCAAGTAACAAACAAAGGATTAAGGGAAGAATAAGAAGAGAATGCACAAGCCGAGGGGATATCAGATCTACAGTCCGATGAGAATTGGGAAGAACTTCTCACCATTTTTGTGGAGGAGAAAGACTAAGGACTTGATCCAAGACGAATATTGATGGAAATGGCGAAGAGCAGCGTAGACAAGAACGAACTCTAGAGATTTAGAGTGATCGACGAAATAGGAAGGGAACAGTGATGTGAGAGAGAGGTCGGTGTATAGTTCAGCCCGCTCTTGACACGAACAGCGTAAGAAACGTGAGAGAAATGAAAAAGAAAATCAGAGAGAGAGGGGTCGGAAATGTAGTGGACCGGTAGTTTAAGTCGAATGCTATTCTTCAGCGGGTCGTTGTTGCGCCAGGTAAAGCCGATGGGCTTTATCGCGGGCCTGTAATTTTACAATGTCCAGCGAGACGAATGAAGATCAACTCAAGACTCAAGATGATTCACATAGCGGCTTGCCATAAAAAAGAAAGATTCCTTGATTTGGTCAAGAATCAATCTCAGTCTTTAAATATAATTATTTTCAATTTAACGGTTTAGATTGCAAGGATAGAGTAGGGATTACAAAATTTATCTTACCAACACGCATTGCTTGTCGCCTCCCACCAACCGCTGGTCATTGATTATCGGTTGTCGTCGCCCACCTCTTGTTGCTCGTCGTCGCCGACCTCTTCTACTGTACAATAATAATTGAAATTTGGTGATGGCGGGGTTTGAAACTATGACCTCCTCTCACCAAATTTAAATCCTTACAATTATGCCACTATGCAAAACTAGATTAGATTCTGCTCGGCTTAGGCTAGATTCTGCTTGGTTATTTTTCGATGGGTTTTTCGGATCTCGAGCATGTTTTTGGGGTTGTTCTAGTGTTGGCTTGGCTACCTCATCTCTCTTGTCAATGTGTTTTTTCTTTTTATTTTTCATTCACAATTTGTATTTGTTGGAATACTCCTAATAATACTTCTATTTTGTCTACCTATCGACTAATGTTTCAATTCGTTCTAATCAATTGGATAGATTTTGAAATGCCATCCTTGAAATGCCATTCCGGGAAAGAAAGCTCCTGGAAATGATATCGACGTCTACCTACAACCTTTAGTTGATGAGCTGAAAATGTTATGGGAAGGCGTAGAAGCATACAATTCAGTGAAGAAAGAATCATTCACGTTGAGGGCAGCGCTAATGTGGACAACTAGTGATTTCCCTGGATTGAGTTTATTGTCTGAGTGGAACACTTATACAGGACAGGCTTGCCCCACTTGTAATCTAGACCAGGAGCCATTGCGTTTGGCGAGGAGTGGGAAGAATTATTTCATAGGAAGTCGACGTTTCTTACCTGCAGAACATCCTTGGAGATTACAAAAATCCAAATTCAATGGTGATGTTGATTTAAGAGAGGCAACCAAACTCTTATTTGGCTCTGAAATTTTGCAGCAGGTTGAGAACATCAATGTTACTTTTGGGAAGACGAAGGAGAGTGAACCGCCTAGGAAGAAAGCAAGAGGTGATGGAGGAAACAAAAAAAAAAAAAAAACAGAACAATGGAAGAAGAAGAGTTGTTTCTTTCAGTTACCTTATTGGGAGTTCAATAAGTTGCGACACAATCTGGATGTTATGCAGATAGAGAAGAATGTGTGCGATAATATCCTGTACACTTTGATAAATGAGAAAGATCGAAATAAGGATCACCTGAAAGCAAGGATGGATTTGAAAATGATGAAAATCAGAAGAGAGCTTTGGCCAAGACTAGATGGTAAAACTTGTCCAGCAGCTATATACACAATGCGTAAACGGGAAATTCAAACAATGCTCAAAACCTTGAAAGACATTGTTGTACCAGATGGATACTCAAGCAACATATCTCGTTGTGTTGATGTGGAAAACCGAAAGATATTAGGGTTGAAAACTCATGATTGTCATATATTAATGCATGAACTTCTACCATTGTTCATCCGGAATGTGTTGCCTGCACAGGTCTCATCTGTCTTAGTGGAATTCTGTTCATGCCTGAAGCAATTATGCTCGATGACAACTTTCCATCATTTAGTTTGTGATACAGTATTATTAACCTTTGCATGATGACAACTTTCCATCATTTAGTTTGTGATACAGTATTATTTTTACTGTCATTTCACAGATACTAGATGATACCCAAGTAGTACATTCGAATAATCTAAGATTGTTGGCGCGAGGACCTTCTCGATAAGCTTATCAGTTTACTGGTTACGACGTGAATGGTTATCATTTCCGTACAGTTGGTCATGATAAGGGTCTCAATACTCAGAATAGTGGTGTGTACGGCAGTTATGAAACTCATAGTTATTCTAGCTCAGTGGACAATCGACCTAACACAAGCGAACTCGCGTACTATGGAAAGTTAGAAGACATAATTGAGCTGAATTATTATGGAGATTTCCGTGTGGTATTATTCAAGTGTAAATGGGCTAACACTCACAATCCAAGGTATGTGAAGAAAGATAGGTTGGGGTTCACACAACTTAATTTCTCACACTTGCTATACACGGGAAGTCGCTTAGATGACGAGCCATTTATTGAAGCAAAGGTGGCCCGAATGGTCTACTATGTGGAAGATAAGGTGGATAAGGGCTGGTGTATTTCTGTACATATCAAACCCAGAGATGACTACGAAATGGGTGATGAGGAAGGCAACTTAGTGCATGAGAGTGAGATGATTATGAATCCAGAGTTGTCGGATTTTGATAATTCCACTGATCTACCCTAGCCAGGCCTGGAATTGCAGAGTTCGATGATTAACTAGTGTTTGGTAAAATCATTTTGAGCTAAGTGTTATTGTTTTATATTCAATACTCGAATGTTTGACATAAATATTTGGATTTGCATATATGGCTCCTCGTTCAGGTCCTTGGATGGTAGAGCTCATCGATCCAACAGGAGTAGTGACTCAGGAGCCTTTGGCTAGTAGCCAGATTATGAGCCTTCGCGATGGCAAGAAGGTCATCATGCCTTGGGGACCTCTAGGGCCTACGGCTGCAGGCCCCGCCGCTCTGTTGGGCCAGTTCACCAGTTTGCTGGGTAATGACCAGAACCTCCTCCCACTACAGTATGAGGAGTGGCCCAACGTGACGGATGGAGAGAAGAATGATTTGAAGGCTACTGTGTTTGTAAGTATTCAAATATGAAATTCATTCCTGTGTTATGTGAATTTAATAGTAAGTAATAATTTATAATCATTGAATTTGATGCAGCGTTGTATCGTGATGGAGCCACCAGAGATGACAGACCTTGCGACTAAGTACATCATTGAGGATATTGGCAGGAAGTGGCGGGACTACAAAACCCGCCTGTGGAGAACATATGTGGTTAACACATACAAGGACAAATTGAAGTAGGAAGCTGAAGAAGCGGGCCAAGACTTCGACTGGAGGAGTTTGTGGAGCCCCCTAGGGCGTGGGCAATACAACACAAGCAGGGTAGGATCTCTGCGCCTATGCTATGTGGGCACAGTTTGTGGATCTCAGACTGAGACCCGATATGGTGGTAAGTCGTTTACAAATTAGGCATTATGTGAATATATTATATCAACTTAAATCATTTAAATGAATAACAATTTGTAGGAGAAAGCTCGCAAGAATTCAGCCGCCCGGAGGAGTTACACCTCACCCCACACTGGAGGGTCAAAGAAGTTGCGAGTTAGAGGGCTGGAGTTGGTAATAATTCAGTTTAAATTGCTAATTATTTTTTTTGTATTAGTACCTTTTAGAAAGTGTATTGATATTGTTTAGTTCGTACACCTGTAGGTAGCTGAAAGGGGAGGAAATGCGCCCAGTAGAGGTGAGTTGTATGCTATCACTCACACAAAGAAGGATCAGACTTACACTGATCCTAATGTGGTAAGTACTTGATCACCTATTCCAATCTAACAAAACAATCTCCAATAGTGCCTATTTAATTAACTTTGGTTTGTGAAACCCATTTTTGTCATCAATGTGCAGCCTCAGATTCTGGAGCTGACCTGTGATCCCACAGTCCCGACATTTCCTTCTGCAAACGATGCACTCGGACTTGTCTATCCGAAGGAGCACAGTGGTAGAGTTCGCGGTATGGGATCTGGCGTGACCCCCTCCCAGGTAAGGTAGTGTAGTATATGATATATGTAGATTTAAAATAGCCAAATTCTAATTATTTGTTGTCTTTGTCTATTCAGGTTAATATGAGTAGGAGGCGTGGTGGAGCAGTCGGTGGATCCAGTCAGGGTAGTAGTTCAGCTACTACCACTCACGTCTTCGGCCATTGTCCCACCGAGGATCGCGTGAGGGTGTTAGAGGTAGAGGTTCAGCGCCTGAGCCATCTGGAGGAGGAGGTTCAGTGGCTCAGCCAGTTGGTGGGGGGTTCATCTTCTAAGGGAAAAGGGAGGATGCCCCCGGATATGGATGCCGAGGACCTGGACTCGTACGATGAAGAGGAGGATGAGTAGGTAGCTGAAAAGTTTAGGTGGATGTTGTAGGTGCATGTGTTAGGAGAATGTTTTAGGAGAATGTTTTAGGAGGATGTTTTCATTGTAAACTTGCTTTTTCGACATTTATATATATGTTATATTATGTAGTGCAATTCAGTATGTCTATTGATTGGAAAAGTGAATTGTGAAAAGTGAAATCGATGTATGCAGGAAAATTTATGCAGGTATTGGCACTAGAAGAGTATGAGAATAGGAAAAAGTGGAGCAGAATTCTGCCCACTGGAACACACATTTAGCGTCGGTTGACTTATAATAGCGTCGGTCACAACCGACGCTAAATGCTATTACAGGTCAACGCACTGTTGACCAGCCAAACGCGTTTTAGCATCGATCTTGTAATTTAGCGTCAGTCACCAATATCGACCGACGCTAAATGCTGACCACTCAACCGGTTGGTGGTTCGACCGGAACAAAACTAGCGCCGGTTGGCACGCGTTTTAGCGTCGGTTGACCAAACGACCGACGCTAACATTTAGCGTCACCGAATCTGGCATCGGTCTTGCCGACCGACAGTATATCTTTTGGCGTCGGTCAGTGACCGACGCTAAAACGCGTGTCCGACCGATGCCAAATGGCATTTTTTTGTAGTGATAGAGGAGTTAAAGTCTTACAAGTACAGCCTAATCCACTTCAATTACACCCCATACTTACCCTTACACCCATGGAATCACCCTTTGCCCCAACACTAGGTCTAGTGTGCCATGGAAGAGAGAAGACGACAACTACTCATAAACAAGAAACTAGGAGAATAAGACATTCTTAACTCTTGAATGGTCTTGGGATGGATGTAGACCTTGAGAAATGGTCTTGGGGAGGGTGAAGACCTTCTTCCATCATCAAGAAGCCTTGGAGGCACCAAAAAATTGAACTCTCTCAAAAAGCTGAAGTTGTGCATTATATAGTGCTGCAATCGAGGGGGCGCGGCCGCGAGAACTGGGAGGCGGCGTGCGCGGAGGTCGGGGCCGCGGGTGAAAGATCCCTCAAAATCAATTTTTTCCCACAACTTTCAGCGGTGACCGCGCATAATTAATGCGCGGCCGTGGTGGGTGGTGGAGCGCGCCCTGGAACTCTTCCCGGGTGTCAACTTCACGTGATCAGTCTTGGAGCTTCAGATCTCCAAATGAAGAACCGTTTGAACCGGGTGAAAGCTCTCGCGACACTCTCCAACCATGTAACCTGAAACAACATTAAACACACTCGAAACCAAGTGAAAATCGACTATGAAAGTCCCTAATCACCATAATCGGGTAAAATGTAGAAACAAAGTAAAAAGGGAATAAAAACATGGAAAATGGGTGTAAGACATCTAGAACATGTGGTTAAGTGCGGGGAAAAAGTGATATAATTTTCGTACATTAGGGTTCAACTCCACCTACATCCATTCCAACATCACCCAAGAGTCTAAGGATGCATCTCTCACCTACCTTCTCCAAGATGAGTGCTTGTATCCTCTCTTCCATCCCCACTAGACCCATGGGGTTGGCTTTAGGGAATCCTATGGGTTTTTGCTTGTTCTTCTTATTTCCATGGTGTAATTAGTAGATAGATGCTACCTGATGTGCTGTTATTAGAGCTGGCAAAATGCTGACCCGACCCGATAAACCCGCCCAGCCCAGCCCGACCCGTGGCCCGACTGACCAAAAAGTTAACAATCCAACCCGCAGCCCGATGAACCCGCAACCCGATGAACCCACAACCCGACTAACCCGCAACCCGGCTAACCCGTAACTCGACTAACCCGCAACCCGACGAACCCGTAACCCGACAAACTCGCAACCCGACTAACCCGCAACCCGTCCGCCCGACCCGAATAACCCGATTGTCACACAATTCATAATATTCAGTGCTTCAAATATCAACATTATGTCATTATTGAAGATATAAAAAATTTCATCTACTTCTGACTTCACCAAGTTTATTTCAAAAATAATTAAATTAAAAACAATATATATATATAACATTCCGGACAAAGGTTTAAAATATGTTAGCTCTTAGCAGTTAGCAACACCAACAGTGTTAAAAACACTAAAAAAATTGACCTTTAGCTACTGCAAAATTATAACGGCATCAAAATGCAGTAGCAAATAGTTAGTATTTGCTACTGTAATCACTATTTCATGTAGTAATTTGCAGTAGCAAATACTATTTGCCACACCACTATTTGCTACACCCAACATCCTCGTCGCAAATAGTATTTGCTACTACAAATTACTACATGAAATAGTGACTGCTGTAGCAAATACTAACTATTTGCTACTGCATTTTCATGCCGTTGTAATTTTCCAGTAGCTAAAGGTCAAATTTTTTATAGTGAAATCTAACGAACGCTGACTATATTTGTCATTTGACATAAAAGTAAAACGTTTGGCCTAAAAATGTCATAAAAAGGAAGTGGCTAGATTTGATATTTTTTTTGAAAGAATTGACTAAATTTATAAATTAGTCTAATATTAAACCCTAGACCTTAAAAACTAAATTATATTCAATTTCATTTCATTTATTGTAAGTATATGTAATTTATGAAAATGAATTATTATTTTTAATATATGAACAGCGACTACAAGCCTTAAGCCTACCAACCGCGAATAAAAATTTAATATTATTTTAAATTATTTATCACATAAAAAAATTATATAAAATTTTGCAAATTGTAGTTGAGAGTTGAGACTAGTAAGTTGTAACCCGTGGGCAACCCGAGACCCGCCCGGCCCGAGACCGATGAACCCGTAACCCGACTAACCCGCGACCCGACTAACCCGCAACCCAACGAACCCGCAACCCGACGAACCCGCAACCCGATTAACCCGACCCATGGCCCGCCCAGCTCGCCCGTTTGACAGCTCTAGATGTTATTACTCATGTTTTGAGCCTACAATTAACCTAAGAATCCCCCGTGTTTGATCTCGAAATGTCATGACTTTTATGCTTTTAGAGATGTTTTGTGGCAAGTGTGCCTTTGTTGTCCGGTAGCTACTTTGGATCCAAATTAGTGGTCTATCGGAGTTTTCTCTATACATTTTCAGGCTTTGGTGATGTAGTACGAATGACAAGGAGCGCATAGGAGCAAACAGGAGGTCAATTGGAGCTAAGACGGGGGAGTTAAGGCCGATACAAGTTTGGGATATCTGCACAACACTTCTATTGAAGTTCTCAGCGAGAACTTCATAGTTCTCGCCGAGGAGTTGATGCATTACACTTATAGGAGGTTCCTTAAGGAGTTTTCGGCGAGAACCCTATTAGTTCTCGCCAAAAACTATTATTTTGCCAGCGTGTATAAATCGCGGTTTTAGGAGAGACATGGGGACACTTTTACATTCAGCCTTCAACGAAAAGAACAGAGCATGATCTCTGGCCCTTCTTCCTCGATCATCCGCTGCCCTCACCTAAGCCAATTGAAGAACAATTGGAGTGGAGCTATGTAAAAGTCATCTACCTTGGAGCAAGCTTGAAGAGTAAGGTAGGAAGAGCATCCATGGAAGCTAGGATGTCCTCCTCTTTTCAAATTCAGGTTTCTTCCATGGCTAGGCTAGGCTAGACTTAGGGTTTATCTTAGTGAGGGATGATCAAGCTAGGATAGAGAGATGATTGATTGAATTGAGTTTCCATTAATCTTTGTGTAATGAATTGGTTCCTCACCCTTGTGCCTAATTGCCATGTGAACTTGATTGTTTTTATGGTACATGTTAATGTCATTTGATGCATGAGAATCGTTGAATGATGTTGATCTAGGGTGTAGGAATTGTAATTGATTGATTTGAGAGATTGATTATTCAATTGCAACCATGTTTTACTTGATTTCCTTGTTGGCATTTCTTCAAACACTTGGCATGCATTTGGTTTTACATTCATTTAGTAGTTGAAAGACCTTATGATTGTTAACCTTATGTTCTATGATTGACATGAGAGTGTCTTGCATCATTGCTTTGTGTTAGGAGTTGTTGATTAGGAATTTAGGTGAATGAGCATAACATTGAGCTTGGTAAAGCACTCCATTCCTTTGTTCGTATAGCGAGAGCATAGTTCATGTGGTCTAGGAGTAGTGAGTCGATAGAGCGAGAGTTCGTTGATTCTATTTTAGTGTTTTGCGTGGCCAAGGAACTATACATTGATGCTTGTGACTCATTTCATCTTTCATTGCTCTTGAGCTTGAGAAATTCCCTTGCTAAGTTGACCTTCCTCTCTCTTGTTTGACCCTCACTTTCCCTTGTTAGCTATTGTTTTACTAGTTTGTTTTAGTCTATGTTTTTGAATCATTGTCACCAAACCAAATCTCAAATTAAATGTTTAGACCGTCCATGAATAGTGTGAGTAGTGGCTTTTGAGAGAACCCCGTGGAAATACGACCTTGATAGTTGTGAGTGTAATTACTTACACGTCTTTAGCTTTATGTCTCTCTTTTGATGTTCTTGTGCTTTGTACCCAAAATTGGCAAAAAATTGGTGGTTGATGGTGTTGAATGTGAGATTAGACGCAATGTTGACCCTTGTTGTTAGTTTATTAGATCCTTGAATGCATTAGATGTATGTTAGGATCTCGGGTTGAGGTGTTTGATAGCTCATTTACGCGAAGTACTCGAGAGGTGCGTGTTTAGAGTCCTTGGCGAGTGAATTCTCACTCGGACATTTTGTCGAACACTTGGCGTGCATGTTGGTTTGGCTTGATCAGGTCGAAAGATTTATCGCCATTACCTACCACGTGGTTCTTTGGGCCTCTCGAGGACCTTAGATCGTGTTTCTTGAATGAGAGTTGTAGGGCTTATTTCTATGTTCTAGTTACCCGGTTTTCATGTTTACGCAAGTGTGGAACCCTAGGTGAACCTTGGCCTACCCTTACCTCTCTTAGACTTCCCTCTTCGTTGTTTTTTCCTTGTTTATGTGCCTTGATTCGAAATTATCATTGTCCATGGTCTTTGAGCCCTTGTCGACTTTCCAATCGTTAAATTTTTGTTCCATGTTAGCTAAGCTTGTTTCACTCTTGATTCACCATGGCACTTACACCACACAAACCCTTTGTTAGCTCTACATCTTACTTGAGTAACTTTCAGCCGAGAACCCGAGAAATACGACCATAACCCCCATAAAGTTAGGATTTATCTTTGAACGAGTGAACCATATTGGTGATCGAGAGGATAACATCTTTCAACAAAGATACCTGGGTTTTGACCAGGATCGTATTCCCGTGAGTCTCTTGGTTCGGCTTACTTTGCTTTGAGAGAGGTGCTCAAGGGGGGTAGGACTTACACGAACACACACTTCAAACATCACAAACAATGCAGGGTCAAGTTATCAGACAATCAACTCAAGCACGGGCTCAAAGAGCATGTTAGTAGGGGGTTGGCAACAATTTGAATAAGCGCACACGAAGACAAAACACAAAGTGAATGGAATGGAAGAGAGATAAGGGTCAAGCAAGTTTCCCCTTCGGGATCATATAGTACACAACCTTGGATAAGACCGGTTCTATCAAGCAAGAGATGGGATCTTTCAACACTACACCGATGACACGTGTCCTAAAGCTCATGGGTCAAGTCATTAGGACCAAGCACAAAGCACCAATAAAAAGGGTATGGGTCACCACTTACACTGACTAAGTAGAATGCGCACCAAGTGTTCAATGAAATGCTTATGGGTCTTTACACCTAAAAAGACATAGCTAACATGCTCTCTTTTGAGTTATGATGCAAGCTAACATCAAACCTATGATAATAAATGACAGGAAATCTCATGGGTCAAGTCAATCCAAATCAATTGGCAACCTAATCATGCATCTAGGTCAAGAATACAAGAAGAGGAAATGAGAACATGAACATAGGTTTGAATCGCATTTAAACTTGATATAAAACCAATCAATCCAAGGGTTTAAGAGTGTAAAACAATCATCACTCCCCCTAAGGTTCCACTCACTCAAACCCTAGGGGGTTTAGTTACAGCAAGTCATAATGAGAATCAAGGAAATACGATGTAGAAAGAAAGGGGTAGAACGATCCGCCAATTTCTTCGAGTTTGGAGGATTTCTGATCTTTGCTTGATGTTTCTGTGATGCTGGGGATGAAGGATGATGATTTCTGGTCTCTGAGAGGGTTTTCTAGGTGCTGGAGGTTGAGAGTGTTCGTCAAAATTAAGCTGAGAACGAAAGGATGTCTCTCTCTGAAATTGCCTAAATTGGTTTTATAACTGACTAGTGGCCGACGCATAACCTGCGCATAAGTGGCACATGTGTCGGCTGTGTGCCATCTGTGCGCCAAATTTCGTTGACGCAATGCAACCTCTTAATTCCACCTTGCGTTGCTTTGTGTTGGCTTCCCGCAGCCCCTTCAAACATCCGCCTTGTGTTGCGTTGGATTTACGCAAGGCCTTCAAACGTCAATATCTTGAGCATCTAGACTCTGATTTTACCGACGTTCAAACCCATGGCTTTGTATTAAAGTGCTCTATCACGGCGTGCCCTGAAAACTCATCAAAAACACCTCAGAAAACGTGAAAATGGACTGCAAGGATCCCAAGAGACTAATTAAGATGAATAATCATTTAATTGATCAAAGTCATCCAAAAGGCAACATCAACACTCAAATACCACGCAATTATGTTTCAATTATAGGGAATTTAACATGTCATATTTCGAGTCATCAATCGGCTTGCTCTAGTCAAAGGCCTCGGTTTTCTCGTAAGACATTTTAATCTTGCTTTGTTAGCCCATCAAGGGTGGAGGATCATTCCTGAGCCTGATGCACTTATGGCTAAAATTATAAAAGGCAGGTATTTTTATGACACCTCCTTTCCCCAAGAAGAGGAAGGTTCCCGCCCATCTTGGGTTGGAGAAGCATAGTTTCGAGCAAAGATCTTTTGATTCAAGGCTTAAATTGGCAGATTGGGAATGGGTAAAATGTTTTGTTTTTCATGATAACTGGATTCCGGATCTCCTTCCATGACAGCACTACAAAAAAGTCAGTTATTTGTGATAACGAAAATTCGTCACTAATAGCTAAATTTGTCGCAAATAGTTATTTGTGACCATCTGTGGTCGTCGGACGTCGTCGCAAATACCCTCCCCACAAATAATATATTTGTGACCAACCGTCGCTAATAGTTATTTATGACGAACATGATTGGTCAAAAGTCGTCGTAATTAGAGTCATCGAAAAATACTTAACCAAATTAATCAAAAGTCGTCGTAATTAGTACTTTTATTGACACTTCTTGTTTGCCATCTTATCTACTTTAGAGGCACTTATATTTTCTTCTAATAAATACACTTAGAGGCGTATATATTTGCTTGTAATATGTATATTTCGAGGCATAATTATCTTTCTCTATTGATTCTGATTTTTGCAAAGTAATTTGGTTTATATATTTTGAAATTAGGTTAATTAGCATAATTATTTAGGGAGCATTTGCGAGGCTCTTATATGGAGCTTTGCTATGGTGACATTTGTTTTTCATAGATCAAATACATAGCCAAACAAGTTCAAAATATACGTTCACTATGCATTCTCAATGATATAAAGTTACATTGTATATTGTGTATGAAACAAATAGCAACAAATACATATTTTCCACTACATATATCTATTTCAATAGTGAGCACTTTGTAGAGAGAGTTAATTTGAGACTACACCAGCGCCTCCTCTATATTTCTTCATGTATTGAAGAAGACACATTGTTTGTCATTGCCGATGACTCCACATACAGTCTTTTCACATACTTGCAATCTGTAGTCAAGAGGCATGAACGAATGAAAAACAAACTAAGAACTCAATATAAACATACGCTTGAAAAGCAAGAACATATCAAGTGTGGTGATGAGAACCACCACTACTGAAAAATTATACTTATTACCTTGCCAATACGTAGGTTCAAATGATTTGTCCTTATAATATATGTATGAAATTCATAAGAGCAAAATCATCACCTGTAGAAATCAAGTTATTTACAATTAAGTATAAACAGAAAACAAGGCAAAGGAAGGCTAACTTGCAGTCCCAAATAGACAATTATCTTCATTGAAGATGAACAAAAAATATTAAGAACAGGGCAAAGTAGAAACAGAAAGCATCAACTGCTAGGAGACTAACCTTGACCGTGGAAAACGATACCAAACCAATACACAGAGACGTTGCGACGAGGATTGCATAACATGTACTTGGACGATCCATCTCAAAATCTTCAAATAGAGATAGAGCTTGATTAGTAAGTTAACCGCGCTTTCGGGAAGGTGTATCCACAGATGGAGCAGACATCAGACCGATTCAAAAAGACCTTGGTGAAGAGCAGCTAGATCTGCCGGAAGGTCATCGGGCTGGATGGTGTTTGCGGTGACACTCAAGCTCTCGGATTTATTCGGGGACGTCCAACACTAGGGTTTTTTTAGGGCATTATAAAAAGGATTACAAAAACATAATAAACATAAGGTAATTCTGTTTTTTAGTATAAAATTCATCTTCCGTATTAATTAACTTTTAAAAAATACCTTAAAAACAAATAAATTTGAACGTTCCCTTAGTAAATAAAATATTGATCATACTTTGCCAATAATGAACTTCAGAATTGCATGAGTAAAAAAAAACTTCAGAATTGCAACTGCGACACATACCATTTATTTGATTCTAACTGAAGTATAGTGATTTAATTTGTAATTACGACAATAAATTTGTAAATCACCGACGAACATATGAATGGTCATAAATAAAGAGTAGTTTGACGTAACATTTCTGATGCCTTGATTTTTGCGTCACAAAAAGTGGTTTAGTGACGACTTAAGCCTTTCGTCACTAAGATCTGGTCACTAATAACAGACTTTTTTGTAGTGTGCAGCCACACCGTGTACGGAAGACCATCCTTGGAGCCCGTCTACAATAGTTGTGACGTTTATTAATACTGGGTTTTGGTATATTCCGCTCCTTAACAGAGTCTTTTCAGTCTCAAATGTCAATCATATATCAGTTATTCCTCTCCCCATCGAAGGGATCCCAGTCCAATTTGTATGAAAAATTTTAGACTCAGGGGCTTATACCTTGCACTCAGGTTATGATGTTATTCACCAATGAATTAAGGTGAAAGCTGCAGTTGGACCTACTTCCCCAATGGATCTGAAGGCTTGGAATCGAGTTTGGTCATTTCCAGTTCCTCCTAAACTTTAATTTTTTTTTTGGAGATGTATACCTTGGAAATTGGATCTGAGTTCTCGTATTAAGGATTATCTGCGCACGTGTCCGGTTTGCTGTCTGACCGATCAATTGATTTCACATCTGTTACTTTATTACCCTCCAGTAGTTTGTTTTGCTAATTTGGTGGGCATTCCCCTTCTGCTCATTCAAAGTTCAAACTTTTGCAATGTTTGGAGAAAGGTACGTACAACAAAGAGTGTAGATAGTCAGGGGCTGAATCAAAATTAGGGGGGAGGCAGCCCCCTATTTTTTTGCCCTTGATCACGTGACTAAAGGATGCTAGTGAGGGGTCACGACCCCTGACCATTTTTGTCGGGAAGTACTCGGTTCAGCCATGAACCAATTGGTCAAGTTTATAGTTGGGGGCCGAACCTTGACCAAATTGGTCAAGGTTCGGCCCCAACCATTTCGCCCCATACAATATTCTTCGAGTAGGGAGGTGACAATATTTGTTATTGTATTTAATATTAAAATAATAAATTATCATTCCCAATTATTTGATTTTTTAAAGAATGCATTTAATGTGAAAGTTATTATTATTATAATTGATAGGTGCAATAAGCTAAATAAATTACAACATACAAAATTTGGTTATTTACTAAAAAAATATTATATGAATAATTTATGTGACAGTCGGTTAGGGATGGGGTAGGTGGCCGCGACGGAGGTTGAGGGAGGATGGAGGAGATCGTTGGTGGTTAGGTGAGTAGGGAGGTGGCCGACAATGGTGGTTAGTGGAGGAGGGAGGAGATCGTCGATGGTTGGGGGTGGTGGCCGGCGGCGGGGATTAGTGGAAGAGAAATGAGAAAATTTTGAGAGAATTTGGAGATTGAAGGAGAACGAGAGTTTAAAAAATGAACAAAAAAGGTATGGTTTATGTAGTCATTCAGAGTTCATTGCCAAGGTTCGACCGGCTCGTGCTTTGTCAAGGGAAAGACCCTGACCAACCCCCCCACTATATATGGTCGGGGGTCGTGCCCCTCACAAGACCGCCTTGTCATGGGCAAGGCCCTCGACCAAATGCCCCCCCCCCAATAACTGTCGGGAACCGTTTGGTTGGTGGTTGGGGGCCTTTTTGTCAAGGGTCGAACCTAGCAATGTTCATACATTGTCTGGGGGTATGACCCCCGACCAAACGGACCCTGATAATATATTGGGTTATCCCTTTGGTTCACCCAACTGAGCGTAATTGGTCAGGGACTATGCCCATACAATATTAAATTATTTTATGGGGCACAACTCCCTACAAAGTGGCCCCTTACTAATTTTGTCTGAGGCTTGCAGCCCCCACTTATTTTCGGCTAGCCTCCGACAAGGAGCCCCTCTCTATTTTTACATTTTGCTATAATGTATTTTGACGCTCACCTCTAGTGTAAAGAAGATCATTTTCTTCTGGTGGAGAGTTTGGAAAGACGATCAATTTTCAATGGGTTTATACACTTTTTTACCCTTGTACTATGCAAAATAAACAAACATACCCTTTTACAATTTCTCAACCAAGTTAAGCCCCTGTACTTTAACACTTTTAACAAATTTGTCATTCCGTTAACTTTTCCATCTAAACTTTGTTAAATATGCTGATTGTATACATCTAGTCAAATTTTTTGTCCATGTTGCCTATTCTTTTACTTACTTGGAATTCAATCAAACCTATTGACATAAAAATAATAATAATAAAAGTATAAAATCTTACGTCTTCCCTAAAACAGAGCAACTTCAAACCTAAATCTTCCCCTTCAATCAATCACTATAACCCTCTTGATGACACTCGATTTGACGTGATTATCAGCCTCATTTAAGCAACATTTCTTGGCTTAGGACATGGTTTTTAGGGTAGAATAGCGAATATTCACTCAACTGCTCTATCTCGTGCCATTTGTGTTACTTTGGCCCGTTTCAGGTCTATTTGATGGTTTTCTAGTGTTTTCATGATAGCACAGGTTTTTGCCGTCAAATAAAGTAGCCAAGGACGTGTCTAAGGCATTGGAACCTCGAGGAACCGCACCGAAATCGATCCAAGGAGTCAGTCAAGTCAACACATTTCCTACCCCGTTTTACACAGAAGTTTTCGGCGAAAAGACTTGAGGTTTTCGCCGAAAAATCTAGAAGAAATCGGCAGAGCGTACAAGAATAAGTTTTCAGCGAGAAGTCAAAGTTCTCACTGAAAACTCTTAACATTAAACTCACAGAAGATCAGTCGACGGAAGCCAGCATTTTACACCGGACTAATCCGGCGCTGATAGGGTTAAGTATAAATACTTAACCGGCGGCTCAAAAGAAAAAGACCTTTTCCATAATAGAACTTTCACGAGTTCCCGACCTAAGGAGTTCGAGAGAACAGAGTTGAAGAGTTCGAAGAGCCAGGAAGAGATCGTGACGCCATCCCTTCACCTCGGAGACTCGGAGCTAGGATTGAAGATTACCGGAGAGCAAAGCTTTGCCAAAGTTGTCTTAATTAGGTTTTACAGTTTCTATCTGTTCTTCCTTTTCATGATGAACTCTGTTTTTGTCTTTGATTCTGTCATTATGAACATGAGTAGCTAAACTCGTAGAGCTTAGACTAGATGAACCCTAAGTGACCCAGGGCTTTAAAGCGGTTACGTATCGGCGGTGATTAGATTCAAAGTTCAATCAGTTTCTCTTTCATGTTTGGTTTGTTCTTCGTTGTTTATGTCTCTTGTCTGGCTTGATCACCTAGATTAGATTCTTGTTAAGCTGAGGATAGAAGCGAACGCTCGCCTCACTTTAAAACACCAAATCAACAATTAACCTATTCATTGGAGTGTGCCTTTCGTAGGAACCAGTTAGGGTTAATCCACTGCAAGAGTAACTCATAAATCGTTAGTAATTCCACCAGTTAGTTTAGTCGTCGCAAGAAGCGACCGTACTCGGGCGGCTAATTAATCTTGGTAGCTAGATCGGATAGAGCGAACGTTCACCAGTCTTAAATCTAAGGGTAAGGAGTTATGGTGGTGTCTTAGAATTGATTGAACGAGAATTGAAATCCGCTGGTCTGTTGATTGCCAATGCTCTGGTGAACTAAGGGGGATTCGAAGTCTAAGCTTGTCTGTCGTCTTTGTTAAGTCAACCAATCTTTCAGTCTGTCTTTCAATTTAGTTTTTAATTTGCTTGCATTCTCTAGAATAGAAGTCGTGGAACTCACACCATGCACAACGTGTTAAACCTGAATAATCTGCCTTTACATTTGAGTAGACGATTATTAGAAGACCTGTGGAATACGATCTACTTAGCTTCTAGCTTAGTAGTTATTTGATACCATGTTCTACAGTACATCAAATTGGCGTCGTTGCCGGAGACTTCTTCTAATTGTTTGAAAGAAGAATTGGCATTTTATTCTTCTACTTTCCATCTTTCATGCTTCCATCCACTTCGATTTTACACTGGTTGTGCTTGTTTTTGTTATTTGTAGGTTGTCTACAGGTTTATGCAGCACCGTCCTCTCACGCGCTCCTTAACCAAGACTGACAGGGCTAAGAGTGTAGAGAGACCGGGTAGCTCTACTCCACCAAAGCGACCACAGATTCTGAAGCAAGGCAGAACCAATCCACCTCCATCTTTCACACCAATTAAGATCGAGGAACTGAAGGAGAGTTCCTCATCTTCATCTTCATCCGCTTCATACACCACATCACTTTCACCTCCTCCATCTCCTAGGATGGGTGATCACTTACCACAACAACCAGGTGATCAACCACCACTGGCCGCGCCAAAGAGTCTAGCTGACTACAACAAGCCGAGCGTGACTAGCGTTCGATCTTCTATCACCGTGCCACGCATCGAAGGAGATCCTGACTATGAGATCAAGATTCCCTTCTTGACCATGATCTCTAGGGATTTACAATTTGAAGGCAGGCCACTTGACAATTCGTGCACGCATCTGGCGGATTTCATCGATCTCTGTGGCACTTTTAAGAATGGGAATCTCGACAAGAACACTCTATGCTTGAGAGCTTTCTCGTTCTCTCTTAAAGGCGCAGGTAAGAGGTAGCTCACTGGCAAACCACCTGGTTACTACACAGATTGGGTTACTCTTGCTCAAGACTTCGTCGAAGAGTACTTCCCTCCTTCCTAAACAACAGCCTTCAAGGACAGATTTTCTCAGAAGGAAGGTGCGAGCTTATATGACACTTGGAATGAATTCCAAGAACTTCTCTACAACTGTCCTCACCATGGTTTCGAGCAGAGACAGTTAGCTGAAATCTTTGCTCGAGGTCTTCGTGAAGAATCTGTTAAATGGGTCAATTCCCTAGCTGAAGGGGATTGCACTACCCTCACACCTGAAGCTGCTCTTCTCCATTTCACGAACTGTGCTTCCAAGTCAAGGAATTGGGAACGACAATTAGAAGGATCAAGAAGCAAGCTCGATCTTGAAGCAATCATTAAAACAGAAGTTGAGAAACATCTGAAGAAGTCTACTACACCTATCAAGCCGCCAACAACCTCTGTCTACATTGGTGATTACGAGTGGTGTGGAGCTTGTGCTCATAACGGAGGCCGATGCCAGAACTTTGGCAAGGCAGAATTCTGGTCTACCGAAGAAGTCAACTTCGTTTCTCAAGGCTTCAACAACAATCAACAAGGTTATATTGGCTACCGCAACTACAGACAACAGGGAAATTTCCAAGATCGACCTCCCTACAATGTCGGTGCCAACCAGAACCAAGGCCAGAATCAGAATAACCGACCAACTGGTTCAGTTAAGGATCAGAAGCCAAATAATCCTACGGGAGGTATCTACCAGTCGCCGCACCAAAATCCGGGTAACTATGGAACAGCTCTTGGCAATCGCCAGAATCAATATTTGAACAATACTTATACAGGACAGCAACATCAGAAGGACAACAAGGATAGTGAACTCGACAAGAAGCTCAATCAGATCATTACTAGACTTGACGATCATTATAGTCAGTTCAAAGCTCAAGCTCTCCTCAACCAAGAACGAATTGCCTCCGGTCAAAGAATAGAGCATGCAGTGAACCAGATCTCCAACATGTTAGCATCTGGTCACCCGTCTGGCCAGCTCCCAAGCCAAACCGAGCCGAATCCAAGAAAGGAGCAAGCTAAGATGGTATCTATTCAAAATCTGACAAACTCACCTACTAATTCTTCTTCTAATCTATACAGGGCCATTGAAGTTCCGGAGAAGAAGGTAACAAAGAAGGAGGCACCTAAGGAGTACGATCCTCCTCTTGCTCCGTACTACGAGAAGCCTCCATTCCCAAATGCATTGCTACCGAATGCAAGGATCGAGACTGGTATGTGGGGAAACAAAGAAGGATACCCTACCACCCATGGCAAGAACCCTTCCTCGCCATATCCAGCTAAGTGTTCCGATCCTGGTTCTTTCACACTACCTCTAGTCATTAATGATATTGAGATAGAGCGTAGTTTGGTTGATCTAGGTGCGTCCGTAAATGTCATGCCTATGAGTTTGTTCGAGAAATTGAATCTAGGAGAACTTAAACCGACTAGCATGAAACTTGTCTTTGCTGATAGATCATTGAAAACGCCTAGAGGAGAGATTAAGGATGTTGTTACTAAATGTGGTCCTTTCACTTTCCTAGCTGATTTTGTGGTTATAGATACTCGCGAGGAGGATTCTACTATTCTTATAGGTCGACCCTTCATGGCAACAACCGGAATGAAAATCAATGTTCCGAGTGGTTCTTTGACCTTGAGGGTTGGTAAGAAAACGATAACATTCCGCCTTAAGGACGGTATGAAATACACTCCTATGAAAGACGAACCTCACTGTCTTGTTGTTGAAACTATGGAGTTGACCTCGGTCAACTCCGTTACTGATGTCTCTTCCAGTGTTTCTAGATCAACTGTTGTTGCAGGTGTTGAACAGATTATCAAGCAGAAGCCCGGACCCACGGCACACAAGCCGCCGAAGAAGAAGGAACTAAAAGCCTCTTCTTCTCAATCACCACCAAGCAAGGAACCTGGCAGGCTACGGAGGAAGAAGCAAAAGAAGACTCAAATGGTCTGGAGGCCAGTTGCTCTGCCATCCTCTTCCGAGCCAGTTGCACCACCAATTCCTGTCAAGCCACGGCGCAGAAGCAAGTGAAGAAGGAGAAGCCAAAAGCATCTGGTGAACACGCTTTTGGCGTGCATGTAGTCAAATACTACCAAGTTGGAAAGTTAGGGTAGATCGTATTCCACGGGTCTTCTAACAATTGACTACTCAAAGAAGCTAGCAATTTACTCAGGTTTAACACTTTGTGCGTGGTGTGAGTTCCACGACTTCTAATTCTAAGAAATGCACGAAAATTAAAAATTAAAACTGAAAACAGATCGAAAGATTGGTTGGTTAAACAAAGATGACAGACAAGCTTAGACTTTGAATCCCCCTTCGTTCACCAGAGCATTGGCAATCAACAGATCAGCGGATTTCAATTCTCGTTCAATCAATTCTAAGACACCACCATAACTCCTTACCCTTAGGTTTAAGACTGGCGAACGTTCGCTCTATCCGATCTAGCTACCAAGATTAATTAGCCGCCCGGGTACGGTCACCTCTCGCGACGACTTAACTAACTGGTGTAATTGCTAATGATTTATGAGTTAAATTTGCAGTGGATTAACCCTAACTGGTTCCTACAAAAGGCACACTCCAATGATTAGGTTAATTGTTTGATTTGATGTTTTAAAGTAAGGCGAGCGTTCGCTTCTATCCTTAGCTTAACAAGAATCTAATCTAGGTGATCAATCCAGACAAGAAACATGAACAACGAAGAACAAATCAAACATGAGAGAGAAACTGATTGAATTTTGAATCTAATCACCGCCGATCCGTGACCGCTTTAAAGCCTTGGGTCACTTAGGGTTCATCTAGTCTAAGCTCTACGAGTTTAGCTACTCATGTTCATAACAAAAGAATCAAAGACAAAGACAGAGTTCATCTTGAACAGAGCAAGAACAGAAAAGGATCTGAAAAACCTAATTAAGACGACTCCGACAGAACTTTGATCTCCGGTAATCTACAATCCTAGCTCCGAGTCTACGAGGTGAAGGGATGTCGTCACGATCTCTTCCTGGCTCTTCAAACTCTAAACTCTGCTCCAGAACTCTTGAGAATTCTCGAAGTAATTCGTATTATGTGTATTATGAGCTTTCCTCGATGTTTGGCCGCCGGCTAAGTATTTATACTTAACCCTAATACCGACGGATTTTGCCTGGAACTTTCGCCGAAAACCTATGAAGTTTTCGCCGAAAATTCCTTTGTAAATGGCTTGATTGCTTGGCTGTATCTCCTGTGATTTTCGGACCGCCGGGTTCTCGGCGAAAACTTGGAGTTTTCGCCGAAAACTCTCTTTGTTGAACTCAGCCGATTCCTTCTTGAGTTTTCGCTGAAAACCTAGGGGATTTTCGCAGAAAACTTCAGTGTAAATGGGAGCAGGATTTGGTTCGACTTGATTGACTCCTTGGATCGATTCCAGTGTGATTCCTCAAGGTTCCAACGCCTTAGACACGTCCTTGGCTACTTTATTTGACGGCAAAAACCTGTGCTAACATGAAAACACTAGAAAACCATCAAATAGACCCGAAACGGGCCAAAGTAACACAAATGGCACGAGATAGAGTAGTTGAGTGAATAGTCGCTATTCTACCCTAAAAACCATGTCTTAAAAAAGGAAATATCGCTTAAATGAGGCTGATAATCACGTCAAATCGAGTGTCATCAAAATACCCCACACTTAAGCTTTTGCTTGTCCTCAAGCAAACTGAATAGAAACGCTCATGTTCACAAATGATAAAATTTATTAAATTGAAGTTCAATCAAACAGAATGAATTATTAGACAGATAATTCCTAGAACAAGAAACCTAACATGCATACTGATCAGCCAAACAACCTGGTCTCACTAAAAACTGCACACGACGAGTAATAGCAACCAATTATGCACGAATTTGACCTGACCGACCAGACTCCTCACACAGGAAATATTTAGTAAACGGGAAACTCTCACTCTCTGTGTTTAAGGACGTGTTTCTGCTCTCAATCATTTTCTGTTACTGAATTCTGTCATAAGTTTGCAATTTGACCACATCTCCACCACTGTGACAACACGAGTAACTAGTCAAGAAGGACTTCCCTGCTAGGACTGTAACGAATTCTACACTACAAGGGTTTATTATGAGATGGATGATGGGAATGTATGATGATGGCTTTGGTGCGGTGTAGCTTTCGACTAACTTCCCTCGAATCTAGCCTATGGCTTCCTACCGTCTAACCAGACACGGGTGGAATAGTGAATGCTCGTCCTATGATACCCTCAAGCAACCTAGCACTTTATTTTCTTTACACATTTTTTTTCTTCTTTTGAATTTTCTTTTGACTTCGTTCTTCCATTTGTAGGGAGAAGAACGTTATTGACTAAACTTGAAACTTTTCTGATTTTTTTTCTGCTTTCTTTTTCGACATTTCTTTGTTTTCTTCTTCTTTTTTTTCTTTTGTGCCAATTCTTTCTTTTAGTTGCTAGAGGGGTTTACACGGTTGACATAATAGCTAAGACCACCTGTTTAATGGCTGTAGGCAAGTTACCACAAACCGACTTCCGGTAGGCCAATCTAGAACTACAACCACAGGGGATCAACGGGGAATGAAAGAATGGGAAATGGCAGTAATGTATATCGAAGCGAAAGAACAGGCCAAGCTCAAGGGTTTGAACCTAATGGATTTATCGTTAGGTAGGCTATCTGGCTTAGTATCTGAATCTAGGTGCCCCTATCATTCTAGAACTCGTGTCATCGTGTGGTCTCGAGTAGGTCTCATGCAAATTCTAACTCATTCAAGCAAACAGAAAATCCCTCAAAAAGAATTGAAATGGCAAGTTACGTGCAATGGATCAAAAGCTCACAGTTGGTTTGCTAGTCGGATTCGGTCATTTTCATGCAATCAAGGCTACAAACTACAAGTGTGATTTTAAAAATTCTGTTCTGACCATGCAATTTAGCATCAGAGTATACACGTTGGTTCTCAAGTTCTAGGTTAAGCAGTCTAAGCATCATTATGAAAGACTGAACAACAACTTAACATAAAAAATCAAGAACCGAGCCATTCTAATGCTAGAGAGACTGGAAAGGAATCACGAGGCACACAAAAACACAATCAAGGGCAATCAAGTTCATGCAAGGTTCTCTAGCATCCTACCCCACACTTAAATCGTACTGTGTCCTCACATGACTAAAACTAGAGTTCAGAGTGAAGTAGAAGAACCTGGACCGAGATGGTTGGTGTAGGGGATGAGCACGGATCCTCGGAGCAGAGGCAATCTACCAAAGCGAAGAAAAGGGAATCTACCGATTGCCTACAAAACAAAAACAAATGAAAGATAAAAAGGAAACCAGGACAAGTGTCCTGGATCCACACAGAAAAAAAAGTTGGATCGAAATCCGAAAAGAAGAAATAAAAAGAAAGGACCAGAAAAGGAATACAACCCGATCACTACTGGTCAGGTGCATTGGGAGGGGGAATGTGGAGGGCGTCGCCAACCTGCCGCTGCAATGCTAGCTGTGCCTCATACCTCTCGTCAGTGCGGAGCATGTGCTGCTTGATAAAAGGATTTTTACCAAGGTCGTATTCCACGAGGTCCTCTCATAAACCAATACTCACACTTCTCATAGACGGTCTAGACATTTGAAATTGGTTTGGTTTGATAGAGAAATTCAGAAACAAAAGCAAAGAAAAGCAATACTAACAAAGATTAAACAAGAGAGAAAGGTGGTTCAAATCAAAGACAAAGGAGGTTCACTTGGAAGAGTAGTTTCATCATGCTCAAGAGTAATAAAAGAACAAACAAGCCAATCTAGATCGAGTTTGCATTCGGATGACCATGCGTTTCACTTCAATAGACTTAATGCACTCTCGTAGCACCAAATCCCTATCCTAATACCACTCAACTTAGGCTCTCGCTCTCAAGCTAAGTGAAAAAGGATGCATTCTAAGTGTTTGATGAAATGCCAAGACACAAGACCCTCTCTTAAGACTCTATGACCACAAGGCTAGGCACAACACTCTCATATCAATGCCCTAACACTAAGGGATTCACCAAAAAGCCTTTTCAAACTCAATTGAATGAAAATCCACATGCACACCAAGTGTTCGATAAAATGCCCAAGAGAGAAATCAAGTGAAAATGGTTGAAACAAGATGATCTAATCTCTTAGAACACACTCACTTCAATCCCTAGACCTACAATCTATGCAATCCAAGCACTCTCATGCATCAAATTACATTGAATGGACCAAATCAAGCAAACATGGCATAAAATGGCATTAAGAACAAGTCTAGGAAACATCCTCATACAACCAAGATCAATCATGGCAAGTTCTATACAATCATCCCTCTATCATAGCACAACTAATCTACCCATCCAAGATGAACCTAGGAACTTAGCCACACATGGCCAAGGGAGTAAGGGAAAAAGAAGGGAAGTTGATCACCAAGAACACCATGGTGTGGATCCTTGAATCAATCTTCAAATCTCCACTTGTAAGCTTCTCTCCCAAGGTTTGTTGACTTCAATCCAAGCTCCAATTGCTCCAATTAGCTCCAGAAATGAGTCCTAGGGTTTATGGGATCGTAGGTATGTGTTTGGGGTTCAAGAGAGATGATAGAATTTGTGAAAGATCCCAAAAAATCGTCTTTAAATAGGATTCTGCTGGGCATACACGTCGTGTATGAGTACACGTCGTGTATAACCACACGTCGTGTACCCTGAAAAGTCTGCACAAATCATGATTTTCCCTCGCTCGTTTCTCCCTCATCCAAGCTCCGATTGACCTCCCTTTGATCCTACGTGCTCCTTGTCACCAGTACTACGGCGCCAAATCCTGAAAATGCCAAAAAAACAGCTTCAATAGACACGGAATTGGCCTCAAAGTAGCAACTGGACAACAAATGGACACTTAGCACAAAACTTTAATAAAAGCATATTAAACATGGCATTTAAGGATCAAACACGGGCATTTCATAGGTCAATCATAAGCTAAAAATGCACTAAATAAAGTCACATCAAATTCCCCTACGACTAAGCTTTGCTTGTCCTCAAGCAAATGAATTAGAAAACATCCAAGTTCACAAATGACAAGATTGGCCCCATTGAGATCAAGCAATAACAATTTGGCTTAAACTGTTCCACGAACAAACTTAACCTACACATGCAAGAACGTCAACCAAACAAGTCTAGACCTCACTGTTTTCTGCACACTTCAAGTAGTGGTAAATTGGGATACAGGAGAACCGACCACGACAACACCAACTCTAATAAAAAGGACTTGAACTCAGGAAATGGAACAGATTAGGTGGGGGTAGGAAAATTTTTTGAAAGTGGTAAGTGATCGTGATGTGGCTATCGACTCGACTTCATCCGCTTCTAGATCCGCACTTTACAAGCTCTAGCTAGGATCATTATAACAAGGGCCACTTTTGAGAACTCTTTTTTTCTTTTCTATTTTTTTTCTACTGCATACTAGTGCTCGATCCAACACTTCACTTAGGTGTTGAACCTAACTAGCTCACATCCTTTGCCTTTGCTAGTGCTCAACCCGACACTTCACTTAGGTGCCGAGCTTGCCTAGCTTTTCTTCTCTTTTGACCATTTTCTTTTGAATATTCTCTTCACAAACTAGCCACTTGATCCTTAGCCCCTTAAAACTTCCACACAAGATTTCGAATTGGATTTCCGTCTAATCTCAAGCCACAATCACGAGGGATCAAAAAGTTGAAGAAAAACATGGAAAAGGGTGAAAATTCTGATTGCCTTCATCATCTTAGACCGGTGTTATCGAGCGGTACAAAAACACGTATCAAACCAATCAGCCAATATACAAGAGTGGTAAAATCTCTGTTCTGGCCTAGACTCATTTGATATTAGCGCTAACATGCTGGTTATAGGTTCTAAGTGGAACAGTCTAAACGTCATTGTGAAAGCTTGAAGTCAATTAAACACCAAAAGTCAAGAACTGAACGATTCTACAATAGAGGAATTTGACATTCAATCAAGATCATGCACACACTCAAACATAGCATTCTACTTCTACCGACAAACAATCACACCAAACCTCAAATTCCCCCTATGACTAGCATGAGCATTGTCCTCAATGGTCAAGAGAGAGAGGGTAAGGTGGAACGAATATACCGTGCGGTGAAGGTGAGCATAGGAGGGTAATAGTGGTGAAAGAGTCCCATGACGATCATTGGTGAAGAGTGAATCCCGAGTGCTTGCCAAACCTTATTCAAAAAGTTAAAACAACACAGAAACACACGGAGCAAATAAAAGCAAAAAGTAAAGATAACGTGGGGTCATAAACAAGTGCAATATAGCCAAAAGAGAGCCTGATTGATCTACACACAATCAAATAAAAAGAAAACAAGAGACTCGAGATAGAGGCGTGGCCCTGGAAAGCTCACTGGGAGGGGTAATCAAGCATCCCTCAATTCCAAAAACCAAAACATGAAAGATCGGAGCAAAGATCAAATAATTTAACATCCACAGCTCAACGATCACATCCTGCACTCAGCTACTGAACCTAACCAAACACTCCACTAAATAAATCAGCAAAGAAATCAAGCACTGAAATCAACCCAACACCACGCTCCAACAGAGAGCATAAACAAAATATGCTCAACACCCCAAAACAAGCAACACGACAATCAAAAGAAGCAAATCAGTTCATGAAGAAAAACTGACCAAAACAACAACTCAGCAACTACATCCAACAACCAAATCAAGAAAACCAAGCCAAATAAGAATCTGGAATCAGCAAATAGCACGGAGAGGGCTGGGCTGGAGGCGGCGGCGGTTGGGGTTGGGTACATCGGCTGGCGGTTAGGGGAGTTGGAGGTCGGCGGGATGGAAAAGAATGGAGGTCGGTGGCGGCTGGAATCGGAGATCGACAGCGGGTTAAAGTCGAGAGATTGGGGGGGTTGGTTGGGTCGGTGGTGGGTGGTGGCTGGGATACGATGGCTGGCGGATGGCTGGTGGAGAGAGGAAGCTGGCGGGTTGGAGGGAGGAATCGGCGGCGGGGGTGGCTGGCGGAAATCGACGGGGCTGGTCGGCGGCAGCTGGTTGGTTGGGTGAGAGTGGATGGGTCGGGTCGGGTGGGTGGCTGGGTGGGTTTGGGCAGGCTGGTCGGTCAGTTCGGGTGGGTTGGGTGAGTGGGTTGGTTGAGGTGAGGGTTGGGTCGGGTGGAAACCAAAACCAAGTCAAACCGAAACAAGGCAAAACCAAAAACCAACCATGACTCAAACCGAAATTGACTCAAAATGGGGGGTACACGACGTGTATATGTACACGACGTGTATAACTACACGACGTGTGGTTACACACGACATGTAAAAAAAGCCTTTTTTTGGACAGAAGGATTGTTTTGAGAAGGGGTGAGAAAGTACACGATGTGTAACTTCTACACGACGTGTACTACTACACGACGTGTATTACTACACGACGTGTAGTCCCCTTCACAAAAATGCACTTTTTTCCAAACTTCCCAAACAACTCCAAACACCAAAGGGTCCTAGACCCGAACAAAACCAATTTCCCACAACATTATAGACCAAGAACCACCTCTAAACCTCAAGGAATCCAAAGTAAACAAGAACACACACAAACACACACAAAAACAAAGCAAAAACAACGAGAAAACACTCGGGTTGCCTCCCGAGAAGCGCTTGGTTAACGTCTTAAGCCCGACGAAGCACACAGACCAGCTAAGTAAAACCATTCCAACTCATTACCTCTTTGAAGTCGAAGTCATTACCTTCGCATGGCACACGGAACTTGAATTGAACCTTACCGACTTCGGGAGGTGTGAGCTCGGATTTCCCGGATGATGAAGTGTGAGCAATGGAGAAAGGGCCAAACCATTTGGAGTGAATTCTCTCATCGTGTGGCTTCTTAGTCTTGCTAGTCTCACCCATCGGTGCGGCTTCCTTGCCCTTCTCAGGTGGCTTCTCCACACCTTTCTTCTTAGCCTTAGGTGGAGTCTTTGGAAGCACGAAAGGTGGAGCCTCCTTTACTTCATCCTTTTTCTCATGCACATCACTAAGTGCTAACAACTCCGCAAGACTATGACGGACAAGGTTAGTGCTATTAGTAGCCGAAGTAAACTCATTTGGATTCTTAGGATCATGGTGACTAGCATAAGACAAAGTAAACTCCATGCCATCAGAACGGTTAAAGATCATGCATTCATTATCGACTCTAAGTGTAAGTCTACCACCATAGACATCAATTAAAGCACGAGAGGTCGCTAAGAAGGGTCGTCCTAGAATCAAAGGCACATCCGTACCACCCATAGCATCTAGAATAACAAAGTCCACAAGGAATTCAAAGGCACCAACCTTAACCAACACATCTTCGACAATACCACGAGGGGATGTCACCGATTTATCCGCTAATTGAACATTCATTTGAGTTGGTTTTAGTTTCCCTAGGCCTAACTTCTTAAACATGCAATATGGCATAACATTGATACTAGCACCCAAATCGGCTAAGCCTCTACTTATTGCATGCTCACCAATAGTGCAAGGAATAGTAAAGCTACCTAGATCCTTAAGCTTCTCCGGTGGTTGTTTAGAGAGAATGGCGGAGCATTGTTCGTTGAGCTTTGCCGAAGTTACATCCTTAAACTTGCGTTTGTTGGTGAAGATCTCTTTCATGAACTTCGCATATTGAGACATCTTAGTGATTGCTTCTCCAAAAGGCATTGTGAATTGCACCTTGTCAAGAATCTCAACAAACCTCTTGAAATCTTTCTCCATGGAATCCGACTTCAAGCGAGAAGGGTAAGGTGGCTTAGGCTCGTACGGAGGTACAACCGGTGCGGGAGGAGAGACCGGAGTAGCACTCGTCGTAGCCTTTTGAGAACCAATCTTATTGGTAGTCTTGGAAACCTCATTAGCCTTGGCCCCATTGTCTAGTACTTCAATCTTGTCTGTGTCATCATCGGAAACAACGTCTTCAACCAAAACATAGTCATCATCTTGAGTTCTCACCGCTTTAGGTGTGGGGTCTTGGACTTGCTTACCATTCCTCAATGTTACCATCATAAGCTCCTCGGGAACCTTGGGGTTGACCTCGTGTTGTGGGAAAGGTAAAGTGCCCGAGGGTCGCTCCGAGAGTGTTTTAGCAATATGACCCATTTGATTCTCCAGATTTGCAATTGAAGCTTGTTGATTTTTTATAAGTTGAATCATTACCGCGTTGGTGTCCTCTTGCGATATTGAAGAACCGCCCTCTTTGTTGTGAGGTGGTTTGTTGAATCCGGGTGGTCCATCACCTCTATGGTTGTACATTCCCGGTGGGGTAGGACCTTGGGGACCTTGATTTGGATGTCCACTTTGATTCCATTGATTTCCCCCTTGGTTCCCTTGACCTTGGGTACCTCCTTGAGTCCATTGACTACCTTGGTTTTGGTTACTTCCTTGAGTCCATTGGTTGCCTTGATACCCTCTATAACCTTGGAATCCTCCTTGATTTCCTTGGTTGTAACCCTTGTTATAACCACTACCTTGACTCCCTTGGCCTTGGTACCCTTGGTTAGACTTGTTGTACCCACCACCTTGGTTCCAAGGTCGGTTGTAGTTACCCCCTTGATAGTTACCTTGGGGGTTGAAATTACCATGGAATCCTTGACCTTGTGCGAAGCTTACCTCCTCATTGTGGTCGCCTTGGCCAAGCTCAGGAGTGGCGGAAGGGCAACCACTGACATCGTGGTCTTGACCCCCACAACATTCACAACAATATATTGAAGCCACTGGTGGATTACCCAAATGAGACGATGGAACCTTAGAGGGATGCTTAGGCATACTTAGGTTACTTACCTGAGATGCCATGGCATCAATCTTTGACATGAGGAGCGCAAACATGGGGTCATCCTCATCTCGGTGCCCCGGTAACTTAGGCCTCTTCCCATAGCTAGACGAATCCTTTGGTGCATCAACACTTATAGCTCTAGAGTCGTAGTGAGTGTCGCTCCCATACTTGGACCTTGGAGGTTGTTGTCGAGACCAACTCCTTGTCTTGTTGGCCATCTCCGCAAAGAGTTATAGAGCATCTTCGGGAGTGAGCATCCTTAGATCACCTCCGGCGGCTTGGTTGATCATCCTTGTATTCTCAAAATCAAGGGACCTAACAAAGATATCCGCCAAGCTCCATTCGGCGAAGTTGTGATGAGGACAAGACCGAAGAAGGGCTTGGAACCTATTCCAAGTCTCATGGAAGAGCTCTCCCTTGTGTTGTGTGAAGTGGTTGTTACGATCTCGGATTGCATCCGTCATAAAAGGAGGAAAGAACTCCTCGAGGAAGGTTTCGGCTAGTCCCTCCCATGTAGTGAATGTTCTACTAGGTTGGTTCTCCAACCAAGACTTGGCTCTACCTTTGAGGGAGAAGGGGAAGAGTCGGAGTCGCACACAATCCGGGTGAACTTGATCGTTCTTCACCGTATCGCATATCTCTAGAAAATCCTTCAAGTGTCTAGACGGGCACTCTCCATCTATACCGTTGAACACCACTCCGTTTTGCACCATCTGAATCATATTAGGCTTTAGCTCAAAATTTCTTGCATTCACTGGTCTTCACACGATGCTCGAGGCTGCCCCTTCAAGGGTTGGGCGAGCATAATCAGCTAGTGTGCGCCTCGCACCCCTTTGCGATTGATCGTCTTCATTAGTGTGATGTGAATGCTCCGAATGGTTATCTTCATCCTCATGGTGAGACATGTTGTTGCGTGTGGTGCTATGAATTAAGTGAGGAAGAGAACTAGTTGGTGGTTCAATCACGACCTTGATGCCTTGGAGTCGTGCTTGAAGACGGGTGATCCGTCTCATGCACTAGTGCACGGTTCCTACACACAAGTCAAACAACAAATACTAACGTAATACGACAATGTGTGATAACAAGTCAAACAACACGTAACAAGGAAGCAAAAGTAAAACGGAAGGAAGTGAATAGATCGGTCCACTACTAAGTGCTTTCAAAGGAATGAGATAGTTCCCTGGCAACGGCGCCAAAAAACTTGATAAATGGATTTTTACCAAGGTCGTAATCCACGGGGTCCTCTCATAAACCAATACTCACACTTCTCATAGACGGTCTAGACATTTGAATTGGTTTGGTTTGATTGAGAAATTCAGAAACAAAAGCAAAGAAAAGCAATACTAACAAAGATTAAACAAGAGAGAAAGGTGGTTCAAATCAAAGACAAAGGAGGTTCACTTGGAAGAGTAGTTTCATCATGCTCAAGAGTAATAAAAGAACAAACAAGCCAATCTAGATCGAGTTTGCATTCGGATGACCATGCGTTTCACTTCAATAGACTTAATGCACTCTCGTAGCACCAAATCCCTATCCTAATACCACTCAACTTAGGCTCTCGCTCTCAAGCTAAGTGAAAAAGGATGCATTCTAAGTGTTTGATGAAATGCCAAGACACAAGACCCTCTCTTAAGACTCTATGACCACAAGGCTAGACACAACACTCTCATATCAATGCCCTAACACTAAGGGATTCACCGAAAAGCCTTTTCAAACTCAACTGAATGAAAATCCACATGCACACCAAGTGTTCGATAAAATGCCCAAGAGAGAAATCAAGTGAAAATGGTTGAAACAAGATGATCTAATCTCTTAGAACACACTCACTTCAATCCCTAGACCTACAATCTATGCAATCTAAGCACTCTCATGCATCAAATTACATTGAATGGACTAAATCAAGCAAACATGGCATAAAATGGCATTAAGAACAAGTCTAGGAATCATCCTCATACAACCAAGATCAATCATGGCAAGTTCTATACAATCATCCCTCTATCATAGCACAACTAATCTACCCATCCAAGATGAACCTAGGAACTTAGCCACACATGGCCAAGGGAGTAAGGGAAAAAGAAGGGAAGTTGATCACCAAGAACACCATGGTGTGGATCCTTGAATCAATCTTCAAATCTCCATTTGTAAGCTCCTCTCCCAAGGTTTGTTGACTTCAATCCAAGCTCCAATTGCTCCAATTAGCTCCACTTAGCTCCAGAAATGAGTCCTAGGGTTTATGGGGTCGTAGGTATGTGTTTGGGGTTCAAGAGAGATGATAGAATTTGTGAAAGATCCCAAAAAATCGTCTTTAAATAGGATTCTGCTGGGCATACACGTCGTGTATAACTACACGTCGTGTACCCTGAAAAGTCTGCACAAATCATGATTTTCCCTCGCTCGTTTCTCCCTCATCCAAGCTCCGATTGACCTCCCGTTTGATCCTATGTGCTCCTTGTCACCAGTACTATGACGCCAAATCCTGAAAATGCCAAGAAAACAGCTCCAATAGACACGGAATTTGCCTCAAAGTAGCAACCGGACAACAAATGGACACTTAGCACAAAACTTTAATAAAAGCATATTAAACATGGCATTTAAGGATCAAACAGGGGCATTTCATAGGTCAATCATAAGCTAAAAATGCACTAAATAAAGTCACATCACTGCTGCATAATAATCCATCTAGCATCCTGAGTGGCGGTATCTGTGATCCGCCACTCCTGGAGTCGCTCGTACAGCTTTCCAATGTTCGCGGGATGCGGTCGGTCCTGAGGGTGAGGCGCCTGGTATGGATCTGGGATGGGCGGCGGGGACTGGTGGTCATACCCTGCCTGATGATGTGGCGAGGGTATATGGTCGTCAAACTCCGCTCCTGGCTGAGGCTGCGGCTCCTCAGAATCATCTTCTTCCTCTGATTCTTCCACGTGCTGGAGGGGAGGATCTGCCGCTACCTGGGGACCAAGGTCCAACCCGAGGGCGTACTCGACCGCTAAATCTCCACCAACGGTGTATACTCTGCATCGTGGGACGTCCGGGCCATATTCTTGGATGAGACCGAGGGAGATGATGAGTTGGCCGACAAAGTTGCCTCCCAGGAGTGAGCTAGGCGGCCTCGGCTTCTGAGTCTTCTGGCAGAATATGCGTGCAAGCACCCATCCGGGATGCAGAGGATAACCTTCCCAGATGGCGCGAAGAAGAGTGAGCTCCTCTCTGCTGAGTGTGTGGCGGCTCTTATCTGGAGCAAACAAAAGATATCTACGCCAAATCATATGGATAAAGCGATAGAGAGGGTGAGAGAGGGACTTAACTGAGTTATGGAGCGTGGTCCGATCGTCTGACACTCCAGTCATGTGGATCCATAGCTCATCGTACGCCTCTCCGCTGCCTGATGTGACTTTATTTGGTGCATTTTAAGCCTTTGATTAGCCTAAGGATCTCCCATGTTTGATCTCATTTTGCTATGATTAATATGCTTTTATGGAAGTTTTATGCAAAGTCCTCTTTTGTTGTCCGGTTGCCACTTTGAGGCCAATTCTGTGTTTATTGGAGTTGTTTTATTTGCATTTTCAGGATTTGGCATTGAATTACTGGTGACAAAGAGCACGTAGGATCAAACAGGAGGTCAATCGGAGCTAGGACGGAGGAGATATGGTCGTTGCAAAATCGAGAAAAGTGCACAGCAAAGGTGAAGAAGTTTTCGGCGAGAACCCTAAGTTCTCGCCGAAAACTGACATCCGTTGCAAACAGAAGGTGAAGGCTGGATTTTCAAAGAAGTTTTCGGTGAAAACTTTCTAAGTTTTCGCCAAAATACATGAAGAAATCAAAGAGCTGCCGGTGTTTTATAAAGGAATTTTCGGCGAAAACTTATGAAGTTTTCGCCGAAAATTTGAAGCAGAATTGGTGCAGTATATAAAGTGGAAGCCGGCGAAAATTAAGGGAGGGCAATTCATTATTTTATAACACTCGAAACCCTCTTTCCCTTTTCTCTCAATTCTCTTCCATCACCTATCCAACATCAACCCTAGCTACTTCTGGTGCAAATTGGAGTAAGGAGCTTAGATTGAAGCCCACAACCTTGGGGAGAGGAGCTTGCAAGAAGAGGATTGCCATGGAGCTCTTGGTGACCATCTCTCTTTCTTTCTCTTTTGTACCCTTGGCCATGTGTGGCTGATTTCCTAGGTTTTCTTGGATTGATAGATAGTTATGCTAGGATAGAGGTTGATTGTACAAATTTGTCATGATTAATCTTGGATTGTAAGAAGATGGTCTCTAGACTTGTTGTTAATTCCAAATTGTGTTATGGCTTGATTTGGTCTATCATTTGTGATGTAATGCATGAGAGTGCTTAGATTACATGGTTTGTAGGTCTAGGGATTGAAGGGAGTGTGCTCTAAGAGATTAGATCATCTCAATTCAACCATAGTTGCATGATTACTCACTTGTGCATTTTATCGAACACTTGGTGTGCATTAGGTTTTTCATTCAATTGAACTTTGATTAGTCTTTGGATGATTCTCTTAGTGTTAGAACATTGACATGAGAGTGTGGTGTCTAGCCTAGTGGTCATAGAGTCATATGAGAGGGTTTTGTAGCTTGGCATTTCATCAAACACCTTTAATGCATCCTTAGTCACTTAGCTTGAGAGCGAGAGCCTAAGTTGAGTGGTTCTAGGATAGGGATTTAGTGCGACGAGAGTGCATTGAGTCTATAGAAGGGATTTGCGTGGTCATTCGATTGCAACCTCGATCATGTTTGGCTTGTTTGTGCTTTTGTTCCTCTCGAGCATGATAAATCTATCTTTCCAAGTGAACCTCCTTTATCTTTTTATTTGCACCGCTTTGTTTGTTTGTTTAGTTTTCTTTATGTTTTCATTTGTTCTTATTTCAAACTAAAACCAATTTCAAATGAATAGACTGTCCATGAACCGTGTGAGTATTAGCTTTTGAGAGAGCTCTCGTGGAATACGACCTTGAGTGTTGTGAGTTAAATCTTGCACATCAAGTTTTTGGCGCCGTTGCCGGGGAACTTTCTCAATCCTTTGAAAGCATTTAGTAGTGGACCGTTCTATTCACTTCCTTCCGTTTTAGTTTTGCTTCTTTGTTATTTGTTTTTGTGGTTTTGTTATCCCGCATTGTTGTACTACTTGGTTGTGTTTGTTGTGCTTGTTTGTAGGGATCCACCAATCCGTCCTCCACCTATCTAGTTAATGGGAGCACGGTTGCAAGTAAGATGAACTCGTGGAATGGAAGTAATGGTTATGATACCTATCAAGGGTGGAATCCACCTCCTAACCCATACTATGGTCATACTACTCCACCCAACTATTACCAAGAAACTTGTGAGGAAGATAACCAATGGTGGGGTCAAGAACAACAAGTTTCAACACCCATGTGGAATGAGCAATGTCCCTATCCATCTCCACCCTACCATCAAGTCTTGCCGGAGTATTATCAAGAGGATTTCACAAGTCATGAACAACATTCTCCACCGCCTTCCATGCTAGAGGAGCTCTTTAAGTTGGTTAGAGAAAGCGAGCGTCCTCGAGAGGAGTTTGTAACTTATGAGGAGCCTTCTCCACCTCTTCCCACGCTTGAGGAAGCTTTGAAGATTGCGCAAGACAATGCGAACCAACTTAATCGCCTAGCTCAAAGCGTGACGCTCATCAAGGAAGCTCTAGAGGAGGAACAACACTCTCCACCTCCCCCCACAATTGGGGAGATGTTGCAAATTGCGGAAGATAATGCGGCTCGGTTGGGTCGTTTAACTCAAAGTGTGAAGCTCATCACCGACACCTTTGAACCAGAAGTGCTCTCCCCAAGAGGAGTTCATGAGCCACGAGAAACCTCTTCCACCTCCTTTCATGCTAGAGATGTTACGAATTGCGCAGGATAATGCAAACCGAGTTAACCGCTTATCCCAAAGCATAGAGCTCGTCACGAAGATTCTTAAGAATGAACGACATTCCAATCATTTGGAGCAAGTTTATGATGATGAAGATGGCACTTGTGAATCCGAGGAGCTTGACACGGAAGAAGAGTTGGTAGTGGAGGAGATTGAGGAACATGTTCTACCCGAGGACACACCAAGTAACGATGATGTGAGGATAGAAGAATCAAGGAGACTTGAGGATGATGACCCTTTGGAGGAGGTGAGAGATGATTTGGAGATGCTTCAAGAAGAGGTGACACCGAGAGTGGAGCACGAAAGTGAACAACACCACTCTGTTGTGGTCCCACCAAGGATTGTGAGTACTCTTCAATCTTCTTGCTTGATCATGAAGTACTTGTGTCAAGAGACGGACACAAGCTTCATAACCTCCCCTAAAGTGATAATGGAAGAGGAGTCGCCTATGTTCGAACCGGAAGACTCTTCGAGTGGCATCACCAACTTGGAGACGATGGAGCTCAATGGTGGCCCCCTACCATACTTTCTTCCTCAAGTTTCGGAACTCAAAGGTAGCAAACCACCCCAAGGTATCAAGTGCTATACAAGCATCATTGTGCATTGGCTAGTCTACCATTCTCCCAAGATGTTTCTTGGAGCTCAACTTTCATCATGGAAGAAGCTACTTGACATCAAGGAGGTACTAAGTTGGACACCATAACGCAGGTATCGTCGAGCTTAAGACGGTAACCAAGCGCTTCTTGGGAGGCACCCCATGTTATCTTTACTTTTATTGCTCTTGTTTGCTCTTTTTCCTTTTTGTGTTGTTACAGCTTTTCGAATAAGGTTTGGCAAGCAATTGGGATCACTCTTCACCAAGGATCATCATGGAACTCTTTCACCACTATTACGTCCTATGCTACCAACGCGGTAACTTCGTTCCACCTTACCCTCTCTCTCTTGATCATTGAGGACAATGCACCTGTTAGTCGTAGGGATTTTGAGGTTTGGTGTGATTATTTGTGGTAGAGATGTAATGCTATGCTTTGATGATTTGCATGATCTTAATTGTTTCCAAATTCCTCTATTGTAGAATCGTCCAATTCTTGACTTTTGGTGTTTAATTGACTTCAAGCTTTCACAATGACGTTTAGACTGTTCCACTTAGAACCTATGATAAAAGCGATTTTACCAAGGTCGTATTCCACGGGGTCCTCTCATAAACCAATACTCACACTTCTCATAGACGGTCTAGACATTTGAAATTGGTTTGGTTTGATCGATGAAATCAGAAACAAAGGCAAAGAAATGCAATACTAACAAAGATTAAGCAAGAGAGAAAGGTGGCTCAAATCAAAGACAAAGGGGTTCTCTTGGTGGGTAGTTTCATCATGCTCAAGATGACTAATTGAACAAACAAGCCAATTAAGATCGAGTTTGCATTCGGATGACCATGCATTTCACTTCTATAGACTCAATGCACTCTCGTAGCACCTAATTCCTATCCTAATACCACTCAACTTAGGCTCTCACTCTCAAGCTAAGTGAAAAAGGATGCATTCTAAGTGTTTGATGAAATGCCAAGACACAAGATACTCTCTTAAGACTCTATGACCACAAGGCTAGGCACAACACTCTCATATCAATGCCCTAACACTAAGAGATTCACCAAAAAGCCTTTTCAAACTCAATTGAATGAAAATCCACATGCACACCAAGTGTTCGATAAAATGCCCAAGAGAGAAATCAAGTGAAAATGGTTGAAACAAGATGATCTAATCTCTTAGAACACACTCACTTCAATCCCTAGACCTACAATCTATGAAATCCAAGCACTCTCATGCATCAAATCACATTGAATGGACCAAATCAAGCAAACATGGCATAAAATGGCATTAAGAACAAGTCTAGGAATCATCCCATACAACCAAGATCAATCATGGCAAGTTCTATACAATCATCCCTCTATCATAGCACAACTAATCTACCCATCCAAGATGAACCCTAGAAACTCAGCCACACATGGCCAAGGGAGTAAAGAGAAAAGAAGGAAGAATGGTCACCAAGAACACCATGGATGAATCCTTGAGATGATCTTCACTTCTCCACTTGTAAGCACTTCTCCCAAGGTTTGTTGGCTTCAATCCTAGCTCCAGTGGCTTCAAATTGCTCCAAAAATGTGTTCAAGGGTTTGAGGGTTCGTGGGTATGTGTTTGGGGTTCAAGAGAGATCAAAGAATGCCCCAAAATGGCCAAAAACGAAGGCATTTATAGTGCAGGGGGCAGTGCACGCCGTGCACCACTGCACGGTGTGCACCCCTGCACTCTGCATAAATCCCGAACTTGCAATGGCCATATCTCCCTCGTCCGAACTCCAATTGACCTCTCGTTTTCTCCTATGTGCTCCTTGTCATCCTTACTTCGATGCCATAACCTGAAAATGCACAGAGGTAACTCCAATAGACCACGAATTTGGCTCCAAAGTGGCAACCAGACAACAAATGGACGTTTTGTGCAAAACTTCAATAAAAGCATATAAGTCATGGCATTTCACGATCGAACATGGGCATTTCATAGGTCAATCATAGAGTCAAAATGCACTAAATGAAGTCACATCAACCTATAACCAGCATGTTAGCACTAATATCAAATGAGTCTAGGGCAGAACCGAGATTTTATCACTCTTGTATGTTGGTTGATTGGTTTGATACGTGTTTTTGTACCGCTCGATAACACCGGTCTAAGATGATGAAGGCAATCAAAATTTTCACCCTATCCCATGTTTTTCATCGCTTCTTTTGATCCCTCGTGATTGTGGCTTGAGATTAGACGGAATTCTTGTGTGGAAGTTGTAAGGGGCTAGGGATCAAGTGGCTCAAGTGGCTAAGTTGTGAAGAAAAGAGAAAAAAGAATGCTCAAAAGAAAAGAAAAGCTAGGCAAGCTCGGCACCTAAGTGAAGTGTCGGGTTGAGCACTAGCAAAGGCAAAAGCTGTGAGCTAGGCAGGCTCAACACCTAAGTGAAGTGTTGGATCGAGCACTAGTATGCAGTAAGAAAAAAAGGAGGAAAAAATGAATGAAAATGGAAAGAAAAGAGAAAAAAAAGAGTTCTCAAATGTAGCCATTGATCCTAGCCAGAGTTTGTAAAGTGCGGACTTAGAAGCGGATGAAGTCGAGTCGATAGCCACATCATGATCACTCATCACTCTCCTACCCCCGCCTTATCCGTTCCATTTCCCGAGTTCAAGTCCTTTTAATTAGAGTTGGTGTTGTCGTGGTCGGTTTTTCTGTATCCCAATTTACCACTACTTGAAGTGTGCAGAAAATAGTGAGGTCTAGACTTGTTTGGTTGACGTTCTTGCATGTGTAGGTTAAGTTTGTTCGTGGAACAGTTTAAGCCAAATTGTTATTGCTTGAATCTCAACGGGACCAATCTTGTCATTTGTGAACTTGGATGTTTTCTGATTCATTTGCTTGAGGACAAGCAAACTTAGTCGTAGGGGAATTTGATGTGACTTTATTTGGTGCATTTTAAGCCTTTGATTAGCCTAAGGATCTCCCATGTTTGATCTCATTTTGCTATGATTAATATGCTTTTATGGAAGTTTTATGCAAAGTGCTCTTTTGTTGTCCGGTTGCCACTTTGAGGCCAATTCTGTGTCTATTGGAGTTGTTTTCTTTGCATTTCAGGATTTGGCATTGAAGTACTGGTGACAAGGAGCACATAGGATCAAACGGGAGGTCAATCGGAGCTAGGACGGAGGAGATATGATCGTTGCAAAATCGAGAAAAGTGCATAGCAAAGCTGAAGAAGTTTTCGGCGAGAACCCTAAGTTCTCGCCGAAAACTGACATCCGTTGCAAACAGAAGGCGAAGGCTGGATTTTCAAAGAAGTTTTCGGCGAAAAATTTCTGATTTTTCGCCGAAAATACATGAAGAAATCAAAGAGCTGGCGGTGTTTTATAAAGGAATTTTCGGCGAAAACTTATGAAGTTTTCGCCAAAAATTTGAAGCAGAATCGGTGCAGTATATAAAGTGGAAGCCGGCGAAAATTAAGGGAGGGCAATTCATTATTTTATAACACTCGAAACCCTCTTTCCCTTTTCTCTCAATTCTCTTCCATCACCTATCCAACATCAACCCTAGCTACTTCTGGTGCAAATTGGAGTAAGGAGCTTGGATTGAAGCCCACAACCTTGGGGAGAGGAGCTTGCAAGAAGAGGATTTCCATGGAGCTCTTGGTGACCATCTCTCTTTCTTTCTCTTTTGTACCCTTGGCCATGTGTGGCTGATTTCCTAGGTTTCCTTGGATTGATAGATAGTTATGCTAAGATAGAGGTTGATTGTACAAATTTGCCATGATTGATCTTGGATTGTAAGAAGATGGTCTCTAGACTTGTTGTTAATTCCAAATTGTGTTATGGCTTGATTTGGTCTATCATTTGTGATGTAATGCATGAAAGTGCTTAGATTACATGGTTTGTAGGTCTAGGGATTGAAGGGAGTGTGCTCTAAGAGATTAGATCATCTCAATTCAACCATAGTTGCATGATTACTCACTTGTGCATTTTATCGAACACTTGGTGTGCATTAGGTTTTTCATTCAATTGAACTTTGATTAGTCTTTGGATGATTCTCTTAGTGTTAGGACATTGACATGAGAGTGTGGTGTCTAGCCTAGTGGTCATAGAGTCATAGGAGAGGGTTTTGTAGCTTGGCATTTCATCAAACACCTTTAATGCATCCTTAGTCACTTAGCTTGAGAGCGAGAGCCTAGGTTGAGTGGTTCTAGGATAGGGATTTAGTGCGACGAGAGTACATTGAGTCTATAGAAGGGATTTGCGTGGTCATTCGATTGCAACCTCGATCATGTTTGGCTTGTTTGTGCTTTTGTTCCTCTTGAGCATGATAAATCTATCTTTCCAAGTGAACCTCCTTTATCTTTGATTTGCACCGCTTTGTTTGTTTGTTTAGTTTTCTTTATGTTTTCATTTGTTCTTATTTCAAACTAAAACCAATTTCAAATGAATTGACCGTCCATGAACCGTGTGAGTATTAGCTTTTGAGAGAGCCCTCGTGGAATACGACCTTGAGTGTTGTGAGTTAAATCTTGCACATCACTGCCGGAGTTGTTCTCCCAGCCGAGGTGATGACTCTCGTAGTGCTCCTGGGGGATGCCACGATGAGCTGCAAACTCATCATAGGTGAACGCCTTGTACACCCCCCCAAGGTAGAAAAAGATGACCTTCTGGCGCTGCCTCTTCTTGTGCTCATCTAGATCGAATGTCGCCCAGAATTCCTGGAGAGCGACGTCTGGGAAGTCGGCAGCTAGGGTGGTCAGCTCTAGAAGTCCGGTTGGTATCAATGAGTCGAGCACATTCCGATACCAGTCCTCGTTGTACTCGAGGAGGGAATCCAAGGATAGTGGGTGCACGTCGGCTCCAGGAACATGCTCGAGCCTCTGGTAGCGCTCGAAGTAGTGCACTGGTAGGCGAGCAACAGTGGGGTGGTACCCGACACGGCCAGGGAAAGCTGGTGGAGGACCGTGGACGGCGGGTGTGACGGGGGCGTGAGCTCGGGAGCTAGAGCCGGTGTCAAGTCTCGCCTTCGTCCTACGCTCATGAGTGACATTCCTATAGCCAGAAACGAAACCAGATTAATTAACTAATAACCCACCCCACACTTAGTAGAAAAACTCAATTTCACAAAAAAATGAGGAAAACCGAGTGGGGGTAAGCGAAGTAAGTAACCGGTAATCACAATAAATCATAGAGCATGCATATGTCTAGCCGGAATGGTCATATCATAATTAGTGATCAGAAGTCAAACCGACATTCAAAAAGTCAACATCATAGCACATTGAACCCTAATCATGGCAATTACTAGCTCAAAGCGGGAAATGATGGCATAATTATAAACTCAGATGGCAAACACGGCAATATGAACGCGAATGAACACACATGGCAGCCAATTGAACATAGATAATTCATGGTCAAACCGACATTTCTCAAAAGTCAACACCGCAAAGAATCGATCTTTAAGCATATCAACACACGATCAAATGGTATTATAATTCAGCACAATTCTCCCTAAGCATGCTAGATTAGGTCAAACAATCAGCTAACCTAGTTCACACGAAACAGTCGGCACGCAAATCGAGGTAGACCGAAAAAGTCAACCAAAGTCAACCCCGACGAAATTCAGCATTCAACATGTCAAAAGATTCAGAATGAAAAGTTCTACAACTTACGTGGAAGCCGTGAGTGCTGAAAATGAACGGAGAGAGAGAAATCGAAGAAAAATTGGAAAGTTAGGGTTTGGCAGAACGGGAGCTCTAGAGCTCCGATTCGGATGGTCTATGGCTCGAAATGATCGGAGAAGGGAGGGGAGAGGTGCGACGGCGATAGCGACGGCGGCGGCGGTGAAAAATGGGCGGCGGCGGTGAAAGAGTGGTGGCGGCGGCGAAGGTTTTAAAACAGGGGGAGGTTTTTGATTTTCGGTCGAAAAAAATGAGAAGTGAGGGGAGAGAGAGAGAGAAGAGACCGGGAAATAGGGAAAAATTTTGTGAATTTTGTCTCAGGTTTTCGGCGAAAATTTGTGCAATTTTTCGCCGAAAACTCAAGTTAAAATCGTCTACCGGTTTTCAAAAGAGTTTTCGCCGAAAACTTATAGAGTTTTCGCCGAAAAGTTTAGTTAAAATTGATCAAAAAACACAGTGGGATCTACAAGGAAGTTTTCGCCGAAAAATGGGACAGTTTTCGCCGAAAAGCTTGACCTGTACGATTGAAAATATTTTCGCAATCCCGACAAACTTCAGAAAATCACAATTAAATCGACAAGAATCGGAACAACCTCAAACAACTTGCGATTGCAACGATGACACACAGACTACACAAGAAAAATAAGAAATCATGCAAACTGACACTTTTGGCTCCCCCGAACCGACTCTAAAACACTAAGTTTGTCACAAATGAAAAACTGACTCCAGCCGTGGGTTGCCTCCCACGAAGCGCTCTTGATTAACGTCCTTGAGTTGGACGATACCTGGACGGTATTAGGAGACATCCCAACTCAGGATCTCCTTAACGCTAGCATCGGAGCTCATGAAGTAGAGCTTCGGGGCATCTCCGTCAAGCATAAAATTCTTCCCGTTATCGTGTATGAGCTTGGTACGTCCATCGGGAAGGTGATCAGTGATCTTGAACGGACCAAAAAGTTCTTTCAAGGGATCATCCTCTACAAGGAAGACGGTGGAAGGAATGAGAACGATCGGCTTTGTCTTCTCTTTAACCTCCGGCTTCGTATCACCAGGATCGGTGATCGTCGGTATTTCCTTAGGAGATGCTTTTGGCTTCTCCTTCAATACTTGCTCCGGCGCCGGTAGCTCGGAAGGAATTGGTGGTGCAGCTGGCTCGGAAGATGGTGGCGGAACAACTGGTCTCCAGACCATTTGAGTCTTCTGATTCTTCCTCCGCGACCTGCCAGGTTCCTTGCTCGGCGGTGAAGAAGAGGCTTTCAGTTCTTTCTTCTTTGGCGGCTTTTGAGCAGAAGCAAAAGATTTTGGTTTCTGCTTGGTAATCTGTTCAACACGTGCAACAACAATTGATCTAGGAACACTAGAAGAGATATCAGTAACGGAGTTGACCGGAGTCGACTCCACAGTTTCAATAGCTAGACAATGAGATTCTTCATTCAAAGGAGTATATTTCATTCCGTCTTTAAGGCGGAACGTTATCGTGTCCTTACCAACCCTCAAGGTCAAGGAACCATTTGGAACGTTAATTTGCATTCCAGTTGTTGCCATGAAGGGTCGTCCTATGAGAATGGTAGAATCATCCTTACTAGTATCTATGATCACATAGTCAGCTAAGAACGTGAAAGGACCACATTTAGTAACGTTGTCTTTTATCTCTCCTCTCGGAGTTTTCAGTGATCTATCAGCAAAGACAAGTTGTATGCTAGTTGGTTCAAGTTCTCCTAGGTTCAATTTTTCAAATAAACTCATAGGCATAACATTGACAGACGCGCCTAGATCAACCAAACTACGTTCTATTTCAACATCATTAATAACTAGAGGAAGCGTGAAAGAACCAGGATCATAACACTTAGCTGGATATGGCGATGAAGGTTTCTTGATACGAGCGGCAGGATATCCTTCTTTATCTCCCCACATGCCAGTCTCGATCCTTGCATTCGGTAGCAATGCTCTTGGAAAAGGAGGCTTAACGTAGTACGGAGCAAGAGGAGGATCATACTCCTTAGGCGCCTCCTTCGGTGCTTCCTTCTTCTGTGGAGCTTCATCAGTCCTGCATAAATTAGAAGAAGCATTAGTAGATGAGTTTGTCAGTTCTTGAACGGATACCATCTTAGCTTGCTCCTTTCTCGGATGTGGCTCGGTTTGGCTTGGAAGTTGGCCAAATGGTCGACCAGATGATAGCATGCTAGAGATCTGGTTCACAGCCTGCTCAATTCTTTGACCGAATGCAATCTGTTCTTGGTTGAGAAGAGCTTGGGCCTTGAATTGACTGTCGTGATCGTCAAGTCTGGTGATGATCTGACTAAGCTTCTTGTCTAGTTCAATGACGTTGTTGTCCCTCTGATGTTGCTGCCCTGTATAGGTATTATTCAGATATTGATTCTGGCGATTACCAGGAGTAGTTCCATAGTTACCCGGATTGCGGTGTGGCGGCTGGTAGACACCTACCGGCGGATGGTTCGGCTTCTGATCCTGAGCTGGACAAGTTGGTTGGCTGTTCTGGTTCTGGCCGTGGTTCTGGTTGGCACCGACATTATAGGGAGGTCTATCTTGATAATTCCCCTATTGCCTGAAATTGCGGCAGCCAACATAACCGTTCTGATTGTTGCTGAAGCCTTGTTGAACGAAATTGACTTCTTCGGCAGACCAGACTTCTGTTTTACCAAAATTCTGGCATCGGCCTCCATTATGCGCACAAGCTCCACACCACTCGCAATCGGCAACGTAGACAGCGGCTGTCGGCGGCCTGATGGATGTAGTAGACTTCTTCAGATGCTTCTCTACTTCTGCCTTGATGGTTGCTTCGAGATCGAGTTTGCTTCTTGATCCTTCAGATTGTCGCTCCCAGTTCCTTGACTTGGAAGCACAGTTTGCGAAATGAAGAAGAGCAACTTCAGGTGTAAGTGTAGTGTAATCCCCTTCAGCTAGGGAATTGACCCATTTGGCAGATTCTTCTCGAAGACCTCGAGCAAAGATTTCAGCTAACTGCCTTTGCTCGAAACCGTGGTGAGGATAGTTGTAAAGAAGTTCTTGGAATTCATTCCAAGTATCATATAAGCTCGCTCCTTCCTTCTGAGAGAATCTGGCGATACTGTCCTTGAAAGTTGTGGTTCTGGCGGGGGGAAGTACTCTTCGACGAAGTCTTGAGCAAGATTCTCCCAGTTGGTGTAGTAGCCAGGTGGTTTGCTAGTAAGCCACCTCTTAGTTGCGCCTTTCAGAGAGAACGGGAAAGCTCTCAAGCAAAGAGTGTTCTTGTCGAGATTCCCATTCTTGAAAGTGCCACAGAGATCAATGAAATCCGCCAGATGCGTGCACGGATTGTCTAATGGCCTGCCTTCAAATTGTAGATCCCTAGAGATCATAGTCAAGAATGGAATCTTGATCTCATAGTCTGGATCTCCTTCAATGCGCGACACGGCAATGGAAGATCGAACGCTAGTCACGCTCGGCTTGTTGTAGTCAGCTAGACTCTTCTGTGCACCGCCTGGTGGTGGTGGTGGTTGATGACAGCCTGGTGGTGGTAACTGATCAGTCATCCTGGGAGATGGAGGATGTGAAAGTGATTCGGTGTATGAAGCGGATGAAGATGACGGTGAAGATGGAGATGAGGAACTCTCCTTCAGTTCCTCGATCTTGATCGGAGTGACGGATGGATGTGGATTGGTTCTGCCTCTCTTTGGAATCTGTGATTGTCTTGGCGGAGCAGAACTGCCTGGTCTCTCTACACTCTTAGCCTTGTCGGTTTGGGAGCGCGTAAGAGGGCGGTGATGCATACACCTGTGAACAACCTACGAATCACAAAGACAAACAAAACCAGTGTAAAATCAAAGTGAATGGAAAAGTGAAAGATGGAAAAGTAGAAGAATAAATGCCAACCCTTCTTTCAAACAATTAGAAGAGTCCCCGGCAACGGCGCCAATTTGGTGAACACGCTTTTGGCGTGCGTGTAGTCAAATACTACCAAGTTGGAAAGCTAGGGTAGATCATATTCCACGGGTCTTCTAACAATTAACTACTCAAAGAAGCTGGCAATTTACTCAGGTTTAACACTTTGTGCGTGGTGTGAGTTCCACGACTTCTAATTCTAAGAAATGCACGGAAATTAAAAATTAAAACTGAAAACAGATCGAAAGATTGGTTGGTTAAACAAAGATGACAGACAAGCTTAGACTTTGAATCCCCCTTCGTTCACCAGAGCATTGGCAATCAACAGATCAGCGGATTTTGATTCTTGTTCAATCAATTCTAAGACACCACCATAACTCCTTACCCTTAGGTTTAAGACTGGCGAACGTTCGCTCTATCCGATCTAGCTACCAAGATTAATTAGCCGCCCGGGTACGGTCGCCTCTCGCAATGATTTAACTAACTGGTTCAATTGCTAACGATTTATGAGTTACTCTTGCAGTGGATCAACCCTAACTGGTTCCTACGAAAGGCACAATCCAATGATTAGGTTAATTGTTCGATTTGATGTTTTAAAGTAAGGCGAGTGTTCGCTTCTATCCTTAGCCTAACAAGAATCTAATCTAGGTGATCAATCCAGACAAGAAACATGAACATTGAAGAACAAATCAAACATGAGAGAGAAACTGATTGAATTTTGAATCTAATCACCGCCGATCCGTGACCGCTTTAAAGCCTTGGGTCACTTAGGGTTCATCTAGTCTAAGCTCTACGAGTTTAGCTACTCATGTTCATAACAAAAGAATCAAAGACAAAGACAGAGTTCATCTTGAACAGAGCAAGAACAGAAAAGGATCTGAAAAACCTAATTAAGACGACTCCGGCAGAACTTCGATCTCCGGTAATCTGCAATCCTAGCTCCGAGTCTCCGAGGTGAAGGGATGGCGTCACGATCTCTTCCTGGCTCTTCGAACTCTAAACTCTGCACCAGAACTCTTGAGAATTCTCGAAGTAATTCGTATTATGTGTATTATGAGCTCTCCTCGATGTTGGGTTGCCGGTTAAGTATTTATACTTAACCCTAATACCGCCAAATTTTGCCTGGAATTTTCGCCGAAAACCTATGAAGTTTTCACCAAAAATTCCTTTCTAAATGGCTTGATTGCTCGGCTGTATCTCCTGTGATTTTTGGACCGCCGGGTTCTCGGCGAAAACTTGGAGTTTTCGCCGAAAACTCTTTTTGTTGAACTCAGCCGATTCCTTCTTGAGTTTTCGTCGAAAACCTAGGGGATTTTCGCCGAAAACTTCAGTGTAAATGGCAGCAGGATTTGGTTCGACTTGATTGACTCCTTGGATCGATTCCAGTGCGATTCCTCGAGGTTCCAATGCCTTAGACAAGTCCTTGGGTACTTTATTTGATGGCAAAAACCTGTGCTAACATGAAAACACTAGAAAACCATCAAATAGACCCGAAACGGGCCAAAGTAACACAAATGGCACGAGATAGAGTAGTTGAGTGAATATTCTCTATTCTACCCTAAAAACCATGTCTTAAGCAAGGAAATGTCGCTTAAATGAGGCTGATAATCACGTCAAATCGAGTGTCATCAGCATCTCCCAAGGAAGCGCCAAAGATCACAGATCCCGGTGAAATGAAGTCGGAGGCTAAAGAGAAGACAAAGTCGACTGTTCTCATTCTTTCCACTGTAACACTCGCAAGGGATGATCTTTCAAGAGAAATGTTCGGGCCGTTCAAGATTACCGACCAACTTCCCGATGGACGTACCAAGCTCATTCATGCTAACGGGAAGAAATTCACGCTCACCGGAGATACCCCGAAGCTCTACTTCATGAACTCCGACACTAGCGTTAAGGAGATCCTGAGTTGGGAGGTCTCCTAACACCGTCCAGGTATCGTCCAGCTCAAGGACGTTAATCAAGAGCGCTTCATGGGAGGCAACCCACGGCTGGAGTCAGTTTTTCAATTTGTGTCGAATTCAGTATTTTAGAATCGGTTCGGGGGAGCCAAAACTGTCAGTGCATGATTTCTTATTTTTCGTGTGTAGTTTGTGTGTCATCGTTTCAATCGCAAGGTGTTTGAGGTTGTTCCAATTTTTGTCAAATTAGTTCTGGTTTTCTGAAGTTTGTCGGAATTGCGAAAACGTTTTAAAAAATTGCAGGCCAAGTTTTCGCCGAAAACTTGCACTTTTTTCGGCGAAAGCTCCTCTTTAAAACCCACTGTGTTTATGGCCAATTTTTTATAAACTTTTCGGCGAAAACTTCCTTTGAAATCCGGCAGACGATTTGAACTATTCTTTTCGGCGAAAAATTACACTTCTTTTCGCCGAAAAATTTCGAAAAAATCCAAAAAAAATTTCCCCTTTTCTCTCTTTTTCCCGGTCCCTTTTCTCTCTCCCCCCCTCACATTTTTGACCGAAACCCCCCCCATTTTTGAAAAATCGCCGCCGCTACTCCACTGTCGCCGCCACCCATTTCCGCTGCCGCCGCCTCACTCTTCCTCATCCTCCCCTAATCATTTTAAGCCGTAGAACGTCTGAATCGGAGCTCTAGAGCTTCGGTTCCGCCAAAACCTAATTTCTCGAGTTTTTCACCGATTCCTCTTCTTCCGTTCGTTTTCAGCCACTATGACATCAAGGTAAGTTGTAGAGATTTTCATTCCGAGTCTTTTGACATATTGATTGCTGAATTTCGTCGAGGTTGACTTCAGTTGACTTTTTCGGTCTACCTCGATTTGCGTGCTGACTGTTTCGTGAGAACTTTTGTGAACTGATTGTTTAGGACTGTTCTAGCATGCTTAGGGAGATTTGTGCTGAATTTGATGCCATTTGGTCATGATTTGCTATGCTTAATGGATGATTCTTTGTGGCGTTGACTTTTGTGAAAATTCGGTTATACCATGAACTATTGTTGCTCATTTGGCTGCCATGATTGTCCATTGACGTTCGTATCGCTGTGTTTGCTGTCTGAGTTTATGTTATGCCGTCATTCCTCGATTTGTGCTAGTGGTTGCCATGATTAGGGTTCAATGTGCTATAATGTTGACTTTTAGGCATATCGGTTTGACCTACGACCTTTAATTGTGATGTTGACATTCTGGCTAGTCATATGCATGCTTTGTGATTCATTGTGCTTACCGGTTACTCGCTTTGCTTACCCCCACTCGGTTTTCCTCATTTCTTTGTGAAATTGAGTTTTTCTACTAAGTGTGGGGTAGCTTCTTAGTTTGACTAATCTGGTTTCATTTCTTGCTATGAATTAGGAATGTAACCCATGAGCGCAGGACTAAGGCCAGACTTCACACCGGCTCTAGCTCTAGGGCACCAGCCCCAGTCACTTTCGCCATTCATGGCCCTCCTCCGGCATTCCCAGGCCGCATCGGGTACCACTCCACTGTCGCCCGCTTGCCCCTGCACTACTTCGAGCGCTACCAGAAGTTCCAACACATTTCCGGAGCCGACGGGCGACCACTGTCCCTTGACTCCCTCCTCGCGCACGACGAAGATTGGCACAGGAATGTGCTCAACTCGTTGGGATCTTCAGGTCTTCTGGAGCTGACCACCATAGCTGATAGCTTCCCAGATGTCGCACACCAGGAGTTCTGGGCTACCTTTGAGCTCGACGAGCACAAGAGGAGGCAGCACTAGAAGGTGATCTCCTTCTATCTTGGTGGGGTGTACAAGGAATTCACCTACGATGAGTTCGCAGCTCATCTCGGCATCCCACTGGAGCACTACCAGGGTCACCACCTCGGTTGGCAGAAAAACTCGGGCAAAGGCACGGAATATGACGCGCTCTGGAGCCACATCACTGGAGTGTCAGATGCTCAGACCATGGCTCATAACTCCGTCAGGTCACTCTCTCACCCTCTCTTCCGTTTCATTCACATGGTTTGGCGTAGATCTCTGTTGTTTGCTCCAGAGAAGGACCGCCACCACATCAGCAGAGAGGAGCTCCTACTTCTCCGTGCCATCCGAGAGGCTAATCCGCTTCATCCAGGATGGGTGCTAGCACACCTCTTTCCACCAAAAGACCAAGACGACCAAGATGCCTCGCTCCCTCCTTGGTGGTAACTTTGTAGGCCGCCTCATTGTCACCCTCGGTCTCAGCCAGTCATATGGCATTGACGTCCCACGTCGCATAGTACACACCGTCGGTGATGATTTAGCGGTCGAGTACGACCTCCAATTGGACTACGATGCACAGGTGGCAGCAGCTCCTCCACTCTACCACGAGGCCGAGTCGAAGGAAGAAGATGATTCTGAGGAGCAACTTCCTCAGCCGGAGCCGGAGTTTGACGATCATATACCCTCGCCGCAGCAGCAGGCAGGGTATGCATATCAGCAGCAGCCGCCCCTTCAGGATCCATTCCAGATGTCGCATCCTCAGCACCGACCGCCTCCAGTTGACTTTGGAGAGCTGTATGAGCGACTGCAGGAGTGGCGAGTCACAGACACCGCCACCCAGGATGCCAGATGGGTTATTATGCAGCAGCACATGCGTCGCAATGATGAGAGGTACGAGGCGCAGCTGGCGTGGCAGCAGCAGGTCAACGACGTCCTCCACATTCCACCTCCCGATGCACCTGACTAGCAGTGATCGGGTTGTATCCTCTTCCTTGTCCCTTCTTTTTATTTCTTCTTTTCAGATTTCGATCCAACTTTTTTCTGTGTGGATCCGGGACACTTGTCCCGGTTTCCTTTTTATCTTTCATTTATTGTTGTTTTGCAGGTAGTTTGGTAGATTCCCTTTGCTTAGGGTTTACTACTCTTCCCTTCGCTTTGGTAGATTCTCTCCCCGCTCCAAGGACCCATGTTCATCCCCTACATCAATCATCTCGGTCCAGGTTCTTCCATTTGCTCTCACCTCTAGTTTTAGTCCTGTGAGGACACATAACGGTTTAAGTGTGGGGTAGGATGCTAGAGAACCTTGCATGAACTTGATTGCCCTTAATTGTGTTTTTTGTGTGTTCCGTGGTGCCTTTCCAGTATCTCTAGCATTAGAATTACTCGGTTCTTGATTTTTTATGTTAAGTTGTTGTTCAAACTGTCATAATGATGCTTAGACTGCTTAACCTAGAACCTGAGAACCAACGTGTATACTTTGATGCTGAATTGCCTGGTCAGAACAGATTTTCAAAATCACAGTTGTAGTTTGTCACCTTGATTGCATGAAAATGACCAAATCCGACTAGCAAACCAACTGTGAGCTTTTGATCCATTGCACGTAACTTGCAATTTCAATTCTTTTTGAGTGGTTTTATGTTTGCTTGAATGAGTTAGAATTTGCATGAGACCTATTCGAGACCACACGATGACACGAGTTCTAGAATGATAAAGGCACCTAGATTCAGCTACTAAGCCAGATAGCCTACCTAACGTTAGATCCATTAGGTTTAAACCCTTGAGTTTGGCCTGTTCTTTCGGTTCGATATACATTACAGCCATTCTCCATTCTTTATTTCCCCATTGATCCCCTGTGGTTGTAGTTCTAGATTAGCCTACCGGAAGTCGGTTTGTGGTAACCTGCCCATAGCCATTAAACGGGTGGTCTTAGCTATTATGTCCAGACGTGTAAACCCCTCTAGCAACTAAAAGAAGAATCGGCAAAAAAAATATAGAAAAAGAAAAAAAATAAGAGAAATTTTGAAAAAAAAATAGAAAAGTTCAAAGTTTCAAAGTTTGTAGTATAGTTCAATAACGTTCTTCTCCCTACATATGGAAGAACGAAGTCAAAAGAAAATTCAGAAAGAAATGTGTGTAAAGAAAATAAAGTGCTAGGTTGCTTAAGGGTATCATAGGACGAGCGTACACTATTCCACCCGTGTCTGGTTAGACGGTAGGAAGCCATAAGCTAGATTCGAGGGAAGTTAGTCGAAAACTACACCGCACCAAAGCCATCATCATACATTCCCATCATCCATCTCATCTTAACCCTTGTAGTGTAGAATTCGTTGCAGTCCTAAGCAGGGAAGTCCTTCTTGACTAGTTCCTCGTGTTGTCACAGTGGTGGAGATATGTGGTCGAATTGCAAACTTATGACAGAATTCAGTAACAGAAAATGGTTGAGAGCAGAAACACGTCCCCAAACACATAGAATGAGAGTTTCCCTTGTACTAAATATTATCTGTGTGAGGAGTTATGTCGGTCAGGTCAAATTCGTGCATGATTGGTTACTACTTCTTGTCGTGTGCAGTTTTTAGTGAGACCAGGTAGTTTGGCTGATCAGTATGCATGTTAGGTTTCTTGTTCTAGAAATAGCTGTCTAATAATTCATTGTGCGAGCTTGAACTTCAATTTAATCGATCTTATCATTTGTGAACATGAGCGTTTTCTATTCAGTTTGCTTGAGGACAAGCAAAAGCTTAAGTGTGGGGTATTTGATGACACTTGATTTGACGTGATTATCAGCCACATTTAAGCGACATTTCTTGGCTTAAGACATGGTTTTTAGGGTAGAATAGCGAATATTCACTCAACTGCTCTATCTCGTGCCATTTGTGTTACTTTGGCCCGTTTCGGGTCTATTTGATGGTTTTATAGTGTTTTCATGATAACACAGGTTTTTGCCGTCAAATAAAGTAGCCAAGGACGTGTCTAAGGCATTGGAACCTCGAGGAACCACACCGGAATCGATCCAAGGAGTCAATCAAGTCAACACATTTCCTACCCCGTTTTACACATAAGTTTTCGGCAAAAAGACCTGAGGTTTTCACCGAAAACTCCAGAAGAAATTGGCAGAGCGTACAAGAAGAAGTTTTCGGCGAGAAGTCAAAGTTCTATCCGAAAACTCTTAACATTAAACTCACAGGAGATCAGTCGACGGAAGCCAGCATTTTACACAGAAGTTTTCGACGAAAACTCCTGAAGTTTTCGCCAAAAAATCTAGACTAATCCGGCGCTGATACGATTAAGTATAAATACTTAACCGGCGGCTCAAAAGAAAAAGACCTTTTCCATAATAGAACTTTCACGAGTTCCAGACCTAAGGAGTTCGAGAGAATAGAGTTGAAGAGTTCGAAAAGCCAGGAAGAGATCGTGACGCCATCCCTTCACCTCGGAGACTCGGAGCTAGGATTGAAGATTACTGGAGAGCGAAGCTTTGCCAGAGTCGTCTTAATTAGGTTTTACAGTTTCTATCTTGTCTTCCTTTTCATGATGAACTCTGTTTCTGTCGTTATGAACATGAGTAGCTAAACTCATAGAGTTTAGACTAGATGAACCCTAAGTGACCCAGGGCTTTAAAGCGGTCACGGATCGGTGGTGATTAGATTCAAAGTTCAATCAGTTTCTCTTTCATGTTTGGTTTGTTCTTCGTTGTTTATATCTCTTGTCTGGCTTGATCACCTAGATTAGATTCTTGTTAAGCTGAGGATAGAAGCGAACGCTCGCCTCACTTTAAAACACCAAATCAACAATTAACCTATTCATTGGAGTGTGCCTTTCGTAGGAACCAGTTAGGGTTAATCCACTGCAAGAGTAACTCATAAATCGTTAGTAATTCCACCAGTTAGTTTAGTCGTCGCAAGAAGCGACCGTACTCGGGCGACTAATTAATCTTGGTAGCTAAATCGGATAGAGCGAACGTTCACCAGTCTTAAACCTAAGGGTAAGGAGTTATGGTGGTGTCTTAGAATTGATTGAACGAGAATTGAAATCCGCTGGTCTGTTGATTGCCAATGCTCTGGTGAACTAAGGGGGATTCGAAGTCTAAGCTTGTCTGTCGTCTTTGTTAAGTCAACCAATTTTTCAGTCTGTCTTTCATTTTAGTTTTTAATTTACTTACATTCTCTTGAATAGAAGTCGTGGAACTCACACCACGCACAACGTGTTAAACCTTAATAATCTACCTTTACATTTTAGTAGACGATTATTAAAAGACCTGTGGAATACGATCTACTTAGCTTCTAGCTTAGTAGTTATTTGATACCCTGTTCTGCAGTACATCACCTCTCCTAATCCCCACCATCACGCACCATCACGCACCATCACCTCCTCCTTCTTCTTCTTCCTATCAATCTTAACCTGGATCAAATCTATCCCACACTCGAAACAGAACTCCATTCTATCTCTAGCTGCCAACTGATTCACCGTCGCAAACTCTCCCTTGTCGAACCTCATGTAACGGCCATACCAATCTCCGGTGGCTACTTCCACAAACCAAAATTTCCCACTTGGGTCTTGAATCTGAGCTCCCTTCGTCACTGATAACTTTTATTTCTCGCAAAACTCACTTGACAAGTACTTTATAGAAAACTAAAACGAATGAAAGAAGAGTCAATTAGAGAATGCTGATAAGCAAACAGAGAAATCAACAATGGATCTTCCTAGTTTATCATGTAGTTCTTGTATGTCACTTCGAAAGATGTTGAAGAAGAAGACGAATAGGGGATTCTTCGAGGTTCGCCTATTTTCGCTTTAGTAACTCTCCTTCCGGTTGGAAGAGAAGATCAAATACTGTAAAACAAATTCATATGATTTTGCTTTGTTTTAGAAATAAAAAAAATACAAAGCACAAACTCTTTCTCGGTAGTACTGATGAAGGCTGCTCTATTTCCATTGCTTGTACGTTTGATCAGAAGTGGTGGTGAGAAGAAGACGGAGATGCGGCCAGCAAGACCATGATTTGGAGGCATCGGTAGGAAGAAGATGAAGTGGCGAATGAGTTTAGTCTTTTTTATATTTATTATTTTTATGTAAATATGCTTTATTGAATTCCAAGTGAGTAAAAAATTCGGCCACATGGACGTAAAAGTTGACTAAATGTGTACAATCAACATATTTAACAGAGTTTAGATGGAAAAGTTAACGGAAGGGCAGATATGTTAAAAGTATTAAAGTATAGGGGCTTAATTTGGTTGAGAATTTGTTAAGGATATGTTTGTTAACTTTGGATAGTATAGGGGTAAAAAGGTGTATAAACCCTTTTTCAATCTACTAAACCCTCATGACTAGGCTTAAAGCTCAATCGGAACAACACTTCGTCAAATTTAATTTGGTTCCGGATCTTGAGGATGCCTTACCCCGTCCTTCTCCTAGGCCGTCAATCATCATTCCGTGTACGTGGAGACATCCTCCAATAAACCGATTTAAAATTAATGTTGATGGTGCTATTCGTCGTGCTCAATGTGGTAGTATTGGATTTCTTATATGCGATTGTGTCATGGTTATCCACTTTGCGGGAGGACGTTCCTTTTCCCACTTTACAGATGCCTTCACTGTCGAAGTGTTGGCTGTCTGGGAAGCGTTACGTTGGAGTATTGGTCGGTCCCTTTTTAACATGAACATTGTATGAGATGCTGTGATGGTAACTAAACATGTATTTGGATAAGAAGATCCTTCATCCTCGATCTGGTGTTGTCGTACAAAAATGTAGGATCTTTTGGAGTAGTTTCCCTCCATTAGATACGTGTCAGTCAAACATGAGGTCAATTCGATAGCCCATCTCATTGCTAAGCAAGTCCTTACAATGCTTCCTCTTCGTACATATTTACTTGATCTGGCCTTATTTGCCCTCTCGCTACAACAGTAACAGTTGAATTGATACTCAGATTTAGATTTATAGCTTGACCACTCTTTCGATTGGCTTGTCTAACCACCCCGACCCCCTCTTCTTCTCCTTTTTGTTTTAGTCTAGGTGATATTGGTTCTCTCGTCCGTGTGAGTCTCGAGAAAGGAGAAAAGAAAAAAATTGTGAATAAAATAAATTGCGTCGAAACAAATCCAAACTGGAAAAGCAACCCGTGCAGCCGGTCGCACTTGCTGAGCTTCGCTCTCACTTCGCGGGACATGATCTACGTCCAACCCTTCCGGGGTTGGACCGTTCCAACCTCTCAACCCGGAGGGTAAAATTGTCTTTTCGTAAAAAATAAATAAAACCCCTACCTCAGTCATCCCCTACCTCAACTGCCGTTCCCCTGTCTCAGCCGCTGCATAAACAATAAAAAATAAGTCAAATCGTTACCTCCTCCGCTCCCACCTCCGATGAAGGGATTCACCCTCTCTCCGGACACCTCTTCGATCTAACCTTTCTCCAGCCACCTCCTCCTCCGATATAACCTCTCTCCGGCCACCTCCTCGTCCTCCTCCGATCTAACCTCTCTACGGTCACCTCCGCCTCCGATTCATCCTCCCTCCAGCCGCCTCCTCCCCCGTCTTCTCTTGCGGAGGCGTAGTTGATCAGATCTGACGGCGGACGACAGGCCTCCCTCCAGCCACCTCCTCCCCCGTCTTCTCTTGCGGAGACGTAGTTGATCAGATCTGACGACGGACGACAGGTCACGGCAGAGCAACTGATTCGTAAAAGTATGAGGCTACGTTGACAGGGACTGCAAAACATCTACCAAAATAAAAATAAATGAAATCCTAACTCATTTTCTAAACAATTATTATTTGAATGAAAGTGGGCTAGTTTGACCGTGAAGGAAGAGTATTTGTTTGAGTTTTCAATTTATATTCCACACGATCAGGCTGAGTCAAAATCGTTAACCAGTTAACCATGATTGGTTAACTAGTTAACCAATTGAGTTAACTAGTTAACTTATCGAGTTAACTAGTTAACCAATCGAGTTAACTAGTTAACTTATCGAGTTAACTAATTAACAACATGTTTACTAACTATCTGATCACGATATATGTTAACTAGTTAATTCGATAAGTTAACTAGTTAATAAGTTGTTAACTAGTTATCTTAAGCATGATATTAACTAGTTAACAACAACATACTAGTTAGATAATCTATTAACAAAAATCTTGATAAAATTTGATCATAAAAATTAGTTAACTAGTTATAAGATAATAACCTGTGAACTAGTTCAGATAACTAGTTATCAACAGAAAAAATTGTTAACTAATTAACAACAAAAAGGTGTTAACTAGTTATTAATAGAAAAAGATGTTAACTAGTTAACAACAAAAAATGTGTTAACTAGTTAACTAATTTTGATAACTAGTAATCAACTAAATTTTTTGTTAACTAGTTATCTAAATCATGATGTTAACTAGTTATCAAACAAAAAACGATGTTAACTAGTTATCAGCTAAAAACCATGTTAACTTGTTAACAGGAAAAAGACATTGTTAACTAGTTAACAGCCAAAAAGTTTTAACTAGTTTTTTGAAAGATTTTTTTTATTTAAAAAAAAAAAATTTCGCCGGAGTCTCGCCGGAAAAGTTGTCGGCGACGGCGGCCGGTCGCCGGAAAAGTCGCCGGCGACGATGGTCGGTCGCCGGAGACCCAACGGCACTCCTGAGAATTAAATTATTTATTTTAAATATAATAATTAAATTATATGTATAAAGTCCTAAATACCCCTAATAATCTACCAGTAGATTGGTCAAAGGGTCAAAGAGTAATCTAATGGTTGAGATGAAGGTTGGAAGTTTCCAACCCTTGGTAAGGGTTGGATGGGGATCAACTGCCCTCACTTCGCCACTACCTCTCAATCAAAATGTCCTATTTTTCCAGAAGCCCTAGAAATATGGGGTTTTTTTAGGAACCTTCCTTCCTCCCTGAAATTCAACTTCCTAATCGGCCGTCTCCAAACACACCAATACTGTTTTGAGTTCTTCTTCGATCCCTTCTCGCAATGGACGATATGGAAGACGATGCCAGGTACCCACATAAAGCTTACCCTAACAATCGCACGTCAAAGAAATCGTCTTTGTACTCCCACCGTCCTGTTTCCTCTTTCTACAACCGCCACGACTACGCCGGGAACGAGGAACCAGAAGAAGACGAGGAGGAAAATCTCGATGACGACGACGAAAACGGCATCGAGTCCGATGATAACGACATAGGTAGAGGGTACCCGAACGATTTCGAGCAGAACGAGGGATTCGGTAGGTACCCGAAGAGGCAGAAGAAGCTCAAGAATTCGGTTTCTAACAATTATGAGTTGGTGCCGCGGTCTAGGATGGCTAATAATAATAATCACGGTGAATCGGAGTTTCCAGGGGAGTGGAGTGAACAAGAGAAGTTCGTTCTATTGGAGGTTTGGGGGGAGAGGTTTTTGCAATTGGGGAGGAACAGCTTGAGGTCTGTGGATTGGGTGGAGGTTGCTGAGAAAGTTTCCGAGGCGTTGAAAATTCAGAGGACAGAAGCTCAATGCAGGCAGCTGATGGATTCGTTGAAGAGGAGGTATAGGAAAGAGAAGGGTAAAGGTGGTCAGGTTAGTAAATGGGCGTTTTATAGGAAGATGGATATGTTGATGAGGCAAGAGAATGGCAATGTTGGGAGTAGTAGTGGTGGATTTAGTTTATCTTGCGGTTTGGATTCAGGAGAGTATGTGTTTATGGATACAGGGGTGTATTTAGATCGTGCCAATGGGTTCGATGAGATGAGAGATAGTCCGTGTGAGTCTGAGGAAGATGAGGAAGAAGATAATGATAAGGGAGAGGTGAGTGGTGATATGTTCAAGGGGTTGAGTGTTTTGGCGGATTCGGTTCACAAGTTTGGTGAGATATATGAGAAGATAGAAAGCAGTAAGAGGGATCAGATGTTGGAGTTAGAGAGAATGAGGGTTGAGTTTCAGAGAGAACTGGAGCTGCAGAAGAAACAGATCTTGGAGAGGGTTCAGAGTGAGATTTCTAAGATCAAAGATGATGATGATGATGAAGATGTTGATGATGATGAAGATACTGATACTGACTCTGTTGCTGATGGTGTTGACGACAATGGAGATGGGGAAGGCATGGGAAGCGAGAATGACAGTGGAGATGATGATTTGGGAGCAAATGTCAGCGGATAATGTAAGCACTGTTTCTGTAAACATGTACGGTAATTCTATCGATTGTTTTAACTTTAAATTCCAGTGTAGACTTGGTTGCTTGTGGACTTCAGTAATTAAACGCTACTTGTGTATGGAGTGTGTATTAGCTACTCATATAGTTGGATATTAGCTTGCAACGTTTCTTTCATGTATGATCATAGAAGGGAGTCATAGACGTGATGTTGAACTAGTTACTTAAAGACCTTGTTATGTGGTTGACAAATGGTTAAGCACTGCGCTTTCTGGTGTGTTCCCTGTACCATTACATTACATAAGAGCCCAACTGACCAACTCTCAAGCTTTAGGGCCTACTTCCTAGTGTATAATTTCACTACCTTTATGCTGCCAAATGATTTACTACTTTAACCTATTGGAGCTATGCATCTGGTCCATTAGACTATAACATCTTCTTACAGTGTTGATTCGTATTTTCTTTTGGATATAAATCAGGGTTGTGTTTTGCCATATAACACTCGTCGATCGAAAAATATGCAGCACATCTGAACTCTCAACTTTTGGAGAAGAATCTGCTCATCCCCAAAATGCAAAGACTTCAAATCCTTGGACGACTAAAGTGCTTGGGGTTCTATGTTGACCATCTCAGAATGGAGCTTTTCCAACTTTCTGCACTCTGATTTGGATGGGAAGTTCTGCATTTACCATAATCCAATTGTTAATTTAACTCTAATGCTGCTCTTCTTTGCCATTTTATTTTGAATTCCCCTTGCTTCTATGCTCATGTTATGCATGTACTGAATCACGAATTATTTGCATTTTTATAGTTAAACTGGAATCATGACCATAGGGGTTGAGATTAAACGAAGAAATGAGATTCAGAAGGATAGTAAGAAAGTAGACCACGTACCAAGGTCTCTTCTTTTGCAGCAGCAAAGGATTTTACCTTTGTCTGGTCTGTCTGCAGATGCCTAGAATTTGCAGGCGAATTAGAACACAGCTTCTTCATAACTGTGCCAAAAACTGCACCTTGTTTGTAGCCTAAACTAAAAAAGAAGTTCGACAACTGCCTTAAATTAAACCCACAACAAGGTCATGGCTAATGGGTCTGTTGTCTTTTGACTACTAGAGTATTAGCCTCAATCAATGCCTTAAAAACTAAATGAAAGAATGCCGGAATAATCTCCTTCTGTCGGAACTGACCCGTTTTAACTATCTGCAACTGCTTGAATAGTGGATGCTTCTTTGAGAAGCAAGAATTTGATTGATGAATGGAAGCAGAAACGATACGAATAGAACCTGTCTCTAGCAATTGAAGCAGAAAAGGAGCAATTTCGTAGTCTGGAATTGGTTTATCAGTAATGGTGGCAGTGAAGGATATCAAGTGAGGAAAATGGTGGGTGTGGAGAAGATGGGTTGTGTTCAGGCTCTCAATCTACTCTAATGCCTCTAATCTCCTACTTATTTCTTCTATCTTCTCTATCTTGTTATGAATGAGATATTTTTGAGTTGACTGGAGAGAGATCCCAATTTTCGGGACGTCGTTTATGCATGGCAGCTCTGTTGGAGATGGCACCCTGAAATTTTTCGTTTGCACGAACGCCATAAAGAGCATATGCCATATAAAGGTTATACATCGTCATACAAATTGTATGAATTTCATACTGAGTGTATATAGTTTGTATGAACGGTTGACAACACTCTCGTACGGCAAAAATAAATATAGGGTGTAGAACTACTGTACAAACTGTATACAGTTTGTATACAACTGGTATAAACATCGATACAAACTGTAAAAAATGAATACAATGTGTACGAAAAATACAGATTGTACACCAAGTACATAGTGTACAACCACATACGAAGAGTGTAAATCTGTACAATGTTACAACTCTGTACAAAACTATGTATAAACATTATACAAAGTTGATCCCTCATCGGTCATCAACCACAACGAGAGAGAGAGGGGCAGGGCCCTAAGAGTTTCAGCTTTGGAAAAAAAGGAGGCAACATTTAGGGCTGGGGGAGATGATATGCAAATCAAAGGTTGCATCGGGTTTATCTTCATCGAATTGGGGAGAAGAGGGCCAAGGTTCGATTATGTAATGACCCAACCTTTAGAATGACCAATTTGTAATGATTAAATAGTAGAATGGTCTATTTGTAAAGGGGTGGCTATAAAAGCTAAGAGTGCTGTAATGTTTTAGGTATGAATCAAATATATAAAAAACTCTATTTCTCTCTCAAATGAGGCTTCTGCCTTTCTCCTTCCCAACTTCACCTCCGTTCTCTTCTTCCTAACTCTATTTCTGTCCGATTATCCTCGCCGGAGATATCCGGATCCTACTGGGACATTACAAATGGTATCAGAGCTCGTCTCTGGCTCCTCTAAGACTGTAATGGAAAATCCACTTCCTCCGTATTAGCTTCCAATGTTTTCTGGTGTCTTTGACCCGTCTCCATGGCTTGAAGCTTGTATTAGGTTGTTTAACCATTATAAAGTTCCTGCAGATGAGAGGGTAGATGAAGCTGGGTGGTTTCTTGAAAATGAAGCATACGTTTGGTTTCTAGGTGGGAGAATGGATGACATCCATTGGCATGGGAAGAGTTCTCTCGAGCCATTTCCTTTCGATTTGGATCTTCTATCCCCAACTTATGTTGTAGAATCTGGTGGTTTCTGTTCTTCGTTATATTACTTAGCCGTGAAGCCGATTAGTGTGGACAATGTAGCTTCAGAGCTACCAGTCAGTTCAGAGCTACTGTCCATCCCTTCTTGCTCTTTATTCACCGATTCTGACTTGAGGAGAGAGGAGAGTACACCAATTTTGGATGTGGTTTTCAGTTCAGGTGATTTCTGCTTCCCTTATGGTGAATGTGTGCTCGGTTTATGGGATCGAGGAGTGAAAAAATGGAAGGGTGACAACAGTTTTGGGTTCTATCCTTGTCCTGTTTGTTGTTGTCTTCATGTTTCTCAGGGAAAAGGAAATGTTGTCTGCTTTAAAGCACCATACAAGGAGTTAGGTTCTGCCTACTAGGTGTTCGAAGAAAGTCCTGTGTCATGTTTGGATCCTTGCCCCTTTCCGGTTACAACTCCGACATGTATTAAGGAAGTTGCTGATACGAATATAGAGCAAGTAAAGTTTGTAATTCCTATCCTTGGCTTTAGTGACCACAATTACTGGGATGCATTCTTCTACCATGAACTCTTACAAACAGGATATCCATCATTCTCGCTGATGTTGTCCTCGCTTGCACCATTCCTATATTCTTGGAGACCATCAAAATTTGCATTCTCTTATGGGTTCAAGGGAGGTAGTTATTTGATGTTGCATTGTGTAATTTATGGCTGCCAAAACTTCTCCTTATTACTGTAATGGTGTGATTGTTAACTTCCTCTTTAGCCCTTAATTGCTTCTAGCATCGTTTTATTCCATCAAATTTTGGGTTTCGTTCTATCTTAAGGGATGGTCATTTGGTGTGGAGGATAGGAAATTGTGAGCTGCAGTTGAAGTTGGTTGGTGAATTGTCAGACAACCATGTTGAGGAACGAAGGTTTTATAAATGGATTGGTTGTTATGATGTTGTTTTCCATGGGAGAGACAATCTTTCAAATTACAAAGAGCCATTTAAGGACTTGGAGCTTGCAGGCCAGGTGTGTACTAAGATCCTTGGTTCATGTAATGTTGCTGATTTGAGGGAAAATATTTTTGTTGTTGTCAAATTTTCTGCAATTTCTATTGCTGGTTTGAGGCAGAATGTCTTGTTTTGGGTGCATTTTCTGAATCTGCAGTATAATAAGGAGCTGTAGCTACGGGTGTTTGGTAGAGTTTACGCAGTACTTGTCAAGGATGAACCCCACCTCCTATCTAATCAGCTCCTAAAGTGCTTATCTTCACTAATTCAACAACTTGATATCTCTGAAATGCGCCAACTCACTGCAAAGATGTTGATTGCTGAAATGTGCAGTTTCAGTTTGCTTTTGTACTTCATGAAGCGATTTTTTCCCCTACTACTGAGTTTGAGGATAAGTCTCATTCTTACCGAATTTCTACTTAAGGCATATGATGGTGATTGTGTTATTGCACTCTTTGGACGAGATGTTAAGAAATGGAAATGCAATCATGATTCTAGACAAGCGTCTATCTAGTTCCTGCACTGCTGTTGCATTTCAAGAAAGTGGGAAATATCGTTGTTTTAAAGAACCAATGGATTCTGCATATATGTTGTATGACAAAAGCCCTCTTGGCAATATTCCTGCAAGAAGGAGGGAGTTGAGACCTCATTTCAGATAAACAAATTTTGGCTTTGCCTTTGGGTTTAAAGGAGGTGTACATTTGGGGATAACATTAAGTGATTTTGACTTACAATTCTAAAAAAGTTGTTATTGCTGGTCTTCGCATTTCTTGCTTTATGAGTATATTCTAAGACAATTAAAAGGCAGGAGCTGGTTTATTGGCTACACCAAAGAGATTGGCATGGCCTTGGTTTGGATGTTGTGTACATCCCTGTGTGGATTAATGGTTGGAGCTTCCACACACATGAGAACTGATACTCAGCTGTTCATTGAGGATTTTTGTAGAAATCTCTTTGCGATATCTTGGTATCATTTGATTAATCAATTGGTTAGAAAGAGTAACATCAATGAGCTAACTCATAACAGTGATTTGATTGCAGTCATTTGTCTTGTGAGTAAGTTTAATATTCATGGTGTGGTTGCATATGTGAGCTCTGATGTGGAGGTGGATGTGAGGAAGAAATCTTACCATGAGATGTATCTAAGTGTTTTGAGGACTTGAGATGTATCTAAGTGTTTTGAGGACTTGGAATGAAGAAGTCAAAGTGAAAAATCATATGGATCTTCACATACTTTGGAAGTCATGGCTTATACAATTTAATTTTCACTTCACAAAGATGCTTTATAGGCCCATTTTTATGTCATGGGAAGAGCTTATTCGTCCATGCTCTCTACTGCAACAACTGCAAAGGGTGGCATGAAATATGAATGCAGTACCTCTTTGAGTTCAAGGCAAGTGTAGTGGGTTGTTTTTGCTTAGACATCGGCTTGGGGACAAGCCGAATTTTTAGAGGAAGGGAAGGGTATAGATATGACAAAAAGATTAAGGGTGCACTACAAAAAAGGGCTTTCGCGTCGCTCAATGGCTACTTATCAAATACATGATGTTCAACGGCTAGTTCTCAAATTTTCAGCTCATTTTTGTTTTAACGGATTTCGATTTTGTTAGCAGACTTGAGGACAAGTCTGCTTTGAAGGGAAGGTGATTGTAATGACCCAACCTTTAGATGACCAATTTGTAATGATTAGATAGTAGAAGGATCTATTTGTAAAGAGGTGGCTATAAAAGCCACAAGTGCTGTAATGTTTTAGGCATGAATCAAATATATAAAAAATCCTATTTTCTCTCTCAAATGAGGCTTCTACCTTTCTCCTTCCCAATTTCACCTTCATTCTCTTCTTTCTAACTCTATTTTTGTCCGATTATCTTCGCCGGAGATATCCAGATCCTACCGGGACATTATAGTCGGTGAAAGAGAGAGAGGGAAGGGAAGGAAGGGAGAGAGAGCTCCGTCTTGAGGCTCTGATCGAGCCGAGGGGGGGAGGATCGTAGTAGAGCTTGGAGCCGATGAAGGCTCCGTCGGGGCTCATTAGAATAGTACAGATGAACGATAGTAGAAGATCGAGATGGTGGCGACGTCGGAAAGGTGTTTGAAGTTTTTCAGAAGTCAACAACGGTCGTCGGCTAAGCCGTCAGAGAAGATGAAGGACCCGAGTGCACCATTTTGGAAGTCCAGTGATGAAACCGTGAACTGAGAAAGTTAAGTGACCAACAATTTTAGCCTAGACCTACAAGACTTTTATGGAACTTTCAATATTTTACTAGTGCCGTCATTAACTGTTAGAATTGTGTAAACCACAAGTATCTCTTTCCTTGGTATTACTAATTCTTCCGTGTTATAATTATTGGCTTTCAGGATCTGTGCGTTCTATGTCATGCATTGGATGGAAGTAGATTTAGAAGGAGATGCTACCCAAAAAATTTATGTCAGGATATTTCTACTCCTTGGTTGGATTCAGGCTCGAAACTTCGGTTGTTCTCCCGTAAAGGAGGTGGTGACACTTGTATTCATTATACTTGACTCTTCTCCCTAGATCAGACTGGGAGCGGCTCCGTGCCAGACTATTACGGCAGCCCACTATGTGGCTCGCCTTGTGCTCCGTCGCCTCCCAAGCTAAGGAGTGGTACACCTTCGACTTGGGCGGGCGCTTAATTTTTTTCGTGTATGATTATCTCCTTTTCTTCTGCGGGGGTTATCTATGATAAAGAAAACTATTAGAATTGTGGCAGATGAGGACGTGAGTGACTTTTGTTAACTTCTTCAATTCCTGGACTAAATTGATTAACAGAGAGATTAGGAGTACTGCTGCTGGAGTTTTTATTCTGAGGTTTGAGGAAATGGCAAGTCAGTCACCTGAAGGTTATGAAAGTTTGCAAATGAGTAATTTGGCCATTACTCATCCGTTTGACGTATAAACGAAAAATCGTCATAACTTGTGAAACTGGGACATCGAGGGGGATGTCCTCAGACAGAATTCAGAGTCATCAAACAAGGATAAGGTGAGGGGGTATCATCTATAGGTAGCATGATGTGAGGAATTATAATTCTTAGCTAGATGAATAATAGGAAGCATGAATTGGAGAGTGTGAAAATGGTTCTTAAATGTTATGTGGTTAGTGAATGTTGGGATTTCATGATTGGTTGACCTGTTTGGACACCTGTTGACTAGGTGATCTTAGATTGAGATAGATGTTATGAATTGTGTTGTATGATTGAGTATATTGCTGCTGTGAATTGTAGATGGTGGTTGTAGGAGGAGGGCCCAATGTTGGGTTATCCTGTGAAGGATGAACATGTGGATAACCTCACTCATTAAAAGACTACCCCTATATCACATTATTTCTGTAGGTGGGGTGGTGGGTGAGGCTATTGGTTTATCATTGGTTCATGTGATTTGCGTATGTGAAATTGATTCATGTGATTTGTGTATGTGAAATTGTGATGGATAGTGGTATTGTGATATTGATATTGTGGGATTGGAGATATGGTATTGAGGTTGTGTAATTGAGATGAATATTGGATTTGATTTTATTAATGGGGAGCTCCTTTTTATTTGGGATTATGTAATTTTATGTTAATTTATGTAATTTATTTGTAATTTTATATTTTGAGTCAAATCCTAGCACCAGTTCCTGATCTAGCCATGAGTTTAGCCATAGTGATTCGAGACGGGTGTTACAATCTCCCTCTTAAATTTAACCATCATCACTGCCAATAATTTCATAGTCGTTGACATCCTTTATTAGTTCTTGGAAATAGAGAAATCAAACTCCCCTTCTACTCTCTCGGCATTAGACGCCCATAGAACCATGTTGGACAACTACATGGGTGCATGTAATCATAATCGAAGACGACAAACTTATCATTGCGGTCAAACAAATCATTCAAACCCAAAATCATTGTAACACCCGTCCCGAATCAACCCAATGAAACTCATGGTTGAACCGGTTATGAGTATTACTAATTAAAAACAACATGATTAACCGAAATAAAAACCAAGATTCAAAGGAAAGGTAAACAAGGGAGGCCTCCAAAAGATATATAAACCGTGTAAAAATCCCAACATAAATCCATAAATCCAACTGAACCTCAAAAGTACATAAAAACCCCCAAAATATCTATGGTCAACTAAAAAGAAAGAAACTAGTCAACTCCGAGTAAACGCCAGTCTTCACCTCATAGCTGCAAGCTGCGACTTCCCAAAATAAACCCTCACCTTTGAACACCAACAACACCACCCACTAGCCACGAGATCCTGAAAGGGGAAAAGGGATCAATTTCCTATTGAAATTGAGTGAACCAACTAGGCTTAACTGTGCGCTATTCTAATCCAAAAGAGCGGTTCCAAGCTCCACACAAGACATCGACAATGGAACCAGACTCGACCTTATCCAGATTTTAACATCCTAAAGCAGTCTAGGTGATCACATAGGTTCAGTTCATCGTTCACATTCACAATCACTAGCATCGACATAAACATCATCGCATCAACATTCAACTACAAGGCATAATCCACAGAACAATTCATAGTCATCATCACAACACACATTCACACATTCAACCACAATTATTAAACTATGTGAGTTATTAGGCGCCAATGAGTTATCCACACCACCACTGTCGGCCATCACATCAACCTGACACATCCATTAAGGATCCTTCCACGAGGGAGAACAACATCCGACGCATCCACATGGGATCCTTCCACGAAGGAGAACGACAACCATCCAAGGGATTAATTCACCCCAGTGAATCAGACTCAATACAACCAGTATCTCGGGTGGGGTAGTGTGGGCTCCTTCCGGTTCTACATTCACATACATTTCACATTTCATAGGATTCCATCACAACACATTTCATCCTCATCATCATGTAATTCCACATTCCGCACACATTTAACAATCCATCAATACATTCACATGATAAGGTAATCGACTAGCTCGCCGGCCACCCCCACCGGGGGTAGCCATGTCGTGAGTCCAGGGATCACCCACATGTACCTAATTCTCAGAACGACCCCACATTGGCAGGGCCATCCTCCTACATCCACAATTGACAATTCAAGATAACGTATAATTCACAACCAATACCCAAATCACCCTAGCTCTCATTTCTAAACCAGTTCAATAGTCATTCCATTTCATCCCGAATCCCCCAAACATAGCAACAATCAATCAATAAATCAGAAAAACATTCACAACACAGTTTACCCCTTTTACTCTCCTCGTTTCCATGCAATCCGTAACTTTCAACTAAGTCTGAGTTACAACTCCTCATGCTACCCATTACTATCTAACAACACTAAGCCCTCACCTAGAATAGAAGACGAGGCTCTAAACATCTTCTAGTTCCCTAGAGAATCGATTTTCCCAACTCCAAACTCGTAGTCTATCCCCTTCTCTCTTATTGTGCCCTACAATTCAAACCAGAAATTGAGATTAGGAATCTCTTCGTCTCATCACTAGGAACCGGTAGCAAGAAACGGATCGTTAATCGGACCTCTACAACTCCCGGAATCACCTTCTGAAGCTTGGCCAAAGATGGTTCGTCAAAAGGATTCCGTGGAAAGAGAAAGGAGCTAGAAGTTATGAAATCCCGTCAAAACCCGTCTTTTATACTTAGGTTGAAACACACGGCGTATTTCATAACACACAACGTGTGTTATGAAACTACACGGCGTGTTCCTAGGACACACGGCCATGTGTCATCTTCTGGCACTTTCGACGAATTATGTTGGAATTAGTGCACGGTCGTGTATCTCAGACACACGGTGTGTACCTTGAAGACACACGGCGTGTGTTCTTCATTGTACACCTTCACTTGCAACCTCAACCCAACTTACATACGAACGTCCTGAACCCCGATGGGACCTCAAATGCATTGATTCCAGTACCTTGATCACCCGAACTCAAGTTCCAAACCGTCTAGTTGGGCGGGGATGTTACAATCATGTTATGAGGGTGACGTTTACGATGGCGGTGGAGACCGGTTTTGTTGGGTGCTGGGTGGTTCGAAATGAATAGGGTTGGTTGGGTGGTTGTAATCTAAAATCATGAGTTGGTCGGTTCGAAATGGCCACATATGCACTAAAACAGCAACATCAGCGTGCTACGCCAGGTCACTTAACATTTTTGGATGGAAAAGGGTAGCATAGCTAAATTCCTCACCGAGATGACTTTCTCTCGATCAGATCGTCCCATCAGAGCTAACCCAAAAAACAGATGATGTGTTACGCGGAACTCATAATCCAATAGTTCGTGACGACAGAAACATAAGCAATATATACGCGAAACAATTACCAATAGTTTGTGAGATCTGAGGGAATTATGCCTAAAAAAATAAATCGATGTCTTAGCAATTGCCACTATGCATGGGGAGAATGAGATTGAGAACCACATCGATCCCCGATCAAAAACTCATCATCGATAAACTGATGTTTTGCCTCATCATTGCCTATGGTTCCAACGACAAGGGCAGACGTCAAGGCAATTCGACGCCCTCCTTCTCCAATTTTGAAATCGAGTCTTCCTTAGCTGCAGTTTTGCATTTTTACTCTTGAACCTGCATCCCATCTTAGGAGGAAGGAGAGCATGTGTCCACCTGCATATCGGTCAGAAAATGGTGATCGACGAGACATTGGAGGAAGGAGGATGGTGGATGACAAATCCAAATTTCACAGTGAAGTATGATAGAAAGAACAAATAGCTGGTGGTTGGAACTAATAGATCAACTTCGGTTGTTGAATCGGAAGAGTGATTTGATGGGTGGAGCCAATTTGGCTATAGAGAGTCAATATCGGTGATGAGAATTGGGCACTGAACAATCAAGATCGACAAAAATGGGAGATGTGGAGGTTAGAGATGAAGAGAATATTACCTATATATCCATAGATTAACTGCCATTAGATCTAATGCAATATTTTCCATGACAGATTAATAACATCAGAGACAATAATTAAATGGCTATTCGGAATCCAACTCAACTAACCTTCATCAATTAGTAATGTAATTAATTCAAGGAATAATATTAGTCAAATCTTTCACGATGATGTCAAATCTAATCATTACTATTTTGATGGTATTTTTTATGACAACCCTATAGCCAATGATTTCTAAAAATTAACACCTTAGTGATTGTGCTAACAGAGCTGATGTGGCTCTCATTCAAGCGGTCAAACATATGCCACATCATTTTTATAATTATAACTAAAATCTAACTTGATGAAATTGAAAAAAAATTCATAAAAAACTAATCTATCATAATCCACCACCATATTCCCACCTCCGTCACCCCAACCCTCACCGACAATCCCCCTTGTCGTACCCCCATATCTGCCGCTGCCTACAATCTTCCATCGTAATAAACCTCCGTCGCACATACCCTCACTAACGGCCCCAACCTCTTCCGCCTAAACCACGACTCCCCTGTCGTACCCCTACCTCCCCCACAACTACCTGACTCCCCCGTCGTCCCAACCTTTGTCGCCACTATCCCCGCCGTACCCCAAACTCTATCAAGATCTCCAAATATCATCTGCACAACGATTTTGTCCTAGGTGTTTCTTCTTTCTTGCACCCTATTGTACATCTGAGCTCGAATTGAGTCGATCGTATTGAGGGAGCTCGAATCGAGTCAGCCAATGGAGCGGAGTCAACACTTGAGAGATGACGAGATTATATGGAAACTGTCGCCGCCAGGGAGGAGACCAAGTGGTGGTGCCAATGAATTTATATTTTTTATTTTTCAATTTTTATTTATTTATGTGGAAACATGTGAGATGATAATAGTTTACTCCTAAATCAATGAATTTTTTAGACCTGTCTTTTTTTTTTGCCTAATACCCTCAGATGTCACGAACTATTGCGATATTACTCGCGTATATACCACGTAAGCCCTATTTGGAGGGCGTCACCAACTATTGAATTCGAAGTTTGAAATAACACGCCGTCAAATTTCACTCGTTTCCGTCTAAGTCCGTGTTCTGACTTGGCATGATGTGGTTACGTGGCTAGTCCAACACACCGGGTCGGTTGAGTAACCCGCCATGTCACCAAAACGGATTTGGGGGATTTTTTTTAACTGAGCATTATCTTTATTCACGATTCCCCACGTGACTTTTACGATTCCCTATCCTCTTTTACTACTCCCAATCTTCCATTGCACTATTCAAAGCTTCCATTACTCATTGTCCGCCGGCGGAACCCTAAAATCTAAACCTCTCTCTCCGCCGTCGATCTTCATCTTCGTTTCGTTCATTCTTCGTCGTCGTTCCTTCATTCCTCCGCTTCATTTCTTTCTTTCTTCCTCTTCGTTCCTTCATTCGTCTGCTTCATTTCTCTCTTTCTTCGTCTCCGTTCTTCTTAGTCTTCTGCTTTGTTTCTGGCTGCTTCCTCTTGGTTGGCAAGAAGTACAGTGGATAGCATTCACATTCGTGGTGGGGATATCGCGACGCGAAAGTGAAAGGTCAGTAGACTATCTTTAATAAACATTCTATTTGCTCATCGTCTTTATGGCTGGGGACCAGTTGGTTTTGGTTGTATATGTCTATTCTGTTCTTGTCGTCTTCCAATTATGGAAGTAGGGTTTCTCTGTATGTGGCTTTAGGGTTCACTTTGTTGTTTTTTGGTCTTCGTTCCAAAAACTAATACGATATTGGTTCTATAACAGTATGGATCTTCAGGCGGAGCTTATAGTATATCACGGGGGACGTATGAAGATAGCACCAGGAAGTGCTGAGTATCGAGGTGGGCAGGTTGCAGAGGTGGACGTTATGAACGACTATGTATGCTTCTTCCAGTTAAGAAAGATTGGGACTGAGATTCTGGGTTATGAATCAGTGGAGCGGATGTGGTACGTCCCTCCGGGAGGAACAATTAGAGATGATTTAAGGGAGATAAATGACGATGCCGACGCGGAGAGAGTCCGTTCAGCTGCTAAGAGTGGTGTCGTCACCATGTACATTGAAGCAACGGGGGACCCAACTGTGGTGGCGGATAACGAGGATGCGGGCCCTGTGAATGAGCATGGATATGGTACAAGCGACTCAGAGGCGGAGGTATCTGGTATTAGGGCTCATCAAGGATTCAATCATTTGATTGATGACTCTGATCGAACTAATGACCCAGAATTCCAAGAAGCTATGGAAAATCTTGGTATCTCTGGGTTGAGGAGGAGGAAAGTTCGAGCTACCTACCAAGCTGACGGTGGTGTTGAGGTGGACCAACTGAACAAAGCAGCTAGTAATGGGAATCAGCAAGAGGAAGTCCTTATCGACGTTGAAGATCATATGGATATGGGCTTCCTAAATATGCCAAGCATGGAATATCAGAATACCAACTCTGATGCTGATGATGAGGACTCGGATTTCGAGCCACCAGTTGGTAATTCTACTCCGACTCGTACCTCCACTGTATCACTCACTTACACTCCTCCTAGAAGGCCAACGCCTACTCATAGCAATACTCCAACCCGTGTATCCACGCCTCATTCAAGCTACCGTGGATCGTCTCAATCTGAGCATGATGTCAATGACAAGATAGACGACGACGAAGTTAATTCTTTGGCTGGTCAAGTATACTACGATCCGACTTGTGATCACAGCAGGTTGGTCTTCAAATAAGGGATCCGTTTCACAGGTCCTAGCCAGTTCAAGGATGCAGTGGTGAACTTCACCATTGTTGTAGGGGCAAAAGTTCGATGGCTTCGGAGCAACCGAAAGAACAAAGAGGCAGTTTGCGTTGCTAAAGGATGCAAGTGGAGGGTTTACGCTTCATGGTTTGGTAGGAATGAAGCGTACCTAGTTAAGGCAGTGGGATTACCTCACAACTGTCCACGCGCTAGAGGAAACAGGAGTGCTAATGCCAAATGGATTGTGAGCAAGTACTACAACCGGTTCAAGATCGACCCAGATTTGAACACGAAGAATTTAGCTAGAGAGATTAATCAGAGTCACGGGATTACTGTGACAAATAGGGTCTGTTCCAACGCAAAATTGTTGGCAAAGAATATGTTAGAAGGCACCCTTACAGAATCATATGCGAAAGTAAGACCCTATGTGAAACAGTTAAAGGCATCGGATCCAAGGGGAGGTTTCTGTTGGAGGTGGATCCAGTTCCAGGTCAAGAGCATGTCCTATTCAAACGGATTTTCATAGGGTTCAGTGCCTTGATGAGAGGATCTAGATTTGCATGTAGAAGAATGTTTGGCCTCGACGGTTGCTTCCTCAAAGGTGAGGTGAAAGGGATGTTGCTAAGCGTTGTAGGCAAGGATGGCTGATGACACTCGATTTGACGTTATTATCAGCCTCATTTAAGCGACATTTCCTTGCTTAAGACATGGTTTTTAGGGTAGAATGACGAATATTCAATCAATTGCCCTATCTCGTGCCATTTGTGTTACCTTGGCCCGTTTCGGGTCTATTTGATGGTTTTCTAGTGTTTTTATGTTAGCACAGGTTTTTGCCGTCAAATAAAGTAGCCAAGGACGTGTCTAAGGCGTTGGAACCTCGAGGAATCGCACCGAAATCGATCCAAGGAGCCAACCAAGTCAAACAAATTCCTGCCCCGGTTTACAAAGGAGTTTTCACCGAAAATACCTCAGTATTTTCGGCGAAAATATCAGTACAAATCGACTGATGCTCATGAACAGAAGTTTTCTGTGAAAACCCTAAGTTTTCGACCGAAAACTATTGGACCGAAATTTACAGAAGAAATCAACCAGCGGGCTCCCCATTTACACCAAGATTTTTGGCGAAAATACCCTAGTATTTTCGGCGAAAATATCAGGCAAAATCCGGCTGACTTAGGGTTTAAGTATAAATACTTAAACCGGCGGCCCAAAGGGGAGGTAATCATTATTCATATTTTCACAAATCAGACTTTTGAGAGTCAGCCGACTCTAGGGTCGATAGATAGAGTTTAGAGAGTTCGAAGATCCGTGGAGAGATCGTGACGCCATCCTTTCACATCGGAGAACTCGGAGCTTAAAGTTGAAGATCCAGGAGATCGAAGCTTCGCGGGAGTCGTCAGAATTAGGTTTTTCAGTTCTTATCTGTTCTTCCTCTGTATGATGATCTTCTTTGTTGCCTTTGATTCTTCTGTTATCGTTATGAGTAGCTAAACTTGTAGAGCTTAGATTAGATGAACCCTAAGTGACCCAGGGCTTTAAAGCGGTCACGGATCGGCGGTAATTAGATTCGAAGTTCAATCAGTTTCTCTTTGCATGGTTGTTTTGTTCTTGATTGTTTATGTTTCTTTTCTGGTTGATCGTCTAGATTAGGTTTTTGCAAGCTAGGGTTAGTCGCCAGACGTAGTCACTAGACGTAGTCGTCAGACAGTTCCCTGCTTTGGCGCTTAAACTTGTCTTCCTTGATCACCTAGTTTAGATTCTTGTTAAGCTGAGGATAGAAGCGAACGCTCGCCTCTCTTTAAAACATCAATTCAACCAGTTAACCTTATAATTGGAGTGTGCCTTTCGTAGGAACCAATTAGGGTTAATCCACTGCGAGAGTAACTCATTAATCGTTAGTAATTGCACCAGTTAAGTTAAGTCATTGCGAGAGGCAACCGTACCCGGGCGACTAATTAATCTTGGTAGTTAGAACGGATAGAGCGAACGCTCGCCGGTCTTAAACCTAAGGGTCAGGAGTTATGGTGGTGTATAGAAATTGATTGAACGAGATTTGAAATCCGCTGATCTATTGATTGTTGTTGCCTTGGTGATCTAAGGGGGATTCGAAATCTAAGCTCGTCTATCTTCTCGTTAGTCAACCTTTTAATCTTTTTGTCGTTTATTTTCTTGCTTTATTAGTTTAGAAGTCGTGGAACTCACACCACGCACAACGTATTCAAACTTGGATAAATTGACAGCTTCTTTGAGTAGTCAATTAGAAGAAACACCGTGGAATACGATCTAGTCTACTTCGGTAGGTTAGTTATTTGATACCGCTAAAACTGCAGCATCAATGGCAACAACCAAATGTATCCCATTGCCTGGGCAGTAGTTGAGGGGGAGAACCGCAGCTCATGGGCGTGGTTCATAGACAATGTTAGAGAGCACCTGGACATGGCAGATGGTACTGGATGGTCAGTCATTTCTGACCAGCAAAAGGTAAAGTACTAACTGTTATTCAGATTCCATTCATGAAACTGTAACTCACTGTTATTCAACTCACCTGGTAGACACTAACTCACTGATTAATTTGTAAGGACTTGTTGAGGCATTGGTTGACATACTACCATTTGCTGAGCACGGAAAGTGTGCCAGACATGTGTCAGCCAACTGGAAGATCAAACACAAATCGAGCGTTGGTAGAAAGGCTTTCTGGGATGCGGTATACAGCTGCAGTATAGCTTATTACAAGTACCACCTTGCTGAACTGAAGTCACTCCAAGACTCAAGTGATGACCCCGACTGTTACACAGACTTTTTGAAGTACGATCCTAAAACATTTTCCAGGGCTTTTGTGTCTAGGGTTCCTAAGTGTGATTCTATTGAAAGTAACATCTGTGAAACTTTCAATGGGTGTATTGTCAAGTTTCGTTGTCTGAGGATAATTATTATGTTAGAAGGCATACACACATATGTAATGTCTCGTGTGGTGTCAAAATCAAAACTGTTGAACTCTTCAGACTGTAGATTTCTGTGTCCTAGGATACAAGAGAAACTAGAACAGTCAAAGGTAGTAGCCAAACATTGTCATGTGCTTCAGACTCTAGAGTTAGTATGTGAAGTAGAGATAGGTGGAAAGGGGTTTGTTGTGGACTTGGATAAGAATTTGTGTATTTGTGGCTACTGGGAGCTAAGTGGCATTGCGTGCATGCCGTGGCCTCTGCAATATACCTGAGGAATGACATACAATATTGGACACACATAGCTTACACTACCTGTAATGCTAGAGAAGCCTACGGGTTTGGGGGCATACCTGCAATTCCAGGGCAACAAGCGTGGGAGCCAGCTGAGGGTTATGTTATAAAACCACCTATGATCAGGCTCATGCCAGGGAGGCCTAAAAGAAATAGAAGGAAGGAAAGATAGGAGTTGGAAGTCAGACCTGCCAAAAATGGATCAGGAACCGTAATAGGTAGAAAGGGGGTGGTTATGCATTGTAGGAATTGTGGGTTGAGAGGCCACAACACCCGTTGTTGTCCAGACAAGGCGGTTGACACATCAGGCGTGCCATGGCGAAGCAGAAGGTGTCAGGGTGCTGAAGCGGAACATGAATGGGCAAGAAAGAGATTGGTGTGCAGTAAATGTAGGAATCCAGGCCACAGTGCAAGAACCTATCCTTTGCTCAAAGGCCTGCAGGTATGTCTTCTACAAAATCTCATTCAGATTTTCATTAACTGAACACAAACTATCCACTTATGTCCATGTACTATGCAGGTTGTGGTTGATCCGAGTACATCAGCAAGAGTTAGAGATACTGAGATCCGAACTGTGATGCAAGGAGTAGGTGTTTACACTAACGAGCTCACTGGGAACTCTTATTACAGGGTATGTAAGACTATGGAATTGTTCCCATTTATGTTCATTATGTGCTCTAACAGTCTAGGTATGTTTCAGGCTGGATTAGGACCAAGAGGGGTAGATACAAAAGCTGCTGATGAGATGGAAAACCGACCTTCACAGCCGGAGCCTCAATTTGGGACTCAACCAACAGAAGGACAAGGGGGGATTTAAGATGATGGAGAAAGAAGCATGAAGGAGCTGAATGTCGTGCTATATTTTGTTAGTTATTGTCATGTTTTGTAACAGCCTCACTATGATAGGATTGAGGTCTTTGGCATGTCCACTTATGTCGAATGCTTTTGGAACTGCGTTGTGTCTAGATTATGTTTTGGAACTGATCCACTTATGTTGGCTTTTCCAGTAACAACATTGAACCTTTCTCCGAGTTTAGAATGCATCAACTACTTTTTATTGCAAAACAAGTTCTTAGTAGTACAATTAGTAGAACATAAACAACTATTTCATACCAGATACAAGCTGAATCCTACATTGTAAACCAACAAGCAAACCCTAAACCCAGGAAGCTGACAAATAGCAGCAAAAACCTAATTTCGTTAAGTCCTCGTTCAAGTGTAACCCTAATGGAGCGGAGTTCATCCAGACACACATCCAGATCTGAACCATTTCCGCCGGTCGTCGACGACCCATGCTCGACTTTCGGCTTCTCGTCTGCCCATTTAAAAAACCCACAGTCCATCGTACTTTCTTCCCAATACAGACAACGGTAGAATGACCTACCGTTGTTCTTCGTCGTTCGTGCTACCATCAAAATTGCTTCCCGGTTGTGAGCACAGGTTCTGAGTCGGAGTGTTGTCCTCGTCGGCAAAGCTTTGGCACCAGCTCCGTTCAATCTACAGTTTGAACGAGAGGGAGACGAATCCATTGCCCAAACAATCTTCTCCGTCTGAAATCGTTACTAACTCCACGATGGTCGACGAAAATAGAGCTCCGGACTGATGTTAATGGAGGCGTCTGTAATGATAGAACGAGAGAAAGAGAAAGAGAAAAAGGACGAGAAAGAAGAGGATGAGAAATAGGATGAGAAAGAGAGAGAGAATTAAAGTCAATTAATTTTTCTTCTTTGAAAAGAGTAAAGTATACAGTGGAAAATTTAGTCAAGTTGTGAGTCAGCATGTGACGAGGCCATCCTGCCGAGTCAGCAAACTCCGTTAGCACCTGTGTCGACGGAAACGAGTGAAATTTGACGGCGTGTTATTTCGAACTTAGAATTCAATAGTTGGTGACGCCCTCCAGATAGGGCTTACGTGGTATATACGCGAGTAATATCACAATAGTTCGTGACATCTGAGGGTATTAGGCCTTTTTTTTCTCTTTTCTTTTCCTTAATCTTTCATTTTAATTAGTATATATTTTTCATTTCCTAGTACCTTATTTCACGTTTTCACATTTTAATCTGAGTAGTTGCTAGTTAATTTTATTTATTTTTCTTTATTTAGTATATAATTTTTTCATTTTTTGAAATATTTTTCTACACTATACTAACTGTTTTTTTATTTAGGACACATTATTGACCGTGGAGGAGTTCCTTTGGCTTTTGATCTTGTGGATTAGCTTTGCCATTTGCGGGATGTGGTTATACCTTAACCAATTACGGGATTGTGCTATCCTTTTAAGGATCAGCCGTTTATGCACATTTGTGTTATACTTAATTTGCACATTTGTGGGACATGGATATACCTTGCCCATTAACGGGATAGTGCTATACTGTCAAGGATCAGCCGATTTATGCATGTTTGTGTCATACTTAATTTTCCTTTTTGAGAATACGTCACTCTTTCTATTTGGCCCGTCTATGGGATGAAACTCCACTAGGATTTGCGCTTTCCTGTTAAGGGTACTAAAGACATTTTTTCCCTCATGGAAATATGCTTCAAACAATAAGATTTACTTTCAAGAACACCTCATGGACTATCAAGGATTTAACTTTATGAAAGGTGATTTCGTTTTAAGATAACATTTACAGCCCCACCTCTCCCCCACCCCTCCAAACCTCTTTCCTTTTTTCCTTTTTTTTTTAGGGTTAATACACCTTTTTGCCCTTCTACTATGCAAAGTTAACAAACATACCATTTTACTATTTTCTAACCGATTTAACACCCTCTACTTTGAAAAGTTTAACAAATATGCCCCTCCATTTATCTTTTCATCTATTTTTCGTCCAATGAGTTGATTATACGTGCTACGTCATATTATTTGTCCACAACATCGCTAATTGGGATGTCCACAAGGTAAAAATATTTAAATTAAAAAGAAAAGATAAAGGAAAAGCCCATTATAATCACTATTATGTACGGAGGCATTTGTGGTATTCTTTTTTATTTTCTTTCTAATTTAAATAATTTTCGATTGTGAACATTCCAAAAAACTATAAGGTGTACAAATAATATGACGTGACACGTACAATCAACACATCGGATGGAAAATAGATGAAAAATTAAACAGAGGGGCATATTCGTTAAAGTTTTCAAAGTAGAGGGTGTTAAATCGGTTAGAAAATAGTAAAGGGGTATGTTTGTTAACTTTGCATAGTAGAGGGGTAAAAAGGTGTATTAACCCTTTTTATATTTTTTTCTTTATCTCCTAGGTTGGTTCACGATCTATAGCTTACTCCTGCCCAGGAGTTGCTACAGCAAAAAAAACCAAATTTTTTTCGGTGCTGGCCCCTTATTTCGGCCGCCGCGGCGGGCATCCATTCAGAAACCGCACGATCTCATCAACAGCTTGGGGGAGAGGAGATTCGCGCAGGCCCGGTGTCAGTGCATGTCAGCCCCGTCAGTCCGGCTGTCAGCCACAATTTAATTAATTTAATTTAATTAGTTTATTGAAATAAATGTTTAATGATAAAAAAATGGGTGTATACGGTTTCGTATACGCCCGACCGTATACACGTTTGAAAATTTTGGATTTTCAAAATTTCGATTTTTTTAAATTTTTGAATCGAAAGATTGTGAAGAGACGGTTTGTTCCCTCCCCCAAAATCGTTAACCGCGGAAAACCTAATTTCGATCTCCACTATCTGTGTTTCAATTCCCCCGTCGGTGAGCTTCCCATCTCTGTGTTTCAATTCCCCGTCGGTGAGCTTCGTCGATTAGCTGGAGTTGTCTTCCCACTTCTGTTAGTCAATTCCCCGGCGGTTAGCTTGAGTTCTCTTCTCACCAATGGCGAAGAACAAGCATTCAACGGCAACTGTCCGACCCAGGCCGGTACAAAACAAGCCATCAGTAAGTCTCCGACTGTTGTCTAACCTTTTCTATACTTGGAACTTACCCTAATCTAACCTTCGTTTGTGGTACAGAGCAAGAGGCCTCATCCAGACGATGACGCAGGCAGTATTCCAGAATCCAGCAAAACAGTGCCTACCCGGTGCAAGATGAATCATTTGCTGTCCTTGAACAGCAAAATAGAGGCTTCGAGAATTGGGTCATCCGTCAAGCAGTTTTTGTACGAAGCAAAATTCCACGGACTTATGGAGGTCCAGGTTCGGGTGGTAGACAAGGAACTTACAGGCATGCTGATTGAATCGTTCGACCTGGCTGAGAAGAAGTTCAGGATAGGGGGTCGGTTGTTGAGCCTGGAGGCTTGCGACGTCGGTCGTGTTTACTGCCTACCCACCAAGGGGAAGAGAGTCAACCCCAAGATATGTGGACCTAACGAAATGAGCAGGCTTAGGCGTCAGATTGGACTCCCTGAAACTGAATCAAAGAGTGCGTTCATCTGCACTAAGGATCTGTATGGCATGGTTAATGATACATGAGATTCGAATGCATACGCAAAGCTGTACATTTTGATTGCGTTGGGTGAGATGGTGGTGGTGGGCAGCAGTTTCTCTGTGAACCTGGGGTACGCCAATGCATTGACCAGTACGGCCAAGGACATCAGCCAATACAACTAGGGCCAACACATGGTTGACACCGTCATAGAAGGATTGGTAGAGCTGAAGAGCGGACAGCGGGGGACGTACCCGGCCGGCCATTACAATGTCACTGTGGTATGTTCACTGAATGACCTTTCTTGTGTTTATGTACGCGACTGGGAACCATACTGGTTAATTGATTTGTAAATGCAGATTCACCTGCTGGACATGACGGTGCTGGAGAATCTGAGGGCAGAGGAGCAGCCTACATGTTCCTAGTGGATCGAAGCTAACATAGAAGCGGCTAAAAAGCAGCTGCGAACCGCTGATGGCTCTTGGTCTTTCAAGTGGCGGACATTGGCGGAGGTGCGGAAGCCTCTGAAGAAGAAGGAGGTCAAACTGCTGTCCGCCCCAACAACAACAGACGTCGATGGTGACGGCGGGAACGACTTAGGGATGGGCTCTGGTGTCCCCTTCGACTCGAAGGATGAGTACATCATCCTCGCTAACTCGGCCACAAAACCCGGACAGGTCAGTTATTCAATACGGTCTCTGTACTAAGATGTACCTTGTGTGTACTTATATATTACAGTAATCGTACTAGGTGCTAACTCCGTGTGTATTGGAATCACATCAGGTGGAGATGTTGCGGGAGATGGGGCTCCAACAGCTGGTTGAAGATCGTGCGCTGCTCACGTCACTTAAGTCGTCTGTTGCCAGTCAGGAGGCCAGGTGTGAGAAATGGATTGCAAGGCTGAAATACATCGACGCCTTATTGCGTGCAGGTCCAGCAGCTGTGGCACCTTTCGATAAGGCCCAAACTAGTGGTTTGGCTAAAGCCGAGGAAGAAGTAGAAGAGGAAGAAGAAAGTAAAGAAGAAAGTGAAGAAGAAGAAGAATACGAAGACGTTGGGGACTCACACCGCGATGAAGAAGATAAGGATGACCAGGACAAAGGTAAATCCCAAGTTGTTACTGCTGAGGAACCAGTTGTGAAGGACCAAGTCAAGGGTAGCAGCCCACGGCGGAAGGATGCCGGCGATATGGTGGAGCCTATGTCCTCTGGAACCCCGGTTGTGATGGGTAGTCCAGGGAAACGGCCATCGAAGAGCAGCAAAGGTGATGCAGGGAGGAGGAGTTCACAAAATAATCTCACCCTCGAACAGAACAAGTTTGTGGACTACTTGACCAACAAACGAAAACTGCCATCGTATGTCACACTGCTTGTTCGTTATATATTGCCATGCCATGATGAACACTTACGAAATCTTATGTCATTGTGTGCAGTAATATCACGGTTTGTGACTTTCCTGAAAGAGGGAACAAGTTGGCTGGCTTCCAGATCCATACTTTCGACTCAAGAGGGCGAATAAACATCTCCTTGCTGAACTGTTGTGGCCATATTTTCAACAAGGAGAACATTGCTCAACATGGTCAACTGACACGGTTTTGCTTCCCTACATCGATAGCTATAAGTGCTCTATTCCAGCCTTCTAGTACATTACGCCCCTGTTCCAACCGTAGGCCTTACTTACATGATGTGTGGGGGCTGCATTTATTTCGCTGGTAGGAGTTTGCTCTGCGTGAAGTCCTAGCTAAGGCGAAGATAGCAGATGCTTCAAAACATCAGTTTGCAAAGCTTATATGGGATGCAACGAATGCAGCTAGGGTTCCCTATATGCAGGGTCAGGACCTGAGCAAGTGTCATACGGTAAGTTATACTGGACATGCATGTGCTTCTGTGTTATTTGCACGTGAATGTGATTCTTATTATCCAATGTATATGTAGTTCCTGTTCCCAGTCTACGGTGGTATGGATTTTAAGCACTACTACGTGTTCGTACTGGACCTGAAGAGGGGGCAGAAGGTGATTTTGAACAGTTTGAAATGCCATGATAAATTTTCTCAGTATCCCGAGTACAAGGAAACGTTTAGACTGCTGAATTCTTACATGGCTGATTTCGTGAGCGAGTGGTGGGGTGATGCGTTTAGGAAAGATTGGGCATTCTACATCCAGCAATGTCCTGTACAGCCCGACACGTTCAGTTGTGGTATCTATGCACTGCTGTTCTTGGAGCACTACGATGCAGGGTTTACGGAAGAACAACTGTCGGATTGGTCTGACCCATCAGAACTTAAGCTGATCAGGAGGAGGTATGCCTATCGAGTGGTTACACACAATGACAACTGCTTGTTCAATGACATTGAAGGCGTCAACCCCTTGGACCAGTATATTGAGAAGATGAAGAAGAAGGCTGCTGAGGCAAAGAAGGCTGAAGAAGTCTCTTGAAGATTGGTAGTGACAAATGTTTAGGTTTTGAACTACGTCTTGTTCTTAAACGATTTATTTTTCCGTACTTAGAGGATACTGACTCCAAAATTATAGTATACTCACTCTGAATCTAGCAGGTTACTGACTTCGAACGTAGAGGATACTGACTCCAAACTTAGAGTATACTGACTCCGAACTTAGAGGATACTCACTCCGACCTTAGCGGATACTGACTACGAACTTAGAGTATACTATATCCGAACTTAGGGAATACTACATTCGAACGCAGAGAATACTAAATCCGAACTTAGAGTCGAATATTAATAGCCAAACGTCATAAAACATTAAACTCACAAAATAGTTGTCTGGTAAAAAAAATAAAAACAACAACACATAATAGTAGCACACTTGAACCATTTTTTTCTAACCCCTCCTCCACAAACCACCTTTCAATGTTGCCAAGCGCCTTACCACCATGTAAAGTAGTCCCGATGGAAAACAGGCTTCACGGTGAGGCCGATCGAATTCTTGGTCCACCACGACAGTAACCTCCCGACCGTTTGGCATCGACCACCAGGCCTGCCTTGTGGCACCGTCCATTTCATTGAACTGCTCAGGGCAGCACTCCAGGAGGAGAGATAGCACTAGCGAGGTGCACCGGAGATGCCTCTCGCCTGTCGCGTCCATGCAGTTGATGCCCGGGCTCACCCACGTCTGTGTCCCGGCGGCCACTCCGGTGACAGATTGAATGGTCACAGCCAATCGGGCAGGGAACTGCATGCGAATGTGGATGATGTCAATGTCATATAAGTGGGTATATTTCAATATCTAAAGTGTGACGTACCAGTCGGTGTCGGGAGCGATTCATTTCTCTGTCTTCTGGGAGCTGAGAGATATGAGCCGGCGCGGGGGGCGGGTCCGTCAATGTGGAGTCAGGCCATCTTGTTCGTAACGCCATCATCCCGATTGGCATGTTAATGGCAGCGAATCTACAAGATTTTTACCGCCAATTTACTTCAATCTTACTTACTGGTAGCCTCACTTATATCAAAAATATACTAGTTACTTACTGGTGGTAGTATTCGGCAAACAGGTAATTGTACTCCCCTATTATTATGTCCGATGAGTCCGTTGGGTTGAGCACAATGTCGGATGCGGCCACGGCCCCATACCCCACCACCAACTCTAGTTTCATATTGCATATTGTCAACACATGGCATGTTAGAGGAAATTGCATTTGTAAGTAGGTGAAGTTGAATACCTGGATCCCTCGTGACCCTCATGGCCGTAAACGCAAGTATGACGGGACCCTCCGACTCCATATCCCTTAGCCTAGTCAGTATAACGGACCCGGGATCTGTGAGGTCATCCTCCGGCGCCTTAATCCATATGGGGGGTTCTCTTGTGGTGGGGGTCCTCTCAATGAGTAGCCATTCAACCGCCTTCACCCCGTACTCATTCGTCCCCTCTTTGATAGCCTTCACGCGTCCAGCCACGTCTGTGTTTACGGATACTCCACACGTCTGGTTATCGATGTACTTTAGTTGAAAGAAGAAGAAGAGTAGAATACTTGTACCGACTTACCCACGTACTGTATGTCGTTCTCCTCGTGGTCTGGGAGGGACCCAATGTGGACAGACTCGAACCCGGTGCGAGGGAACCACTTAATCCCAAAACCCTCTGGGACGTGATCTCGCCGTTCTCCACCGTTCAGTATGAGGGCCGCCTGACAAGAGCACGTGTGATGTAATGGTCTTGCGTTAACGACCCTTACATTTCGGATAAGGTATAGCTTGTGTTGCACGAGCGTACCGTCTCCGGATATTTCAGGGTGAAGAACCCTTTGATCCGGTTTCCCTGCAACACATACCAACGCTTAAGGTGTCATGCATGTATGATAAGTTAGTGTAAAGACATGAATTAGTTCACTTACGTAGGCGTCCATCCACAGACTGTGAGTGAGACCGACGCTTTCGTCCCACTCTTCTTGCTCCTCTTCCCACAGTCTCAAGAGCCGAAGCAGAATACCCGGCTGACGCAAACCAACGCCGAGGTCGTCGGCCGGGAACATATATCACCGGTATTGAGGGTCGGCAAGCCAGCGGTCGTCGTCGGCCGGGAACATATATCGCCGGTATTTAAGGTGTACCTCGTGGAACCAAGGTTGCTTGGTTGTTCATCCCCACACAAACACTACCTAGGGTGTCCGCAGATCGAGGGTAACTGCGAGATGAGAACGTGGTGCAAGGTCCAAGAGAGAGCTCTGGTAGATAACGAGAATCCAACTGCTTATGACGAAATGGTCGTTCATGCAAACGACAACGCGGAGAGAATGGATGATCTACTTGAAGAGATTGAACGTCTCAAGTACAAGATTCAGGATTTAGAGGGTTTCAACCTTCGCTATCCATAATTTCGTATTATTTTGCTAGTACTGTATTGCACATCTAATTGTACTCTGTTCGTATTTTCTAAAGTTTGAAATTACGTTAACCGAGTCTGCGTTCAACTACCGTACTGTCATTAAATTCATTACGTACCCTACGCGTACCTATAGTGTACCATAGGGTTACTTTAGGCGAACCAAATTTATTAGGCAACCTTTCTCGTAATAAATGGGTGTAGGTAGTGGTTCCACCAACTTGCAAACAGTGCATTAATTTTCTACCAATATGCGCACTTAAAAACCCTTTTGGGCGGCATGTATGGCCATCCACCCACTGAACAGTTACAAACTATTTTTTCGAATCTTAATGGACGAGACGGCTTCATCCCAAACCTCCCGCACGACCCCATCCAAATGGCTTACACTCCGAGGTATGGTAGATGGACAAAGCATGGTGAGTTGTGGATATTTATGGTTTATTTTTCATATCAGCAACTGACTATATGTTACTCCTCATGCTTAGAAGATTGCAGTGTTACCCCGATGTGCGATTGTGGCTTACCCTCTAAGCTTCTACCGGTGGAACCGAAAGCCGCCGGTGATTACACCCCTTTCAAGTACTACATTGGCTGCCCCAAGAAAGTCGGGAGGTGTCGGATGTCCATGTGGTGCAAAATGCAGGAACGGGGTGCTATGGAGCCTAGCGGTGTCGTAGTATTCGATGAGATGGTCATGGTACACCAACGGCAAGAGGAACAAATCGACGAACTGAAGGAGGAAATCGCTCGTCTGCTGACTGGACTTGTATAGTGAATCCGTTTTGGAGGAGGGTTGTTAGTTCCTCCACACCCTTGTTGGCGTACGACAGCAGCATCTCTGCGTGCTTGCTCAGCAATCGGCAAAGAATCTCCTCCCGGTACGAAATCCTAACCACTGCACTGAACAGAGCATGCAGTGTGATGCATCGCTTTGACTCCACCTGAGAAATACTGCGTGGAATGCCGGCTAGGACTCTGAAAAAACCGGATCTTGCAAGCCGAGTCCACCGCTTCTTTATGTACCTCTCTTGTAAGCCACGAAAAGCCACATGCACATTACACCCCTGCACAAACATCACTAGCAAACAGTGTCGGCAGAGCAACCCTATTATGTCCCAGTACTTACATACGCACGATACCTCCCCGGTGTATGTGTTTGCCGTCACAACTCTGTCGTCCAACCTTTCATTACCATCGGGTTTGTACACGGTGATTGTGATGACGGTTCCTACCGTGGTCTGGCTAGTAGTGTCCATATTGTACTCTTGTATTCGTCCGTATTGTTCTTGGAACATGGCGAATATCTTTGGGGTGTACACTACCGCGGCCCTCTGCACGATGTCGCTGTATTCGAACGCGACCCATGGCTTTGAGTTTCTGGACTTGAATTCTTCATTCTGCTCTGCCTCTCTTCTGCTATGCAACATCCTGCAGAAGAATTACAAGTAAGTTATCCAAACGCAAGTTTGTTTACGGTATACTATAGATACAGACCAGGTTCGTAATAAGTAAAGGTTTAGTATCGGACCGGTCAAAATGGGGAAAAACTCCACTAGGCTGTGGTTCGGCTGCAGGAAACCCTGAAGCACTGAATTGGTTGACTCAACAAGTTGTGTGGACACCATACCAGCGGTGTAATGGTTCCTCACCCATGCCGACGACCACTGCTCCCGGAATCGTAGGATGTACTTGCACCATTGGTGGCCGGTCGGCCCATATGACGGGAAACATTCACGGATCATGACATCCCATACGTCATCGAACTCTTGTTCGTTGTCCACGTCATAACAGAGCACAAGGAACTTCCTCACAAAATCTTGCGTGAACAAGGTGCTCAAGTTCCTCCTCGCGTTTTGAAGAACGTGGAAGGTGCATAGACCGTGGAACGTCTTGGGGAGGACTTCCTTGATAGCTTCTGCCATGGCACTGTCCTGGTCAGTAAATATGGTCTCCGGAGCGACCCCATGCATGCATCGGAGAAACTCCTTGAGCAGCCACACAAACGATGGTATGGTTTCATCGTAGAGGAGGGCAGCCCCGAATATCACTCCTTGATGGTGGTGGTTGAATCCCACGAAAAGGGTTGTGGCATACCAAGTATTGCAATTACCTTAGCGTGTTGGAATCAAATAAGCTAAACATACGGTCAAAACAAATAATGCTTGTTAATATAAGAACTAACCCAAGGGTCGATAGTGTTTGTTCGTCCGGTACGTGGTATCAAACGTGATGGCATCTCCGAAGCACGCGTAATCGTCCCTCATGCGCTGGTCCGCCCAAAAAATGTTAACCGAGTTCTCTGCCTGGTCAACCTCAATCTCGTGCCAAAATCCAGATACTCGGCGATGGCGGTTGCCTCACCATGCAACATGTGCTTTTGCCGGCGCCTGGATAGGTGGTTCCTATGATCGACCTTGGTGCAGCCCACATTCTCCGGTCCACCCATCACGCCACAGAGTACCTCAAACGATGACTTCAGGCTTATGCCCGCATCGGCGTTGAGCTCCATGATCGTTGCAGCGACCTCGGTTACTTCCCTATTGGACTTCATGTAGTGGTTGTCCTCCTTAGGGTTCAGTTGATGGTTGTGATCGTCGACCCAGCGTACGATGCGGTATACTCCTCTGACCTCGTCGAGGTGGAACACGATAATTGCCGAGCATCCAATTCTTGTCTCGGGTTTTTTCACAGTTGGTTGTGTCGTCGCCACTGGGTCTTTCACTGTTTTCCCAATGACGAACTTGGGCTTCTGATTTCCCTTCGATCGATACCCGTGCCTCGTGCACACATACTGGACATGCTTCAGTCTTCCGTGATTCTTCGTCTTCCTACGAGATTTCTTCCGACTATCAATCCTATAACTGAAGCCGTGGGAAATTGCGTAGTTCTTGTAGAACTGTTCAGCATCCTCGTCGGTTGGGAACTCCAGTTGCGGCCACTCCTCCACATCATTCGGACCTATCTCTTTGGCTACAAAGGAAAACACAAAGTATCACACACCCACCATAACAGGGCAAGAATAACAAAACAGGGCAACTATTAACAGTGATCAATAACAGGGCAACTATTAACAGTGATCAATAACAGGGCAACAAATAATAGGCAATCCGTAAACACTAAACATTACATAATCATACGATGTCTGTTAGATCCGACAATTACTCCAACTTTACTGCACATATACCAGGGCTTCCTCAGATTGTGAACCCTAATTGCCTAGTTGGTGGGAAGTCTTAAATGGAGCAATAAATGAACCCTAATTCCTAAACCACGTACATTCAATAAATATGCTGCCCCATGCATGGAATGTATTGTATTGTTTCCCCCATAAACCCTAAAGAAGGAACTGAACACACGCCCGCGATTGGTCAACATAATCTCGCCATGGCGGACCCACCCGTCCAAAAACATGACTCATGCCTTACTAGATATGTACTCAACATACACCGGACGTTTACTAAGTATTAATTAGGCCTTTACTAAACGGGTGTCTGAAATTGTGCAAGATCCCAGGTCACCTCTGCACATTCTTTCACTGTATCCCTCATAAACAAACAAAGAACTTGGTCATAAAGTTGAGGAATCTAATCTTTTTGGGGGCCACCGCAAACCCTAAAAGTCTAAGGAGAAAGTCAGATGGAAGAGGAACAGATGGATGAGGAACTGAAAAGGAAGAGAATATATGTATGCTTTCACCTTTTCCCTCCACTTCGTCATTGTTATTTCCATCATATGCAGGCTCCTCGTTCAAGTCAAACCCACCCCTTGCTTCTTCCTCATCGATTTCAATAGGATCATCCGCGTCGATTTGAATGGGTTCATCCTCTTGAATGGGTTCATCCTACTCAATTCTTATGGGTTGTTGAGGAGATAGTCCTTGTAGCTCATCTCCATCGTCTCCAACGTAACTACTAAGGAACCTTAATCCTTGTACCGATAACAGATCGTGGAAGCTCAAGTCTTCCACCCTTGACGTGGTGAAATCGATGATGTCGTCTAGCTTGTTCGATTCCATGGTGAATACGACGGCGGGTTCAAGAACAAAGGAAAGAGCTTGGTAATGAAACAGAAAATAACTTTTCAATATATCTACCCTAAACCCAACCAATACCTAAGCTAAGCTAAGGTAAAGCCATAAACCTAAAAAGTCTTTCCAGCTGTCCAACACTCACAAACTTTCCCGCCTAAACACTTTAACGAAAATATCCCGCCCACCGAGTGGAGATATTCCCGCCAATTGCACTCTCCGCGTATACGGGCCAACCGTATACGCCGCTTTTCATTTAATTTTATTAATCTTATCAATTTTTTAATGGCTTAAATGCTTTAAATTGCAGTTGACTACGCGGGGCCCGGGACTGACATGCACTGACACCGGGCCCGTGCCAATCTTCCCTCCCCCAGCCGTTGATGAGATCGTGCGGCTCTGAATGGATGCCCGCCGCGGCGGCCGAAATAAGGGGCCAGCACCGAAAAAAAATTGAAAAAAAACATGTGAGATGAAAATGTTTGCTATATCCGTTAGCACATCATATTTCAAGTTCATATTCCCATTAATTGGACGAAAAATTTAACAAATTACTCAATTGACTTATTTGGGTTTTAAAATAGCAGTGATCAAGAACGATTTGGGTAAATTACTATATTAGTGCTGCGAAACAAACTGCCCGGAAAACAGAAAATCGAGAGGAGAGCAAAATCCAGCAGTAATGTCGTCGTCGAAGACAGCGTCCGCCGGAGGCTCCTCGGTGGGTTCTGTCCCCTACAACGCTCTCCCCGCCGACTATCCTCCAAACTTCATCCTTCTCCCTTACTACCGCTCACCTCCACCTAATCCTATCCCGCTATTCCTCCGCCGATGCCTCGCCTTCACCGTCATCATCCTCCTCCTCTCCTCCGCCGTCTTCTTCCTCTACCCTTCCGACCCGAATATCACTGTCCTTCGGGTAGCGCTCAACCACATCCAGGTACATTCATCGCCCAAGTTCACCCTAGACATCTCGTTGTCCCTCACCGTCAAGGTTCAGAACCCTGACGTCTTCTCCCTCGATTACGATTACCTGTCGTTGTCGATCGGGTACAGAGGGAGGCAGCTCGGCGTCGTTAGATCGCAAGGAGGGAGCATTAAGGCTAGAGGATCTTCGAACGTTTACGCCACGCTTGATTTGAACGGCCTCGAGTTCGTCTGGGACTCGTTCTACTTGATCGAGGATTTGGCCAAGGGAGTCGTCCCTTTCGATACCATGACCACAATCAACGGCGATTTAGGTCTCTTGTTCTTCAAAATTCCTATCGAGGTAAGTACTCCCTCCTCCTGTTCATTGCCTTTTCAAACGATGGAAATTGGTGAATTCTGTGATTGTGGTGTTTACCATTTTTTTGGGAGTGGAAAAGTTTAGGGTTTGGTGAATATTTTGGTAGAATAGAACCTCTTTAACTGTCTTGAAATTAGTTTGTGATTGGAGAAATGATCCAGCAATTCCTCTGATTAAGTTGAATTGGCTGGTATTTATATGGATTCAGCTTTAATCTGCCCAGGAGTTGCTGAATCGGTTTGAAGCATTCATTTATGGCCAAACTAACTCCTTTACTTGCTCTTTGCTGAATAGATGTTGAGCTGGTCACACTGTTGGGAAAATCGCGTAATTGTCTTGTTTGAAATCATCACATTATACCATGACCGTTTTGCTACAAATCTCACTGCAGTTTCTGCTTTTCTCACAGCAATGTACTTATCTTATTTACTTGTATGAATGCAATGCAACATGTTCTCTTCATTTTTAAATGGGTTTTCGTGTTTGTTTCTTCTGTTTTTGGATGAAAACAAGTGATTGGGAATTGTTTCAGGGCAAAGTATCATGTGATGTTTACGTGAGCACAAACAACCAGACTGTTGTCCGCCAACATTGCTACCCTGTGGTAAGAAACCCTAATTATCTCTACGGATTACCACTCCTGGGTCACAATAGTTGATTTGAACCATTGCAACTTGTGATGAGCCACTCTTGTCTTTTGGATAAGACTGCGAATGTCCCTTGTAGCAGCTCGCTTCATATGATTGTTGGTTTAGTGAATAGATTGGTAGATGAGAAGATGTGAAGCATTTATCATAGATCTGTTAGCATGCTCAGATCATATCACACTTGATACTGTTTTTGTCGCTGTATATATGATTCCTAATATGTTTACTCATTCTTACTCTTGCAGTAACCCCTGGTAAGAAAAGAAGAAGTTGGCATGAGAAATGCCAGAGTTGTTAAAGACGAAGTAAAATGAAATCTGATTGATGCATACGAAGCCTAGTCATTGTTAGTAAATCTGTTGGGCAGTAAGGGAGTCATTGTTTTAGCTTCGTGGCCAATGGCCATTTCATTGGAATATTAAGCAAAAGCTAAAATGCATGGGAGGACAAGCTTCCAGTTTCTGTACATATTTCTGGTGTACTACTTATTACATACATGATTTTTCTACTTGTGACATCCTCCACTTGCCTGCCATCAAGTTTTGTTGTTGGTTTATGTTTGGACTATTCACCCGGTTCTGCACCCTAACTGCAACTGCAAGGTTCAAAGTTGGGGAATGTTAGCATCACTGAAGATGTTATTGAAAAGGGTTTCCATAACTGCACATGTTAACATGCTTCATGTTTCAGGTGAGGAGTTTTCGTTTCAGAAGCATATATCAGACAAACCTTTACTAAAAAATATTGAAATAGGAAGATCAACATAAAGGTAGCTACTTTCTGTTGGAGTTTATTTATACTCAACTGGCTTAGATTGCAAGCAGTGGCTTCTGCTGCTGTGGTAATTCTTCTTCTGTTAGATGCATATTGAGGTGGAGGTCGATGGTACCTGCACCTGAAGGAACCAGGATGTGTCGTTGGCGAACATACACACCACTTTCTTCCCTCTCCCCTGACTTGTCTCTCTGCATCTCCTGCATGTGCTTCATCTTCACTAATACCTTGTCGTTGGTGCCGGCTGATGATGATCATCGGAGTATAGGTAACAATCTGCAGACACATGCTTGTCTTCTTCTTCTTCTCCTCCCCTGAATTACGGTATAAAGGAGGAATAAAAGGAAAGGGATTGTTTTACTTATGCAGAGAAGCAATGAGAGAGATGGGAACAAAATAGAAAAGAGAAAGGTGGGTTTGGTTTGTGAATTCTGATTCTTATATTCTCCTTCATGGAAAGGTTATTGCTTTTGATTGCTTCTCCCCTTTATTCTTCTTCTGGGTTTGGGGGTTATATGTAGTATATATGTGGGTGTGGGGGGGTTCGTTAAAGAAGGCAGCTTTTCTGTTTATTGGGGGGCGATAAACCAACGAATATCAGCAGCTAAAGTCTGCAGAGAAGCATCGTACAACCATATTTTTATGGATTAATATTATGTGGATGATGATGATGATGATCATGTGGCCTAATAAGGATAAACAATCGCCGCATCATATTATTCATAATACCCAAATTCTGGTATTTTTGTTTCATTTTTGACAGGTGGACCCTCTCGATGCTTCCACCTAGCTACTATCCACTGGCCCTGCCTTTGGGTCTCAAACCCTTACATCTCACATATATCCATCTCATAGATTAGGCCAAGGATAGATAAATGAAGAGGAGAGAAACTGTCAATGACATCGTTACATCAGTGTTATCACACTAATATGTTATTAGTTATGTCATAATGATGTCATATTACACGTAAGGATGAGAATCGGTCATTTTGGTCATTAACTGATCTAAGGTTAATCAACCTTCAAGAAGTTTTAATCGATGATCGGCCAACAAAAAATTCAGTCTAAAATCGACTAAAATTTGGTTAACCTACAAGGTAACGCGAAGAGTATGGTGAAATACAAAGAGTTTTAAAATCATACGTTTAATTCTCGATTTCATCCTATATATACTTATATTCTCAATTGAAAAAATACTTAGTAAGCTAATACATGGCTATTAGAGCTGATGTGGTACACTGAATGCACACCAATTAACGTAGTTGAAATGGAGGATCTAAAATGCAAAGTGGTCAAAGTTGGAAGAGGTAAAACGAGCGATTGATAGTATAGGAAGCTATTTTCCCTTAACAGAGTAAAAAAAAATTGATCTAATGTTTGAAGGGTAATTAGCATTAGGAGTCTCATTCCTTTGGGTTTTGTACGAAATCGTCCCATTCGTTTGAAAAAAAAACGGATCAGTCTCATACGTTTTAAATTCGAACAAACAGTCAGCATGCTTAGTCAGCAAAAAAAAGCTTAGGTGGAAGGTCCAACTCATCTATTTTGACCCAACCAGTCAAAAGAGCAAACCCAACCAATCCCAACCCACCTCCCAAAATAATGAGTCTCAAACCCACGTTTCTGAACTCAGCTCTTCGTCTCTGAGAAGTCTATCGACTTTCCTTTCTGCAGCTCTCACCCTTCTCTGTTTGAAACCTTTTCTTCAACAAGTATGCAAGAAAAAAAAGAAGAAGAAGAAAGATGAAGGAGGAGGAGGAAGAAGAAGGAGACAGATGAGTAGGGGTTTTAGATTCAAAAAGATAAGGGAAGAGGAAGTTTCAGACTGATTCAATAGCTGAGTTCAGAAACGTGGGTTTAAGACTCATTGTTTTGGGGGGTTTGGGTTAGGTTTGGGTTGGGTTTGCTCTTTTGACCGGTTGGGTCAAAATAGATGAGTTGGATATTCCACCTAAGTTTTTCTTTGCTGACTAAGCATGCTGACTGTTCGATTTGGCCGGAAAAGTGATCAGTGGGATGAATTTGTTCGAATTTAAAACGTATGGGACTGATCCGTTTTTTTTCAAACGAATGGGACGATTTCGTACAAATCGCAAAGAAATGGGACCCCTAATGCTAATTACCCAATGTTTGAATTGAGGATTGAAATTTATAACCATTAGAATTTTCAGTTCCCCTTAGAATGACTCTACTCTAGCCCAACCATAAATTTCACAGTAAATCCAAACCTACCAGTCCAGCGTAGCTATGTATGCATACGAACCAGCAATATTACTTACCAGTCCAAACTATGCACTATTTTCTTCCTTCTCCTTCCTTGCCTGTGTTCTAAATATATCATTACCACCAAAATTCTCTCTGTTTTTATCTCAAAACTATTGCTTCTTTTCATTCATTATTCTCACAAGAAAGACAATTACTTTTCGTTTTGTTAATTTGCCCAGATACCAGCATTGGGATCCATCAGTGAGTGATGAGAGGCAAGAAGATGATACAAGCCAAGCTGGTGGGTATGTCTTCCCCCAGCCATGATAATAATTAAGTTCAGAAAGATAGTAACAAAAAGTTTGACGTCCTCCTTTTTTAAATGTTATGTTAATTTGAGGTGGTTCTTGGGGACATGGGGACTGGAAAGACAAGTTTGGTGCTGCGATTTGTTAAGGGTCAGTTCCACCATTACCAGGTACTTGAAGAATTTGCGGATTCATATCTTTCTCGTTCTCTTTGAATTATGTTATGTATGTGTGCATGGGTTCGGGCAGGAATCAACAATAGGGGCAGCATTTTTCACAGAGGTGGTGGGAGTGAAAGAAGAAGAAGAAGAAGAAGAAGAGAAGAAGAAGAAGGAAGCATAAAATTTGACATATGGGACACTGCTGGACAGGAAAGGTATCATAGCTTAGCTCCTATGTACTATCGTGGAGCAGCTGCTGCTGTTGTTGTTTATGATATAACTAGCATGGTAACAACTGAACCAATCTTTGTTTACTTGCAATGCATATTCTTCATATCTTCCCTTATATCTCAACTCTTGGAGTTGGACTAATTCAAGATTTTATTTGGTATTCAGGATTCGTTTATTCGAGCTAAAAAGTGGGTTCTGGAATTACAGCGGCAAGGTATGAGCTAGAAAGTGCTGCTGCATCTTGTTTCACACAAAACCTTATTCAGCCTTTTCAGGGTTTAGGGAATGATGGGTTTATTGAATTGAATAAATTGAAGTTGTTTGGTTTAAATCACAAATGTGGCAGAGAAGCCAAATTTGGTGGTGTTCTTGGTTGGAAACAAGGCTGACTTGGAAGAGAAGAGGCAAGTTGGAAGTGAGGTGGTAATTGTAATTTGAGTTACTGCACAATTTGCAGTTTGAGTAGAACCAAGAAAGGCCAAGTTTGAGTGATTTTTGTTTGTGGAAATGGTTTCATTTCACTTACAGGAAGCTGAGGCATATGCTGATAAAAATGGGTTGGATTTCATTGAGACGTCTGCAAAAAATGATGAGAACGTGAAAGAGCTCTTCTACAAGATTGGTACGTAATTGCTCTCTCGAGAAAATTAGTACTGCGTCATGATTTCCAAGACAAAACACATGATGACATGTTTGTGTTGCAGCAAAAAGAGTAGCAAAGGTTGTGCCTTGTTCAGGTCCTACTGGAATTAGACTGGAAAACAACAGTGGGTCTGGCGGCAGCAGCAGTAGTAGGAGCTTGTTCTTTTGCTGCTCCTAACTTTTAAACATCTACCGATCTATCCCCCAGGCTGATCAACGTGTGGTAGTAGGTCCATTATTAATTATTCCAAGTACGTACATATGTATATATGTGTATCAATCACTCACTGTTAACTAAACAGGAAACAACACTGTGTACTGTATGCATATTGTGCAAAATAATAACTAGAGTAGCAGAACTAAAGAGGAAAACTGTAGCACATCGCTCACTCCATATAGAGCTGACTATAACATTCAAGTTAAGGTCTTAAGCCCCTTAATTTGAGAAGAGATAGAGCCATTAGACCACTAAGTGCAAGCTAAAGCAATCATTTGGTTCCAATCAGCTGCTCTCAGTATCTCAGTGGTACAGCTGAAAAGATTCTCCTGCCAAAAACAGAATCCACGAAAAAGTGACCTCTACTATCAGTCTCATCCTCACACGGAAATTAGTCAGGTGCTGATTCTTTATGGTGCTGAACCAAATCTGAGCCGTCCATGAACTTGGCCCCACAAGATCAATGGCTATAATAAATGAGAGTGTCAGAAGGGTAAAATAGTAATCTCGTCAATGTGTTAAAGTGATGGAAAAGTGACAGAAAAGTAGGAAAGAGAGTACTCAATTTTTCTATTCTCTTTCTTCTAATGATTCAAGTACAAATCATGATTCGTATGGTTTTATAGCATGTTTCGTAACATTTGAGAATTACTTTCGTATTAGTTATGTGGGCATAAAATAAAAAAAATAAAAAGGAGAGAAAAAAGAGGGAAATGAATGTAATACTTGGTACTTAATTCGTAACACTTGTTTTTCTTCAGAAAAAAGAAAAAAAAAAGGAAAAAAAAGAGAGGGAAATGAATGATTTTGAATTTTGAAAATGGAGGGAGAAACACATTCTCTTTCTTCTTCTTTCTTCTCCTTCCTTCTTCTTAAAAGAAAAAGGAGAGAAAAATAGAGAGAAATGAATGTAATACTTGGTACTTAATTCGTAACACTTGGTACTTTATAGCATGTTTCGTAAAGTTTTGAGAACTAATTTCGTATTGGGTTATAGCAAGTTCCGTATGGATTTGAGATCATGTTTCGTAACATTTGAGAATTACTTTCGTATTAGTTAGGTGGGCATAAAATAGAAAAAAAGAAAAATGAGAGGAAAAGAGAGGGAAATGAATGTAATACTTGGTACTTAATTCGTAACACTTGTTTTTCTTGAGAAAAATAAAAAAAAAGAGAGAAAAAGAGAGGGAAATGAATGATTTTGAATTTTGAAAATGGAGGGAGAAACACATTCTCTTTCTTCTCCTTCCTTTTTCTTAAAAGAAAAATGAGAGAAAAAGAGAGGGAAATGAATGTAATACTTGGTACTTAATTCGTAACATTTGGTACTTTTTTCGTATGGTTTTATAATATGTTTCGTAACGTTTTAAGAACCAATTTCGTATTGGGTTATAGCTAGTTTTGTATGGATTTGGGATCATTTTTTGTAACATTTGAAAATTACTTTCGTATTAGTTATGTGGGCATAAAATAGAAAAAAAAAGAAAAAGGAGAGAAAAAGATAGGGAAATGAATGTAATACTTGGTACTTAATTCGTAACACTTGTTTTTCTTGAGAAAAAGGAAAAAATGAGAGAAAAAGAGAGGGAAATGAATGATTTTGAGTTTTGAAAATGGAGGGAGAAATACATTCTCTTTCTTCTTCTTCTTTCTTCTCCTTCCTTCTTCTTCTTCTTCTTCATTCTTCTTCTTCTTCATTCTTCTTCTTCTTTTTCTCCTTCCTTCTTCTTCCTTCTTCTTCTTTCTCTATTCCAGATCTAGATTCTTCTTCTTCTTCTTCTTCTTCGTCTTCTCCTTCCTTCTTTTCTCTTTTTATTTTCTCTATTCCAGATCTAGAATCTCTTCTTTCCTCTTCTTCTTTCCTCTTCTTCTTCATTCCTTTTTCTTGTTTCTACCAAAACATTACGAAAATGAGAGAATGTGAGGGAGAAACAACACGAAAGTATTACGAAAGTAACATGAAGAGCACGAAAGTGTTACGAAACAGTTACGAAAATATTTGAGAGAAAAAGAGAGGGAAATAAAGGATTACGAAAGTAACATGAAGAGCACGAAAGTGTTACGAAACAGCTACGAAAGTATTATGAAAATTGATAAAAAATATTACAAAAATTGATATTATAAAACAATAACGAAAGTATTACGAAAATGGTTACAGACATTACGAAACCCAACATATTTCAACCAAATGTTACGGAATCAATTTTTGGCACCCTCAAACAAGAAAAGAACACGAAAAATATGAAAATACAAAGATTCATACACATTATGAGGGTTGTATGCACTCTCCCGACGTTTTCATGCGTAGATCCAACTCCGACGTGCTATTTCCCGGCATAATGAACACACAAATCTCCTCTTTGTTCATGAAAAATTGAGAGAGAAAAGGAGAGAGAAAAATGAGAGAGAAATGAAGATTTTTTATTTTTGAAAATGGAGAGAGAAACAATGGTGGTTTCTCAATTATATAGTGACTTTTTTATGTTAGATTTGTACTGTTCACGTGTCAGATTCGTAATACATGTTTTTACCAAAATACCCCTCGCAAATTGGGTTCAGCACGGTGCTGAATCACCCCATTTAGCATAATACCATTAGCCTCCTTACACAACCAGCAAGAAAAGAAATGTCCAATGAGAGGACACCCCAATCTGCAATCTTATCCAGCGTTGTGATCATGTCCTTCATGATCAGTCATACCAACAAGCAATTACTCAGTATAGTTAAACATGACTATACCAGTTTAAACCAAGGAATAATTGTTATAACAGGTTGATCGGGAGGAAAACCTCTTTCAACAAAGATATCTAGCTTGTCGTATTCTCGTTGATTGGGAATTGGAATTTTGTAGCACAATTTTAAAAAATATGTACCGTCAGTAGCCAAGCACGTAAAAATGTCCAGAAATAGCACAATCAGACTGGCAGCCAGCGCTGCGCCAACCAGATGGCGCTGCGCCACCCAGCCAGCGCAGCGCTGGCTGCACAGTCAGATTATTTCCGTTGCAGCGCTGCGCCATGTGGCACACTAGCCGTTACAAACTATCCGTTAACTAACGGTAGTATTGATCCCAGGCAGCGCTGCGCTGGCTGGGCGGCGCAGCGCTACCTGAGATCAATATTACCGTTTTTTTTGTATAAATACCCCCTCCCCCATACCATCTTCACACCTCCTCTCATACTCTCATACTCTCTCAAATACAATTGTCTCTAAGGTATTATTTATGATAGTTTCTGTTCGTCATAAGTTTTATTGTACGCTAATGACGTTTTTTATTTGTAGGTTCGTAGCAATTGGCCGTCGAGGAAATTTCGTTTGAAGAAAGCCTAAACCCTCCCTGAAAAGGTATAATGATATAAATTATATCCAAATGAATTATGTTTTACCAATTTATATGTACTTAACATTGGTTGTGGATATTAAATTGTAGATGGATTACATGTTTGGAGAGGTGTCGGTTGGGGTTCGAAGTGGTAGTCCCGAGGACCCTTCGATTTTATGGGGTGATACTGACCGACATCGAGCGTCGGGAATTTTCGAAGCTCATGTTAGTACATTTGAAATGTTAGTTATAATTTAATGTTATTTATATTTATTTGTTATTTAAATTTACATAGTATTTATGTTTGAATGTTAGTATATAGTAATTATTCAAATGTTACTTATATTTGAAATGTTAGTTATATATAACTGTTTGTTATATGTAAATGTTAGTTATATTTTAAAGTTATTTATATTTGATCGTTAATTATATTTGAATGTTTAATTATATTTGAATGTTAATTACATTTAAGTGTCTAGGGTGCACTCAGAAATTGAGTACTAGTTATTAATTATGTTACATCTTCTTCCCCCAACTATTAGGACCCACATATGACGCTTAATTGTCGCTTCTCTAAGAAGATCGTGAAGTACGATCCTAGGTTCGAGACATACCTTGCCCCCATAGGTCTAGATAAGTTGCGTGACTGCCTGGATTTTACCCCTGATTCTGAGCTGATCACTGCATTGGTCGAGAGATGGCGTCCCGAGACGAGCACTTTTCACTTGTACCACGGTGAGACAACCATAACACTCGAGGACATGCACTTTCTCACTGGTCTGAGCATCGATGGTGTGCTTGTGGAGTCGCAGAGGCGCATTCCGACTGTGGATTCTGATCTGCAGATTTACGTTGAGCAGCTACTTGGGAAGAAACCATCTACCGCCGACCTGTCTGCTGGCAGAGTGAAGATGACGTGGTTGCGTAACCACTTTGGCACCATCAGGGATGACGCCGATCAGGAGACTATCGAGCAGCACTGTCGCGCATACATTCTGGACTTCTTCGGCAGCTGCATCTTTGCTGATCGGTCAGGATCACACGCCTCACTCTTCTTCCTTCCACTGCTCGAGGACATGAGTCAGATAGGCGAGTACGCTTGGGGGGCTGCCGCACTTTCATGGCTATATAGGGAGCTTGGCCGGTGTGCTTTCCGCATAGAGAGCAACCCGTCCCGCGACCACGTAGGTGACATTGGAGGTTGGATGGCACTGGTTCAGGCGTGGGCCCTAGAGAGATTTACGTCCATTGCTCGTCGAGTCCACAAGAGTCGACAGATTGCACCGACGCACTCCCCCATTCCACGTATGACTAGGTTCGGGCTTCGACTTTTTCTTCCATTTTCATAGTTTATTCCATCTGATCAAGTTGTATGAATGACGTGGTTCATTCTGCATTTTTTTAGCTGGTCCGAATGGTATCACACGAAGACCAGATACATCCTTGTTGGGGGGTACCGCCAGCTGTTTGACGATGGGACTCCATTCGTGGTATTGTATTCTTATAAAGGCAATGTCATTTTCCCTTATAATTTAGGTTTCATAGTTGTCTAATTGTCACATTTGTTTCATATAGTGGTGTCCGTACTCGGCGGACCATGAGCATTACAGTCCAGGGACTTTCCCCAACCATCGCGTCGTCGCACCTCTCATCTGCTTGTTCAGCGCTATGTGGCATAGACCTGATAGAGTGCTGCATCAGTTTGGGATGGACCAGCCTGTCCCTATGTACGATCAGCCAGTAGGTGAGGTCATCAGTAACCTGGAGCTGACACAGCGTGGATGGCATCGTAGTGATGTGGTAGCTAGATTTGCTGGATATCGGGACCTTTGGTCCACTCGTCTTGACCACATCGCCTCAGGCCCGTGGCTGCGAAGCGAGGAGAGAGAGTCCTATCACTTCCACGACGAGATCAACCAGTGGTATCATGGAGTCACTAGACGTACAGTTTCTCGCCGAGGAGCCGTGGACCAGTCTTTGGTACGTAGGCTTCGTCATAATTATTACAACTAATTCTAATTACATGTTTAACCATTCTTATTATGTGTTGTAGCTTGATGGCATGGAGAGGCTATACGTGACTACTGGTCAGTCACATATCAGGCCTCAGGAGCAGCAGGAGATGCATGCTACATTGAGGTCAATGATGCATGCTTCAGGCGGGATCCACAGGACGGCTGAGTCTAGGAGGGCACCCCGGCAGGCCACCCATCCACGACATGCTGAGTACCCAGTACCTGACCCGCCAGCTGCCAGGATTCCTTCTACACGTAGAGTCCGACAGCATGTAGATGTGCCCCCTGTCCCCCGGTTGTGGGAGCCGGCATTACCGCAGTGGGATCCACAACAGCAGCAAGCTCGATACTCCGAGCACTATCCTTTCGACACTACAGGTGACGCGACTTTCGATTACATGGGGAGTCAGGACTACACTCAACCGGAGGATTACACACAGCATCAGGATTACACGCATCCTTCAGGTCCGACCCAGCCATATAGCACTCCTACACAGCCTTACACCGCTCCATCTGGGTCTCAGTGGGCTCCATCAGCATCTTATGCAGCTCCATCTGGGTCTCAGTGGGCTCCATCCGCATCTCACGCAGCTCCATCTGGGTCTCAGTACGTCACACCACCCGTAGTGACATATGAGGCAGCGTGGGATGAGGATGAAGCTCCAGCCGGCGACGGGCAGCATCGATATGGACTGAGGCGAGAGCCTGCACAGAGGATGTGCGGTACTGGAGGCCATGAGCTGGGGGCACATTGGAGGGGGCAGGGTCGGCGTAGGGGCCGAGAGGGGAGGGGCCGTGATGGGAGGGGTCGTGAGTAGTGATGATTGTGTTTGTTTCTGTCATTGTATTTCGTATTAAACAGTGCACGTTTGTTTCATGGTATTTAACTTTATATTTCATTGTATGTTATGAGTTCAGAACACCCTAGAAATGCAACCTAAAATTGAGAACACATTTGTGAAAGACTGCATCTGTTCACATAGATAGGTATACTTTTTGCAACCTATGATTTGACAATACACGTGATAAAAGATGGAGCTCCTTATGAAGTCAACAACTACCACTTAGATAGGTATAATTGATGCAAGCTCTGATTTGACAATACACGTGATAAAAGATGGAGCTCCTCATTAAGTCAACAGCTAACATTTAGATAGGTATAATTGTTGCAACCACTAATTCACACACATTATATTGAGGCGTGAGTCCACAATCACATTCCTCAACTCTTCCAAGCTGAATATTCCACGGACATGAATTTCGCGTTTTGGCTCCGATGGGATGGCGAAATAGTCTACGGACAACACGGTGGGGTGTGCTACAGTGGGGGGAAACTATGTCGCCTCAAAATGACGAGGCAACCTTCACTACAACAGGCATGTCCAGTTTTCTTGCGAAAGATGGGGGTAGGATGTTCGGCGGTTTTGAGGACTGTCATGTATCGATGTCCAGTCTTTGCGAATGACCAAATTGTGGCACACTACCCACTCATTCTTAATGACGTTACTGGGTTGGAGGTTATCTACAACATCATGGCAACCCAGTCGGACTACCGAGTGGCAGAGCTATACTTTGAGTTCGACCAACGTGGGACGCCGGTCCATGGAGAATCTATATTCATGGGCAGTGGAGCGAGTGCCTGTTATAGTGGTGAAAGCAGTCAGAGCAATCAAACACAACCGGGACAATTTCGTGGCGATAGCAGGCAAGAAAGTACGGTAGCGCACTTGGCAAATGAGATCGAAGGAGACTCATCAGAAAGTGACGTCAACTCGGAGCAGGACGCAGCTAATGTATCTGAGCCAGACATTGAAACGCAACCCTTTGTGAATGCACAACCACCGAGAGAATACACCCCCCCAAACCATTTCACACATTTACCAGAAGATATCGGTGACCTGATGACTACAAGCAACAACGAGTACGGGGTTCATAACGTTCCACGGTGGCACATTGACGGGCCAGGGTTTGGGGTTGGGCAACAATTCGAAAGCAAACTTGTGGCTCAAACTAGTCTGAAGCAATATGCACTCAAGAATAACCGCATGTTATGCACGACACGATCTAGCAAATGGTTGCTGGAGCAACGATGTCATGGATATCAAAGCAATGGATGCACGTGGATGATAAGGCTCACTACAGTTGAGAGCGATGTGTAGACAGTAAAACAATTCAATCCGGCCCATACGTGTTTGGGCAGTCAGAACAACATCAGTCCGACCCAGCTGGACGTCAATGTCATAGCTGATGCAGTCACGCCCTTTGTCCAAGCACGCCCCCATATTCGGATCAAACTTCTTCAGACAGAGATACATACTATGTACGGACGACAAATTTCGTACAAGAAGGCATGGAACGGCAAACAGTGCGCCATGGAACGCATATATGGTAATTGGGAGGAATCATACAACGAGTTACCTACCCTAATGAAGGCAATACAAGATCGGAACTATGGGACGGAAGTTGAATTCGTCACGAAAGAAATCACAACGGATGATGGAGATACAATCACCCAATTCGACCGTGTGTTTTGAAGTTTCGCTCCGTCCATCAAAGGTTTCAAACATTGTCCTCCTGTGCTCGTCGTCGACGGTACCTTCATGACAGGAAAATAAAAGCACACACTACTCATGGCTAGTTCGTTCGATGGTAATAAGAACATCTTCACTGTGGCTTTCGCAATTGTGGACGTTGAAAGCCTCGCGACTTGGGAATGGTTCTTTGATTGCATACAACGGCGAGTGACACAGAGACGTGGAGTATGTGTCATATCCGACCGACATGTGGGCATCGTGAGTGCAATGGAGAAAATTCAATTTGGATGGCATTGGCGGTGGTGCGCCAGACACTATGTAAGCAATTACAACAAAGCCGCCAAGAACCCAAGAATGAAAAGCCGCCTTATGAATTTAGGTAAGTATCATGACACTCCACCAAGTACTTAACAATTTCAGCGTATATCATTGTAATCCATTCTCCCTTACCTGAAGCTAAACGACGGTCCTTGAGAAAGTTCACAAAGGGGGTAACAAGATTTGCGAGGGACGACCCCGTGAATCAAAAGTGGGCGCTTGAAGATCAATTATATTGGTCAAGAGCCGTAGACGCTCAGCACGACGGGGCACGATGGAACCGATTGACATCAAACATGGCGGAGAGCGTGAATGGGGCATTCAAGTCAATCCGGGCTCTCCCTGTTGCAGCCTTGGTGGAATCCACTTTCTACAGGCTGCAAACGTATTTCGAAGATCGACGGAAGAGGGTTCGAGAAGAACAGGCGGCCGGTGCAATCTGGACGAAGAAGTGTCTTAAGCGCCTGAAAAAAAGAGTGAATAAGGCCACTTCCCACACAGTGAGGCAATTCGATTATGATGCTGGGATATTCGAAATACAGACGGCGATAAATCGCAGCAACGGGAAGGGAAACAATAGGCAAGAAGTTCGCTTGGACTACGAGGAGGGGGACGGTCATTGCTCCTACGGGAAGTTCCAACAGTGGAAGATGCCTTGTTCACATGTCGTGGCCGCATGTAACGCCGCCAATCAAGATCCGTTATACTACGCCAACGCCCATTACAGGCTGGAAACAGTACGACAGATATATGGACGGAGTTTCCTCCCTATCGGCTCGAAAGAGGACTGGGAGCCTCATGGAGGGCCTAAGTTGATGCCGGACCCAGGAAGGGTCAGGGAGATGGGGCGACCACGACATTCTCGCATACGCAACGAGATGGACTGGGTTGAAGATATTGAGCCGCACTGCAGTTACTGCCAGCAAGAAGGGCACAATAGGAGGACGTGCCGACGTGCGAGGCGAAGCAGCAGGAATCCAAACCCTACAAGGAACGGTTAATTGAACTATTAAATGTTTAGTATGATGTGTTCGGTAGTCTGTGTTTGGTAATCTGTATTTGAAATGTTTGGTTGTCAATTTCATGTTTCATTTTCAATGTAATGTTTGGTTTCAAGTTGTGCTGTGAAGTTACTTTTATTAGTCCATCCTTCAGAAGTGACTGCAACTACAGACCAGTCATTTTATTAACTTCAATAATGACGCCAACAACGACAACAACAACAACAACAACAACAAACAACAACAAAAACAACAACAACCACAACAACAACAACAACAACAACAACAGGCCTAACATGGATGTCAATTGTAAGGACGATGTCCGGGTGGTGGAGAGGGAGGCCCTTCCCTCAGCAACCTATTGATTGAAACGTGCAACCATGAAATTTCTTCCCTCAGATCTCAAATAATGTTGTCCTTCTCCTCGACGATTTCATCCTTCTCCCTATTCGCTCGAACAAGTTGTTCGACCTTCGCCCGAATGATTTGGTCCTTCTCCTTAATCGCAGCATCCACGGCCTCCCGCACCTCCAGTTTTTCATAATAACCACACCCCTTCTCCTACAGATCATAAGGAAAACGTAGAGGGTTTTGAGAACTACGAAAATGCAAATAATTAAATTCAGACCCTTTTTTTACCTCTCTCTCACGAGGGCAGCCAAAATAGCGTTCCAGATCACTTGGTCGAACGGATCTAGTCGCCCTTAAGTCACACCAGCAGTTCACCACACTTGCCTCATAAACGAACAAGTCCTCCTCCACCGGCTTCTTCAACTTGTGCATTACCCTCTCAGTATCTGTCACTACAGAACAACAGTACTTAGTACACAAGACAAATTCGTTAAATGCATAAATAAGATAAGTACAAAGCACCCAAACGAAGTTCACTTACGCTTGCTCTTGCGAGACCTAGAGCCATAGTTGAAGAACGACATATTCTAAGCTTGGTTACGGCTGCCTACTACAAATTCTAAGTTTAGGGCTTCAAGGGAGGTGTGTGGTGCAAAACTGCATCATAGAGGGGGGCATTTATACTAAAAATTGACGGTTTAGGGGTTTTTCAGTCCCAGCCAGCGCTGCGCCTCCTAGCTAGCGCATAGCTGGCTGGGATTGAGGAAACCCTAACGGTGCTATGACGGTAACATTTTCTGACTGGCAGCCAGAGCTGCGCCAGCTGGGTGGCGCTGCGCTGGCTGGGTGGCGCAGCGCTGGCTGCCAGTCAGATTGTACTATTTCTGGACTTTTTTACGTGTTTGGCTACTGACGGTACATATTTTTTAAAATTGTGCTACAAAATTCCAATTCCCTCCCTTCGTTAGGCTTACTCGTGGAAAGTGAGTTTGCTCAAGGGGGGAGACTTCACAAAGTAACACTTCACAATCACAATCAAAGTTGGCTCAAGTTATCATGAAATCAACTCAAGCACGGACTGAAAGAACATAAAAATGGTGAATTCGACTAAGGCAACGCAAAGGATGAGGATGGAAGGGCGTAGATAAGTTCCCCCTAAGGATCATGACAATTGACTAAGTTGGTGAATCTAGGATGAACAAAACTCGTATCCATGCATTGAAACGGATAGACACACCAAACACATGTCACTAAGACTCCAATGAGGCCTTAGACTAGACCAAACACTAACCAATAGGACTCTCGTCAATAATTGACAAAATGTAAAACGCACGCCAAGTGTTCGATAAAATGTCTCAATGGATTTTCACCTAAAGAGGACCTAACTCTCGCCCCTCTCTCAAGTGAATAAAATTTTGATTTTTTTTTTTGTTTTTTTGCCGATTTACAATTCGGCTCCCCTTTATACCAATCCTGGCAACGCCATTACTTGTCTCCCTGTGGATCCCATGTCACATAAAGGTTTGTGGCATGTGGCCTGTGGGTAGGATTTGTGTGAAAAAGAAAGGGAAATAACTTGAATGGTGTGATGAGTATGATGGAGGACAATGATTTGTTCATTTATATAGAAATGTGAAGATTTTGTCTGCAATAACCCAAAACATGATGATTCAAATTGAATGAAAAGTTAATGCAACAACTCAATATAATTAAAGTTGAATGAACAGTTGGGAAATTCCTACCATTAGGACACCCCTTAGTGTCCTCATATGAGGACACCTCTTAGAACCATATGATTAAATCTTAGAGATTTTAATGTCAATATTAAATGGATATAAGGGTAATTTCATTGTTTGAGATATTGCAGATTTTAGTTTGATTTTTTTCATAATGATAAATTACTACATTAATTTTGGATTTTCAGTTATGATGCAGATTCTTTTAGTGCAATTAATTTATTTATTTTAAAAATTCATTTTCTGCCCCATTTTGATTTTTGAAAATTACATATTTTTAGTAACTAATTAATTCCCTTTTTTTAGATGATCACGATTTCTATTTTTTTCTTCACTTTCCTTAATATTTATTAAGAAGTATTAATCTTTATTTGGTAATCAATTTTTCTATAATTAATTTAACAACATCCTACGATTTCTTCCCAAACTTTACTCCCCTTTCTTTTTTTGAAAATTGTCTACTAGTCGTCAATTTACCGCTGTGATTTTATGAAGATTACGATAACACTTTTTGTAGAAATTATTTCGGAATAGTTCCTCTTTTATTATTTCGGAATAGTTCTTCTTTTATTATTTCGGAACAATTCCTCTTTTATTGTTTCGGAACAGTTCCACTTTTATTGTTTCGAAAAAGTTCCACTTTTATTGTTTCGGAACATCATATTAGTCCAATTCATTTAAAACGGAACCATAATCAACGTTATCAGCTCTAAAATCCGGTTAAAGAACACACAACCTGATACCAAATTAAAATTTTGGAACACACATTGAAGAAAAAGAAGATGAAGAACTAGACTCCATTTAGCCAAATCACAATATTCAGATCTAGAATTCGGCACCGAAATACATGTTCCTAAATCAATTGGAACAACTTGTTATCGGATCATAGATCTAGATCCAATCCCAGATCTGATAACGTTAGTAAGAAAATAAAGCTCGCTCTTCGATTCATTATCTTATACTCGAGGATCATCGATTTCTAGTCTAATACCAAATTGAAATCATAGAAAAACAATATGAATAAGAAACAGAGGAAAAGCACCACCGCACTGAGAAACTTCCGAATCAGCCACATCAGCAAACCCAACCCACTTGTGTGTGGAGGTGTTGTTGCGATTAGATTAGTATCATTTACCAATAAACTGATGAAGCCATTAATTTGTGATGCTTGAGTCATGATGAGTCACACGAGCAAGACAGAGAATATTCCCATAATGACCTTGTATTCCTTTTCTTTTTGCTGGTTCAAAATCAATCGGATGCACGTAAAGCCTTAAGCAAGAATGGAAGGTAAATCAACAGGTTGTTAATCATCGGTTGGGCAGTGGTGAACGCGCGTCGCATCAGCAAGGGCGCCGAGAACGTGCGACGACGACAGCTGGGCGGTGGAGGAAGTTTGATGGTGGCGGCTGGACTGGTTCCGAGTTGAGAGGGCCGAAATTTTTTTGATTATATTTTTTTAGGGTTTGTGGTAAAACACTAATATCATTTACAATATACACTAGTTTCCAAATGACTTATTTGTCCATTTTAATCTAGTTCGTTGGATCTGATTCTTAATCTAATGGTTCCTAGTAGTGTCCTCATATGAGGACACTAATAGGTGTCCTAATAGTAGTAGATCCCGAATAGTTGATGGCACAACTCAGTACGAATAAATATGAATGAACACTTGATAACACAACTGAATATGATTAAAGTTAGAATGAACAATTGATGGCATAATTCATTTTTTTCATACATGTGAAGAATCTATGACCACTTGACCAAATAATTGGTTTGTTTTCATTGATGATTAACGGGAATAAAATTTGTGGCGAAATTTAAAAAAAAAAATTACACTAAAATGTTTGTTGTAATTAATGTGAGGCTCGTTCAGTCATTGAACTAGGTGCCTTCAAGACCCTGGGTAATGGGGAAAGTATCACCATTAATGGTGACCCTTGGATCCCACATCGTGACAGTATGAGGATTACGTTGGACACGAGACCTTTCCCGAAAGCTGCTGATTGGATTCTTCAATGGCGTAGAGGCTTGGACATTTACACGATCTCTCTTTACTATAATGAAGAGCAGACATAAGCATTTCGAAGAATCCCAATTGGGTCCCCAGACATGGAGGACGAATGGAAGTGAAAATTCTCTAATAATGGGGCATTCTCATTTCGGATGGCGCAACACGCGTATAGAGAGGCCTCTGCTCATGTTATTCCTCAACCCCAGATGAAGAAGCTATGCTCAAATGGAAGTGGTTGTGGAATCTCACTTTACCACTGAAGATTTTATTCTTTCTCTAGAGGTGCTGCTGGAACGTCCTTGCCACGAAAAGCAATCTCTTCCACCGACACTGCTCTCCTGATGCCATTTGTCATGTGTGCTCCTCTCAGAATGAGTCTCTCCTCCACTGTCTCTTTCACTGCCGCCACGCAACCTAGACTTGGAGATCTTCCTAGTTATTGGGTCTTCTCTATGATTCAGGCCTCTGGTCTTGCTTCTATGTTAATAGAGCTAGTGTGTGTTCCACGGTAAAAAAAAAAAAATTATAAATTTAATGAATGCTACCTACATATAAATAATGAACACATTATGACAAAAAGATAACGAAATTAACAATATATAAGAGCAACTACAATGGTCATATTTTATAAAGCTTTATACTAATTCCTCTCATTTGATTGGTTGAAACTAAAACTTAATAGCATTAAATAATAAATAAAAGAAATTAAATGAGAAATAAATGATTTAATTGGTTTATTTTATAAAGTTTTATGCAAAAAGCTCTATGTATAAAACTTTTATGCAAAAGCTTTATAAAATAAACCCACCTATCTAGGTTCCGAGTTCAGATTAATGGGAGCTTATTTGGTCATTTCTCTGCTAGAAAGGGTGTGCGGCAAGGAGATCCTTTATCTCCGGGGGCTGTTTATTATTGTCATGGAAGTCTTGCATTGCTTATTCTACAGGGCTGGGAAAGCTGGGTTAATCCCTTATATGTAAGAGGTTTGATATTCACAACCTATGTTTTGCTGATGATCTCTTGATATTTACTAGTGGGTCAGCTATGGGGGTGCATAGTATTGTTCATATCTTAGACTCCTTTTATAGATTGACTGGCTTGAAGATGAATCCTGGGAAAACTGAATTATTCTGTTCAGCAAGTGTTTCTAATGCTGTTCGAGAACGGATAAAGACTGATTCAGGGTTCAGAATTGGAGTGCTTCCTGTGAAATACTTAGGGATTCCTTTGATTTCAGGAAAATTAAAAGCTGAGGATTGCAGAATTATGATTGAACGAATTACGGCTAGAATTAATTCGTGGAAAGCTAAGACACTAAGCTATGCAGGAAGAGTTCAACTTATTAACTCTGTTGTCTCTGCTATGTGTAGCTACTGGATGAGCATTTTTCTTCTTCCAAAGCATGTTATCAAAGATGATCTGTAATAGATTTTTATGGGGGACAAATGAGAAGGGGGCTGCCAAGGCCAAAGTTTCCTGGGAAAAGACTGCTTTGCCTAGATTGGAAGGTGGGGTAGGAATTAAGGACCTCTCAAGCTGGAATATGGCGTGTATAACGAGGCATATATGGACCCTTATGCTTTGTAGCGGTTCGATATGGGTGGCGTGGGTCAATTATTACAGAATTCGAGTTAGAGATTTCTGTACATGTGAGGCTAACTCGAACAACTCTTGGGTTTGGAAGCAAATTCTGAAAGCTCGAAGATATGTGCTTCCTTTCTTCACATATGATACAGGTCCCCTCTATGGAATGGTAGTTTGAAGTTCTCCATCTCGAGTGCTTGGAATGACTTCGTCCATCTGCTCTAATGGTCTCATGGTATAGAGTTGTGTGGGGGAAGCCTTTAATCCCTAGGCACTCCTTTATATGCTGGCTGGTTATGCAGGATCGATTACCTACGAAGCAGAGACTTGCAAAGTGGGGGATTACCTTGGATATCAGGTGTAGTTTTTGTGCACAGCCGGAGGACAGAGATCACATCTTCGCTGATTGTGTATTTGGCCAAAGGGTCCGTGCAGCTTGTGGTTTGCCAGATTCCCTTATCTGTACGGATTGGTGCTCTATGTCCAGCTATTTGCTGGGGCTGGGGACAGCAGTAAAGGAGAGTGCTTGGATCTATATTTGGAGGGGTGCCACATACCAAGTGTGGAGAGAGAGGTGCGGCAGAGTCTATGGTGGAAGACGAATACAAGAAGATGACTTGGCCTTCATTACCCTTAGAGAACTTCGAAGTCTCTCGGGTTCTGATTATGTTAATAGAGTAGTCATGTTAGTTTGAAGTAGCCTTGTTCTTTTCTTAGTTACAGTATGGTTGTTTGTAACTCTCCGTTGCTATTAGCTTCGGTTCATTTGATGAATGAGAAATCCGACCTTTCATAAAAATAAAAAATAAAAAACCCACCAAATCTTTTTTAAACCAATCAAATCATTTCTCTCTCTTATAATTTCTTCATTTTTATTTATTTAATGTATTAATTTTTAATTCCAACCAATCAAATGAGATGATTTAGTATAAAGCTTTATAAAATATGACCATTGTAGATGCTCTAAATATTAAGACAGGCACTAATGGAGCAGAACACGTTTTTGCAGTTTTAAAAATTATGCTTTGACAATTTGAGATAGCAATTTAGCACTCGTTATAAAAGATGAACAAGTCTTTAGTCTTTGAATCAGCAATAAAATCCAAAATACAAATGCAATTAACAGCACAAAATATAAATAAAAACAGAGCTGCACTAACGACAAGAAGAAACAAAGAGAGCTACAAAGTAATATTAAATTCAATTCAGCTGTCTACCGGGCGTGTGCGTTGGGTTTGATCTGCTCGATGCACAGTGCAGCAACCCAGCAACCCACTCACCAAGAAGGAGAAGTGCAAGGTGTCCCTGATGAGGAAGAAGACATCTCATTCTTATTACTAACCGAATCACTCCCCCAAGTACCCAACGACCTTCCGTCCCTCAATGATACCGACGATGCTTCCGCCGGCAGCTTCTTCATTGGAGTTAACGGAGGTGTAGCATTATCATTAGCATTACTATCCAACGGATGAGCTACTAACGACGATATATTACTGCTTATCACTTCCTTACAAGCTACCTCCTCATCGCTGCTGCTCTCCATCAATCGAGACGGAGAAGAATCAGGGGTTTCGAACGGTGTATCTCCCACGCTACCGTCTCCATTGCTAATCCTGCTGTTGTCGTAGATGGGATTGGAGATGTAGATGAGATGCTCTTTCTGGATGGCCGATGGGGGGACCTCAACGGCTGACACATCTCCGATTTTGTGCGTGGTGGCCGCATTCGAAGAAGAGTCATCCCGTGGGGAGTATAGCTGTAGCACGTGATGCAGAGGTTGCTGACTCATGTGGGTGGTGGGGATATGATTGGGAGCTTCTTTGGTGGCGGGGAAGAGGGAGGTTCTTGGAGCTTGGAGGACAGAAGGGGAAGAAGAAATGGTGGTTGCTGCAGTGACTGTAGTAGGGGCGGGTGTGTCTATGAGGGATGAAGCAGAGTCAAGTCGTTGCTGACGGCGGCGGAGAATGAGGTTGCAGTAAAGCTCAGCTAGGAGGACTAGGACTAGGGTAAGTACAACGGCTAGGCTAACAACCATTACTACCGTGGCTCCCATTATCACTTTGGAAGCTCCCTTCATCTCTCTCTAGCTCTCTTCCTCCTCCCTATCTAGATTAGATGAGAGAAGACAGACAAGTGGTCAGTAAAAAAGGGGTGGTAAGAAAAAAATGGAGGGAGACAATAGCTGCTTTTGGCGGGAAAAGAAAACAGTAAAAAGAAAGGAGTACTACAACTCAACATAGGAACAGAATCTTTAAGCATGGGGAACGTAAAGCAGTTAAAAAGAAAATGGCTTCGTTTTTCTACCCTTCTCAGCTATGCTGCTGACTGCTCTGACTTTACGAGGTCATATGCGTCATTTCATCTTCATCCCTGGTCAATAGTACAGACTACAGACTACAGACTACAGAGAGAGAGAGAGACGGAGTACACGTCATTACTGTCAACGTGTAACCGTAAGTGTCAAGTCTATGTTCGGTTGTTAAACTATAGGGCTTAAAGTGCGCACACATTTGTTTATTACTATATGAAAATAAAGCCAACAACTCTTTAATGGAAGTCACATTCACGTATGGTTCGCCAAATGATAGTAGTAAGTACAGATCTATAGATAACAATGATAATAATAGAGTAATGTGGGAACAAATAATAATTGTTGTTGCTGCGATCCTAGGACGGACGAGCAGAAATGCAGGTAGGCCGAAATCAATGTGATTCATCAGCATTCATGGCAATGGCGACAGACAAGCAAATGGTGGTTAATTTCTGATTGAAACTGTTAAAATAATTTCCAGAGCCATTACCTTCCTTTCAGGGCTGCGAATCGTGCAGCTAAATCATCGTAGTCAGGTAGCTTTGGATGGACGTGTCGAGCAGCTGCCGATGACCTATCTGGCTCAAAAGTAGCTGCACGAGAGAACACTTTGTTTTGTTGGGATGGCTGGACTGATGACAGTTGTTCGTTGGGGAGGGAAAATGATCTGGATGGATGAGAATGTACCGAGGCTGAGGTTTCACCATCTTCATCTCTGCCAATTTGAGATGGAGATTTGTTATGCCGTGCTGCTGCTGCTGCTGCTGCTGGGGTGCTGGGGTGACGGGAATGATGATTCCTGGATGTCTTTCGAACAATCTTTGAAGGTTCAGGCTCGTAAGTGGACGGTTTGTTGCTGTAATGGACCAGCAGTTTATCTATAATCCTTTCCTCTTCGTCACTCTTCTGTTGCTCATCGTCAAACAAGATCTGAAGGCCTCGTCTTGAGTCGTCCTTTCTCCTGCTCCTTGTTTTCTTCTTAACAACTCCAGTAGATTCCATGTTGCTGCCATTCTCATGACTGGTTTGTGGCTTTGGGTGTCGTCTTCTTGAAGCTCTTGGTTTAGGAATGGGGTTGGTTATAGTCGTAGTTTCACCTTGGTAATAAACCTCGGTGTCAAAAACATGTTCATCACCCCTTGCTGGCCCAGCAGCACCTGGTGCCACATGGTCAGGATGATGTGAACGATAACTATGATTGATACCCTGGGCCCTTGATGCATCAAGGGCATCGCTGTCTGAAACTGTATTTGCAGATACTCCATTTACGGCAGACTTGCTGTCTTTCAACTTAGTATTCGGTCTGGTATAAGGAGGTGGTATGGCATTGTTGTAGAAAGATTGCAACTTGTGTGCTTCATCTTCCTGTGCACAGCGTGCGGATTTTTCAGCTGGGTTTTTGCTGCCAACATACACATTTCCAGCCAATGGATCTTTGCTGTTGCCATGTGACCGTAATCCAACAAAACTAGGAGGTTCAGGCTTTCCACAAATCATATCATCCACACGATCAGCTTTATAAGGCTTACTCGGCTGGTCCCTGCACAGCTTAGTACCGTCATCAATACTTGCATATTGTTTCCTCTGAGATGAACTGCCTGAACCCACTGTTTTCAGATGAGTATTATCCTTTCTATGTTCATGCTTCTGCACAACATGAACTTCTTTCCTTGCAAGAGGAGATGACAACTCATATTTGTTATTTCTCAAAGTAGTTTCCTTTTCTCCTCCATTCTGCAGTTTGTTGACATGGTTGAGACCTTCATTCCTTGAACTGGGAATCAAGTCATCAATTTTCCTGACAATTTTCTCTTTATTGATCAATCCAAAACCATGCATTTTCTCTTCTTGCCTTTCTTTTGATGGGAGGTCACTTTTAACCCCTTGGGCAATGCTGTCCCTGCCATAAGTTGAGCTAGAATTGCTACCATGAGCAAGGGAGGAACAATAAGTTCTAGGTTGATCCTGCAATTTTAGCAAATTATATGAAAGAGAACTAAACCAAAATTATTGGATCTAACCCGCAAGCATTCCCATATAGAAGAAAATCAGAGGAAAACAAATATGAACTCTCTCCCAACAACTCGAGTTATTGCCTTATTGGGATGCAATGGTTCTTGACATGGTATTAAAGCCTTTCATGATCAAAAGGTCTTCTCCTTGAATCTCGTTAGCTTCAAATATAATAATTTATCATGCATGCTTGGTGCACCTTTGCAAACTTCAATTCCCATGGGTTTTCGTTTGAGGGGGCGTGTTAATGAGTAATATAAAACCTATTTTGAACCCTTTCCAACAACTCGAGTTATTGGGATGCAACGATTCTTGACACTGAGCAAACAGATTTATGGAAGTGGATTACACAAGGCATTAAATTATACAACAGTGTCAACAAAAGCAATATAGACAGAATCAAGCGAACCATTTCTTAAGATTAATGGAAACAAGAGAGTAAGCTATTAACATTAAGAAAAAAATAAATAGAGGGGCGAACCTGCACTGGAGTGGGTCTAGACATCCTCTGATCAAAACCCTTGGAGTCCCATCTAATAGAGAAATCTGATGCAACATCTTGCAATAGTTGAATTTTCTTCTCCGTTGAGATAGGTTTAACAGACATGTTGTCGACAAACTATCCACAAGAAACTTGAAATGGTCAGCAATGACAATATCCAATTTCCATTTCTAACACAAATATAATGTTTAGAGAATTACCCCTTGATTCACATAGAGTTCCAAGGAATCACCATATCTCTCAAGAAAAATTTGCCTAAGATCTCGTAACTCAGGTAGATCGGAGAATCTTGCGGCAGCGAACATCATGGACGATACAGCCTCCCTGCAGTCCTCAGGGCAATGTCTGGCATGGACCAATGAATGAATACTGATTTTGCAAGTGAAAGATACTAAAATCTGCTACTAAGCAATAATGAAGCAACTGGAAGCAACATAGTATAGTAGACATAATGGATATAACATAATATCAGCAAGAAGACACTGAACGGGTTCCTAATCCAACAGCTTACTAACAGAATGAATCCAGTCCTAAAAATGAGGAACACTGTATCAACAGTCACGCAACCGTATCCTTGTAAATGTGGACGGACCGACCAAAATAGTGTTCAAATTTCCAGAACATAGTGTTGAGTTGAACCGGAAACGCATACCTCATCTTTTGCAACACGGAGAGATGCTTCAGGACAAGATCACAGCAGCGCTCAACAAAATCATAGCAAGAAGATAAGATCAACTCTGCTACAAGTCCTTCAGCCTGTCCCCATTCCACCATAGAGAACAAGCATATAAGGTAGTGAAAAGTAACTAAAAAAAAGATATTAGAGAAATAGCAAAAGGACAAATCGAGAAGCTTAATAAAAGAAATCAGAATTCCTTTGAGCAATCTGTTCCACGAGAAAGAGACAAATCTGAGCTAGCAGCTGTCGTTGTTGTTTAACTTAACAGAGAAGGTTTTAAAACATTCAGGCCTAAAGAAGATAATTCACAGAAAGAAGACTGGCGTTTGGAGGTCAAATTTGTTTCTATGATCTCATATTTTATACTCCACCGCCAGCTTCAATCGATCAACCAGTACTCAACAATGCAAGTTTCTTTGCTTGTCGATTTGATTGCGTAAGAAACTGGCAGGCGATAAGCTCTAATGCAAATTAAATATAACTACGATCATCAAGCTCAACTATCAGATCAATTCCACACGCAACGAACTTCAATCCAAATTAGGAAACAATACAGACGAAAATATTAGAGGAACTGACCCGGCCATAGGCGTTGATGTCGAGTCCATTGGCGAGCAGATCGGCTACATCTTTCTTTAAAAACTTGAGAGTAGCACTCCTCTTTCTCCGAATCACGTCGATCCTACTCTTGGTCTGTTTTATCAGTGATTTGCTGCAAAACGCGGAAAAAAGGAATATACAACCCGGCAAATCAGAAATCAACTCATAAACATTCAACCAAAACCTATTGAATCAATATGAAGTAGAGAAAGTACCATACCATTTCGCAGCAAAGCCTCGACCTAAAAGTCCGTCCAGCATATTTCTAGTTCCTTCTTAACTCTTTTCACTAAGCTCCAGTTCCAGCTACCCTATTACAGGTTTAGCTTCCGGAAACAAAAGATCGATAAAACGCCTAATCCGCCATTAATGAAGCTGTCATTGATCTGCGAAGGGAGGAGAAGAAGTAGAGAAAGCCTTAAAGAGGAGAGAAAATAAACTCGGAAAGTAAACAAAACAGGGAGGAATTTCGATTTAACAAATGGAAAAAAAGTAAAAGCCAGAGCTTCTCTCTCTATTATGTTTATGTTTGTTGCAGCACTACTTGGGCAAGGAGACGTTTTTCTTACCTTTTTCAAATCAGCGGACTCCCTGTCGCGCTTGTGGACAGATTTTATGGTGGGAAATCATGAAAATTTCTTATTTAAGAAATCGAATCTGGACTGTTGGATTGATATATTTAATCAAATGGTACTAAATGTACCAAGGGTATATTAGTAAATGTATAATAATAAAAAATAATCGGCGCTTGTGAGTCTAGCGGCTGACTCAGTGACTCAACCGAGTCATCCCCTACCTTGAAAAAAGAAAAAACGAGTCATCCCTTCTAGGGTGCTGACGAGCCAGTCGAGCCGAGCTTTGCCCAGCTCGAGCTCGCTCGTGAGGTTTGAATGCTGGCTCGAGCTCGCTCGAGCTCGTGTCGAGCTTCACACTCGAGCTCGAGCTCGCTCGACCAAAGTTTTCTGCTCGAGCTCGCTCGACTCGCTCGAAGCTAGCTCGTTACGAGCTACACGACTCGAGCTCGTTAGGCTCGTTAACAGTCTAACGAGCCGACTTGAGTAGAGCTCGAGCTCGAGCTTACGAGCTACACGAGCTCGAGCTCGAGCTCGAGCTCGTGTAGCTCGTTAGCTCGGATCGAGTCGTTTGCAAAATCGAGCAAAAATCGAACCATTTCATTAGCCAAAATCGAGCCATTCACGAGCTACGAAATCGAGCTAGCTCGCGAGCTCCAAATCGAGCTAGCTCGCGAGCTACTTAATCGAGCCAGTCACGAGCCATTCTCGAGCTGCTCGACGAGCGTGTAACGAGCCAGCTCGCGAGCTGCATCGTTCGAGCCAACGAACCGAGCTGGCTGCGACCAGCCGAGCCGAGCAGGCATGACTCGAGCTGGCTCGTTTTAAACGAGCCGGCTCGCGAGCCAGCTCGTCGTTTCGGCCGATCACGATCGAGCTTTTTCCGAGCCGAACACCGAGCAAACACGAGCAGCTTGGTTCGTCAACAGCCTAATCCCTTCATCTGAAATGACGGGAATAACCTCACTGTTCACTTCTGTAATAGAATTTATATTAAGGAAGAAGACAGGAAAGTTTTGTTGTTTTGTTTCCTCCCATGCTTTTTTTAACTTTTAAATTTGGTCTGATGCCTAGGTTGGTATCAACTATTTGTTTATTATCGCAATGTATGTTACTTGTTTGGATGATATCTACTATTATGATATTTAAGAGGTCGTTTGGTTGCATGATATCTGCATATCATGATATGTGGTATATTGATATTGGTAAAAGTGATTGTTTGATATCACTGTTTGGGTGGTGATATTTAAATAAGTGATGATTTGTGATTGTATGGATGAATGTACTAAAATACCCTCATTTGCTTGAACAAAGTATAAAAGTAGTGCTAACATTTAATAAAAAAGCACGTGTGTTTAGAAATTAAAAATTTGTAATCTCTCTTTTTAATTCTTGAATGTATTTAAAGATTAATTACTCAATTTATTTATACTTTTAGAATACTAAATACCCATTCATTAAGAAAATAATTAGTATTATATTTACCACTAACAAATCTCCCTCTTCTACCAAAAATAAAATAAAAGGTAAGAATAATTTTCATAGTGTAATTCTAATTCTAACTAAAAAAATCTAATTAAGTAATTAAAAACTAAATCATAATATTTATCTTAATTAATAGATAAATATAAAAATACATAAACACGAGACAATAATAAAATGAAAAATAAATAAATTGGGGTAATGAGGTTGATGATATTATAATTGGGAAAGTTTTTTTTTTTTTGAAAGGTAAATTATAATTGGGAAAGTTGGGTGAGGATAAAATTGTCCAAAAACTGTGATATCAATATCACTCTGAAAATATTCACCTCCCCACATGAATATCTGTTGAGTGATATTGATATCACTTTTGGCCCCAGATATCATGATATTCAAGACAGAAAAAACAGTGATATCATGAATATCATGATATCTGCAGTTATCAATATCAATATCACTGCAACCAAACGACCCTTAAGATATATTGATATGTTTAGTATATTGATATTGGTAAAAGTGATTCTTTGATATCACTGTTTGGGATAGTGATATTTAAATTAGTGGTAAATTATGAGTACATGGATGAATATATCAAAATACTCTCATTTGCTTTAACAAAGTATAAAAGTAGTCCTAACATTTAATTAAAAAGTATGTGTGTTTAGAAATTAAAATTTGTAATATCTCTTTTTTAATTCGTGAATGTATTTATAAATTAATTACTTTAGTTAATTATACTTTTAGAATACTAAATGCCCATTCATTAAGAAAATAATTAGTATTATATTTTTTTGGATGAATAATTAGTATTATATTTACCGCTAACACATCTCCCTCTTCTAGCCAAAATAAAATAAAAAATAAAAATAATTTTCATGGTGAATTCTAATTCTAACTAAAAAAAATTAATTAAGTAATTAAAACCCAAATCATAATTATTTATCTTAATTAATAAATAAATATAAAAAATACATAAACACGAGACAATATAAAATGAGAAAAAATAAATTGGGGGTAATGTGGTTGATGACATTATAATTGTGAAGGTTGGGTGAGGATCAGATAGAATTGTCCAAAACCTGTGATATCAATATCGCTCTGAAGATATTCACCTCCCCCTATGAATATCTGTTGAGTGATATTGATATCACTTTTGGCCCCAGATATCATGATATTCAGGGAAGAAAAAACGATGATATCCTGAATAGTTGCAAGGAGGGTCCGCCTCGAAGCTCCTCCAATCGCCATAGACTCCTCGACGATTTCCATCGCCGCAGTCGGACAATCCAAATAGTTGTCGGCACTCACCACTTTCACCTCCTTGGTAATTGGTTTTATTATTTATCAACTTTTGGTTAATTGGGTTTAGGGTTGGTTAATTAGGTTGGGTTAATGAGTTTGATTTTGGGTAGATAGGATTTTAAATGATGTGACAAATATGAATGACGTGTCAGTTGACTTGTCATTGCCACATAGACGGATAGATGAAAAATTGGATGTCCGTAGACGGCGGTGACCTCTAGGATAATTGGTCAAAGCTTAACAATGGGAGGAAAAAAATTTTAAAGGTCAGTGATCTCCGTGTTATTTGGACAAAGGTCAGTGACTATTCGTGTAACCAACCCATTTGTTAAGTTGGCGAATAAGAAAAAGGTAAAATACTATTATCCTTTTCAAAATATTCACTCCGAGCCTTTTCACAGTGAAGGAACGACTTATTGTCCATTTTGTCACTAACGTATTATGTTTGTAACATAATGGTCATCAACATTTCACGTGGTCATTAATCTATTGAATTTGTTCAGTTATGATCATTCCGTTAAGTCTTCATCCATTTTTTCCGTTAAGTGATGATATCAGCAATCCAATTCACAATTTTTGTCCATGTCACCTACTACCACGTCACCCAATTAACCCCATATTCAATCCAATTAACCAACCCAACCTAACCCAACCCATTTTAACTAACCCTATCCAACTCAAAATTCTAAATCCATCTTCTTTGATTTCACAATCCCCTACTGTTCATCATCTCCTCCGTCGTTCCAAATCCCCCGCCGTTTCAAATCTCCCCCATCGCCGGTGTAGATTCAGAGACTTGGAGAATCCCAATTGGGTTAATGGAGCAGTTCGAATCTACTGAATCAATGGAGCAGTCTAGGCAAAAACCTCCTCGACCGGGCAAACAACTGGGCTCTGAAACCTTGCTCAAAAGGCTCGTTCTCAATGAACCGTTGCAGCAGAACTTGGAACTGCTGAAACAGCTGAGCACTGTGATTGTAAGATGTGGGGTTTTCAGGCTGGCTTGAAATTCTCTGACTCAATTGAGTGTATTGGCAATGTAACGCCTCCCAAGTCAAGCACATCAGTGCCAATTCTAGCTAAAAGGATAAAGAATGTTTCTTTCAAGGCATGCGATTCACATTTCACAAGGAAAGAAAACCAAAGATCAGCCATGGAAGTAACAAGCATTCTAGCTAAATGGATAAAGAATGTTTCTTTCAAGGCATGCGATTCACATTTCACAAGGAAAGAAAACCAAAGATCAGCCATGGAAGTAACAAGCATTGTTGACTACAGATCAACTTCATCACCAAGACAAAAAACAAGCATATTCAACCAGGAACCCAATCACTAATTCCAGGCTGTCACAATCTATAACATCCAAATCAAAGCCTTAAACAAAAATCAACCCGGGGTATTCTAGCAAGTTTACAAGAATAAAAGTTTACTGTTTTTTTCTGAAGGAAGAAGCTTCACTGCTGCCCAAAAACCAACCATTGAATAAATGGTTCAAATAAGGGAAGAAGCTCCGGAAAATGGTTTCATTGAATAAATGGTTCAAATAACCCAAATGGGATTCTCCAAGTCTCTGAATCTACACCGGCGATGGGGAGATTTGAAACGGCGGAGAAGATGATGAACAGTAGGGGATTGTGAAATCAAAGAAGATGGATTTAGAGTTTTGAGTTGGATTGGGTTAGTTAGGATGTGTTAGGTTGGGTTGTATTTGGGGTTGATTGGCTGAAGTGGCAGTAGGTCACATGGATAAAAGTGGTGAGTTGGATTGCTGGTATCATCACTTAACGGGAAAAAAAATGAATAGAAATTTAACGAAATGATCATAACTGAACAAATCCAATAGGTTAATGACTATGGATGAGTACTATGTTACAAAAGTAACAAAAATAGATAAAAATAGGAATTTCGCTATGGCTCTAAGAGCCGAATCTCTCAGATTGATCTGAGAGTGCAATCCAACGGACAGAGTTCATTTTCGCTTAAATGGACAATCTGACGGCTGGGGTTTAGGCGGGGATAGTGGGGGAAAATTGGTAAAGTAAAAAAATGTTTAATGTAAAATCAAAAAAGGTCCACATCAGCAGATTTCTTTTTTCGAAATCTTCTTTCCCAATCTCGCCACAGCACTCTCTCATTGATCTGATCGATTTGCCTCTCTCTTCACTCTCTCTCTTCTCTTTCTTCTCCATCATTGAGACCTTGGGCATATGAACAGTTTACAGGCGGTTTAGGGTTGCGGATTCAGCGGTTTATTTACGGTTTCGAAGGCTCCAGGTGGTTTAGTGACGGTTGGAAGGGCTACCGACGGTTAATAAGCTGTTTATTGGCGGTTTGGAAGGGTTACCGGCGGTTTATTGGCGGTTTGGAAGGGTTACCGGCGGTTTATTGACGGTTAAGAAGGGTTACCGGCGGTTAACCCCGTTCTTATCTACTTACAGAGGTTACCCCCTTCTTACATTCGTAGTATAAGTATCTGTATGTGGTCCTCATGTCTTCTCACTCTTTTCTGTCTATTTTCTCTACTTAGCACTGAAATGGCGAAGTTAGAAGGAAAGAAACAATCGACAAAGAAGATGGAAGGGAAGAAGAAAGCACCACCTCTGTCGAAAGGAGCCGAAAGCTCGGTGGTTCGCAAACGTACTGCTGAGAACAAAAAGGGAAAAGGCGTTCCAACTCCGACCCGGTCATCGTCGAGAATAAAGGGTACTTCTAACCCTAAAACGCCGGCCACGGCCACTCCGTCCAAACGCAAACAGGACCACAAGCCTGAGGATTCTGACTCCGACTTTCAGAAGCCGGTGGTAAGTAAATCCTAATTGTCGATTGGTGTTATGGGTATTTACATGAGTGATATATTAATGTTATGAGTAGTCATTAAACGTATTATATGAGATGATTGATCTATTATGCCTCTGTTATGTTGTTATTATGCCTGTGCTATATTGTTGCTCTGGTATGCAGCTTCTTCGTGCTCTGTTCTATATGTCACGCGTCATTAAACGTATTATAGGAGATGCTTGATCTATTATGCCTTTGTTATGTTGTTATTATGCCTGTGCTATATTGTTGCTCTGGTATGCAGCTTCTACGTGCTCTGTTCTATATGTCACCGTTATATGATTGTTATGACCATTATATGGCCTTTTTTGTAGCCTGTTCGACGGCAGAAAAGGACGCCGAGAGAAGAACCCCCGATATCTCCCGATGCGCCATCGACTAAACCACCATCGGCGGTAGAAAAGAAAGATAAGACAGTCCAATTTAGGTGCAAAACGGGACCTATAATGGACTTGAATGGAAAAATTGTCCATCACCCGAGACGCAACACGATACGCCGTGGACTCATTGATGCGAACTTCCACGGGCTACTCGATATGCAGGTCGAGCTAATCAACAAGGAGCTCACTCAGCTCTTGATTACCTCATACGAGCCAGATGCCCGTCGATTTGTCTTCCCCAATGGAGAGGTCCTCAATGTTCAGGCCTCGGACGTGGGTCATGTGTATGGACTAGTTTCAACGGGGGAACGAATCACAGTCCAGAGTTGCCCAGCCGTCGAACGAAGGAAATTGGAGGCATCAACCAGGATGAGAGGGAACAAGTACAATGCATGTTATATGTCTCACATATGAGTTGTTTTGTGCATGCTACATGTATGATTTATGTACTGCTATGTTATCTTTACATCTGTTTTATGACTTTTTCTATTGTGTGGCCATGTCTCACTTAGGCACACCAATATCAAGCTGGCAGTCCTCAAAACAATGATTGAAGAGTGTGTGGACGGCAATGCTTTCTGCAGGATGTACATTCTGCACAGCCTTGGAACATTGTTGGTGCCCGGGAATTCATGGAAGATCACTTTGAATTATGCGAAGTACCTGAATGAGGACCTCTCTACACTTGGAACACTGAACTGGGGTCAGTACGTCGTCGATACGTTGCTAGAGGGCTTGGATGGTTTCCAAACGAAGTCTTCCTATCCGTCTGGGGATTTCAATTTCCTCGTGGTTTGTGCCCCCTTATTTCCCCCAAATTATATGGTACATATATCAATATTGCATAATGTTATGATAGTCATATGACATCTGTTTTACTTGATTTGTAGCTCCATTTACTTGATATTGTTCATCTGGATGGTTTATCAGCCCCCAAATCCCCTACATGTGCTTATTGGATGATGGCAGGGTGTTCGAGGCCGCGCAAATGATGAAGAACAACGACGGTGTTTTGGGATTTCAAGTTGAGGCGTAGAGAACAGCTAAAGGTTTTGCCCCTGTCAGAGGCTCCCTGGCTGGACGAGCTATTCGAGACAATCCCCACTCAGCCAACACAAGATTTTACAACCTCTTCAGTTCGTCCTGTCCCAACCACTGTTAGTGGTCCTACGGACGGCTGGGCAGAGTTAGTGGATGTAGCGTCTGCTGATGTTGGACAGGTGAGCAATATTGACCATCAAACCGTTATGAATACATTACGATTGTGATATGTAGCTGAGACATTAGTGTACATTGTAGCTTGCATTGATGAGGCAAATTGCTGAGGCCGAAGTGAAATACAAGAGAGATGAACTTCTGGGAATGGAGGCACATTGCCGGTTGTGGGAAGCAAGGCTCACCGTAATTGAGAACAACATTAAAATGAAGACAGTTGTTGTGGAGGACAAGACTGATGCACTCGATTCTCAGAAGAATGTCGAGGTGGAGAAAACTGAAGAAAAGGGGGAAGAAGACGGCAGTGATGATGATGATGATGAGGATGAGGAAGACGGTAAAAAGGGTGCTGGCACGATGATGATGATGGCAGTTCGGATGATGATGATGGCAGTTCAGATGATGATGACGGGGATGATGATGCCGGGGATGAAGGCAATGAGGATGATAATGATGAGGATGATGGCAGTGAGGATGATGATGATAAGGAAGACGGCGGTGACAATGAGAAAAAAAGACAAGGCAGTCAGTGACAGAAAGGAAGATTCGTCGTCATCATCTTCGGACGACGACGACGACGATGACGATGACGAGGAAGAGGATGAGGAGGTGTACAAGGACAAGGCTCCCACATCAGGACAGGGTCAGAGCAGCAGACAAAGTAGACCTCGAGGGGAGACATTGGTGGTGCCCAGGCCGTCTCCTCACACGTCCGAGGAAATGTCATCGGACAGTACGTCGGATAGTGAAGAGGACATTCCTGAGAAGGTGGCCCCGAGATTTGTGAAGGTCAAATCAGTGCAGACGCCAGTATTCTACGATAGACCTAAGACTGGTTCTAAGACCATTGGGAGCCCGTACGTGGTGGAGGAACGAGTAAAGAAGGAACTAACCATGGATGAGCATATCATTGTGAAGTACGTGTTACGGGACGACGACAGAGTGTACGTATTACTTGTACCTTCTAGTAATGTGTGTTATGTGTGTTATGTGTTATGTGTGTTATATGGAGAGTGTTATGTGTGTTATATGGAGACTGACCATGTCAATCGAACAGAGGTGAGCGTATCTGTGTATTCCCTGAGAAAGGGAACACACTAGTGAGGATGGAAGTCTGCACTTTGGCTTACAATCAGTGGATATCTGCCAGTGTCGTGGATTCTATAGGCTACTACCTGAACAGGGATGTCCTGCAAGGAAGTGGAAGGCTGACACGCATGTGTTTCCCGGTCTCTGTCGCGGTAAGCAAGGTGTTATATTTTACTGTATTTATGCGGTTTTAGATTCTTTGTTCACCTGAAATTGTAGGTTATATTCATACGTTCTGGTGCTGTTTGCCGATGTCTGTTAGGTTGCTGCTCGAGAGGAGGTTGAAGGCAATGTGGAATTTTCGTTGGCCACCTCGAAGGTGCTCAAGGGAATGACGGACTACACCAATGAACAATTCGCACCGTACCTGAAGGACATTTCTTGGGCCCAGATGGAATACGTATGCACAGTGAACATATGTATATAGGTTTTATTTCGTATGAGTTAGTAATACAGAACCCTTACATGTGTTATATGTGTGGCAGGTTTTTTTTCCCCACACACGGTGGAAAGGATTATGAACACTACTACGTGTTTGGCGTTGACTTCGGCAGGAGGCAGAAGTTCATTCTCAATAGTTTGCCCTGTGCGAAAGCTTTTCAAACTGACGTGGTCTTCAAGCCAACGGGCACACGGTTAATGATGTATGTTCGGCCATTCTTGCAAGAAAGGGTTGGTGTTGATATCAGCGACTTTCCTTGGAGGGTCCCATCATCCCCAGTGCAGCCAGACACGAGCAGCTGTGGCTTGTATGCAGCCCGGTTCATGGAGCACTATGTCGGAAGATTCAGGAATGAAGCAAACTGGCACACAATCAACGTCATGAAGGTGGATCGGCTTAGGTACTTGTGCCGGCTGGTCAATGACAGGTGGAACCAAGTCCAGCATGAGGTAGTGGTTGCAGCCAACGAGTACAATGATACTTTACGTGAGGAGGCAAGACTGACGAGGTCACTAGCACGGTCCCAAGCACGGTCACAATCAAGGAAGAAGTCTCGAGCTGCCAAAAAGAATGCCAAATGATGGATTTTATGTGTTCTTTATGTTGATGTTATAACTATGTTATTTAGGGTATATTTTATGTAATATCACTATGTTCATTTCGAAACAGAACTCTATGTAGTATGGCCGTGTTTATTTTATGTAATATGACTACTTAAGTTTATTTCTGGATTCCTAAACAGAACTCTATGTTAAGATAACCGTCATACGTTAATCATACTAGCGTCATATAATAATCATCATAGTTCATACCATAATCATACTTGTTTAATGAAAACCAGACTGGACGCATAACAGTAATGTAAAAGTTGCATAACATAGTCATAAAGGAAAAGTTGCATAACATAGTCATAAAGGAATACACTTCACTACAACCTCCATGATCTACACATGGCCTACACAAAATGCCTATTGTGTCCCACCATCTACAGTCGCAAGACACTATGCCATCTCCCGGTTCAACCTTTACGACCCGATCATCTAGTCGCTCATTTCCGTGCATCTTATAACAAAGATATGAAACTTGCCTAGGCGAGCGATCCGACACTTCTCCACTAGTGATGGGTTCTAACTCATACTCCTGTATCCGTGCATACTGTTCTTGAAAAATGGCAAACATCTTCGGCGTGTACTGAGTAGCAGCCTTGGTACACACAGCACTGTATTCGTAGTTGTTCAAAGGCTTGCTGTTACGACTTGCGTACTCAGCTTCCCGCTCCGCACGACGTCGGCTTTCCACCATCCTACAGAAAGTTTGTCGTATAACAGTCATGTAACAAAAATCATAACAGGAATACCACCATCAGAAACAGGTCATAAAGCATTCATAACTACCTGTCAAAATGTGGGAAGAATTCAACCATTGTTTTGTCTGCAGTCAATAACCCACGTACAGTTGCGTTGCACGACTCAACCAGCTGCGTCGACACCATTCCGACTGTGTAATGATTCTTCACCCACGCGGATGACCACTGTTTGCGAAAACCGTGAATGAACTTACACCAGTTGTGGCCCCATTCCCCTCCATTTGGGAAGAACTCCTTAATCATCATCTTCCAAGCACAATCAAAGTCACTTTCCGTGTCGATGTTGTAGAACAACAGCAGTAGATTGCGCACGAAGTCCTGAGTACACACAGTTGAACCAAGGTTTCTCCTAGCATTCTGGAGGATATGGAACGTGCATAATCCATGAAAAGTATCTGACATCTCCGTCTTCAATGCTGCAGCCATAGCCGCGTCCTGGTCAGTGAAAATAGTATCCGGTGCCCTTTGCATGCAGTGGAGGAAAGTACGAAATAGCCATTGGAATGACTCGATCGTCTCATCGAACATTAGACATGCGCCGAATACGACACCCTGATGGTGATGATTGAACCCTACGAACAGAGCTGCAAAGAAAGGAAATTCGTTGTTATTTTGTACTTCATTTGTACACGTAATGGGGTCGTACACTTTTTCTCAAATGTAGGGAGGGATATGCTATGAACGTTGTACGAGCATGTTATGCTATAATTATGAAAAAAAATTTGGGCTCACCTAACGGCCTGCAGTTTCTGTTCGTGCGGTATGTTGTGTCGAAGGTGATCGAGTCACCGAAAGCAGCGTAGTCATCCTGCATTTGCTGGTCGGCCCAAAATATGTTTGCCATGTCCTCCCTCGCATCAACTTCAACGTTATAATAGAAACCAGGGCCATACTTCTTTTTTCCACGAAAGTACTCATTGATTGCGGTTTCCTCGCCGTACATCATCTGCCTTTGCCGGATCTTGCCTAAAAAGTTCTTCAGATCTACCTTCGTACACCCGACATTAGCTTCCCCGCCAAGATGTCCGCACAAAACATCCCAAGATGACCTCAGAGGTATTCCAACATTCTTGTTAACTTGAGTCATTGCTTCAGTTGCAGTATCCATCTTCCTGATTGACTTCATCATTGGCCTCAACTCTTTATTGTTAAAGTCATGGTTATGGTCCGCTACCCATTTATAAATCTTGTATTTGTCTTCGTACTCGTCGTACTTCATACGAATTTCTGCCGGACATCCAATCTGAGTTTCGGGTCTGAGTCGTTCCGGCTCCGGGACAGGATCGGGATCCATGATTGCATGCCCAATTTGAGCCTTAGGTTTCAGCTTGCTGTCCTTTTTCCATTTACTCTTGTTGCACGCATATGAAATGTACCACAACTTCCCACTGTCGTCTCCCTTCCTCCCAGAAGTAGATCGGTAAGATATTCGTGTGTCGAACAACATACGTCTACCGTAATCTGCGTAAAATCTCTGGCAATCGTCAAGATTATCGAACCTCAATTCCCGCCACACGTCCTCATTCTCCGGTCCCACTAATCCTCTATCTACCTCGCCATCTGTCACGTAGAATGTATAACATCACTGTTATGACACGAAACTGTTATGCACGACTGTAAGTTAAGTCCTTTACTAACATGTTATGCCTGTGTTACATTCACTGTATGCACAAGAAATTGTTATTCAGGAGTGAAAGGTTAACTACTTACAAACATGTTATGCTATACATACGCAGATCGTGTTCACACAACTGTTATGACACAATTATACATCCTTAACAGGGTATGCTGTTATGCGACTGATATGCAACAATTATATGTATGCATGGGTCAAGAACTTTCTGTGTATGAACACGTTCACCATGCCGCCGCATTAAAAGAGAAAGCCACGAAATACAAGATTCATAAATACAACATCAAGCATTAAAAGCTAAACCCTGAACACATTTAAAGCTTCCATGTTCTATTTCCAGATTTCAACTACCAATCATGGGGAGTAAATACTTAAACCTAGTACATACAAAAAAGGAAATGTTCCTACAAAAACCTAGAACCTTTGAAGTCATATTACCATTAGCATTATGCACTTCATTCTCATCGTCGAGCACAATGGGTTCCTTTTCATTCTCTTCGTCGAGCACCATGGGTTCCCTTTCATTGTCATTATCTTCGTCGAGCACAATAGGTTCCCCTGCATGGCCACCATGGTCTTCGTCGTAGCTCCTATTTCCACATTCCACATCTTGATCGTAAAAACAGTCGATCACAATAACCATTTCGGATGAATTATATTTGTTAAGATGGAGTTATAACAAAGATTTATGAAGAAAGCAAAGGAGCTATGGAGCTCCTTCCATGGCTGAAGAAAGAAAAAAAGGAGAGAGAGAAGTTGACAGGAGAGTGGAGAATTAATGAAAAGTGTTTTCTTGGCTTCAGACGCAAGCTGGCGCTGACAACAATTTGACGGCGTGGTCCCACTGCAATAGTAATCTGTCAGGTGTTACGTGACTATTATGCCCCTCCCGGGCTTTATAAACCTTCCAACCGTAGGATTGCATTCCACTCGATCGGACGGCTGCGCGCGTCTCAGATGGATCTGAGAGGAGGCCCTCTCAGAGATAGCCGCACTGTAAAAATAGATAATAAGACGTGAAGGAACCATCCACGGCTTTTGATTCTTTCTGCAGTGGCGCATTTTGTCGAACAGTTATGGCGCAAGCAGCTCGTCTGGCTCTCAGATTACAGAAGGAGCTCAAGCTACTCCTCACCGACCCTCCTCCGTCCACTACGTTTCCCTTTCTTTCCCCTGGTTCCGATTTCTCCTCTCTCACAACCATTGACGCCAGTAAGTTTCCCACTCGTCTTCTCCTCGTTGTTATCCTTTTTCATTCACTTCTGCCGCTAACTCAGAATTTGAAATTTGCTTCAGACATTGCAGGTCCTGAAGGCACCATTTACTCTGAAGGGATATTCAAAATCAAGATCCAAGTGCCTGAAAGGTATTCTATTTCGCCTCTCTCCACCGTGTATTGCGCTCGTTGTTCCATTGATTGTGTTGATAAGAGAAACGAAAATTGGGATTTCCAGGTACCCATTTCAGCCTCCGATTGTTACATTTACTACGCCAATCTATCATCCGAACATTGACACCGGTGGCCGCATTTGCCTTGACATTCTCAATCTTCCTCCCAAGGTGACTATGCTTTTCCTAATTTTTTGGCTTGTGAAATTAGGGTTTTGGCTTCCATGTGAGTTCTGATTAGTTAAGGTCTACTGTTATTGGTCTTCTTTGCAAAGGGTGCCTGGCAGCCATCGTTGAACATTTCAACAGTGATCACCAGCATAATGTTGCTGCTTACTGAACCAAATCCTGAAGATGGTCTGATGTGTGAAGCGGTACGTGACAAGTTTGGAAATTGTTTGCTGATTGGTAAAGTGTTACTTGTGAAGAAATTGAGTTCCAATCTTTCTATCTGATTTGTAAGTATGAATGTCCAGAGCAGGGAATACAAATATAATAGACAAGCTTTTGATCAGAAAGCTCGGACTATGACTGACAAATATGCTAAGCCTGGAGTTTGTGATCAACATTTGGCGACCCAATCCATTCAAGTCCATTCAGAATCAGCCAAGGTGGTTGCTTTTGTTGGCGATTGGTTTTTATTTTCAAGCTGCTCATCATTTTTAACTCTATACCCCATTGGTGCAGATGGAAGCAGGAGTGAATATTGGTTCAAAACATGAGTGTGCTCATAGTGATGATAAACCAGCTGGAACCAGCAAGGAGATGTTGTTGGAGCTCTCAACCTTGGAACGTGGAAAGAATGTTGATGGAGGAGTAAATGCTGTCTTGAAGCATCAGCCAGTTGCTGACCTGGAGGACAATTCGAGGCGAAGTTATGAGACCTTAAAGGGTACATCTGATCTCTCTAGTGCCAGATACAATAGCATATCGATGAACAAGAGGAGATTATCCCTCAGAGCCAAAGATGAAAATGCTAGCATGGACACCAAGGAGCCAAAGCAAGTACAGTCATCTCAGAATTTCCTTTCTCCTTCAACAGATGGGTCACAATTTCCACACGTTGACAATTTTGTAGATGATAATTTTCCAACTCATGGCAGCAGAGACAAGGATGTGAAGAAGCTTTGTCAGATTAACCAGCATCTCCCCTTGGAGTCTTCAGATGATTTAGGAACTAGTTGTGGTAGCAAGCTTGTCCCCTCCAGTTTGCAGCCCCGCTCCAATTTCTCAACTGGGGCAGCCATGTTTCACCATGTGGACCATGCTTTATTAAAGTCTAGCAAGGCTAATTTAAACATAAAGGACAGTAATTCTGTAAAGCAACAGTCTTCTAGGAAGAAGCTTTCGCTTGGTCGTAAAGGTTCGACATCACTCAGCCAGGAGACAAGTGACAAGGAGAACATTAAGCCCGTGGAGAAATCACTTTCTGCAGGTCCTGAAAGTCCCATGAGGAAGATTAGCTCGGGCAGCAAACAGTCCCTGGCTCCTTTAACTCAGTTGCAATGGAACAGTGAGTCCATCAGCCGTGTGCATATACATTCTCAGAATTGTTCTAATGATGCATCTCAACGGCAGTTGTTTGGTACGCATCAGAGCAGCAAAATTGGTTGTGACATTGGAAATTGCAAAGAAAAGTCGTTACCAGCAGCTGAATCTGTGATTGTACTCGATAGTGATGACAGCGAGGAAGAGAGAAGTCCCAACTTAACAAGGTCTAAGTTGTCCTTGGTAAGGCAACGGTTGTTGAAGAGGAAGTCTCATGCTTGAACTCAACAAATTTAGCACTCTATATTGTAACTAGTTTGTACATACATTCTACGGCCAGCAGATGCTTTTTAGCGTTACTGGTCTGGAAATGGAAACTGCTTTTGATCATCACTCTCTATCTATCTCCTGCAAGATTTGTGACTTGAACACAAGTGGGGTAAAGCCGTAAAGGTGTTCTTGTTTATTTTGTTTGATAGGAAGCATGGTATGGAGTATTGATTTAGTACTACTATCTTGAACGAATAGCAACCAAGCGAGGCCCATAAGCACACAATTTCAAAATAGAATTATGCTCAACTTTAAACATTTAACTAGTTTAAACTTTAAACTGAACTTGGCAATGAGATTTCCCTTTTTCATTAATTAATTTCAAAATAATTAATTAATGAAAAAGGGAAATGATGATGAAGCAGATATGAAGCATTTGTTTGTATAAAAGGGAAGGGATGATGGAACTTGGCAATCTGGTTCTGGTGGAACTTGGGTGGTAACTGATGAGATCTGAATAACAACTTTGCTGTGGAGAGAGGTGGAAGGAAGAGATCTCCGGAGAAGATAAAGGGTTGGTTAGTTGGTTGATTGGTTTGTTGGATTGAGTCTGGGTTATTAATTAGATGATGTGGAAAAAATTAATGAGTTGGATTAATGATATCATCACTTAACGAAAAAAAAATGAATGGGAACTTGACGGAATGATCAACTCGTTACAAACCCCAATATGTACATGAAACGTTGATGACCACTATGTTACAAACCCAATACATTAGTGACCAAAATAGATAATAAGCCGAACTTGATCATTAGTGACCAAAAATAGATAATAAGCCGGGCTTGGCCATTGAGAGGAATTGCGCCGCCACCATCATCATCATATCATCATCATTCCATCCATCCATTCCATCATGAAACATCCCATAATTAATCCACTCACCATTAATCCTAGTATTCATGCTCTTTCGCAGGGCCGTCAATGAATTTTGGAGGCCCTGTTCCAAAATTATGGTATAGTTATATTAAAAAAATGATAGTATATACTCGGTTTGCTTGTATTAATATGACCTGAGATGATCTGGAGCGTCATGACTGTTAGAACTAGTCGTTTCCGACCGTTAGGGCATGGAAGCCCAATGAGCGTCGAGCTCACTAACGAGCGCCGCGCTGGTGACCTCCCCCCGACCCCTCTCCAGTTCCTATATAAACCCCCTCTTGGTTCATTCATTCTTCACACCTCTCACTCATTCTCTCTCAATCCTCTCAAGGTATTCTATGAATCCGAATTTAGTTTGTTTTGTTAGTATTTTTGATTAGTTTGATTACTAATTTGATCTTGTTATTGCGTTTGTAGCTACTGTGACCAAAGCGATCAATCCAAAGCTAGCCTTCGACTCTCGTTCTTCATTCGTGCTTAGGTAACACTTATAATCTTAAGTGCTATGAGTTGAATATTTTTTATGGTTTGTGACGTATGCATGTTTGAACGTAGATGGACTACATGTTTGGAGATGTTCCCGAGGGCGTATTCATTGGCCCGAGCGACCCGAGCATTTGTGTGGGGGTGGGGGGGGGGGGGGGGGGGAGGGGGTAGTGATCGCCATCGCGTGGCCATAGTATTCGATGCCGATGTTAGTACTCTTTTAGTATATAACTAGAATTTAGTGAATGTGAGGAATATTAGGAAAATATAAGTAGTTGTATGTAATTAGTCAATTAAGAATTAGTATAAATATGTAAACGTTATTAGTTGTGTTGTTAATAATGACCATGTTTTGATATGCATGATATGTATGTAATTATTAACTAATAAGTATGCAAACCATGTTTTGATATGCATGATATGTATGTAATTATTAACTAATAAGTATGCAATTATGTAAGCAGTTATATATTTATGCAATTATTGAATATTAAGTATGCAAATGTTATTAGAATTATAGAAATATGTTATGTTAGACTTATGTTATTAGAATTACTTAGGTTATTAGAAATACTTAGTTGACTAATTACTTCTCATAGGAGCCACACATGACGCATACGTGTCCTCATTCTAAGAAGATCGTAGACTACGATCCTAAGTTCGAGTCGATCCTATGCGACATTGGCTTATACCAACTTAGGGATGCCCTGTGACTAACCCCCGATCCAGAGCTCATCACTGCTCTAGTTGAGAGGTGGCGTCCAGAGACCAACCAGTGGCGGAGGTAGAGTATGGAAAGGGGGTTCAGCTGAACCCCTTGGATATTTAAAAAAATTCGACTTATATATATATATATATATATATATATATATGTTGTTGCAGCTTGAACGAAAGACTTTGCAGCATTAACATCTCAACCAGCACAATAGACATGATGTTTAATTAGTAACTAAACATATATATTATATAATTTATTTATTTATAATCATAATTCTTATATACAACTTAGAAATAATAAACGTAACTCATTAAAATTAAGAAAATCTACTGACTCGATAAGCTCGCGAGCAGGCTCAAGCTCGAGCTTGAGAGCCAACTCATATACTAGCTCCACTATATGACTAATTATAGACTAAATAATGAAACATGTGGGTTGTCATATACAATAATTCATATGCTACTTGTGATTTTACTAATGAACACACAAATGATATATTGTTTAGGTGTAACCATTTTGAATGAGAAATGTAAAAACTTGTAAACGTTAGGATAACTTATTTTTTTGGCTTGACTAATTGATGTTTTTTATCTTACAAACTTCAAATTGGACTCATTAAGTGATTTTAATGACCGAAGTTGGACTTGAACTCGAGTTTGGCTCACCAAGTGTAGTTAACGAGTCAGGCTCGAGTAGGCTCGAGCTCGTTACAAGTTTAAAAGTTCTAGCTCGAGCTCGTCTAAAAAGTAATGAGTCAAGCTTGAGTACAATGAAGTTCAGCTCGGCTCGGTTCGTGAACAACCCTAGTTGTGGAAACCGATCAAGATGAACCAAATTTATATTTGTGGCGGAAATTAACGAGAATGAACCACAACTAGCTAAAAATTGGAAGGTCGGTGGAATTTATCTACAAACCAATCCCCCTTTTAAATCTTAAGTATTAAGTTATTCACTTTTAATTCTATTTTGAGTTGAATTTTTAATTATTTAGTTGACTATTTAAATGTTACGAACTTCGAACCCCCTTGAACAATTTCCTGGCTCCACCACTGAGACCAACACCTTCCATCTCTACCACGGTGAGGCGACCATCACAATGGAGGACGTGCAGTTCATCACTGGTTTGACCGTAGATGGTCTCCCCGTCACTTCAGCTACCCTCATTCCTACTGATGCGGAGAAGCTTTGTGATTATGTTCAGAACCTTCTAGGGAAGAGGCCAGATACGTCTGATCTGTCTTCGAGGAGGATTAAGATGACTTGGTTGTGCACCAACTTCGCATACCGTGATGGTGCCATTAGTGACGACGATACTGAGACTATACATCAGTATTGTCGCGCCTACATCCTGGACTTCTTCGGCAGTTGTATCTTCACCGATCGCTCAGGGGCGTATGCTCACCTCTTCTTCCTCCCTTTGCTCGATGACCTTAATCGTGTTGGAGAGTATGCATGGGGGTGCGGATAATGCGGCAGTAAAAATCAAGGGTTGGTTACTTAAATGGTCACTGACCTTTGACCAAATAACCTGGAAGTCACTAAACTAAAAAAGTTGCTATCGACATTACCAGACTTTGACTCACTATCCAAAAGGTCATTGTTAGCTACGGACATCCAATTTTCCGTTCATCCGCGTACGTGGAGCTTCCAAATAAACTTCCACGTCATTTAAAATCCACATTAGCTCCTATCTACCCAAAATCAACCCAAGCATCCAACCAATTACCCAATCTAACCGAAAAAATAGATCTGGTCAGAAAACCAGATCTGAAACTCTCTCTCCCTTCTCCATCTCCTCCTTTCTCCGATATCCGTCCTCGCCTCCTCCCTTACATCTCCAACCGTCAGCATCACCTACCTCCCCTTCGACAACCAGATCTGAACTCTCCCGCTCGTGGCTGTTCTTCCTCGTTGGCTTTTCTTGACGGTCAACGTTAACTTCAGTTCTTCCGCCGTCGTCGACGAGTGTGAGATTGGGAGAAATAGGGAGAAACTTCCACTACAAAAAAAGAGCGTTTTGGCGTCGGTTGAAACGAAAGTGTTTCGCGTCGGTTGACCGGTCGACCGACGCGAAATAGAATCTCGCGTTTTAGCGTCGGTCGACTGGTCGACCGACGCTAAAACGCGAACCCTAATACGCTGAAAGCCGCCGCCTCTCTTCTTCTTCTTCCTCTCTTCTTCTTTCTTCCCCATCTTCTTACTAACCCTAATGCAGCCGCCGCCTCTCTTCTTCTTTCTTCCCCATCTTCTTACTAACCCTAATGCAGCCGCCACCTCTCTTCTTCTTTATTCCCCATCTTCTTCTTCTTCCTCTCTTATTCTTCTTCCTGTAGATTTGGGACAACAACCTCTTCCCTTCTGCATCTCCTTCACTCTTCACCGCAAAGCAGCTCCTGGGGACATAAACAACCAGCTCACAGCCACAAAGCAGCTCCTTCGCTCTCTTCTCCCAGTCTCCAGCCAAGGTAATCATCTTCACCTCCATCTCTATTTCTCATCGAATTAGGGTTTAACGTTTTGAATCGATTTGGATGGATCTATTGAACTTTTGGATCTCCCAAATCTACAGGTGATTAGGGTGATGCAGAGCTTCAAATCGAAGGAGTACATCCGTGAGACTTTCGTCAAGCAGTACGTCCGTCGCCGCCTCCTCTTCCTCGTCAAGCATCCGCCGTGACATCGCGTCCTAACGTCGAAGGGAGGCTGCGGCTGCTTTTTTTTTGGATTTTCAATGAATTTAGCGTCGGTTGGTTGTGCCTTAGCGTCGGTCGGCAAAAACCGACGCTAAAATATAACGTCACCGTTTCTAACGTCGGCTATGCCGACCGACGCTATTTTTTATGGCGTCGGTCAGTTGCCGACGCTAAAACGCGCGGACGACCGACGCTAAATAGGGTTTTTTTTGTAGTGTTCCTCTCTTCCTCTAACCCTTTATTGAACTGCAAAACAGAGTCCTCGTTGCTAAACATGTTCTTCACCAAATCTTCGAAAGAAGAACCCTTCACCATCCCATTGCTATATGCAATCAGGTCAAAGTCGGGTCGCCACAGAGGCAGCTCCGCCGGCCGATGGTTGGCCAGGGTTGGTTTGATGGGAGCTGGAGTCACAAAGCTATCACCCGGTTGTCCAGAAATTCCCCAATGGTTGGCCAGAAATTCACAAAGCTATCCTTATTTGATTCGTGTTCTTCTACGGCAAAGCCCGTCGCCGTCGCAGCTCCTGGCTCCGGCGAGTTAGAGAGAGTGACCGAGCTTCGGATCTTCGAGCTTCTGTTCCGCCCACCCCCATCGACACCGAGGCCTATTCATAATCGTAATTCCTTTCTGATTTTTGGATTTAGTTTCTTTTTTGGATGATAACTTTCCCGAGAAAGTAAAGAAAGGAGGGATGAATAAATATCCATCTCCGCCAATTTTATTGGGTTAATTTGTTGCTAACTTACCGCCTCCTATATTATCTCCCTCTCCATCTCCCCAACCGACGCCGTCGTTCCAGCCACCGATTGAAGAGCTAGAGACGGGGAGGTTGTGTTCCTTCGCTTGTGTGAGGTCGATTGTCCACTGAGCTAGAATAACTATGAGTTTCATAGTTGCCGTACACACCACTATTCTGAGTACTGAGATCCTTATCACGACCAACTGTACGAAAACGATAACCATTCATGTCCTAACCATTAAAATTATATGCTTGTCGAGAAGGTCCTCGTGCCAACAATCTTAGATTATTTGAATGTACTACTTGGGTATCATCTAGTATCTATGAAATGACAGTAAAAATAATACTGTATCACAAAATAAATGATGGAAATTTGTCATCATGCGAAGGTTAATGAAGCTCATAGTATACTTACACGACTCCTAAACCATTGCACAAAGTCTCTATGTACGGCTTTTTCAACTTCAGTTGCTGATCTTCCTCGTAGTCGATGTTTTGTGATTGCTTGGAACTCCCTAGTAATTTCCCATTAACATACAATAGAATAATTAAAATAGAATAATAGTCACACCATAAGTACAGTTTAGTAATGTACTTACTGTAGAAAAGGGCTGACTTCGTTAGCCCCTATAAGGACATGTCGGTGTGCTTGTAACTACTCCATATCATTTAACTTATAGGGGTGTTCGCCACCAACATGACGTCCAATTGAAGGGAACCTGGATATGCCAAGGGATTCATCTCTCACTTGATCATGGAGTCGAGACCCACGGTTGAAACGAGTTTCAACTCCATCTTCGTAGTATAAGGAGGCGAATGTAATAATCTCCTTAGAAATCCAAACTTCTGCAATTGAACCTTCCGGCTGGGATCGATTTCTGACAAAAGATTTCAGCTTCCCAAGAAATCTGATTTCGTCAAGGAATTAGTTATTAGTAAAATAATAAAGTAAACACATAACAAATGCATGTAACCGATTGTTATATTGTACCTTTCTATAGGGTACATCCAACGGTAATAGACTGGTCCCTCAAGTCTAAATTCTTCAACTAGATGGACCACTAGATGAACCATTACTGTGAAAAAAGACGGGGGGAATATCATCTCCAAACGACATAGAGCTACCACAATCCGTTCTTGTAACGAATCCAACCCATCAATATGAACCACTTTCGAGCATAATTGCTTCAGGCATGAACAGAATTCCACTAAGACAGATGAGACCTGTGCAGGCAACACATTCCGGACGGACAGTGGTAGAAGTTCATGCATTAATATATGACAATCATGAGTTTTCAACCCTAATATCTTTCGGTTCTCCACATCAACACAACGAGATATATTGCTTGAGTATCCATCTGGTACAACAATGTCTTTCAATGTTTCGAGCATTGTTTGAATTTCCCATTTACCCATTGTGTATATAGCTGCTGGACAAGTTTTCCCATCTGGTCTTGGCCAAAGCTCTCTTCTGATTTTCATCATTTTCAAATCCATCCTTGCTTTTAGGTGATCCTTACTTCGATTTTTCTCATTTATCAAAGTGTACATGATATTATCGCACACATTCTTCTCTATGTGCATAACATCCAGATTGTGTCGCAACTTATTGAACTCCCAATAAGGTAACTGAAAGAAACAACTCTTCTTCTTTCATTGTTCTACTTTTTTTTGTTTCCTCCATCACCTCTTGCTTTCTTCCTAGGCGGTTCACTCTCCTTCGTCTTTCCAAAAGTAACATTGATGTTCTCAACCTGCTGCAAAATTTCAGAGCCAGTTAAAAGTTTGGTTGCCTCTCTTAAATCAACATCACCATTGAATTTGGATTTTTGTAATCTCCAAGGATGTTCTGCAGGTAAGAAATGTCGACTTCCTGTGAAATAATTCTTCCCACTCCCCGCCAAACGCAATGGCTCCTGGTCTAGATTACAAGTGGGGCAAACCTGTCATGTATAAGTGTTCCACCCAGATAATAAACTCTGTCCAGGGAAATCACTAATTGTACACATTAGCGCTGCTCTCAACGTGAATGATTCTTTCTTCACTGAATCGTATGCTTCTACGCCTTCCCATAACATTTTCAGCTCATCAACTAAAGGTTGTAGGTAGATATCGATATCATTTCCATGAGCTTTCTTTCCCGGAATGATACCAGATAATATCATACCCGTTGACTTCATGCATTCCCACGGAGGCGTGATGTATGACATTACTACAATTGGTCATGTGCTGTGACTAAGCTCATATTCCCAAAAGGATTAAAGCCATCAGTAGCAAGATCGAGCCTAACATTTCTCGGATCTGAAGCAAACCCAGGATACCTAGTGTCAAAGTCAACCCACGCTTGACCATCTCGTGGATGCCGCAACATTCCATCAATAGTTCATTCTGTAGAATGCCACACCATACTCTCAGCTGTTCTAGGGCACATGAACAATCTTTGCAACCTCGGAATTATTGGAAAGTATCGATATATTTTCATGCCCTTAAGTTTCTTCTCTTTGCTTCCATCAACTACGTCATCATCAACACCACCATCCTTGTATCTAGACTGCTTGCAAATACTGCAACTCGTCTCATCTATGTCATTACCACAGTACAACATACAATCGTTCAAACATGTATGAATTTTCGTGTATCCCAACCCAAGTCGTTTGATCATTATCTTTGCACTATATCCTGTTGGCGGTATGTTGACAAACTCAAAAGCTTCATGCAGCAACTCAATGATCATTGATATTGCTTTATCGCTGATGTTATGCATCTCCTTGATATGATAAAGTCTCAGAATGAAAGATAATTTGGAGAACTTCTTACATCCTTCGTATAATACTGTTTCTCCATCTTTTAGTAAATCCCTCAAATTTACATTGTCGTCATCAACCGGCTCTTGTATGTCATTAGGGATGCTGGTGTCATTATCTTCGCTCATAGCAATTTCTTCTTTCATTTGACCTTCCTCGTTAACATCTTCATTAGCAAGTACTTGAGTAGTAGTCTCGCGGACCTCCTCAGTAACGACACCAAAAGCATCATTAACCATTGAACGAAGTGATCTAATATGATCACTTCCCTGCACTATTGTACGTGCAATCCTAGAAGAAGATCCATAGAGACGCTCTCCATGTCGCTCTCCATGTCGATCCCAAACAGTATATCCTGGTGGAAATGGCTTGCGGAGTAAATGCTCGTAGACATCATCTCTACACAGCCACTTCTTGAATCCACATTTGGGACATGGACGGACTATTTGCTCTCCGTCGTTGTTGTTGGAGAAAGAAAAATTCAGAAAGCTTTCTAAGCCAGTCATGTACTCCGGTGATAATCTTGGGGTGTTAATACAAGATTTATCCATTAGGAGATACCTGATTTAGTGTAGGGAATAGATTCTCAGTAGTGGATATCACAATCTATATATAAGTTAGGTAAAATGCTAAGATGTTATAACATTAATTTGGAATCATGTTGTAGCTAATAATATACTAGTAACTAGTGTTTGTAGCTAATAACCCTAACTCAACCAATTAATTCTAAAATTAATCATATTTTAACAATTAATTACAAATAATAAACAATTCTACTAATTAATCGCATTTTAAAAATAAATTATAACTACCACATAATTCATACTGAAAACACATAATACACAAATCATATACTTTTATTCGCATTAAACCATTAAAAACAAATTATAACTACAACATAATTCATAATGAAAACACATAAAACATGCATCATATAATTTTAATCCCATTACACCATAATTGATCAATATCTAGAAATTAGATTAATCTTGACAACATACATATTACTATACTAGTTTAATCATTTTTATGAGACATGCATATTACAATCAATTAATTTACATGTAAAAAAACGCTAAGAAATGCATACCTTACACCAAGCTGAGTGACAAACAGGCAGAAGACAGAACAACTAGTCGATACGGGCACTGAGAAAATAACCACAACATATACAATTAGAAATAATCAAAATAACTATTTCAATTCACTACAATTCTAATGACACATACAATCTAGAAACTAAACGAAATTTAAATTACAATCTACAATTCAATACAATTCTAAGAATCACAGTAATTTCAATTCACTACAATTCTAATAATCACAACATATACAATTCGAATTCTCTACAAAATAAACGAAATTTAAATTACAATCTAGAAATTAAAAAATTAAATAACTTACACCGATACACAGGAGGAGATGTGAAGGAAGCACGGGTGATGAGAACGGCGTCACAGCAACTCCTAGCTCGAATGCCGGCGATTTCAGAGGATTTAAGAGGAGTTGGGAAGTTGAGAGGATTTGAAGCTGTGGGGAGAAATGCATAATGACTTCTAACGCTGGGCTGGGGGTTTTTATATCTTCGGCATTTAGCGTCGGTCGATGACCGACGCTAAAACGCGTGTCAACCGACGCTACAATCACGCGTTTTAGCGTCGGTCATGACCGACGCTATTCTGTTTTTGCTGACCGACGCCAATACACCTGTCCGGTCAACCAAAAATCGAACCAGGACCGAGAAATGGCGTAGGTTTTGAGGCCCAATTTAGTGTCTGTCGGCAAACACGCTAAACGCAAAGTCAGCTGTTTAGCGTCGGTTGTTGACCGACCGACGCTAAGTTCCTACGTAATGACCGACGCTAAAAGGATTTTTTTTTGTAGTGGATGAAATCGGCGACGGGGATCCCAAATACCCCTACTCTTTTTCCCAATCTCGAATGTTGCCGATGGAGTCGAATGAGAGGGCAGCAACGGAGGTGGCAGAGATGGGGTTTACTTGTTCGTTCGGTCGGTGGAGAATAGGAAGTCGGAGTAGTGAGATCTGGGGGAAGGGAGGAAGGAGACAAGAGTGTGGTGGAGGGAGGAGGGTGATTGGGTTCGGTTTAAGAATCAGTTTTAATTTCGAACTGAGTGTATTAGGTTTGGTTTGGGATAGATAGGAGTTGATGTGGATTTTAAATGACGTGGCAGTCTATTTGGTAGCTCCACGTAGGCGGATGGATGGAAAATTGGATGTCCGTAGCTAACAGTGACCTTCTGAATAATGAGTCAAAGTCTGATAATGTCGATAGCAATTCTTTTAGTTCAGTGACTTCCGGGTTATTTAGCCAAAGATCAGTGACCATTTAAGCAACCAACCCTAAAAATCAATGGATCAGATCAAAGCTTCTTCTGTAATGATTTCTATGAAATCAAGAAACTGGATGTTTAAAGAGTTTAAAAAAAAATACTACATTCCATAAAAAAGCTCATCTATTAGTACAAATACAAAGTAAAACATCAACCTAGCTATCAAAACCATGTGGAGAACAAACTTCCCCAAATGTCCATGAACACTTGAACGATAACCACATGGTGATGATCAGAGTTCAAAGACAAGAAACATTGCAGCAACTGCTCCAAATCCTTGGCCGCATATAATTGCTTCGCTACGATCATTTCCAGCATCGACTTCTTAAAATCTTGGTAAGGGTTGTTTGAACTCTTCACCACAGCAAAGCTCCCCTTCACTTTCTCTGCATTCTTTGCGCTTCGATCTCCTTGTTTCCTTTGGGAATTAAAACTAGTATTTCTCCGGCGATAGTGTCGGTGGAGGTCTGACGTCGAATCAGAGGAGAAAAACAGAATATCGGATTCCTTATCCTCAATTTGTCTATTCGCTTCTCCTTTCCTTTCCTCGTCGTCGTCGCTACTATACCAATAGTACCTTCCACTGTAATACGCACTGTCTCGAGATGGTGAGCTGAAGATACAACCAGTGCTCTGTTTCTTCTTCTTCATCTTCTTATTCCCTTGTTTGATAAAACTCCGTTTTTTCTCATAGTAAGACCACCGGGTTAGGTCGGAAGGTAGGACTCCTCCGGTCGGAGGGTAACATCGAGTATTGGAATCGATCTTTGGGTAGGGAATGGTACAGTGAGTAATGACTTGTGTGGCGGCAGATTCTGGAAGGGTTGTTCTGCAAATGGTGGGGAAATCGCAGTTGGTAGTAGTGTTGTGATTGTGTTGGTAGGGGAGGAATAGGGAATTTTCCACGACGTCAGAGAGATTTCGGGTCCAACATGATGAAGATCGAAAAGATCTAGTGAAAATGCGGGAGATTCGGTTCCTGAATCGATTTTCCATCACGATTAGGATTTTGGAGGAAAGGAAGAAAACGAAGATGGTGGAGTGGAGGAGATAGGGGGAAAGGCAAGTTTAAATATTCAAACAGCCCAATACTTTTAAGTTTGAAAGTCTAATTTTTAATTTAATTGACATTGTGTGTATGTCTTTTTCTGTTCTTGTTAAAGCGTCGTGTTCTCATTGTCTGCACTTTTTAATCAAAATATATATAATATTAAAACACTAGATTCAAACCATCTTGGGGATGGAGAAATATATGAGTCAAATACTTAAATGGTTCCGAAATTATAGGGGTGGGTTATAAACTAATCCCAAAACTTTAATTCGTTACATAGTGGTCATATTACTATGAAACATGTTACAGAGTAGTCCTAATGATGTCATAAGTGTACTTTTACAGCCATTTCGCCATGTCACCGTTGACATGTCATCGAAAATATAATTTAAAAATTCATCTTAAATTGATTCAAATCTAGAATTATGGCCATGTTTTCCTCCAAGGATTTCGAGGCCGGAATCAACCAATTCCGGCGGAAACAACAATTCCTTGTTTTCCTCGCATTTCGTTGCGGCCCAATTCCGACGGAATTATGGACCTAATTCCGGCTCAACATGGAATTATGATTCCATCCTAAATTGGTCGGAATCAACCGATTCCGGCGGAATTGTGTGGTAGTTACCCAATTTGCCCCCTCCCCTTCTCTCTCTTCTATCTCTATTCGACCTCTCTTCTCTGCCTCCCAGATCGGACCAGCCGACCAGCCGACCAACTCTAGAGAACAAACCGTCTCCTCCGCCGGCGACCTAACTGTCTCCTCCGCCGGCGGCATCACTGCCATCCGCCACCCCGATCCGGCGTCCTTCCTCCTCTTTTCCCCCACAGCTGCCGTGCCAAACACCACCACCACCTCCGACAGCTCTGCCTCCCAGATCTACCTTCTCTCTCTGCAACAATCTCCTTAAACGGGGATACGATTCCCCCTCTCAAAACCCTAGAAACACCCTCGATTTCACTTCTTGAGATTCAACAACGGCAAAAACCCACATCTCTTTCGTCGTGGAACGAATCGTTCAATCTCTGCAACTGTGTCAGAATGACTTGCCGACTAGGTCGAGTTCACTCGCTCGTACTCACCTCCGCCTCCCTCTCGGCCACATCTGATATGAAGGCCGTCGATCAAGGCCTCCTCCCACAACTAGGGGAAGGCAGGGGAGAGATGAATAAGGCCGTTGATTGTCTGGGAAGGCCGATTGAGCAATGATGAAAGACAACTGTCGTCGTTTGCCTGGGAACGACAAAGCAGGGAAGAAGTGGAAGAAGGAGGTTGATGCGCCTTATTAATGGCGTATTCATTCCCTCATTAGACGACATTTTTCGTACTCTACTTGATTGTTTTGCATGATTTTGCGTGAGTTTCGTACCCTTTAACCTCTTGAACATTTTTATGTCGTTTTGCATGTTTATAATGCATTACAGGGTGTATACGATATTGGAGATTGAAATTTTAAAACTAGAGGCGTGCTTGGAATTAGTGAGGCAATGATCTTAATGATTGGGCTACCATTGGATCATCATCAACAGTAACCAGACTAATTAATTTCTTGAAAATTACGAAGGAGATTAGAAAGAAGAGTTGGGACTTCAAAGCAACATCATCATCATCTCATCATTGGACCATAACCTTTGGAATTAGTTAAGTTGGGTTAAGCCCACCATCATTAATTATCAAGTGGGATTATGCGTTTAGTGGGATTTGGTTTTGAAAAGAGAGTGGAGTCCACTCATTCATCATCTTTGGGCTTTACACAAAGGAGGAAGCAATTGTTTGAGGAAAGAAAAAGGAAGGAGAGAGAAAGAAAGTGGACGGGAGCTGGAGGAGCGAAGAACAGGGGAATTATTTCCCTATTCTTGGGGCAGGAGACGGGAAAAACAGAGGGCAGCAGTTCATTCGGCCTTTGGCCAATCGCGAGAAGACAGTCAGGGGAGTCAAGAGGTGATTGGAAGCAGCTTACCACAGAGAGAAAAGATTGATTCAAGAGTTGATTTAAGATTGGGGTTAGAATTTCTTTATTTGAAACCTAATTTTAATTATGTTCTTGATTGTAATTTATTTCTTTCTCTTGGCTATGTCGAGCTAAACTTCTAGGGTTGTTTAGATTAGATGAAGCGCTAGATAGAATTTTGTATGGATGATTTCGGGTTTCTAACCCGTTTGTGTTAATCGATGATCTTTCAGACTTAGATGCGATTTCTCCTAACCCCTAATTTAAGCTTTTTGATTCTGGCAACTTGATCAATTGTTAGTTTCTGGGTTTATCTTTGAATTGCGGGTCTGACCATGAACGCATTTCATTCTAGAGTTTAGGACGTCGTTAGGTTCTCCAATAGCTTGACCATAGGATTGTCAGAACCTAATCTCTTTGCATCATTTTGTGGCATTTCACTGTTCTTGATCGTTCTTGAATTCTTGCAAGTTAGCTTGACCATAGGAGCCTGTAGGTTTGATAGAATAAAATCTCTACGGCCTGACCATGGAGTAGAGATTACATAAGGATTTGCCGAGTCGTCTAGTCTGTTGAATTTCGTCGATTGCATAGTTTCATCCATCTTAACCAAACTAGCGTGGATTCGAGTCTGAACAACCGCCTTAGTCTGAACCCAAAACCCCAATCTGCTTTACTTGCTTTGTTTGATTCAATTGCATACTTAGTTAATTTCATTCAAAACCAATTCTCAAACCAAAACGAAACCTCGATTAGCTTTAACACACTGTTCTGAGTAATAGAGAAAGGAAGACCCTTGGGAAGTAACGATCTCTTTGGAGAAATCCATTGAGTAAAACTTTGTGTGCATTAATTTGCGCATCAGAGGTCGATTGGAAGAAGTGGAAGAATATAATAGGGATATTTCTGTCATTTCAAATTGAGTTAAGTTTCAATTCCACAAGGCGTGTTTCGCAGGAAAACATGGAATTACTAACCGGAATCTCACTTGAATCCAATTCCGCCGGAATGCTTAATTGCGGCGGAATTTAACCATCTTGCAGGAAAACATGGCCTATATCAATATAACTCACTAGATTTAGTTTTGAGCCAAAGTTTATTAGATAGATGAGTTAAGATTTAGATTTGAATCATATTGTTGAACTTTGAATCATCTTTTAGATGACATGTCAATAGTTATTATTAACCTCATTCACCAGCCCTCAGTATTCATGCCTAGACACAATAAGACCATCTCTCGACCTCTCTCAGTCCTCTCTAGCGAGGGCTAGTCTTGCATGCGTGTTCGAGTTTTCTATCAAGTGAGTCATGCTCTTCTCCCAAGCCGCTACAACGTCGGGTTCAACATTGGGTTCGACATTTTCAGTCTATGACATGGTCGAAGGAAACGATTCCATCGGTGAAATGAGTGCTACGAGGACCCATTAATAATTAGATAAGTTCAAAAGAAAATACATTAATTTAGTGCAAAATAAAATATATTAGCTTAGTTGAAAAAATACATTAAATTAGTTAAAAATAAAATATATTAACATAATTCAAAAATAATAATTTAAATACATATTAATTTAAATATACATTAACTTAGTCCAACCTGATGGGCCTGTATGGAATCCGCCCTCGAACATGGCCAGGGCGGTCCGTCGCTCCAGGGCGGTCCACTGTCCGCGTCAGCCAAGGGATCACCTGTCATGTCTACAGGAGGCCACCGCCCATTACTGTTGACAGTGACCCGCTGCGGCCCACTCAGAGCAGGACACGTGGACCCTGCCAGACCAATGGGACCTATAAATAACAGGGTCCCCCATTCAGAAGAGGACACGACAGATCTGGGACCATACGCCTGATACTACAAGCTTCCGCGCTGTACGCTAAATGCTATCGGTTCCGCCCACACAAAAAGGGTTCTCGCCCGGTACTTCTCTGTAACCCATTCTCCCTACATTATCCCATACTTGCCATCCTACATATACTAACTCGTTGCACGTCCGCCTTGCAAGGTACCTTCCGCCGTGACACTCCGAGGACGGATTCATTGCCTAAACCTCCAAAGAACCACAGTATTGATCCACCGGTCCAACTGGGCGGATCACAACCAATGGCCTAGTGCCATGTGGAATCCACTATTCTTATGGCTTCTTCTTTTTTTCTACATGTGGTGGTCCCCAATTTACCCATTATTGCCAATTTTCCCTTACCATTCTCTAAATATACATACAAAAATACACATTTTAAACAATTTGCTAAATATATCCACTTTTTAACCATTATACACTAGCATTAGAATTGGAGATGGTCTAATATCAACTCAACTCTCAGTATTCATGCTCTTTCGCAGCTGAACCATTCTGGTGGGAATCTTTTGTTCACTCAAATACTCACAGAATCAACATAATAATAACTCAAAATATGAAGATGGATTATACTGCAAACTGTGAAAAATATTTAACCATCATCAACACCACATAATTAAATTAACCACTACAAGCTAGCTGTGTTCAAAATTCTAACAACTATGCTATTTCTCTTTCAGTCAATTCTTCCATCCATAAAACTTCCCAAATGCTTTCACATCCATTCCAAACCTGTTCAAAACACAGCACCTTTCAGAACAAATCAAATCAAACAAACAAATATCATATATCAACTGATCACAAAGGTTAATTAGAAAATAAAATTCATACCCCTTTGAAAAATCAATCAATCAATCTTCCAGCATGGCTTCAAAGAAATTATAATCATAAAAATTATTCAATAAGGGAATATTGAAGTGATGAAATGGATTAACAAAAGCTGGACGACTGTTCCATGACTTTTCTTGCTCAAACAACTTCTCCAGGTGACTCTCCTTCCTTTCCATCACTTGCTTCTCATCACCACCATCATAATCATTCACAGATACCTTAACCAGACTCTCCAACCAATAAACTGATTCGTAAAACCCAGATTCATCTACCATCATCTCTTGTAATTCCATCTTGTTCTCTTCTGGACCACACCAAACGAATTTAAACCCATCCATCTTCAACAGAATCCGACCTCTGTTCATCTCTAGTGGTACAACAGAAATTGGTATACAATCCTTAATGCGGAATACCAGACGCCATGATTGAATGTCTCCGTATTCATCCATCATCCAGATGTCAGCAAGCTTATTACGTTTATCCACAGCACTAATGCACAAGCAGGATCTTACAACGCCGATACTCATCAAGACCCATGAATTCCGATTGTAATCAGGCTGCGGAATTTTGCGGAAGGTCTCCGTCCCGAGATCCAGGGCAAGAATGTCTGGGTAAAAATAATTGGTAGACCAATGTAAAGCGCCGCCAACGAACACGCCCATCTGCCGGTTGTCGCTCTTCGGTACTATTTGAAACAAATTCTCATGATAGGAGAAGCTCTTGGCCCTGACTCCATAAACCTCAACCCTGCAAACAGCAGCAGTCCGCGGTCTCATAATCCTGACGACCTGGTAATCTTTCGTTACTGCGTCGTAACCGAATCCATAGGCTAGTGGGGAGAGATGAGGTTCGTTTTCCTCAGACTTGACAGCAGCAGCAGCGGTGAACATGTGTTGAGAATCCCCTGTTGAAGGGTTGAGTACTGTTATAATGTTGTTGTTATTGTCGAGAAGCTGGGAAATGCAGAGTAAGCCGTGGCAAGAACCCATCAGCAGAAATTGGTGGGGCTTGTACTGCCTTGGGGAGAAATCGTGGTCTGGTTTCAGGTATAGAATGGGATCTTTCTCCCTTTGAAGGAGCATGACACCTGGGTTTGAATTTGTGAGAGAAAGCTGGAGATGGTTAGTTATGAATGCAGGGGAGTCGATGATTGTCAGCCATTGTTTGGATACGTTCCGACATGTTAAGAGATCATTGATGTTGCTGAGTCGTTGCAGAATGTTGGTTAAGAGCTCCTGTGGGATGTAGTCTGACATTGTTGGTTTGGCAACTTTAGTTAATTTGCTCTGTGAGTTTCTGTAATGGCGGATTGAAGATGAAGTTATCATTATATACTTAAAATGAAGATGAAAGTGGTGTTAATATTTTGTGCAGATTTCCAAAGTTTGGGGAAGGATGAAGGGCTGGCATGCATACATACGGGTTCGAGAATCTGATTGATTGATACATACAATACAATAGACATTATGAGTAATCGCCATTTAGTATTTGCTTTAATATTCACAGTTCCAACAACTTTGTAATCGCCGTTTACTTCACTGTTCACACTTCCAATTACTAGTAAATTAAGGCTATGTTTACTGTAAATTCTATAAAATTTCAAAATTTAGGGAATTTTATAATTTAAGAAATTGAAATTTGAAATTAAATTTTGTTTACTAGTTGTTATGTAAATTTTGAAATTTGAAAATTTAAAAATTGTAATTGTGTTCATTAGTCAAGTTAATTACTAATTATGCATATGGGGTCGTTTGGTACATGGGATTGGGAATTAGGGGAAATATGAAAAAAGTAGAATGGTGGAAAAGTGTTTGTTAAAAGTTGGAGTATGTTAAATTACATTGTTTGGTATGTATATTTGGTAAAGAAAATAGTAGGGGAAGACAGTGGGTCCCATTATTCTATTTGGGGGAAGTCAGAATTTCTGATAAAAGTAGAAATTGTCAGAATACACATTCTGGAGACAATAAGAAATTCTGGGTATCTGAAATACAAAACTCCAGCTCCATTAGACAGTAAACAAACAAGGATATCTCAGAATACAGAGTTTCCAAGAAACACAGCTGGATTTCCCCTATACCAAACGATGTTTATTGTAAACCCCAACCTTTTTTGAATATGAGAGGTTGAGAGGTCGAAATCCCCCGGAGAGGCTGAGAGGTTGAAAAGACGGTTCTCATCGGAGCTATCCGTCCGCCGGAGTACTGGCTTCTGATCTCACCGGAGCTTTCCGTCCGCCGGCGCTTTTACCCTGACGGTTCTAATCTGCTTGAAGTTCTGTATTCTAGTCCCAACCTGAGTTTCTTAGCCCGTCTGCTTGACGGTGCTTCAAGGGATCTTAATCCCATATTGTTAAGGGATCTTAATCCCAGATTGAAAGGGATCTTTTTCCCTGTTCGAAAGGGATCTTAATCCTGAAAACTAGAGGAAACTTTGTTTTACTAGAGAGTTTGTGAATTACGATACTGCAGATCTGAGTTCGATTTTGATGGTTGCAGAATATAATGAATTTCATCCTTGATTCATATTCGAGAATTTTTACTCCTGTGTATTTCTGGAATTCTTAAAGATTGAAATTGAAACAATATAACCCAGTGACTATCGTCAACAGAGTTGTTTTGAAGTTGTTAACTCAGTTGTCTTTCTGCGTTTCTACTTGATCGGCGATTCTCGTATTGTTTTCCACTGGTCCGAAAACTTTTCAAGTTCAGACGGAGTGATTAGCTTCTCCGACCAACTACGGATTTTCTCGACAAGGAAACCAGCAGTGTCGGAGCTTGCTTTATTTACATACTGATTTTTTAGCAAGTATTTGTTTTCTTTTTCCAGGGCTTTCATATCTTCTGATTACCCCATCAGCGGGCGGAACCTCGCCGTCGGCGACCTCGAATCTCCGGCAAAGCCGTTACATTTGTTGTCCGGACTTGTCGCTAGAATTAAAATTCATTTATTTGATTAGCGTATTTTCAGATTTTCTTTAACTCCTCATTTTTCTCATTAGTGGAGTGAGCTGTCATTGATTTTGTTGTATTCAATGGGGATTTATGAGGTTTACTGACACCTTTCCTTTTACTACTTTGAAGGCGTGATTAGTGTTTCTAATATATTTTATTTTAGTTTTTCTTTAGGAATCTAATCTTTCACACTTTCTGTGTATACCTCTCTACTCATTGGTTACCAAAAAAATCAGATCGATTCAGTATTTGGTAAGACGGCATAAGTGGGAGCAATCAGAGGAGTTGGAATTGAAATGAAAATTTTAGTATTCAGCGGGATTGGACAAAAATTAACAACTAATTTTTCTAGAGAAATCTTCATTCAATATAACACCCATTATATACAACTATTTCCGTTGGAGTAGAACAACTATAACATTCACAATTCTCTCTTTACTACTTTGCACTTTTCTCTGTCCAATCATGATCTCTCAAAACAACTCAAAGAACAATGATCAAGAAGAGATATTTAGGTTTGGCAATGAAGTCATCCAGGATGGCCTTGAAAGAGCTGAGAGGAGTGTCCTGATTTGAATTTTTTGGGATCAACCAAGAAGTCGAATGTTTGTGCAGAACTCATTGAATCAGCTATGGTACTATGACGGGTCTATCTAAGTGATTGAAGTGGGGTTTGGCTTACTCCAAGTGGTGTACCCCTCAGTGGATGCGGTGAATTGGGTACTTGAACGGAGGCCATGGTCATTAAGCATGAACGTCATGAACATGGTACCCTTCTCCCCTCCCTCAGTGGAAATTTTTAATGAGCTATAGTTCATGGAGGTCTGGATTAAAACTCTCTCGAGTTCCTTCCCATTGCATCACAACCCGCTTCGGGAGGGAGTTTCTTCCATTTTTTGGCGAGTTACTTGATATCTCTATTTTTGGCTCAAGAGGGAGAGATGCCATTTTCATCAAAGGGTTGGTCAAAATCGATATGTTGGCCTCCTTTTTGGGATGAAGTCAAGCACGTGGGTCGGATAACATTCCATTTTGGGTCAGCTCCACTATGAGAACATCTCGTCTATTTGCTATCGGTGTGGCTTTCTGGGTCACTCATCTTTAAGGTGTCCACATACTGAAATTCCGTTGGATTACGAAGCGAGGGGTTCATGATGAGCATTGGCCGCGTGGGGTTCAGAATAATGAAAAATAGCCTCCATAAGTACATGCAAAATCAAATCAAAGCAAAAAGGATCGAGTCAGAGAACTCCGATTTCGGACCGTTTAGCTTTGTTACAAAGGAAAAAATATTCGACTACTCGGTTCAACCGCTTGATGAAGAACCCGGGTCGAAGGACAATGATGTTGAAACCGGTTCCTTTGCTGTCTCATCTAAACAGCCGGTCATACCCCCTACAAACAGAAGGTTGCCTAAAGCTGGAGCAAAGCCATATAATGGGAGAGGACGTCCTACTTCTGAAGGCGTCATTGCTCGAAGAAAACAAGCTCCACTGCCACAAAATTCTACTCATGTTGCCCTGATTAACAAAGATGAAATGATGAAGGCTGATTCCCTGAAAGGAACGGGTGGTCTTTATATCCATCATGGAAGGAGAAGGTTGGAAGGTAAATCTGATTTCAGCTGTTCCAAAGGTGCTGGTGCGGCTGCCATTCCCCCTAATCGTCCTCCCTTGGGTCCAACTGTTTCTCACCATCACCAAGCTGTCAAAAGAAAGCTAGTTTTTTAGGCTATGGGTACATGAAAGTTGATTGAAGATATTGTACCAATCCCTGCGAAAAGGTGGGTTCCTACAAGGGGAATTACAATAAGGGAACCAAAATCAATGGAGGCTTTACCCAATTCGATTTCTTCAGCTTCGCCCCGGAAGAATCAGCACTCTGTTACACCTTCTGGGCTGGCAATTCCTAGCAAAATTGGGGAATGGATTGAGCCAATCAGGGGCGTCCGAATCAATGATGAGAAATTGGAGTTTCCACACAGATGTTTTGAAAGGAAAGCTTACTTCCTGGAGTCCCCATGAATGAGTCAGGAGAGGAGGAAGCACAAGAGGATGGGGTGGAAGGTATTTCTTTTAAACCTAATCTTGTTTCAATTATTATTGGCGGCGACAAGCCTTCTATTGAGTTTCATTGGGCTAATTTTCAACTTAATCTTGATTTTAATTGGGCTCATTGTTTATGGATGCTTGTTTTTATAGATAATTGAGGAATGGGATGGGCTCAGTTGGAGGGAGCTGCAAGATGATATGGGCCGGGATGGGAATGGGCCGAATAAGGCTGGACAGCCAAATAGTTTGTTATTTTTAGTCTTTTCTGCAAGTTTTGTTACATCTTATGAACTTTTCAAGGTGGTGGTTGCCTACCTAAAATGGGCCCAATCTAATAAATGAACATCTTATTATGGAATTGTCGGGGAATTGGACCGAATTTAATGGTCCATGAACTCAAATAACTCGTGGGCCGCTTTAAACCTAAATTTCTTTTTCTTTGTGAAACACATGTTCAAGACACTGATATAAGAGACAAATTATTCACGATTCATTATAGTAATTTTAAACATGTCTTCAGTGAGAATACGAAAGGCGGAATAGTAATGGCATGGAAAGATAAGCTAATAATTAACATTCTTTTCGCAAATGTTTATTCGATTGGTATTTAATGGACGGAATCAACGGACAAGAAAATCATCCTTATTGGTGTCTATCTCTCAACATTCTCAGTTATTAGACGTGCTCAATTTGAGTCCCTACAAAATATAATACTTGATCTTCGCGGGCCTAAGGTTATTTTTGGGGATTTCAATGTTGTATCAAAAATTTCAGAAAAGCAAGGAGGCAATCTCCCTGGTGCTAGAAATCTAGCCAATTTTAATGCTTTCATTAATGATCTACTCCTTGTTGATGTAGATTTCTCAGGACCTTTATTTACTTGGTCGAACAAAAGAAATGGGACGGGGGAAATTAGATAGATTCCTAATCTCTATGGAATGGTTAAATTTGTGGACAAAAATGTGTTGCTCTAATATCAATGCAAATGGTTCGGACCATCTGACAATTTTCCTTGAAAGGGATCTAGCCAAATCCCCAGCAAAGAAACTATTCAGATTTGACAATAGAGGGATTGGTTTACCTGAAGTAAGAGGAGCGATTGAGATGAAATGGAATAGACCAAGTCACGGGTTGCCAATGTTCAAAGTTACAAAAAAGCCGAAACAAATAAGATATAAACTTTTTGAAATAATGAGATCAGGTGTCACAAACTCGGAAAAAAAGAATTAAGGAGATTGAAAAAGAGATTGATTTGAAGAAAAAAATCAAAAATATCAATTGGGAGCGAGTTTCGTCTTTAGAAAATGATTTATCAATTGAAATCCACCAGGAAGAATGCTATTGGAGGAAACGGAATAGACACAAATGGTTGGAACTGGGTGACAAAAATACGAAACTCTTTCATCAGTCAATAGCACAACAAAGAAGGAGGAATTTGGTCACATCTTTAGAGGACAAGAATGGGGTGAATCAAAGTAATCAACAAAAATTGGGCCAAATCGCTTCAGAATTTTATAATGATATGTTCGCTACCTCCTCTCCTCCATCGAATTTATCTACCATAATGAATGCGATTCCAGAAAATAAACAAGTTTCAAGAAAGATGAACAATAAAATTACAGAATGGGTTTCAGACGAGGAAATAAAAAATGCGGTGTTCTCAATAGGAAAGGATAAAGCACCTGGACCCGATGGGTTCACAAGAGCTTTCTTTCAAGCCTATTGGGATATTGTTGGTTATGAAGTCACTAATGCGATTGCTTTATTCTTCAGATAAGGGATAATGCTGGGTGAAATAAATTATACGTGGGTATCTTTGCTGCCTAAGAAAGAGGATGTTAAAAGTATGAAAGATCTACGCCCAATTGTATTCTGCACAGTTCTATACAAATCAATAACAAAAATACTAGCTAATAGACTGGGACGAATATTATTAGTATGAAACAAAATGGTTTTGTACAAGGGAGAGCGATCTTGGACAACACCTTTATTGCTCATGAAGTTATGCATTATCTAGCAAATAGGACTACACATCTTTCAAGCGTCATGGCTCTCAAAATAGATATGGAAAAAGCATATGACAGAGTTGAATGGTCTTTTCTCTTTGCTCTGCTGCGAAGATTTAGATTCAGAGAAAGGATCACTGGATGGATCTCAGAAGGCTTAATGAAAGCTAATTAACAATTATCTTAAACGGTCAACCCTTTGATTATTTCTCACCTTCAAGGGGTCTAAGGCAAGGAGATCCACTCTCCCGCTTCTTTTCGCTATATGTTCGGAAGGCCTCACGTATATAATTCATAAAGCAATCCTGGAAAAAAAATTGGTTGGCCTGAAATTCAATAATATAAGCCCGACTCTCACCCATCTTATGTTCGCAGATGATACATATTTGTTTCTAGAAGTAACAGACGACTATATAACCAACCTTATAGATATGTTTGAAATCTACCAGCTTTATAGTGGCCAAAAGATAAACTTAGCTAAATCGGCCGTCACATTTAGCAAAGGCACACCTGATATCTTAAGGTCTCGTTGGAGTAATATGTTAGGCATATCAATTTCAAATAACCAGGATATCTACCTGGGACTCCGCTCTGTGTTAAAAAGATAAAAAACTGAAATATTCAAATTTCTGGATGATATCTTAACGAAAATAATCAATTCTTGGAAAGGAAAATGGTTGTCTCATGCTGCTATGGAAGTACTTATTTCATCGGTCCTAATTGCTCTTCCAATGTACGTAATGGCCTCGTTTCTAATCCCAAAACAAAATATCAAGAAACTAAATTCGATTATTGGTGATTTTTTGTGGGGCAAGGTGGATGACAAGAAAAAAGATGCATTGGGTCTCTTGGGACAAATTATGTCTTCCCATAGAGGATGGTGGATTATGATTTAAGGATTTAGAAGCTTTTAACCATGCTTTGTTAGCTAAACAAGCGTGAAGACTTTTACAAAACACAGATTTGTTATTAGCCAAAATTTACGAGGCAAAATATTATCCTAATTCGTCTTTAATGCAAGCAGGGAAAGGCTCGAATCCGTCCTGGGGGTGGAGAGGCATTCTCAAAGGAAGGGAAATTATTAAAGCGGGACATAGGTGGCAGGTTGGTAATGGAATCCATATTAACCCCTTTTTTTATCATTGGATCCCCACCTTTCCCCCTTCTGCCGCTGTACTTAGCATGAAGGATACAATTACTGATATCCCTTTTTCAGTGGCGGGATTCATTTCAAATGGTGTGTGGGATCAAAATAAGCTTAGAAGCATCTTTAGAGAAGACTCGGTTAATCAAATTCTTGCAATCCCGATCCCTATGAGACAGGTAACAGATAAAATAATTTGGCAGTTCACGGCATCTGGGGAATATTCTGTACAATCAGGGTATGAGGTTGCGAAGGAATTAAGGCAGAACTCCCACAATTTGAACCAGTCAATGTCGTAGATTCGAAAGTTTGGAAAGATATCTGGAAAATTGAAATTCAACCTAAGTTTCAGTTTTTCCTTTGGAGAATTTTACAGAGATCTCTTCCGGTAAGAACTGAGCTCAATTATAGAGGACTTAAAATACCGACTTTCTGTCCGGTTTGTTGGGATGAGGAAGAAACAATAGATCATTTGTTTTTTGGCTGTATACTAACAATCAAGGTGGCTAATTTTTGTAATATGCCTATTCAAGATTTCAAGGGCCCGTCTTTTGTGTATGCTTGGAGGAAAATTTCTAAGGAACATATGAGTTTAAGAGTGGCGTTTATAATTTTCTAGTGGAGAGTATGGAAATCAAGGAACTTAGTGGTATTCAAACTTGCTCAGGATTTCCCGGAAAAAATCTCTGAGCAATTCTTTTTTATGATAAAGGAACAATTTGACAACTTCCCCACTTCCAATAAAACACAGGCGGTTCAAAACACAATTATAGAACATCTGATAGACCTCTACGTAAGGATGTGATGACAGTAAATACCACTTGGGTTCAAGTAGATGGAGCTACTTCTAAAAATGTAGGTGGACCAATAGGTTTTATTATTAGAAGTCTTAATGGGCTTCACATATTCTCTAGGGGCACTACAAGAAAATTAGCTCCTAACATCGAAACTCTAATAGCGGTCAGGAATCCGCTGTTAGATAATACTGCCTAATAGCGGTCATAAATCCGCTGTTAGGTATTCGATGTTAAAATGAAAAGTCATCAGGCGCCAAAAAATCCCGCCACCGCGGGAATGTGAAATTTTGGAGGGAAAGCTAACAGCGGATAATTTCCGCTGTTAGAATGAAAATTCAGTAGGCACCAAAATATCCCGCCTCCGCGAGAAATCAAAATTTTGGGTGGGAACCTAACAGCGGATAATATCCACTGTTAGGGAATCCGCCGTTACAGATTGCTGAGGTGGCAATCCGTGTGCCCACCTCTAGCCAATCAATGTGTTTTGTTATTTTATTTATTTATCTTTCTGTAATTTTGCACATTTGGTAGAAGAAGAAGAAGAACAGAAGAAGAAGAACAAAGAAGAAGAAGAGAAGAAGAAGAGAAGAAGAGAAGAAGAGAAAAGAAGAAGAAAAGAGAAGAAGAAAAAAGAAGAAGAAGAAGAAGAAGAAGAAGAAGAAGAGAAGAAGAAGAAGAAGAAGAAGAAGAAGAAGAAGAAGAAGAAGAAAAGAAAGAAGAAGCAGAAGAAGCAGAAGAAGAGAAAAGAAGAAGAGAAGAAGAAGAAGAAGAAGAAGAAGAAGAAGAAGAAAGAAGAGAGAAGAAGAAGAGAAGAGAAGAAGAAGAAGAAGAAGAAGAGAAGAAGAGAAAAAGAAGAAAGAAGAAGAAGAAGAGAAGAAGAAGAAGAAGAAGAAGAAAGAAGAAAGAAGAAGAAGAAGAAGAAGAAGAAGAAGAAGAAGAAACGCAGAAACCTGCTCCGGCGAGCAGGTTTCTGCAATTTCTTTTTTATTCTGATCGGAACTCTAACAGCGGATTTTATCCGCTGTTATATATTTAATCCGCTGTTAGATTTAACAGCGGATATGAAGTTATCCGCTGTTAGGTTTAACGGCGGACGCTTATCCACTGTTAGCTAAGCTTACGTTAGTCAACCTAACAACGGACACGCGTCCGCCATTAGGATAGCTAACATCGGCCTATCCGCTGTTAGACTAAATAAAAATCCGCTGTTAAACCTCCGTTTTCTTGTAGTGGGGTCGGTGTTTCGTTGGAATCACAAACCCTTTCACCATTGAATGCCTTGCGATCAGAGAAGCCCTGTTTTGGTGTTTAGAAACAAACCTTAAAAGTGTAGTGATTGAAGGGGATGCGCAGCAGGTTAAAAATAAAATTGCACAGGGTAAAGCCCTACACTCCTCAGCTGGAGCAATTATTAATGAAATTAGACTGTTGATTAATGACTTTGATTTCGTAGAATACAAAACTATTCCAAGGACTCATAATATCATAGCGCACAATCTGGCCAAAGAGGCTTTGTCTTATCTCCCAAATTCTTTCGGTCTGATTAATTTAAGACCTCTTGGTTAATGTAACAGTTGGTGGATAAATTTCCACCCCCAACCCTCCTCCCCCTTTTTTTCTTTTCGTTTTTAGCTCTTAGGATGGTTCACGGTCAACGATGTCTCTTCTGGAGATATCTTGAAAAAAAAATTATGCATATGTTTAGAATTCAAGTGAATCACATATAACACTCGTCCAAACTCGATTAATTACTATCATTATAAGCACTCCTCGTATGATTTGCAATAGTGCCACGCTTCGTTGTCATTTTTCACACCTGTGTCAAAGACGTGCGAAATTCTATATGTGGCACTAATTCCTTTTTTCGAGCTTGGTCATCACACTTTTCAAATTCAGCAAATCCACAACCGTAATATTTTCCTAACAATGTGTAAACTTCATGTAAGTACCCCTAATAACCCACACTGAACTAGAATCTTGTATCCTTCAATGTGCCGAGGTGGAGGAAAATATTGCCATGATACAAGGAGGATATGAGCGGACCCATGAATAAGGGCGTGACAGGGGAGGACAACAGGGCCAAAGGGAAACACTACAAAAAAATACTAAATTTGTCATGGATTTTTAGTCATGGATTTTGAACCGTGACTAATTAGTCACGGTTTTTATGTAACCGTGACTAATTTTGTCACGGTTCTTAAGAAATCGTGACAAAATTAGTCATAGTTTCTTTGTAACCGTGACTAAATTAGTCACAATTTTTAAGAATCGTGACTAATTTAGTCACATTTTTTAAGATCCATGACTTATTTAGTCACGGTTACAAAGAAACCGTGACTAATTCTTTTGGCTGCCTGCCACGTTGGCAATCTGTGTCAAACGTTGGCAGCCAATCAGACTCTTCCCCCTCCCTCGACTTCTTCTTCCTTCTCCTTCCCTCTAACTTCATCTTCCTTTCTCCCTCCGACTTCTTCTTCCTTTTCCTTGCAGCCAACATCTTCTTCCTTCTCACCGAAACCCACATCCTTCTCGCCCAAACCCCTCCCCACATCCTTCTCGCCAAAACCCACATCTTTCTCGCCGAAACCCCTCCCCACATCATTCTCGCCGAAACCCCCTCCCCGACTCCAACCACCCCAAACCCCTTGGCAGCCAACTTCTTCGACGGACGCCATTGACGACCAAGGATTTTCAGATCTTAGATTTCCCAGATTCCCAATTCCAGTCGGTGGAATGGATTTCCAGATCTAAAGAGGGAATCGACAGTAGAGAGAGTCGGCGGAGGCGGGAATCGATAGCGGAGTGAGTCGGCGGCGGCGGGACTGGACGCGGCGAGAAACAGCGACGACAGCGACATAATAGTTTTTTTAATGAATAAATAGTTTTTAATTATATTGTAATTTGTGTTAATTTGACATAATCAATAAAATGAGTGACTGGTTCGTGATTAATTGGGACATTTTGTTAACACTATAATGTTATGGATCATTTTGCATAACAGAAGAAGTTGAGGGTCTGGTCCTATAATTTTGGAAATTAACCATTGGGTCCGTGAAAATTTCATTAGAACACTATGGTCACCCAATTTTGTCACGGTTTTGTTAGAAATCGTGATTGAATTTGTCACGATTTTTTACTAAATCGTGACTAAAAAATTAGTCACAGTTTCGTAAAAATCGTGACAAAATTATGTCAATATAGTCACGGTTATATAAACCATGACTAATTTTTTTAGTCACGGTTAAAATCGTAACTAGTAGGAAAAAAACTGTGACTAATCCCATTTTTTCTTGTAGTGAAAGGCGCCTTGACGATAGACGAGATAATCGCCCCCATGGGGACGGAAGGACGGACGAGAGGTATACGCCCTTGTCGGAATCCAGAAGGAACCTCATGTACGTTCTCCAGAGAAACAGGACGGGCTGCGCTGGCCAGCGCCCCTTCCGAAAGCAGTTGTTAAAAGAGGAAACCCCAACGATTTCTGTGTGTTTCTCAACCAAAAGGGTCATGACAAAGAAGATTGTCGTGAACTTCACAACGAGATTGAACAACCCTTAAAAATGGGGATCTCAAGGAGTTCATTATAAGCAACTCACCACGACGAAAAATGAAGGATAGGGATCTGTCGTTGTCGCCTAGACGCAAGACAGACAGACAAACATTCGCCCCCCAAGAAGGGAAGCGTATTTGACAGAATCACAGACAAGAAGAAAGAGGAGAAAGAGGATGGCTCAGGGACTCAGAAAGATGACAAGAGACAGAGGTACAAAAAACGTGCAGCATGATCCTAGGAGGAGAGGAGGATATGCCCAATATGAGGGTGGTAGGCGAGTGCTCCATGGTCAGGCACACTCGTGGATATCCGTCCAGCACATTCACCCCGACGGGCCTACGAGGGGGAGCCCCAGCACCTAAGCCATGGTGATTAAAGTAATCATGGAAGACACCCTAGTCGAAAGGGTACTAGTGGATGAAGGCAGCTCGGCGGATATACTCTCAGCAGATGCTTTCAGTAGTATGAGACTCGACCCCGCCCGGTTCAGGCTGTCCAAGATCATGCTAACAGGTTTCGCCGGAAATGACGTTCCCGTGTTGGGTGTAATCACTTTGCCTATAACATTGGGAGATGACGACCACCAGGAAACTAAACACATCAAGTTCTACGTCACCAATTGAAGCATGCGTACAACATGATTATGGGGCGGCCCAGCCTAGCCACCTTTGAAGCAGTTTCTTCAACGGTCCACCAGGTGATGAAGTTCCCCATGACAAAAGGGACGGGGGTAGCCTGGGGAGACACTCTTCTAGTGCGAAAGTGCTACAGGATCGCCCTTAGGAAAGAAGAAGCATGTTTTTATGTGGACACCAGAGAGGACGTCTACGTCCACCCTGAGCCAGCAAAAGCAGGCATAATAGTTCCCCTGCTTGCTAGTGATCCTAAAAGGAAGGTGCGATTATCCGCCCACATACCGCCCTCAGATAGAGACCGCACTTTAGCTCTCCTTAGGGAGTACGCTGAATTGTTCGCTTGGAAACCCTAGGATATGCCTGGGCTGGACCCAACGATCATTCAGCACCAGTTGGTAGTAAGGGAGAACGCCCGACCCGTATCCCAAAGAAAGCGGATGGTGAATTAGACACGGAAGCAGGCTGTGCAGGAAGAAATTACCAAGCTCTTAAGAGAAGTTCAGTACCCGGTTTGGCTGTCCGATCCAACATGGTAATGGTAGGGATGGCGGATGGCAGTTGGAGGATGTGCATAGACTTCACCAATCTGAATGACGCTTGTCCCAAGGACCCATATCCGCTGCCTAACACTAATCAGTTGGTAGACGCCACAGCGAACCTGGAGACCCTGTCTTTCTTAGACATGTTCTCCGGTTACCATCAGATTCCTTTGGCAAAAAATGACCTAGAAAAGACGTCATTTTCCACACCTTTCGGTAACTATTATTACAATGTGATGGCATTTGGTCTGAAGAATGTGGGAGCAACGTATCAAAGGATGATCGATCGGGTATTCCAAGATCAGGCGGGTTAGCACATGGAGGCATACGTAGATGATCTACTAGTCAAGACCAAGAAAGGAGGTGACCACCTGAAGGACCTCAAAAAAACTTTCAACACCTTGAAGACGTTTCAACTCTGCCTCAACCCCAATAAGTGTGTGTTTGGAGCTTCCTCGAGGAAGTTCCTAGGATTTATAATCACAAGAAGAGGGATCGAAGCGAATCCGAAAAATATTGAAGCAATCATGTAGACGTCGCCTCCCAGGATGGTTTCCAATGTGAAAACTCTAACAGGGTGGCTGGCCGCCATGAATCGGTTTATTCCCAAGTCCGCCGAGAGATAGACACCCTTCTTCTCCACGTTAAAGGTTGCGTCCAAATTCTCATGGACGAAGGAGTGCTCCAAGGCATTCGAGGAACTGAAGGTATTCCTCACCACACCACCAGTCCTGGCGGCCCCGCTCCCAGGAGACGAGCTATACTTGTATGTCGCCATCGCGGCTATAACCGTTAGCTCAGTCTTAGTAAAAAGGACAGAGAAGGAGGAGTGCCCATTCTTGTACACCAGCAAAGACTTGGTGGAAGCAGAAGCAAGGTACTCCCCATCAGAGAAGTCGGCGTACGCCATTATCATAGCCTCTCGGAAGCTGCGCCCGTACTTTCACGCGCATACCATCCATGTTGTAACAAAACTACCCATTAAGACCACCCTCCAGTCAATGGGAGTAGCAGGACGGATGTCAAAGTCGGCAGTGGAGCTCAGTGAATACGACATCCACTTCCAGCCACGGACCATCATCAAGGCCCATGCCCTGGCAAATTTTGTGGTGGAAGGATGCGTTAGAGCAGAAGGACACCCAAATGATTATTGGGAGATCTATGTTGACGAAGCTTCAAGCAAGAACGGAGCAGGGGCGGGGATAGTTTTAAAAACCCCTCAAGGTGTCTTGCACGAAACCGCCCTCCATTTCACTAAGGCTCGGACTAACAACGCGGTAGAGTATGGAGCGCTCATAGCAGGGCTCCGGATGGCCAAGGTCATGGGAGTATCAGACCTCAAAATTTACTCAGATTGAGCCATCGTTGTTAACCAACTAAGCGGAGTGTATGAGGCCAGAGAAGAAACATTGGCACCTTACAATGACGAAGCCAAAAACGCCCTTAAACAGTTTGCGACAGTGGAAGTCATACAGATAGCTAGAAAGGATAAAACACACGCCGATGCCTTATCTAAACTAGAGACCACCCTCAACTTCGAGGAAGAAAGAATGATAATAGTGGAGAAGGAGAAGAAGAAGAAAAGATGGCGTGCATGACCATTGACGGCCAGGATGGGACCGCCCCCTAACAGGATATGCATGTAGATTGACACGCCCCCATCTGAGCCTACATTAAGACGGATTCCCTCCCGGTGGATCGAGCCTTGGCTACAATGGCCCGTCGACGAGCTGCCAGATGTGTACTTCTGGAAGGAGAGATCTATCAAAAATCTTTGAGGTAGCATACGCCTAGGAAGATACACTAGGGCATGTGCGGGATGCACATTGGTGCAAAGAGCTTAGAAAAATATGTGTTGCACCAGGGGTACTACTGACCTACGATCCGTCGTGACTCCGAAGAGCTGGTACGACGTTGCCACAAGTGTCAGTTGTTCGCCAGTGCTCACAACCTTCCATCCACCGCCCTCCAACCTATCGTATCATCATGGCCGTTCGCGTTATGGGGAATGGACCTGTTGGGACCATTCCCAGAAGCAGTAGGAAAGAGGAAATATATAATCATTGCAGTCGATTATTTCACCAAGTGGGTGGAGGCGGAAGCTCTAGCTTCCATTACGGCGTACCAGGTACAAAAATTCGCAATGAAGAATATCATCACCCGGTTCAGCCTCCCACTGGGTTTCGTATGCGACCACGTCATCCAATTTGACTGCACCGCATTCTTGGAATTTTGCAAAAATTTCAAAATAGTGGTCTGCTTGGCATCTGTCGCTTACCCTCAGGCAAACGGACAGGCAAAGGTTATCAACAAACTCATCCTGCAAGGATTGAAAAAGAGTCGACATGGCGAAAGGAAGGTTGGTTGAAGAGTTTCCCAACATCTTGTGGGCGCACATGACATTGTACAAAACCTCCACGGATGAAACGCCTTACACACTAGTGTATGGAACGGAGGTCGTGCTGCCTGTGGAAGTCAACTTGCCAAGTTTAAGAGTACAACATTTCAACCCTGAAGAAAATGACGGGGCCTTATACAGAAACCTGGACATGGTGGAAGAGCGAAGAGAGGATGCTAGCATCCGCCTTGTAGCCGAGAAGGCTCAGTTAGCCAGACAATACAATGCTCATCTCCGCCCTCACCACTTGGAAGAGGGTGACTGGGTGGTCAGAAGGTTTTTTTGGTTAATCCCCCAACAAGGCAAGCTAAACGCCAATTGGGAAGGACCGTACAAGATCCGTGAAGTGGTTGGCCCAAACACCTTCAAACTGCAACACCCTACCGGAGAGCCCATACACAAAACTTGGAACACCATGCACTTGAGAAAGTATGGCGCCAAGGAATGAACGGAGGATCTAGAGCCATGGCTATCATGTTTGAAGCCTTGATTGTATGCTTATTTTGTAATGTGCCCTAGCGCACTTGTACAAAAGCATAAGTAATATATGTACGCCCATGCTGGGTCTAAAATACAAAGTTTAGTTACTGAAAGTACGGCGCACAGAAACCACCCACAGGTGCGGTTTCCAGTTACCTCAAAAAGAGCTCGAATTCCCAGGGCGGAATCCAGCTCCCAAAGCAGAGTTCGGATTCCCCAGGGCGGAATCCAGCTCTCAAAGCAGAGTTCGGATTCCCCAAGGAGGAATCCAGCTCCCAAACAGAGTTCAAATTCCCTAAGGCGGAATCTAGCTCCCAGACCAAGCTCGGATTCCCCCGGCCAAAATCTAGCCCCCCTAAACTAATTTCGGACTCCCCTAGGCAGAATCTAACCCTAGAGCAAGGTTCGGACGCCCCAAGGCGAAATCAAACACCGTAGCAGGGGTCAGATTCCCCAAGGAGGAATCTAGCCCCCCTAAAGTAAAAAACAAGCAAAACGACAGAATATAAAATGAAGATAAAGTAAAGAAGCAAAGGAAATTTCAATAGTGGAGATCGCCCCACACGGTAAATCTGTCTGGATACAAAGGGAAAAGAGCAAACACGACGGTATAAGGACTATCTAATGGTTTCCACTGGAGGAGCCTCCTTTTTCTACCTCGTTCGCTTTGGTCTTCTTTCGCAGCTCCTTGTGGCGTTGGCTCACCTCGACATAGGCCTTCATTAGTAGCTCATCTCGGTGGGTCTTAGGAAACACTTGGGAGTCGCTGGACTCTTCCTTGAACTCTTGGGCCATAAGCCTTTTGGAGGCGGACCGAAACATCTGCGCTTGATCCCTGGCACAGTCGGGATCGCCACGGCGCAGCTCATTGTGAACAACAGCAAGGGCGTATCAAACGCGCCCTGAACTTGTCCGCCCAGCTTCTTGGCCGCTTCATCTTATACGAATTTGCTGGCCTCCGCCTTCAGGGTCTTCAAGGCGCCCTCAGTCGTTGCCAGTGCACTGGTCTTGTCCTCCAGGCTCTTGGAGAGGTCAGCTCGCTCGCTCTCCAAGGCGGCCACCTTATCCGCCAAAGTCCTCTTAGCGGACTCAACCTTACTAATAGCCAGCTACTGCTCCTTCAAATCTTTGGCCCGCTTCTCCTCCGCAGCCTACAGGTCCAACATGTGTTTAGTAGCTTGGTTAACATGCACAAGGCGGAGTAAATCCAGTTCGTAAGAGGTAGTCACCAGGAGCTGGGCCGCCTCCTCGTCCATGTCCTTCTTGGCCTTGGAGTACTTGGCCTTCCATTGCTGAGCGGCGACCCTGACTTCCCACAGCTTTTCCTGCATGGCCTCAACGCTCGAAGGCTGCTCCGCCCTGTGGTCGATGTCCCAATCCACGACCAGTTGAAGAGTGGCCTTTGTCAGGATCTCGATACCACCTAGGGTCGGCTGCATAGCAGGGAGGCGGGCCAAGCTAAACTCGCCCTTAGACGGCACAGGGCGGGTAGGATTGGACAGGCTATGGGACCCGCCATCTGTTTTCCTCTTCTTCTTCCCACCACGGCGAAGAATCTGTTTCCTCCATTTCCCGCCCTAGAGCTTCTGGATGGGCGGATTTGGGGATTGGCCTATCTCCAGACGCTCTTTCTCGGGGCGTTTCATGTCAGGACGCTCCACTTTATCTCCGCCCCGAGACCCTTCGACATTTTTCTAGCCCGATTCGGCCTCGAGGTGCTCAGGTTGGGGTTGGGTGTCAGCTCCATCCGCCTCGGGTCTTGGTGTTGATAAGCGCCGCGAAGATAGAGCTCTCTACATCAAGTGAAAACAAACACATTATCAGTAAAACATGGGGGTATGAGGAGACATAGGGAAATACCCTAATGACCATTGACGCCCCCTGCTCACCACTGTCAACAACCCAGCACCGCAAATCATCGCGACCGTGGCCCTTCAGATTGTAGTTCCAAGAGTTCGCCAGCTTAAGGACTCCCACGTCCTGTCCTTAAGGACGGCTGGGAGCATTAAATTTCTCAATCACCCCGTACTACCACACAAGGTGAAGCCGCTTAAACCAGAAGGCATCTTCAGGGGCGTCCGTCTTGAAGAAGAAGAAAAGCTTGTGCCACCACACGAAAAGACCTTGATCGAGCCATACACTCCACCGCCCTGGAATGTCTTTCGATTGGTGAAAGTGATAACGTTCTGGCCTATCTTCGCCATTGCAGATGGCGGAAAATGCGGGCACTTGGGTGGAATTTCCTCTTAATGCATGCCACCTTGAAGGCGGTCAGCATAGCCAGGCGTGCGGCTGAAGCGCACCCAGAGAAGCCCCGAGAAGGTCCAGCACATCCAGCTCCCAGCCATCCAAAGGAAAGCGCAGCCCGTACCACATTGACTCCACCCACACCCCTATCCAGCCAGGGGTACACTACCAATGGAGTAGAGGCGTGTGAGAGCGGCGTACGAGAACCACTGTGGCATATCACAATCATTCAGCAGTCTCGCCAGGGCGGGTGTCTTCACGTATGGGAAGTACCCAGGACACTACACCTGGCGACATTCGGTGGGCTCGCCGTCCCACATATTCTCCCACGCTAGGAGCTTAAACCCATACTTCTCCACGACGTGGACTTGGAGCTCGAAACCCTAGGACTCGTGCACGAAGCCTTGTTGCCATGAAGTGAAACGCCAGTAGTGGTTGGGAGGCGCGTCTTTCTTCTTTGAGGTCTCTTTGAACCTCTTCTTAGCCTACTTTGGTAGTTGGATTAATGAAGAGGTTGGCAGCGGTTCGGCATCTTCGGTGAGTGCGTACTTATGGCAGAAGTCCTCAAAAGGATTGAAAGAGATATCCTCGTTCTCCTCGTAAGGCATGACTCCCTTCTTCTTTTGGTTTTCTTTCGACTCGACCTCGGAATCATGGATTTCTTCTTGGGATCTCTCCGGGTTCAAGGGCGGAGGAAACTTTTGTTCTTCACCCTGGCTGTGTTGGGAGGGCAGCGAAAAAGATGAAGAAGTAGAGGAGGACGAAGTAGACGCATCAGATGACTCGTCGACCCCAGAAACTCTCCCCCTCTCATCTTAGCCTCCTACAACAGAAGAGTAAGGGGCACAAATCAGAAGGGGAAGTGGTATAAATGCTAAAGGGCGAATAGATAAAGGAGCACCACCCGCCCTCGACGACGAAGGACGAGCGTGAGAAAAAGATGCCCTACGTGCTTTGGCGCGCCCTAGGATCTACTCTAAAATGGTAAAGTCAACAGAAGAGGAAGACGTACTTTCCGAAGACATCTCACTCAAATGGCGGAAATAAAACTAAAGAATAGAAGACAGGCCTAATACACTAGGCGGAAAGGAAAGTAAAAATATCAGCAACACCTACTTGGCTCAGAGGAAGAGGAGGACTCCACGTTAGAAGGCATGGCCTCAGAGGAGTTGGTTGACAACGGAAGAGTGAAAGGGTGGATATACAAGTATAGACTCAACGAGGGTGGGCTGATGCTCTCAACTGAAGATTTTAGAAGATTAAAAGAGGGATGCATAAATAAACAAGAGTAAAAGCCCCTATTTATACTAGTGACGTGGGCAGATAAACCATCGCCAACAGACAGACAGGCCACGTGGTACCTGCTCACTAGGCGAATAGGGGAGTAGGCTCCGCGTGCCTAGAAGCGTGCAGCACACGACCAACTAGCAGCAGAGCTTGCTGGCCACGCTCACCTCAAAAGAAGAGCCCACCTCATAGGCTCGCGCCACCATCGGTCGGAGGGTCACCGCCGACGAGCGATGTGGAGGGTCACCGCTGGCGAGAGAGGCGGAGGGACATTCCGGAAAATAATTGACAAGTGTCACAAAAGAGCCACCCTCGGAGTCTGAAGTGGCGGACCGCCCTCGCAAGGGAAGCTAACTATTATCACCTTGAGAGCCTTCCACTCCCAGGACCATACTAAGGGGGAAATTGATAGGCGGGCCACCCTCACATAGTACAACCACTCATAGTGTCACCCCGGGAACCTTGCACTCTCGAGGCCACACTAGGGGGCAATTGATGGGCCCTAGAACAGGGCCCACGACCAGAGCTACTCATAGTGTTGCCTCGGGAACCTTTCACTCCCAAGACCACACTAGGGGGCAATTAATGGGCCCAGGGCAGAGCCGCCCTCGGGGACTCAAGGGATGGACCGCCCTCTCCAGTTGGACCGACCTCTCCAGTTGGACCGCCCTATCCAAATGGACCGCCCTCATCCTAGACTGATAGACAAGACAAGAGGTCAGGCATGTCACATCAAGCAGACTTGACGTCCCTCCCACTAGCCCTCGGTCAGAGCACGAGTCCCGCCACGGATGGCGACCCCACGAGGTCCACTAGGAGCATGACACATGGATCCCCACAATGCGTCAACTGGACCCTATAAATACAAGGTCACCCATTGAGCAGAGGACAACACACACTCGGGACCACACGCATGATACTGAAAGCTGTTACGCTGCACGCTAAGGGCTGTTGGCTTCCGCCCTTACCAAAGGGCTCCCGCCCGGTACTTCTCTGTTACCCGCTCTCATACACGTTTACATTTCCCCTCACTATTCCCACACTTACTGACTTCCTTGTATATCCGCCCTGCAAGGTATCACCCATCAGGGATCAAGGCGTATCAATGACGTCCTCTCTCCCTTCAACCTCCAGTTGAACAAACTTATTGGTCCACCAGTCCAACTGGGCGGATCAATAGTGTAGATGTAGATGTAAATTAACCCAATTAAGTTAAATAAAATGAGCAATACCATTAATTTAATTCTATGAATAATAATTTAAAGGGTATCAATTGAAATTTAAACAAAGTAATAATTTCTATTAGTCACAATTCGAACTTAGTTTTACTCTTAGATATAATTTTCGTAATTGGTTAGGAGGAATTCATAAAATTATTCCTGTCCTGAGGGATTAGTAAATATTGTTTTACACTACTAGTAAACCATCAAGAAAATTTCTAGTTTAAAATGATCCTAAAATTTAAAACTTTCATTAATCCGTGGGGATTAGTAACGATAGTTCTACACTAGTTGAACTCGTGGAAATCCTTCTTTCAAAAATAGATATAGAGTTCAAAATTTCCGCTAATTAATTGGAATTAGTAGCGATAAGTAAAAGGTGTGAAGTTTCCCAACCTAATGAATCTGACATTGAAATCCTTCTAATTAAAGGGACTAGTAACAGTTGTTTTACACTAGTAAAACTTGTGAAATTTCCCATCTCAAAATGAATCCAACAAAAAAAATGTAAACTAAGAGAATTAGTAACGCAACTTTTACACTAGTAAAATCCGTGAAACTTCTCGAGTAAAAATTAAATCGCTCTGTTCATGGGAATTAGTAACGTTAGCCTCAACACTAGTAGCGGTGCGTGAAAACCCCCCACACCAAAAAACTATTAAACAAACTTTAACTTTCAACACGAAATCAAATCAATCCGCGTTTTCTAAAGCCCGGACTACGCGGACTTTGATCCCAATATTATTGGGTACGTAGGCATTCGAAAGACACAAGACTACCTTTTAAAATTTATAAATAAAAACTCTTTGTTATAAAAAATAAAATAATACAAAAGCTAGGCACTTAAGATTGGTTGTGTTAGTCTTTACAATGGTAGAGACGCATGGACCTCTTTTATCCTAAAATCACATTTTTACGAAATGTGAATGAAAAAACACCAAAAGAGAATAGTAACGTCAGACTTAAACTACTAAAGTCACGCGAAACTCTCACAACCTAAAAATTAAAAACTTTCAAAGACAAAAAAACAAACCAGACACTAGCTTTGACACGTGAATCTCTCATTTCACAAATCAAGCACATTTTAAATGAAAGCAAATCAATTGACTTATCGATTTTGGTGGTACCGGTTTACCAGGCGTTGTGGGGTGTTAATCCTTGACCACACATAATCTTCCCCCTTATCCAGATCTCTGAACGCAGACTAATCCCGGTATATGTTAAAATAATCAAAATCGAGCTCCAAGTGTCCAATCCACTTTAAGTGATTGCTGGCGACTCCAACCTTTTATCCAACCCACCGAAGAGACAGACGCGACGTCGGGGATTGCGCGCCGCGGACAGAAACGTTCACGACACTTAGTATCCAGAGGAGGAATTGAATGCTTTGTATGCTCGATTTAAGGATGCATCCAGAAGAGGACATAGAAAAAGCTGTCCTATGTGAAATTCAGATTCTCAGATTGGATTTATACCATTAGGAATGGAGTATTTTCCAAATACAAATCTCTCAAGGATCGTTACGACCATCCTCCTGAAAATATTAATCCTACTATTTGGAGGCAAATGATGGATAAATGGACTAGTACCGAGTGGGCAGTAAGTCATAACATTTCACTTATCATTATCATGTTCTTTTATTCAAATTACACCAACATACAAGTTTTTCTTTTTGAAATATAACTATGCATATTTGTTTTGTAGAAAAAAAGTACAACAAATAAAGAAAATAGATCGATAAGTGATCTAAAAGGAACATGAGATTTTGTACCTTTGGAAAAATATAGAGCATAAAAAGTTTGTATTTTAATGTAGATTTTGATCAAATAAATGTCTTACTTTTTTTGTAAAAATTGGAAACATGAATGGAACCTAGTCCAATCAACCTTTGGGAGAAATTTCACATGAAAAAGAATAAATCATGGAGTACCCCCAAAGATGAAGCTATGCATGTACGTTTTTCTTATAAAAACTATTTCAATGTTATTAAATTTTATTTAGTAATTATTTGACTTTGTTTTTTTTTTTTCAGAATAATATGAAGACACGTCAAGCTGCATCTATTAATGAGGGGGTCAGCCCAATGGCTCCTTGCATCCTTTCTAGTTTTCAGTATCCTCCTCCAAACTCAGGCATGATAAGCTGCCAGCTTACAATCCCAAATTGTGCACCTTTTAAGCATATTGCCTTGAATCCAGGCCACCCATAAAGATCCCTCTTGCATAAGTAGACTCCAAATGTGTTTTTATCACACAAGCTACATTCCAACTCCCTAAATCCTTCAACCCCAAACCTCCTTATTCTTTGGGAGAAGCTACTCTTCTCCAATACACCTTAGCTCTCTTCCTCCCCCCATCACCAACAGAACTTGCCTGTACTTGCCCGTGAGGAATGTCTCGTCAATGATCATGATTCCAGCGCAGTGCTTGAAGGCTTCTATGCAGGGACCAAACGCCCAAAACACACTTTTGAACATCCTTTTGTCGCCGGCTGATTGGTTCTAAGCTCGTACCGTGACCCGGGGTTTGTGAGTTGAATAGCATTCAAGATTGTCTCAATGTAGAGGTCACCTAGTCTCCGTACAACTTCTCGACAGCACGTTGCTTACCAACCACGCCTTCCTGTACAAAATGTTGCGATGATACTTCTCCAGAATGCAGTCAATCACTGTGTCCACCTTCATGCCCGGCTCTCTGCGGACAATGTACATGACTGCATCTGAGATGAGCGTGACGTCGAGTTGCGGGTGGGGACCTAGTATCGTTGATCGGTCACAAATGTGGCCGATGTTTAGCTGTATTATTATCCAGAAGTCGTATCTCTTGCTAAGTGTTCGGTTCGATGCAATTTATGGCCCATTCCTTCGGGTTGGAGGTGGTCACCTTGTACTTATAGTTGCAGAGGACTGCTTGGCTCTTCTTTAGGGATACTAGTTGGGCTTTCATTGCAAATGTTTTGTCCCGAGTAGAATTCCATCTCCACCGACCAGTGCGACTTCATTGGGATCTGGAAACGCCTGTCCATGGAGTAGGTGTTGGAGATTGTCATGATGTCGTCACTTTCGGCACCCACGCTCGTGGCATGTTCTGGTGGCACATATACGTCCACACTCTATTCTGTGGCTCTCCCACCCTCGTCGTCGTCTTCCTCGTCAGTTTGGCCGATCTCATCGTCGACATTAGGATTCCCTTCGTCCTCTGTGCAATGACTTCTTTCGTCCCCCGAGTCATCAGAGGTGACATATTCATCTCGCGCCACTCCCTCTTGATCAACTTCCTCCTCCTCCGGACCGACACCACTGGTAGTCATGTATGATCCATCATATGTTTGGCTCTGCTCTTGGATCTGAGTTGGCATGACCCCTTGCGCCTAGGAGAAGTGAGACGGCTCCTCTTCTATCAAGGCGTACAAGTGGACAACTTCTACACTAGGGTTACGACGAACTATGTCGTAGATGACTTGCGCACCGGTTTCATCTGTTATGGTACGAGCAACGTAATGAGATAGAGTTCCCTGGATGAATATCAGCATTCTCCAAACAAATGACTGGATTAGCCGATCCGGACCAAGCCCCATTCTCCTCCCGAACGTGGTGACCAAGCTACCATAGCTGGCTTGCCTGGTCATCTTCAGACGGACGTTCTCTCCCCCATCGTATGCTAATCTAGACCAATTCTGGACGATTCGACCCCCCAGTACACCTGGATACGGAATTCACGGAAACTACCAAGGTCGGCCATCTTTCAATGTTGACAACTTCTAGTACTAACAAATGTTTTTTTATGATATAATAACGAATGTTGCTTGAGTATTTATAGGATGTTGAAATTCATTTAGCGTAGGCATTTTCGCCCAGGGTAGAGGCGAAAACGCCCATGGTATAGGCAAAAACGCCTACTGCTGTCTCAGACCCACATGTCTGCTCTGAACCGGTCAGGAATCTGCTCAGGAATCGTTTCAGAGTCACGGGGACCAATTCCGCCTATGCCATAGGCAAAAACGCCTGAGGGCTGGGCGGATATACCTACAAATGTTCATACTTTCAGAACGTATTTATTTTAGTACATAGTTTCATTTTTTATTTATTATGGTGAAAAGCCCCCTAATATACGACTCATTCAACATATTAAATCATTGAAAATTTTAAAATTCAAAGCATCCTAAAGTGATCTAATACATGGTACTTCATCTAAAATTTTAAATCGTCCCAAAAGAGTTTAACTGAGATTTCTACTTTGATAAATAAATCTAACTTTAGATATAGATTTGAAATAAAAATAATATAGTTTAACTAAATTATTTTATATATGAGTGTTATAATCCTATAGTATAAAAAAAATAAAAATAATATGATCAAGATGTTAATTAATCAACTAAGAGGATCATCAACATTAGAAATTAGGTTTCTCATATTAAAATAATATGATCAAGATGGTATAGTAACTTTGAAGTTAATAATAAATCAAATATATAATTTAGTAAGAATGTTTTATTTACTAGCATTCTCACATTAAAGATATAAAAACACATTGTTCGCCACGACTATCGTGGACAGAACAAGAACTATTCACATAACAAACAATTCTTATAATTAATTTTATGAATAATTTGTGACTTTGTAATAGGCTTAATTTGAATGGTTAGGTATACATTGAGTATTACTTAGAGTTAACACAACAATGTTTCCCTATTATGTGAATTTAATGAAGTAAAGAACTTTGAAATTCAAGTGATATAGAATATGAATAGGGAAAAAAATAAAAATATTATTTTGCTCATACCCGGGGAAAAAAATAAGTCTACAATATCTCCTGCCAAATAGTTGTTACAAGAACAAACAAAAAAAACCTTGAAACCTGAAACATTTCGCTAAACCAGTTCAACAACCCATCTGACAACATGGATCACAAGAACAATATTCAGCTAAAAATTTCTGAAATTCCATAAATATAGATAGTTAGCTCTAGGAAGTAGAATAAAAATCAAGGTTTTAACTGGATGAAGTAGACTCTGATTATATTTTCTGATGAGCAAGCAGATTACAACACAGGGAAGGAAGGAAGGAAGGAAGGAAGGAAGGAAGGTAAAGAGTTTCATAATAGACTTTCCTTTTCTTTTTCTCATCCTCCCCCACCCCCAACCAATCATTACTAATTAATTATTGTCTCTCAGTACAATTAGTTACTATACAACTCTTTTCTTTTTGTTCTTGTGGAACAAGGAGAGGCCAGAATGAGCCAACCCCATGAAGATTAGATATTAGAATATAATGCCCAGCAGCCACCCCATTCTACAGCACTTCAGGATATTCTTTTATCATTCAGATAACTACTAGTAATAGTAGTAAAACCTCTTCTCTGGATTCCCATGATTTTTGGATACACCGTCCAATCGCAATGCAAAGTAAACTACCAACCTATATCACATGAGATCAACTGTGTCAACTATTCACAGTCATATATGTAACATGGAACAAATCATGCTTACGAGATTAAGAGCAATACAGAATTAGTTACCTGCTTCTTGATTGGGAGACAGGTTGCCTCCTCCAAATCAGCAGAGCTTCAAGATACTGTTCTTCCATAACATATTGACGAAATATACAGATTCTTTGACCATTTCTCCTATAAGATTGACACAATGATATTAATTACAAACTTCATTCCCCATAGATACAAAATAAACATATTTAAGTGAATGACATGCACAAGAATCAAAAACAAATCTTTACAAACCAGACAGCGTACTCAAGGATTCTAGCCAAACAAATCACGATACCCTCTGCTCTTTAGCTCAAGTTGTTTGCATGACAAACTATTTGTATCACTATATACTGACTGTTGTCTACGAAAAACAGCAATCAAGGCTACTCACAAACCAGACAGAATAGACGCGTATTTTCACTGTTAATATAACATTAAAGCAATGGATAGAATATATCTCTTCCCAAAATGGGCTAAATTACACATTAAATACTTTAGAGCATGGCATATTTGACACTTTCAAAAAGGTGACACCCAGCATCATGTTATGTATGGTAGAAAACAAAATTAGGTGTTTCAGTTTCGCCACCCACAATGTCTATTGTCCTACTAGGGTAAATCAATTATGCATAAGCCAAGAGAATAAGGGTTGGCGGCCATGTTAATGAGCTAGTTTATAACTTCACATAGATGAAAGAAGGCAATAAAAGCCTAAATAGGGTTTACCTTAACATGAGTACTAGGAAAGGCAGATGTTCTCAAGGTTTCTTGAGCGACTTCTGGTGATTTCTTCTTCGGTGTGCTAAGTATGAATGCAGCCTGGTCAGCTGTGGCGGCACATGAGGTAATTCGATATCCATTCTCCCATCTCCTATGGATCCCTTCACTAGGATAAAGGAAATCGAGTTCAACCACCTAGTGAAAAATTACGGAGAAGCATAAGCAGCTGATCCAATCCCATCACAATTGAGGCACAATAAGTTGGAAATCCACGAACCTGATTTGTATAACCAGCATTCCTGGACATGACAATCCCCCACTTACTTCCTGCAGTAGTCATTGAAGTAACAGAAAAACCCTCTTTCCATTTTTTATTGATCCATTTGAACGGGAATGCATCGCTGACTTTGTATGATTGTTGTGTATAAGCAGTTCCTGAGAAGGAAGAGGAAAATGGTAGATCCTATCAGGATAAAGCTATATCGCAAAGTTTAGCTGGTTAGCAGACACAAATCAAGCATATTATACAAGAGAATCATTCAAAACTGTAGTTTAGGTGCAGCATCTTAGAAATCATAATATAAGGATAATCAATTCCATTTCAAATGGCTATAGCCTTGAAATGGAGAATGCAAACAAAAAGTGAAAAGAATACTACACAATGACTGACTACTTTCTTTCATAGGAAATATGACAACAAAAGAGATTTCATTACATCACTCGCATCAACCACCAGGTTAAGTTAATCCTTGAGCAGGATAGAAGATGGAAATGAGTGCTCATACAAAATTACTTTAAAGAAGCAAATTGCACCAGCATAAGAAATTAGAATCATAAACTTCTAAGAAAAGAATATCAATGATACAAGAATAAGCTTTCAACTTTCCGCTGGCCTAAACCACTCCGCTTAAATTCAACAAGCCACCAAACAATAAATATACTTAATGATCAATAAAAACTGAATTTCCTTGGTCACAGAACAGCAGCAGCTAGATTGATCCAACAAAAAAAAACAACTTTGAAAACTAAAGAGGGTGTTTTAAATTTATCTCTACCCTTAGACATAACCACCAAGGAACTGCCATTAGTTGAGCCAGCAATAGAAGTGATGTAAAAGTTTTTGTCCCACTGTTCCACTATCCACTCCTGTTGAGATCATAAAAGAATTAGCAAACATAAGACATTGGCAGCTGAACTAGAACTTCCAAAGTAAAGCAAAGTGAAAATATTTAAACCTTGGGCAAGAAAACGGGAGATAATTCATAGACCTGGGTGGAGAACCCAGTTCCTGCATCCATGACAATGGCCCACAGATTTGCAGATGAAGCGATGCAGCTAATGAATAAACCATCTTCCCTTCCTTTCTCCACATGTTGGCCAAGCCTAGAGTCCACAACATTATAATGATATCTGCATGATAGAAGTTCCAATCACTTGATCAGCTGTCTTTTGAAATCAAAGGTCCTCGTTATGTGAACTTAAGATTCAACAATCAAAGCTCAAACAAACACTAACTGGAAGTAAACAGTGACTGGCTGGGATGGAACAGCATCAAACATTACTAAACCATAGCAGAGACCCCATATGAAGGGGGGGGGGGGGGATTGAGAGGCAAAGAAAGTAAAAACATTTGAGATACTAGATGCAAGACTGAGATGAGTATGTTAAGTATCAGACCCCAGCTGCAGAAAGAAACAAGAAGACAGATATAATACGATTCATTCAATGTAAAAATATACACTGCACAACCTCCATTTCAGACATGAGCCACAACCAGCATAGAAATTGTTGGTATATGCTCATTCTATGACCAAGAAAGGATGTTGTCTCTGCAAGCATAATCAATATTTTTGTAACACGCACCTCTGCTTCATTGAGTTTCTATTATTGTACACTGAAATCCACTGTGTAGCAGGCGTCCCAAGCCGAATTTTTTTTCTTGGTTGACCCTCATCCCCCAACTCAACAAGAGACCTTCCCCTCTTTTGGCCTGCCTGTAATACATTATAGACAAAAGACACAATTCAAAAACAATAAGACCACAGACAGACAAAAGTGCAATATGCCAATTAGGAACCCAGTAAACAACCTTTATGGCCCCGTCAGTTAGGATGGGTCGCAATGAGACATTAGAGCCTATAATGTTATCAAAAATGGAAATCAGCCTAGAATAATTTGGCTCTTCATCAAATTTCATATTAGTCACCATCTCAAGAAAATGTTGAAACGGGGTAGGGCACAAGCAGCACAGCATCTCAGGAGAAGTGGCCATCTTCTTCTTACTGACAAGGAAACTTTTATTTTCACCCTGCATTTCATCAACCCAACATGTGTTACAAAAGAAAAAAACTAAAGTATGTTATGGAGATTTTCTGGAATGTTTACTTACAACATAACCTTGCCATGGCAGCTTTCCCCTAAGAAGAAATACTAAGGTATACGCTAATGACTCAAGATCATCCCTGCGGCTCCCTGTTCTACCCAAATGTGCATGTACACTAGCATATCGAACAGTGCCTCTGTCAAAAAGGTAGCACAAACCTGGTTATTGCACACATCAGGGAAACAAAGCTTGTTATATATTATTTATCAACACAACCGTGATAAGCGACATGTGCAAATCATTTACAAGCAGACCAAAATATCTTCGTTCTGGGAAGTAAACATGACATCTGGCTGGGATATGCATGTGTAGAGATACGGCTGAGTTTAATAGATAATTATTAGTAATATTTCTTTCCTTGTTTTCTGTCCTTATTTAGGCAGTTACCTATCTTCTGGGTAACCTTTAATAGATAATTATTAGTAATATTTCTTTCCTTGTTTTCTGTCCTTATTTAGGCAGTTACCTATCTTCTGGGTAACCTATTTAAGGTAGGTTTATTATAGAACTCTATATAATGAGTTCTCCTGTTCCATTCTCAATAATACTATTGAATTCAGAGAATTAGGGTTTAGAGAGCCAATCTCATATATTAACATAGGCAAATCACCGGATATATATACAAGTATTAGGGAAGAGAAACCTACCTAACTTAGGAGATTATAAACTTCCTAAACAAGAAGATACTAACGTGACTGATAAGGAAACAATAACTATACAGAATAATATCTAATATTCTTCAACACTCCCCCTCAAGCTTGGTGTAAATGTTGATCATGTCAAGCTTGGAAGATAGAAACTCAAACACATCTCGTGGTAGAGCCTTTGTAAGAATGTCTGCAGTTTGTTGCTTGGAGGGAACATGTTCAACTTGAACACTTCCTTTAGCTACATTATCAGAAATAAAATGCCTATCCACCTCCACATGTTTGGTGCGGTCATGGTGAACCGGATTCCGAACAATGCTGATTGCAGCTTGGCTATCTGATAATAGGAGAATAGGACCTTCATAATCAACCTTGAGTTCTTCTAACACTCTTTTTAACCATATTCCTTCACATATTCCAAGTGCAAGGGCACGATATTCAGCTTCAGCACTGCTTCTGGCAACCACATTCTGTTTCTTGCTTCTCCAGGTTACAAGGTTTCCCCAGATATAACTGCAGTAACCAGAAGTTGACTTTCTGTCAGTAAGCTCACCTGCCCAACTTGCATCCGTATACATGAGTACATCAAGACGAGTAGTCTTTTTGAACTGAATTCCCTTTCCAGGGGACTTCTTAAGGTATCTTAGGATCCTTACCACCATCTCCATGTGTTCTTCATTAGGAGAGTGCATATGCTGACTTACTACACTCACTGCAAAGGCTATGTCGGGCCGAGTGTGAGCTAGGTAGATCAGTCTGCCAACCAGACGTTGGTAGTTTCCCTTATCAACTGATGGTATATCATCAGCTTTGCTCAACTGCTTGTTCTGCTCCATAGGTGTATCCACTGGTTTGCAGTTTGACATTCCAGTGTCATTCAGTAGATCAAGGACATACTTTCTTTGTGAAATGGTAATTCCTTGGTCTGATCTTAAGACCTCCATTCCCAGAAAGTATGTTAGCTGCCCCAAATCTTTTATTTCAAACTCATTAGCAAGCTGAGCTTTTAACCTCTTGATTTCTTCATCATCATCTCCTGTAATTATAATGTCATCGACATATACAATTAGGATGGCCATCTTCCCCTTGGATGAGTGTTTGACAAACAGTGTATGATCTGTTTGGCACTGGTAATAGCCTCCATCTTTTACAGCTTTAGTAAACCTGTCAAACCAGGCCCTAGGGGACTGCTTTAAACCCATACAAGCCTTTCTAAGTTTGCAGACAAGGTTTTCTTTGGGTTTCTGAATACCAGGAGAAAAATTCATGTAGACTTCTTCGGTCAAGTCACCATTCAGGAAAGCATTTTTCACATCTAGTTGATGCAGTGGCCAGTCAAGGTTTACAGCCAATGACAACAAGACTCTTACTGTGCTGAGTTTTGCAACAGGGGCAAACGTCTCTTCATAATCCACTCCATATGATTGAGTGAAACCCCTTGCAACTAGTCTAGCCTTGAATCTCTCAATTTTTCCATCTGCTTTGTATTTTACCGTAAACAACCACTTGCAATCAACCGTGTTCTTTCCTTCAGGACACTTTACCACTTCCCATGTTCCATTTTTCTCCAATGCACTTAGTTCCTCCAAAACTGCTTGCTTCCATTCTGGTGATTTCATAGCATCTTGGATGGTCCTTGGTACATCAACACTGTCTAAGGTAGTTATAAAAGCTTTATGAGCATCATTAACCTTCTCATAGCTCACATGGTTTCCAATGGGATACCTTGTACAGTTCCTCACACCTTTCCTGAGGGCAATGGGTCTATCGAGATCAGTAGGGATTATTTCATCTTCCAACTGCTCAACTTCAACTTCATGTTCCTCTACAGGGTTCACTTCTACTTCTACTTCTGCATTTATACCAGCCTCAGTCCTCACATTCCTTCTTTGATAGACCTGTAAAGGTTTTGGCTGAGGTGGAGGAGGTGGAGAACACTCCCCCTCGCTGCCAGTCACAACGTCATCAAGGCCAATAAGCTCCACAAACTGTTGTGAGTCGGAGGTGTTAGCAGTAGCAGAATTCTCCCCCTGAATCACAGCAGGTGTGAAGTATGGTTGAGACTCAAAAAATGTGACATCACGAGTGTTGTAAACCCTTTTTGTGTGAGGGATGTAGCACTTGTAGCCCTTCTGAGTAGCAGAGTAGCCAATGAAAACCCCTTTGAGTGACCGAGGATCAAGTTTAGAACGATCTTGGGGAGCCACATTGATGAAGACCGTACAGCCAAACACCCTCGGAGAGAGATTAGAGGTATAGCTAGCAATGTGGGAAAACTTCTCCAACAACACTTGACGAGGTGTTGCAAAGTTCAAAACCCGACTTGGAAGTCGATTAATGAGGTAAGTGGCTGTCAACACAGCCTCACCCCATAGGTGTTTCGGAACACTGTGTGTGAACATAGAAGCCCGAGCAACCTCTAGCAAATGGCGGTTTTTCCGTTCAGCCAAACCATTTTGCTGAGGGGTGTCTACGCATTAGCTAGCATGCACAATCCCATGTTTTGATAGGTAAGAGCCGAGAATACTATTGAAATAGTCACGAGCATTGTCGGTTTTCAGAACCTGAACATTTTCCTGAAACTGTGTACGAATCATGGTATGGAAATTCTGAAATATACTCGTGGTTTCTGATTTATCCTTCATCAGGAAAGTCCATGTGAGTCGGGTGTGGTCATCAATAAAGGTGACAAACCACCTAGCCCCATTGATGTTCCGAACCTTCATTGGCCCCCAAATATCACTGTGAATTACTGCAAATGGTCTAGTAGGTTGATATCCTAACCCAGAATAAGTAGACCTAGTTTGCTTGGCAAGTTGACAAACTTCACACTGATAGTGTTTGACATTCTTATTAATAAATAGATCCGGAAACAATTTTTCAAGATACAGGAAACTCGGGTGTCCTAACCGAAAATGCCACATAGACACTGTATCCTCAAAATTATCCAAACTAGCTACTACATTAGCTTGTATTCGACCAACACCAGCAGGCACCTTCTCTATCTCCATTCCCTTCAGCACATACAGACCATTGCACTTATCACCATGTCCAAGCATCTTCCCCGTCTCCACCTTCTGCAACACACAACCAGAAGAGCTGAAACGAATTTCACTCTGCAGATCATGAGTAACTTGATTAATGGAGATGAGATTACAGTCAAGTTTTGGCACATAGAGAACTGGGAATAGAGTGAGATCCTTAGTCACTCTAACTAATCCTACACCTTCAATAGGAGCTAGAGTACCATCTGCTATACGAACTCCTCTGTTTTCAGGATAAGGTTGTAAATTCTGAATAATATCCTTACAACCAGTCATATTATCTGTAGCACCAGAATCCATAATCCAAGAATTTTTTGACTGCTTATGAGAAAAGAGGGCACTCGGTTGGTTACCTTGCTTGTCGAACAGGCTAGTGATGTAGCCACGGTGCTCTGTAGTGCTTGGCTTCATGGCTTGAGCAAGCATCTTCTGGAGCAGATCCATCTGCCCCTTGGAGAACTGAGGTTCTTCTTCAGAAGCTTTGTTTGCAGCAATATGAGCTCTAGGCTTACGTTCTAACCTTGGCTTCCAGTCAGCAGGTTTTCCCACCAGCTCATAACACTTTTCTTTGGTGTGCCATGCCTTTCCACAGTGCTCACAGTAGAAAACAGGAGGTTTAACTCCCTCCTTCTTATTGTTCTGCGACATGAGGGCGGTGCTTGGACCTTCAAATAACAAAGCTGAGCCTTCAGAGTGAGATTACGTCTCTGGAATCATAAGACGGCGTCGATCTTCCTCACGAAGAACTTCAGCAAAAGCTTCTTTTAAGCTAGGAAACGGTTTGGTTCCCATAACTCTACTTTTAGCATCATCCAGCTCTTGATTGAGTTCCAAGAGAAGCTGCACCGTACGTTTCTTCTCAACGAAGGTACGGTGTGTCTTGGCATCCTTAGTAGTATCCCAAGTTAGGGCTTCATAGAGATCAAGTTGAAGCCAAGAGCGGACGAGCTTGTTGTAATACTCTGTGACAGTCAGCTCTCCTTGTTTGAAGTTAAATAATTTAGATTTAATTTCGAACAAGGCAGAGGAGTTGTCTTGGGTTGAATACGTGGACTTGACATCATCCCAAAGTTCCTTAGCTGACTAATGTAAGAGATAATTGTCTCCAATGTCAGGTTCCATGGTTGAAATCAGCCAAAAACGAACCTGATTGTCATCATTGTTCCATTGATTGAAGGTAGGGTCAGTCTCTCCTGGCTTAGTTGAAGTGCCAGTGAGATAGCCGCCTTTGGAACGTCCAGTTATAAACATCTGGATTGATTGAGACCACTGGAGGTAGTTGCTTCCATTGAATTTACGGATAGCGATTCCTCCACTATTAGAGTCGGAAGGGTTATTTGAGGTTGCCATAGTCTCTGGAGTTATAGTCACAGAGATGGACGAGTGCTTTGGTGAAGAAGAAGAATTACTGCCAGAAGTCATGACAGTGAAGCACAGCTACCGGCGGCGGAAGAAAGAACCGGCTGCTCTGATACCATATTGAATTCAGAGAATTAGGGTTTAGAGAGCCAATCTCATATATTAACATAGGCAAATCACCGGATATATATATACAAGTATTAGGGAAGAGAAACCTACCTAACTTAGGAGATTATAAACTTCCTAAACAAGAAGATACTAACGTGACTGATAAGGAAACAATAACTATACAGAATAATATCTAATATTCTTCAACACATACGACTGATCAAAACCCTAAAGTTTGGCATGGTATCAGAGCCTGGTTGGCTTAAACCCTAGCCAACCGGCATCCGCCGGCTATCTCTCTCTCTCTCTCACTCCGACAATCTCCTTGACTGTCAGTTCTTCTTCTTCTTCTTCTTCACAATATTCTTCTCTTCAGATTTTCCCATGACTACCATAAAGTTTGGTGCAGTAGGGGAAGTTAATTCTGTTGAGATACGTGTATATTTAATATTTCTCTAATTAGGAAGTTATGTTTCCTAGTTAGGTAGGACTCTAAATATTCCTAATGACTTTTAGGATATAAATATCGGGCTTAGACCCCAATAATAATTAATAGCGAATTACCCAAAGTTAACATGGTATCAGAGCCTGGTTCTCTGAAAACCCTAAGGCGCCTACGCCGTTAACAAAATTTCCTACCCTTTCTTATTTCTTCTTCTCTAAACCAATCTTCATCTGTGTGCCGCCATGACCAAATCGGCCGAAACAGAACACAAACCTGGAGAAAACTCAAACTCCATGAATGCTGGAAACACTTCAATGGTGAGCAGCGATTTACATACTGGGGGTATGACCATCAATCGGCTTGATGGAACAAACTATTTGCAGTGGACTTAGTCTATCCGGATGCTGATTGCTGGAAGGAAAAAGGCTGGTCACCTAATAGGAGTCGCAAAACAACCTGATGAGAATGATACAACGTTTGAAGGCTGGAGTGATGACGATAACATGGTGAAATATTGGCTGATTTCCTCCATGGTTGCGAAAATAGGTGATAACTAGCTACTGCACGCTACAACAAAGGATATATGGGATGACGCAAAGGCAACTTTTTCCAGCACAGACAACTCGTCCCAACTGTTTGCTGTTGAATCCAGGTTGTATACATTCAAACAAGGAGATATGTCAGTATCGGACTACTTCAACACACTTGGCAGATATTGGCTGGAGCTCGATTCTTATGATACAATAGCATGGACCTGCAGTGCAGACTCGAAACTGTTCAAGCAGTTTGTCGAGAAAAAGAGAACTATCCAGTTCCTGCTTGGTCTCAATCCTGAATATGATGCCTCTCGCAGTCGTATCATGGCCACTAAACCATTCCCAAGTCCTAAATAAGCCTTCTCTGAAGTTCGTAGTGAGTCGGAGAGATGAACTCTTATGCTTCCTGAGAACAAGACGGTGGGAGAATCTTCAGCTTTGCTGGTTCAGGAACATAAACCTGCCAAGCCAGCTGATGGCAAGGCAGACCAAACCTATTGTGAACACTGTAAAAAATGGTGTTGGCACATCAAGGCCACCTGCTGGAAAATACATGGAAAGCCAGCAGATTGGAAGCCAAAATCAGAGCGACACCCTCGAGCAAATGTGACAATAAACACAAATAAAGAGGAGGGAAGTTCAAGCTCTTCATCACAAATTTTCAGCAAAGAGCAGGTGGAACAAATTCAAAAAGATGTTTCTCAAAATGTCTAGTTCTAACACAGAGAAAGCTACTTCAAGCTTCTTAGCTCAACGAGGTATTCCGTCTACTTCTTATATTGCTCAGAATCACTCTTCCTCTTTGTGGATTCTAGACTCGGGTTGCACAGGCACCATGACTGGAAATTTAAACCTTCTCCACAACCTAAAACCATATACAAGACATTCTGGGGTTAAAGTGGCGGCTGATGGTTCTCTTGCACAAGTTGAAGGGTGTGGCATGGTGCAACTCACTGATAAACTCAGCATCTATCCAGTTCTCTATGTGCCTAAGTTGAACTGCAATTTGCTTTATATCAGTCAACTAAGTAAAGGCCTTAATTGTGAGATGGTTTTCGACTCCTCTAGCTGCAAATTTCAGGATATAGTCATGAGGAAGATGATTGGCAGAGTGAATTGCAGGATGGGCTGTATTTCTTGCAAGGAGGCTCCCTCACGAATCAGCCCACACAACATGGGAAGAGTCAAGCTTTTGTTTCAACTTTAGATAAAGTAGATAGTGAAATAATGCTATGGCATTTTCGGTTAGAACATCCGAGTTTTGGTTATCTGGAAAAACTGTTTCCTCGTCTGTTCAAGAATAAAAAGATTTTTTATTTTGGGTGTGAGAATTGTCAGATTGCCAAGCATACTCATTCTATTTACACTGGAAGTCAATACAAATCGACAGCCCCCTTCACTATCATCCATAGTGATATTTGGGGTCCTACACGAATCTATAATACAAATGGATCACGTTGGTTTGTGACATTTATTGATGAACACACTCGAATGACCTGGACATATCTAATGAAGGCCAAGTCGGATACGGTTGATGTGTTCAAGCAATTTCACACCATGATCAGCACTCAGTTTGAAACCCATATTCGTGTGTTAAAGACAGACAATGCTAAAGACTATTTCAACTCTACTCTTGGCACTTTTCTAACACAAAATGAGATTATTCATAGTAGTTCATGTGTTGATACACCTCAACAGAATGGCATTGCTAAACGCAAGCATCGCCACTTATTGGAAGTTGCTCGAGCTCTGATGTTTGCGTGTCATGTACCAAAACATTTTTGGGGAGAGGCTGTTCTCACTGCCACTTATCTCATTAATAGATTACCAAGTCGGATTCTAAACTATGTTGCTCCACGGAGTATGCTTCTACAGTGTTTTCCCCAAATACACTCATTCTCATCCGAATTACCACCAAGGATTTTTGGCTGTTGTGCGTTTGTTCATATACATGCTCATAACTGGTCCAAATTTGATCTCCGATCTATCAAGTGTGTAATTCTGGGATATGCTACCTTACAGAAAGGTTACAAATGCAACTCCCCATCCACACGGAAGATGTACACTACTATGGATGTTACCTTCGCTGTAAAGGAACCATTCTATCCCACTACTGCACTTCAGGGGGGGGCAATTCTAGAGAATTTCAGTTGTGGGATATAATTCAAGGGGCTGAGTTTGATGCATCAACTCCTCCACCACCACATGATACACCTCCGCTGCTTCATGAGACGTTGCCTGGTTCTTCGGATGGGAGTAAAAACTTAAGAGGGGGTGAATGGAGATGCTAGTACCCAACCTAACCCTCCCCCAATAGTTCGAGTCTACACTCGAAGAGAAAGACATAATTCTCAAGTTGCTGAAAATGCAGTTTTTGCAGACGAACAGTTAACTAAAAATGTTGTCTCCGCAAACGAATAGTTAACTATAGAGGATGACTCAAATGTTCCAATTGCTTTGAGGAAAGGAGTGGACATGCACGAAACATCATATTGCTAACTGGGTTTCATATGATAAGCTAGCAGAACGATACAAAGCTTTCGTATCAGACTTGGATACAGAAAAGATCCCAAACAACATCAACGAAGCAAGGCTGGTTCCGAAATGGAAAGCTGCAGTTCATGAAGAACTCACAGCTCTTCAGAAAAAAACTTGGGAGTTCGTTCCCTTACCTCCAGGAAAGAAGACTGTTGACTGTAAGTGGATTTTCAATATTAATTACAAATTCAATGGTGAGATAGAAAGGAGTCTGCGGACGAACAGTTAACTATAGAGGATGACTCAAATGTTCCAATTGCTCTGAGGAAAGGAGTATGGACATGCACGAAACATCCTATTGCTAACTAGGTTTCATATGATAAGCTAGCAGAACGATATAAAGCTTTCGTATCAGACTTGGATACAGAAAAGATCCCAAACAACATCAACGAAGCAATGTTGGTTCCGAAATGGAAAGCTGCAGTTCATGAAGAACTCACAGCTCTACAGAAAAATAAAACTTGGGAGATCGTTCCCTTACCTCCAGGAAAGAAGACTGTTGACTGTAAGTGGATTTTCAATATTAAGTACAAATTCAATGGTGAGATAGAAAGGTACAATGCAAGACTAGTTGCTCGAGGGTTTACTCAACGTTATGACATTGACTACGAAGAGACCTTCGCACCTGTGGCCAAACTCAGTACAATTAGGGTTCTTATATCCCTTGCTGTAAACATGGATTGGCCACTCTTCCAACTTGATATCAAGAATGCTTTCTTGAATGGAGACTTGGAGGAGGAAGTTTTCATGAATGTTCCGGACGGACTAAACCACACTGGAAATGGAAGATCAGTTTGTAGACTTCGGAAGGCACTATATGGCTTGAGACAGTCGTTACGTGCTTGGTTCGAAAGGTTCACCAAGGTTGTCAAGGCCAGTGGTTACTACCAATGTCAGACTGATCATACCCTATTTGTCAAGCATGGCGAGGAAGGGAAAATTGCTATTCTCATTGTGTATGTTGATGATGTTGTATTAACTAGTAACGATACTCTTGAAATCCAAACATTGAAGGATAAACTGTCTTCAGATTTCGAAGACAAAGATTTGGGAGAACTGAAGTACTTCCTAGGAATAGAGGTGGCTAGATCAAAGGAAGGGATTGTAATGTCACAGAGAAAGTACATTCTTGATCTCCTCGAAGAAGTCGGAATGCTCGGCTGCAAACCTGGCGACACACCCATGGAACAAAACAAGAAGTTCACTATGGGAGAGAGTGAAACCGGTGGAGGTAGGACAAATCAAAGGTTGGTAGGGAAACTCATTTATTTATCCCATACTAGACCTGATATTACTTATGCTGTTGGGATTGTGAGTCAGTATATGCATACACCAAATGAGGAGCATCATGAAGCAGTTCTAAGGATATTGAGACATCTGAAGAAAACTCCAGGTTTGGGTTTGCATTTTAAGAAACACGACCATAAAGGGATTGATGTTTACACTGATGCTAGTTGGGCAGGAGAACTAACAGAAAGAAGATCGATGTCTAGCTATTGACCTATGTATGGGGAAATTTGGTGACTTGGAGAAGTAAGAAACAAACAATGGTTTCTCGGAGCAATGCAGAGGCAGAGTATCGAGCAATTGCTCTTGGAATCTGTGAAAGAATTTGGCTGAGACGTGTCATGAATGAGTGAAGAGTTCCACATGAAGGGGCTGTTACACTGCTAAGTGATAGTCAATCAGAGAATTAGCTATAAGTATTGTGAAAAATCCAATCCATCACGATAGGACGAAGCATGTAGAAATCGATAGACAGTTCATCTCAGAAAAAGTGGTGCAGAAGATTGTCCAAATGCAGTATTTTCCTTCTCGTGACCAGTATGCAGACATTCTCACTAAACCTCTTCCTAAGGATCAGCTAGAAGGATTCAAGTCCAATCTTGGTCTCTTGAATATATACCAAGTTTAGGGGGGGGGGGGGGGGGGGGTGAGATATATGTATATTTAATATTTCTCTAATTAGAAAGTTATGTTTCCTAGTTAGGTAGGAGTCTAAACATCCCTAATTACTTTTAGGGTATAAATATCAGGCTTAGACCCCCAATAATAATTAACAGGGAATTACCCAAAGTTAACAATTTCAGAAGAAGGATATGGAGAAAATTCTGCCCACACTTCCAATCCAGTCAACCCCACTTATGTAGACTATGGGAACTACATATCTGTCCACGAACTAACAAAAGACAATTACCTGCAGTGGTCGCAGTCATTCCTCGTCTTCATTGGCAGTAGAGGTAAAAAAGGATATCTAACTGGAGAAACACCTGCACCGGAGGAGACAGATGCAAAATACAGATCATGGAAGCTGAATGACAATCTTGTCAAAACCTGGTTGCTCAGCTCAATGACAACTCCTATCGGTGATCACTTCCTCCTCCATAAAAATGCCAAGGATATATGGGAGCATGCCGAAGATGCATAGTCAAATGTGGACAACACGGCGAAGATTCTTGATATCGAAACTCGGCTATACAACCTCAAACAAGGTGACAAGTCTGTTTCAGAGTACTATAATACTCTGTGTCATCTGTGGCTCGAGATCGATAAATATCGCTCTCCAAAGTGGTCCTGTCCCAAGGATGCTGCTCTGTACAAGGAAGTGGTGGGAGAAACTCGTACAATCAGGTTCTTGTCGGGCCTAAATGATAATCTGGATGAGGTTCGAGGTCGGGTAATGAACAACAAACCCCTACCTAAGTTGCGGAAAGCGTTTGCTGAGATTCGACAAGAAACCAGCAAACGCCAAGTAATGTTGCCGAGTACTCCTAAGGTAATTGAAGAGAGCTCAGCTCTTGCTGCAATGGGTGAAGACAGGCCATTCTGTGAACATTGCAAACGAGTCGGACATATCAAAGAAAAGTGTTGGAGTATCGTGGGTAAACCAGCAAACTGGAAGCCAAGGAACAAGCGTTTTGAAAAGGCTCACTCTGCTGAGAAAATCGACGAGAGCAGCGCTGCTAATTTGTTCTCGCAAGGGCAAATCGAAGTTCTGGAAAGAATGTTTGCCAAGTTCTCAGGCTCATCCAATAAGGCTAGTACCTCCGAGCAACGCACATGAATGTTTACGAATGGAGGTATTATTTCTTAGGCTCATCTTAGTCATCAAAACCAGTCTAATGTGTCGATTGTGGATTCTGGATGTACTAACAACATGACAGGGGATATCTCTATTATCCGAAATTTGCAACCTTACCCGAAAAATGCTAGAGTAAGAATTGCAAATGGGTCTCTTGCTTCAATTAAGGGACTTGGACGTGTTTGCGTCAATCCCTTTCTCACTCTATTTCCAGTACTCTATGTTCCTCAATTACAATGCAACTTGGTTTCAGTTAGTTAGATCACTCAAGACCTTGAGTGCAATGTTGTCTTTGGTACTAGACTGTGTGAATTTCAGGAGGTTGCTTCGGGGAGGATGATTGGCAAGGCGGAACTAGTTGACAGGCTATACTTGTTGTGAGGAACAAATCAACGGGATGTCAAAGTTCCTCACGTAGCATTGAGTTCCAGCTTGAGTTATGTAGAATCTCAGATGATGTTATGGCATAGTCATTCTAGTTTTAGCTATCTTCAACGATTGTTCCCACATTTATTCAGAAATAAAATTACTCCTCGACTGAATTGTGACGTATGTCAGTATGCAAAACATACACGCTCAATCTACTCTCGATTTCCTATACTCCTACTAGTCCCTTCTCCATCATACATAGTGATATATGGGGGCCATCTCGAGTGACATCATTGAATGGAACTAGGTGGTTTATTACAATGATTGATGAACATACTGACATGGACTTTCCTCATGAAGGATAAGTCTGATACAACACGTGTGTTTCAAAACTTCTATACTATGATTGAAACTCAGTTTCAAACCAAAGTTAAGGTCCTTAGAACAGACAATGCTCAATTCTACTCTTGGTAGCTTCCTCTCTACTCACGGCATCATTCATAGCAGTTCATGTGTGGACACACCAGAGCAGAACGGTATTGTAGATCGGAAGAATCGTCAGCTGCTGGATATGGCAAGGGCTCTTATGTTTGGTACTAATGTTCCCAAGTATTTATGGGGTGAAGCATTGCTCACAACCACTTATCTTATTAATCGACTGCCGAGTCGAACGTTGAAGTACAACACCCCTCGACAGATCTTGCTCAGAGTTATCCCCATATTCACTCGTTCTGAACTGATCTTCCACCCAAGGTTTTCGGCTATACTGCTTTTGTACACCTACATGCGCACCAACGTTCAAAACTAGACCCCAGGTCAGTTAAATGTGTGTTGGTGGGCTATTCAGCTCATAAAAGGGGCTACAAGTGTTATTGTCCATGTTCTAAGAAGGTGTATCACACCATGGATGTGACGTTCTTTGAAGCAGAACCTTTTTACTCCCCAACTTGGCTTCAGGGGGAGACGACTGTACGTGAAAGTGAAAGTGCAGTTGTGGGATATTATTAGTGACCCGGTGTTCGAAACATGATATTTCCTACCATTCCAGCGGTATCTGACATTGTGCAGAATGCACAGAGTGAAAAAGAGATCAGTCCAGGTGAAGCACCTGACTCCAATACAGTTCCAGAAAATGTTGAAAATGTTGTTGCACCAAGACCCCTGGTTGATCATGTCTACACTCGTCGGTCGAAGCAAGCCGCTCCAGTATCTGAACTTGAATCGCAGGTCGCACCTGAAGTTGTTGCTCCTGTTGAGGAAAATGAAAGGGCTGATCTGTACCTCCCAATTTTGCTTATAGAAAGGGAGTTCGTGAGTGCACGAAACATCCCATCAGCAAATGTGTGAGTTACGACAGATTGAACCCTACTTATAAAGCCTTTATAACTACACTGGATAATGAGAGGGGCCTTGAAAAATCCTAAGTGGAGGAAAGTAGTTAGGGACGAAATTCAAGCACTAGAGAAGAAGAAACACATGGAGTTTGGTGATGTTGCCTCCTGGAAAGAAGACTGGATTGTAAATGGATCTTTAGTATCAAGTATAAAGCCGACCGACGTATTGAGAGGTTCAAGGCAAGATTGGTGGCAAGAGGCTTCACTAAATCCTATGGAATTGATTATGAAGAAACCTTCGCACCCGTTGCAAAGTTGAGCACTGTTCGTGTACTCTTGTCACTTGCTGTGAATTTGGATTGGCCCCTTCACCAACTAGATGCGAAGAATGCTTTCCTAAACGGAGATCTTTCTGAAGAAGTATATATGAAAGTTCCAGCTGGAATGGATCCAGAAAAATCTGGAGTTGTGAGTAAACTAAGGAAGACCTTGTATGGTCTCAAAGAAACACCACGTGCGTGGTTTGAGTGATTCAGTAGTGCTGTTAAGTCTGGAGGATATGTCCAGTGTCAAACAGACCACACTTTGTTCGTTAAACATGGAATGAGTGGAAGGATGTCGATTCTTATTGTCTATGTTGATGATTTCATCATTACGGGTGATGACTACACCGAATTCACAAAGTTAAAGAAGAGGTTAGCTACTGAATTTGTAATCAAGGATATTGGGTACCTAAAGTACTTCCTCGGTGTGGAAATAACTCGATCAAAGGGCTGTTTGATTGTTTCTCAGAGAAAATATGTCCTTAACCTTCTGAATGAAATTGGGATGTTGGGGTGTAAGCCTGTAGACACACCGATTGAACAGAATAAATGGTGGAATAGAGAATCAGAACCAGCATTAGTAGAAAAGGGGAGATATCAGAGACTTGTTGGGAAGCTCATTTATCTATCCCATACACATCCTGATATCGCATATGTTGTGGGAATTGTGGGTCAGCATATGCAAAGTCCAAATGAAGATCATTTGGAGGCTATCTATCGTATTCTACGATATCTAAAGGGATCTCCAGGACTCGGACTTCAGTTTCGCAAGAATGATGCAAGAGGTATTGAGGTATACACTGATGCAAGTTGGGCAGGTTAACTCAATGATAGGAAGTCTACCAGTGGTTACTGTACATACGTGTATGGAAATCTCGTCACATGGCGTAGCAAGAAGCAACCTGTGGTTGCTCGAAGTAATGCTGAAGCTGAGTATCGAGTAGTGGCTCTCGGAATCTGTGAAGGGATATGGCTTAAGGGTCTCCTAGAAGAACTGAAGGTTGAGAACAAAGGTTCTATTACTCTAAAGAGTGATAGTCAGTCTGCAATCAGTATTGTTAAGAATCATGTCCATCATGACAAGACAAAACATGTGGAGATTGACAGAAGTTTTATCTCCGAGAAGGCTCAAAGTGGAGTGGTTGATGTAATGTATGTGCCATCAACACTGCAAACAGCTGATATATTGACAAAATCAACCTCTAAAGAGGTGCTAGAGAGGTTCAAGTCCAAGCTTGGTCTCTACAACATCTACACCAAGCTTGAGGGAGAGTGTAGAGATACGATTGAGTTTAATAGATAATTATTAGTAATATTTCTTTCCTTGTTTTCTGTCCTTATTTAGGCAGTTACCTATCTTCTGGGTAACCTATTTAAGGTAGGTTTAATATAGAACTCTATATAATGAGTTCTATTGTTCCATTCTCAATAATACGACTGATCAAAACCCTAAAGTTTGGTTCAAGCTCTCTTCCTTCAGACCACTTTTTATTAGACAGTTAATACTAAGAAAAATGTTTTTCCATCTGCTAAAAAGGGCAAAAGAAAATGCCTATAGATGCTATGATAGATCCTACATTTAGCAGCATGACACAATCCACAATAGAGGCTAGAATAACCTTTTTCGACTTTTGAAAGTTGTATTGCTTAGATACTCTTATTCTTCTTCTTATATTCAAATGATACATGCATGCTTAGTTACTCTTATTCTTCTTCTTATATTCAAAGGATACATGCATGCTTAGTTACTCTTATTCTTCTTCTTATATTCAAAGGATACATGCATGCTTAGTTACTCTTATTTTTTTCCTTATATTCAAAGGATACATGCATTCACACAGACAGTAATCAAGCCAACTTATTAACACAACAAAGACTCCCCCAAAAGCAAAAAAGCTTTCAAACAACCAACAATGGAATATAAGAAGAAGAATAAGGTTTCAGCACATTGTTGATAATCTCTATGTGAGCATCCTCCTGCCTTAACTGCTAACTCTACGTCATTGGTTACCCAAACCAAACCAGGAACTTTAAAGTACTGAACCATTCACCAGTACACGAAAAAATAAAATGAGAGGCTGTTCACCTGAAAACATCAGGCTTTTGGTCATATTCCACATGACGACCAGATGTTGAATCCATCCACCTTGAAGCTAAAAAAAATTAAGATTCATCTAAAATATCCCGTCAATAAATCTCAGGTTCTCCAAATTTTAAGAACAAAGTTAACGATGGTCGCCTACCCAAACCAAGATCAACTAGATAAAGTTTCTTCTCTTCAGGTGTTCCAGGCTGACCAAGCAAAAAGTTCTCTGGCTTGACATCTCCGTGCACAAAGCTGAGGAGTAATAGGGAACCAATTACATGCATTTTTTAGTATGATGAAAGAAAAGGGAGACAAATGTCTGAGGTTTTCACAATACCCTCTCGAGTGCAGCTGTTCCAAAATAGATATTGCCTCCACTGCTATGCAAGCAACCATCTGTTCAGACAGCCTGCATCACATGCAATTACAAAATAAACATCACTTCATGAATAAAAATATTATAAATTCTCCAGTGGCATATTCTAAATAGTAATCTGGTGACAAACAGCCCCAACGAGAAACTATAGAAATCTCATACATTTGATTGTTGGAGTTCCAAACATCCCATAGGCTAGGCCCCAGCATGTCCATTACCTGAAGAGAGATTCAAGAAATGAGTCTTTAATGATGACCGGCATCAGAAGGATGAGTGTGCCTATGAAAAAAAATTCTGCAGTTGGGCCCTTACAAGGATATAATAATCGCTTTGTTGACCTTTGTAATGGACTAAAGGAAGCCCATAACAACCATTGAGGGTGCTTTACACAAATTTGTACAAAAAAGAGAGAATAGTTAGATCAAAGAATGTGACGTCAACCCACATATTAAATTAAACTAGTCATAAGCCCATACCTATACACTTGCCACTCATACGGAGGACCGTAATTGCATCCTTTACTGTTTTTGTGCTCAAATTTCAAAGCAAGCTGCAAATTTAGAGATAAAATGTGAGAAACAGAGAGAGAGATCATCAAATAGACAACTAACTGATAAAAAACCTATTTGATATACACTGATTTAAGAGACAAACCTCATAGGCATCAGGTCCATAACGCCCAGAACCTCCTGATACCCTTCTCCCAACATAAACTTGGCCAAAGCCTCCCTTACCAAGCTTTCTATCTATTTTAAACACTGGCGAGTTGCCAAGTTTCACCTATAGAGAGGGTAAATGAATGAGTAATGTTACTTCAAACAATTTCAATTGGAAGTGAAATGGGAACACTTGATATTAACTTCACAACACAGTCAACATGGTAAACTAATTTTATGCCCATAAGCATACCTTTAGAAGTTTGGCATTACTACAGTCTCAACTTAACCTAACTACATTATTTTATCTAGATCGACAATTACTTGTGCAAACAATTAACTAGGATTATAGCAGCAGATAGAATTAATAATCTCCCATTAGCCTGCTAAGAAATCAGTACCCTTTCAGGTACAGGGCTCGTGCTGCCTTCATCTTCACCTACTATCAATTTTTCAGCACTTCTTTCAACTGGTTGCCTTACTGGCAATTCCAATCCTGGTCGGGTTTGATCACGCATGCCAGTTCCTACAAAATTGGCATTTTCATCTTGATTCATCACTCTGGACCCCCTTCCTCTGCCACGTCCTACATAAAGACCAAAAACTAAAAGTTAAAGAGAAGATTTTCATGTCTTAAACTAGTAATCACCACCTAATGCCAGTACCTCTTCTACCACCACGTGCTGCAGTAGCAACTACACCAGCAGGGTTCTGGTTATTTCTGACCCGCTGTGATCGTCGAACTCCAACTTGCAAATCTGGCATTCTTTTCCCATGCAAAAGCCAATCACTTTATATCTCTATCCTCCAGAACAATGAAAAACAAATAACAATAGCCTAAAAGCAAAAGTAAGACGTCAATTATACAGATGGAAAGACGTAGACAGGAAATAACAATACAAAAATATCAACACCTCATACCAAGTTCCTTAGTTCAAGATGATAAGCGACTCGGTCAAAAATCACTCCTTAGCTTGACCCTATATTAGTTTAACACACAATATCAAATTCTCTTCTTTTTGTAAAACATGTACATAAGTGGATAACTCGCATATGAAAGCCAGAGAACGCAATCACCAAATACAATTAACAGAATCAGAACGATGCACACACACTGAAATTCAATTCAAACTGTGTCAGCTCAGTAGACTGACGCACTGGCTTCCATAAAAACCAATAGGCAAGCTCAAAAAGATAAATAACCACGCTTTATCAAAACAATCATAAGCCTTTCCAGAAGGATTATAACCACAAATACCCAATGCACGGCATCATATATTATAGATAATTTCCAAACTAGTGAAGCCTCAATTAACTACATCCATGACATTCAGATTAGGAGAACCGTCTAACTGAAGCACAGAGTACAACTAATTTGATCCCCGATTCTAACACATTAGAACAATGGTAACAATGATGATTTCAAGATTTCCCCAGCAACTACAAACCATCAGGAAACCAAATAAGTCAAGCAACCCATCAAAGCTGACGACAAAACAAAACATCAGACTAACAAAAACGCAATCAGTTAACGGTAACAATCGCACGATCCTTCAAAAATTGAATCAAGTTTGTTTTACCCAGAAAAAAAGACAGAAACCCATACAAGTTGAACAGACGATCATCCCGAAATTCCCACACCACAGATTAATCTGAAATCATCGCACAACATAAACCAATAAAAGGATCATATACCCACAAGCAGATTCACCCTCATCAATGCACCATCAACACCCCCAAAACATAAGAAAATGCCTAAAATCAAGAGAACCCACTACCTTCAACATCCTCTTTTCGATGCTCCTCAAACTTTTCATCTGGCAGGTTTCCAAAAGAAATGGAGATAAAACGACGGGGATAAGAAATAACAACGAACGCACCTTATCGAGAAGGGTAAACCGATTTCTCAGCAAGACAGAACGTTAAACACAATCTGGGATTGATTGATAGAACAAGTTTCAAAACCGATAAAGGGAAAGCCGAACTGGGTACAAGGAATGGTGTTTCTTTTTTGGGTTTCTTTTGGGGAAGACAAAGAAGAGAAGAAGCAGCTATAAATGAGAGAGTGGGTGGTGGGTGACTCTGTATATTTGGGCTTTTGTTACTATGCAGAAAAGTTTGTGTGATGAAGTGTGCTGAAATTAGAATAATGAAGACTACTTAGTCTATTTTTTTCCCTTTTTTTTTAATGAATTAAAAGCTTCATTTCATAAAAAAAAAAAAAAAAAAACTCATAAAGTTCATACATAAAGAAATTATCTTAGTATATACAAAACTACTTTCTATATGTATCTCAAATTTTGAACTTCATCTCTTCGACCCCCGAAAAAAGCACAAATATCCCAACAATATGTTCAGTGCATGATTCTTTTATTCTACATGTCCCATTGAACACTTTTGAGCATCGTTCCCTCCAAATCATGTTAACCATTACGATCCATTTCAATCTGTTAACTTTAATCTTCACATAGTCAGGGGTGGAGCCAGGAGCTCCAAGCGGGTTCACCAGACCCCACTTGACAAATGATTTTTTGAAAAAATGTATGTAAAATTGTAACATAAATGTTTATAATTGAATACTGGACCCCACTTGGACTTGATCGAAACTCTTACATTTCGATAATTTTGCTGATTTTTTATAATGGACCCCACTTGGCAGAAGTTCTTACTACGCCACTGCACATAGTCCCCTTTCCAAGCCACAACTTTTCTTATTACATTGTCCCATATAGAAATGGGGTTGGTTACACAAATGGTCACTGACCTTTGGCCAAATAACCCGGCACTCACCGTCCTTTAAAAAATTTCCATCCATTACTGACCTTTGGCCGATTATCCTAGAGGTCACTACCGTATACGGACATCCAATTTTCCATCCATCCGCATACATGGCAATGCCATCAAGGCAGCCACATCATCTAAATTGCCACATCAACTAACCCAAACCTAAATCCTAAACCCATACCCAAAACCATACACCCACCCTAATAACCCTAAACCAAATCTAACTCTTCTACTCCCTTCTTCTCTTTCTTCCTCCTTTCTCTCTTCTCTTAATCTCCAGAGCACCATTGTCGGCGCCGGCGTCGCCACCGCCGTCGCCGCCACGGAGATCGGAGACGGCGAAACTTTGTTACAAAAGAAAGCACCGTTGTGGCTGTTTCTCCGTCTCCGATCTCCGTGGCTGCGGCGGCGGCGCCGACAATGGTGCAATGGTGCTCTGTGGCGGCGTTTCCTTCTGGATCTAAGTGTAGCTCTGTTTTGGTTAGCTTGGATCTCTCTGAGAATGCTGTTTCGGGTCCTGTATCTGATATTGCGAATCTTGTTGGCTGCTCTGCTTTGAAAGCTTTGAATCTGTCTAGGAATGGATTTGATTTTGCTGTGAAGGGGAAATGGATTGGATTGAAGCTTGGGTTGGAGTCTTTGGATCTTTCGTGGAATAAGATTTCAGGATTCAATGTTTTGGGGTTTCTTATTGGAGGAGGATGTAGTGATTTGAAGCTGCTGTCGATTTCATCAAATAATTTCTCTGGCGATGTACCAAATCTCGGCGGCTGCGATTCCCTTCAGCACCTCGACATCTCCGGCAATAAATTCTCCGGCGACCTCGGCCGGTCGGTCTTCCCCTGCTCCAAGCTCAGCTTCCTCAACGCCTCCGCCAATCTCTTCTCCGGCCAAATCCCGACGAAGCTCCCGGCGGCGAGTTTATAGTTCCTCTCCTTAGCCGGAAACGACTTCCACGGCTCAATTCCTCCCATTCCTCCGGCGTTAAGAGAAGAGAGAAAGGAGGAAGAAAAGAAAGAAGGGAGTAGAAGAGTTAGATTTGGTTTAGGGTTATTAGGGTGGGTGTATGGGTTTGGGTATGGGTTTAGGATTTGGGTTTGGGTTAGTTGATGTGGCAATTTAGATGATGTGGTTGCCTTGATGGCATTGCCACGTATGCGGATGGATGGAAAATTGGATGTCCGTAGACGGTAGTGACCTCTAGGATAATCGGCCAAAGGTCAGTAATGGATGGGAAATTTTTTAAAGGACGGTGAGTGTCGGCTTATTTGGCCAAAGGTCAGTGACCAGTTGTGTAACCAACCCATATAGAAATGTCAAATAAGTCACTTACAAGCTCTCTCATGATATGTTAATTAACATAATCTATGGGAAATCATCACATTATTTTTGCCACATAGGACAAAGCTATTCTCTCAATTTTCCACCTCATATACAAATTTTAAATTAAAAACAAAATTTATGTCAACTTTTAATAAAGGCCTAATACCCTAGGATGTCACGAACTATTGGTCATTGTTTCGTGTATATACCACCTATTGCCTATATTTCTAACGTCACGAACTATTGAATTATGAGTTCCGTGTAACACATCGTCTATTTTCAAACGATTTCTGTTCGTATCCATCCATGTGAGCTGGCAAATATGCCAATGTGGCTTGATTGTGCACATGTGGCACGCCACATCATTTATATTAATTTTTATTATAAATCAAATATGACCTAACCTAAACTAACCAAACCGGTTCAACCTCCTTCCCTCTCCCCTCTTTCCCACTCTAAGATTGAGAAGAGGAGCAGCCGCCGGTCTTGGCGATGGCGGAGCAACAACGGCGGGTTAAACCCCCACAATCCTACACCGCATCAGCCCTCCCAATCCTTTCCTCACCGCCGCAGCCGCCGACCTTCTCCGACTCTTCACATACTCCTTCTCCAGATCCCCCACTTCATCAGAGCAAAACGAGGAGCTATTGGTGGAATTATGAAGAGGGAAGAATTACTTGCTCATACCAGCAGCAGCAGCAGAAGAAGAAGAAGGAACAGGTTTCAGTTTGGTAGCTATGAAGAGATCTCCATCCCACTTCCAGTCATTCAAATCCCATTCCATACTCCTTCTCCCCATGCCATAGAAATGAATTGCTTCCGTACCAAATCTAGCTTCCATGTTCTTCATTTTCCGTACCAAATCCCTAGATTCCCAATCCAAATTGAACACTCAAAACAGAGGAAGGAGAAAACAATTGATCCAATTCGAGCTGAGATGAGTAGATAAGAGAAGAGATCGGATCTTGAAACCTTCAAAAAATTTGAGATTTATTCTTATTTTGTTTTTTTTTTTCACCTAATCAGTTGACCTTCTTCCCCAGAAATCAAGAAACAGTACAGAGACGCAGCCATGGCTCCAATTGAGAGCAACCCACATGCCCAGCTCGACGGTGGCCGGAAAAGTGGAGAAGGGGAAAGGATTGGATGATGATGATGGCGTTTATGATGATGATTGATGACTAAGATGATGAAGAACGTGGTCTGGGAAAGGAGGAGGAAGATTGCTCAGTTGGGTTGATCCAATCGGTAAAATCAGTCAATGACCCAAATTGATTGATTTAGTTGATGACCGAAATTGGCCCAAAACCCAATTATTGAGCTAAAAAACCGACTCGATTTGGCCAACCTTACATAGGATGCCAACTAGATTATTATGTACCGTCAGCTAACTCCGTCTAGCCAGCTGTCAAGAAAATCATCGAAAATAGACGGCGTGTTACGCAAAACTCGGAATTCAATAGTTGATGACGCCATAAACATAGGCAATAGGTGATATATACGCGAAACAATGACCAATAGTTCGTGACATCTGAGGGTATTAGGCCTTTAATAAATGCTCTTAAGAGCTAATTAATAATTTGGTTAATAACATTTTCGGCCATTCAAGTTGAGGCAATCTATCATATTGGTCACTTAAACTTTCATCTTTAACACATCAATGACTCAAGTTTGATTTAGGAAGAGATCGATATTTTGTCCACTTTTGTTCAATTTTCCATCCAAAATCTTACGTCCAACCACGTCAACTAAAATAATAATTTTAAAATTTCATGCCATCAAACACTCAATCATTAGATCCAACTCATTTCGATCCAACCAAACCCCTTTTAGCATGATTGAAGATTCTCTTTCCTCTGTCTTCTTCAATATAATCTTCATCTTTAGGCTCCATTCCTTCTCGAGTTTAATACGTAAAGAAATACATTTATCATTCTCCCCTCTCCAACCATCACAATCTATGACGAGTCAAAATTTGGCGAGTCATAAATCTCTGCAATGAATTATTTCGGCCATCGCGTCCAAGGAAGCAACAATGACTCCATTGAGTTTACAGTAATTGGTGGATGAGTTCATTGATCAATCTCCATTGAATTGTCAAAAAAAATATCCATGGATAACCATTTAAGTCAAGAGTACCAACAATTCCAAGAGCCACTACCAACATTAGCAGCTTCATGACCAATGAATTTCACCTCCTTGGTCGTTGTTATAACAATTGGAAGTGTATATGAACACCTTACAGTCTAAGTTTGAAACTTCATAAGGAAGAGTTTTTGTGACGATAGAGATAAGCGAGTTGTGTATATTTGAAATGACTAGAGGGCGAAGATGACAATGTTTTTATGGATGCATTGATGGTATCGTGCATTTATGGTTATTTGTGAACTCTATTAGATATATTGTCTAATATGATTGTAAGTATTGTTAACTATAATATCTCATTTATTTAACTAATAATTCATATTAAAAATGTTATGTTATATTTTATATATCACCCATTTATTCTCTTCAAAATCCCATGAACTAAACTTAAAACAATAAAATATTTTTATACATAAATTTGTCAATATATATATATTAATGAGTAGGTATTTCGTAGCAATATATTTTGGTGACGCACTATACTAGTAAGATACGAAAGTACGATCATAATTATTTGCTGTCAGGACGTTTTGCGGACTATATATGAGCTTTCTATTTATAATAAAACTTTCCATCCTCAAATATTATATTTCCTATATTTGAATGACGTATTTCTAAATAAGTTATTGTTTTGAATTTAGCGTCTTAGGATTTTCATCACCAACTTACCTCTAAGCAACCTTTAAGGTATGAATGAAGTTTATGAATATTGAGTTTGATAACAAACTTGCTGAATAAATGAAGTCTGGATAAGGTTAAATTAGTTTTTTAAATTACTTTATTTTATTTAATTAAATAGAACATTCGGTTAATAAACTCTAAGATTAATTAAAAAATTAACTATTAAAATATATATTTTGAAAATCTAAGCCAAAATATTGATAAATACATTTGACCAATGATACAAATTTGGAAATATAAACATATTATTTTAATATAAAAATACATAATAAAATAATCATAGTCCAACTAATCTCTAAATCAATACATGATTTAACATATACAGTTTTTGAAAATAAGCTAAAAAAACACTCATTGAAATTTTGTATCTCCAATTGTGAGTAATAATACAATATTTTGTGTTGAAATTGTGAGTAATAATACAATGACTAGAATTAAGAAAAAAAACTAATATTAATTAATTGTATTTGAATGTTTTTGTTCTTATTATGATCAAACAAACGGGTGGTAGGTACAAAAGCTAGTCTTTAGTAAACTCATAGTCAAAAAATAAATGAGCTTTTGACTCAATCTCAGCTTCACATAAAACACAATGAGGATCAATCCATGTATTTCACTTATGCACAATATGTTTAGTGGCAATTCAGGTTATCATTATAAGCCATGCCACAAAGTTCAATTGTGGTACCTGTAAACCACTACATATCACCTTTGTCTTGGCGGCCAAGTCACGATCTCAGTCGTTCATGGAGCTCGCCCCAGGATTCTGACACGTGTACATGCGCCACCAGAACCTTAGGGCCTGTTGTAGTGGGCCGCCTGTTGGCTATCGCTTGTCGCCTTGGGTTGGGCTTGTTGATCACCGCTTATGGTTCTAGGCCTGACTGATTGATCGCCTTCTGATGACACTAGATTTGACGTGATTATCAGCCTCATTCAAGCGACATTTCCTTGCTTAAGACATGGTTTTTAGGGTAGAATAACGAATATTCAATCGATTGCCCTATCTCATGCCATTTGTGTTACCTTGGCCCGTTTCGGGTCTATTTGATGGTTTTCTAGTATTTTCATGTTAGCACAGGTGTTCGCCATCAAATGTGGTAGCCAAAGACGTGTCTAAGGCACTGGAACCCCGAGGAATCACACCCGCATCAGCCAGAAAAGTCATTCAACCCAAAAGAATTCCTGCCCCATTTACACATATATTTTCGGCGAAAATACCCTTGGGTTTTCGCCGAAAATGAAAGAAGAAATCCACTGTCCCGATCAAGAAGAAGTTTTTGGCGAAAACCTTGGGAGTTTTTGCCAAAAACCCTAACCCGAATCAACCAGGAGAAGCAGACGGATGAAGCCACATTTGAACATATATTTTTACCGAAAATATCCTTGGATTTTCGGCGAAAATCCCAAGGGAAAAGCAGAAATCGCCGGTTAGGTATAAATACTGAAACGCACGCCTAAATAGGGGGAGGAGATTTTTACACAAAAAAAACACACACGGGACGAAAAAATCCAAAGACTGAGAAATAGAGAGAACGAGTGGATAGAGTTGAGGAGCTAGGAACGGATCGTGACGCCATCCATCCACCTCGAAGAGCATGTGCTAGGAATTGAAGATCCAGTAGATTGAAGCTGCAAGGAGTCGTCGAAATTAGGTTTTACAGTTCTTCTCTGTCTTCCCTACCTGAGATGTATTCTTTGTTGGTTTTCGATTCTTCTGTATTGAATATAAGTAGCTAAACTCGTGTAGCTTAGATTAGATGAACCCTAAGTGACCCAGGGCTTTAAAGCGGTCACGGATTGGCGGTGATTAGATTCGAAATTCATTCAGTTTCTTCTTTATGTTTGACTTGTTCTTTGTACTTTGTTCTTCGTGTTTCTTGTCTGGTTTGGCCACCTAGATTAGATTCTTGTTAATCTAAGGATAGAAGCGAACGCTCGCCTTACTTTAGAACATCAAGTTGAACAATTAACCTTATAATTCGAGTGTGCCTTTCGTAGGAACCGATTAGGGTTAATCCACTGCAAGAGTAACTCACAAATCGTTAAAATTTGCACCAGTTAAGTTAAGTCGTTGCGAGAGGCGACCGTACCCGGGCGACTAATTAATCATGGTAGCTAGATCGGATAGAGCGAACGTTCGCCAGTCTTAAACCTAAGGGTCAGGAGTTATGGTGGTGTCTGAGAACTGAATGAACTAGAATCGGAAACTGTTGATCTGTTGATTGCCTATGCCTTGGTGATCTAAGGGGGATTCGAAATCTAAGCTTGTCTATCTTCTGTCTTAGTCAATCAATCAATCGTTAATTCGCTTTAATTTCATTTCAACCTGTCTTTGCATTTTTAGTATAGAAGTCGTGGAACTCACACCACGCACTAAGTGTTTACCCTCGAATTTAATTGCCAACACATTTGAGTAAGGAAGTGGAGGAGACCCGTGGAATACGATCTACCCTAGCTTCACAGCTTGGTAGTTATTTGATTGACCGCTATTCTGCAGTTCATCAAATTGGCGTCGTTGCCGGGGATTCTTCTATTTCGTTGAAAGAAGAGTTGGCATTTTTATTCTTCTACCTTTCCATATTTCATTTCCATCACACTTCGATTTTACACCGGTTGTGTTTGTTTTTGTCTCTTGTAGATCATAGCAGGTACAGAAAGATCACTTCCGTTCCATCTTCCTTTTACGCGAATGCTGCTCCTAAGAGTATTGCGACCAAACAGTGAAACCGCTGCTTCCACTTCGATCTTCCATCACGTAGCTTTCTAATGCGATGATCCTTATGAGATTTAATTCCTCTCAAACTAATCTCTAGGACATACAGTCGAAGGAAGCGCAGATGAAACCCACATACATATATTACTTTCGGAATGTCTGTGAATCTTTCAAGTCTGGAAACCTCAAGAAAGAATACTTTATACTCCGGCTTCAGTCTTCAAGTGCACTAACTGCTGAAGAAACCACAGCATTACATAATGGGGGAAGCTAGATTTTGTTGAGAATACTTTCCTCCGCAAGGACAATGTTATAAAGACCGCATCTCCAAATTCATCAGAGAGAAGATGCAAGCCGTTGAACTGGATGCCCAATTTTCTAATGTCTCACCAGGTATGAACACACCAAGACAGCTGGCTGAATTCTTTGCTCGTGGGTATGAGCGAAGAATCCGCAAATTGGTCAACTCCCTACTGCGGATTGCACCCCTTACCTAGATGCTTTCTGATTTCGCTAGTGTGCTTCAATCTAGAATGGAGAGAAAGAAGGAACCAAGAGTCAGAGTCGATAGTGTTGCAGAGCAGATCAAAGCGAAGTCAGGAACATCTAAAGCAGGTTGGTGATTGACTCTCGATCCCGTCAGCTCCATCTTTTCGATTGACTGTGGATGGTGTGGTCTGTGCTCATAACGTGGTAAGCTGCTCAACTTCGGCACAACAAAGTTGATCTATAGAAAGATAACTTCATTGATAGGCTGCTAACATCGAAGGCTCGCCTTACTTTAGAACATCAAGTTGAACAATTAACCTTATAATTCGAGTGTGCCTTTCGTAGGAACCGATTAGGGTTAATCCACTGCAAGAGTAACTCACAAATCGTTAGAATTTGCACCAGTTAAGTTAAGTCGTTGCGAGAGGCGACCGTACCCGGGCGACTAATTAATCGTGGTAGCTAGATCGGATAGAGCGAACGTTCGCCAGTCTTAAACCTAAGGGTCAGGAGTTATGGTGGTGTCTGAGAACTGAATAAACTAGAATCGGAAACTGTTGATCTGTTGATTGCCTATGCCTTGGTGATCTAAGGGGGATTCGAAATCTAAGCTTGTCTATCTTCTGTCTTAGTCAATCAATCAATCGTTAATTCGCTTTAATTTCATTTCAACCTGTCTTTGCATTTTTAGTATAGAAGTCGTGGAACTCACACCACGCACTAAGTGTTTACCCTCGAATTTAATTGCCAACACATTTGAGTAAGGAAGTGGAGGAGACCCGTGGAATACGATCTACCCTAGCTTCACAGCTTGGTAGTTATTTGATTGACCGCTATTCTGCAGTTCATCAAATTGGCGTCGTTGCCGGGGATTCTTCTATTTCGTTGAAAGAAGAGTTGGCATTTTTATTCTTCTACCTTTCCATATTTCATTTCCATCACACTTCGATTTTACACCGGTTGTGTTTGTTTTTGTCTCTTGTAGATCATAGCAGGTACAGAAACGGATCACTTCCGTTCCATCTTCCTTTACCGCGATGGCTGCTCCTAAGAGTATTGCGGACTACAGTAAACCGCGTGCTTCCAACTTTCGATCTTCCATCACCGTGCTTTCTAATGACGATGATCCTGATTATGAGATTAAGATTCCTCTCCTAGAACTAATCTCTAGGGACATACAGTTCGAAGGAAGGCCAGATGATAACCCCTACACACATATAGATGACTTTCTGGCTGTCTGTGACACTTTCAAGTCTGGGAACCTCAACAAGAATACTTTATATCTCCGGGCTTTTCCATTCTCTCTCAGAGGTGCAGCTAAGCATTGGCTTGGAAGCAAACCACCAGGTCATTACACTAACTGGGAGGCATTAGCTCAAGATTTTGTTGAGGAATACTTTCCTCCCGCAAGGACAACTGCTTATAAAGACCGCATCTCCAAATTCACTCAGAGAGAAGATGCAAGCCTGTATGACACTTGGAATGAATTCCAATCTCTTCTCTTCAACTGTCCTCACCATGGGTATGAACAAAGACAGCTGGCTGAATTCTTTGCTCGTGGTATGCGCGAAGAATCCGCAAATTGGGTCAACTCCCTAGCTGGCGGAGATTGCACCGCCCTTACTCCTCAGGATGCTCTTCTGCATTTCGCTAGATGTGCTTCAAAATCTAGAAACTGGGAGAGGCAAAGAGAAGGAACCAAGAGTCAGAGTCAGATGAGTGTTGCAGAGCAGATCAAAGCGGAGGTTCAGAAACATCTACAAGCAGTTGGTATTCCTCTCGATCCCCCGTCAGCTACCATCTTTTCGATTGACTGTGGATGGTGTGGGTCCTGTGCTCATAACGGTGGAAGCTGCCTCAACTTCGGCACAACAAAAGTCTGGTCTATAGAAGAGATAAACTTCATTGATCAGGGCTTCGCTAACAATCAGAAAGGCTCGCCTTACTTTAGAACGTCAAGTTGAACAATTAACCTTATAATTCGAGTGTGCCTTTCGTAGGAACCGATTAGGGTTAATCCACTGCAAGAGTAACTCACAAATCGTTAGAATTTGCACCAGTTAAGTTAAGTCATTGCGAGAGGCGACCGTACCGGGCGACTAATTAATCGTGGTAGCTAGATCGGATAGAGCGAACGTTCGCCAGTCTTAAACCTAAGGGTCAGGAGTTATGGTGGTGTCTGAGAACTGAATAACTAGAATCGGAAACTGTTGATCTGTTGATTGCCTATGCCTTGGTGATCTAAGGGGATTCGAAATCTAAGCTTGTCTATCTTCTGTCTTAGTCAATCAATCAATCGTTAATTCGCTTTAATTTCATTTCAACCTGTCTTTGCATTTTTAGTATAGAAGTCGTGGAACTCACACCACGCACTAAGTGTTTACCCTCGAATTTAATTGCCAACACATTTGAGTAAGGAAGTGGAGGAGACCCGTGGAATACGATCTACCCTAGCTTCACAGCTTGGTAGTTATTTGATTGACCGCTATTCTGCAGTTCATCAAATTGGCGCCGTTGCCGGGGATTCTTCTATTTCGTTGAAAGAAGAGTTGGCATTTTATTCTTCTACCTTTCCATATTTCATTTCCATCACACTTCGATTTTACACCGGTTGTGTTTGTTTTTGTCTCTTGCAGATCATAGCAGGTACAGAAACGGATCACTTCCGTTCCATCTTCCTTTACCGCGATGGCTGCTCCTAAGAGTATTGCGGACTACAGTAAACCGCGTGCTTCCAACTTTCGATCTTCCATCACCGTGCTTTCTAATGACGATGATCTGATTATGAGATTAAGATTCCTCTCCTAGAACTAATCTCTAGGGACTTACAGTTCGAAGGAAGGCCAGATGATAACCCCTACACACATATAGATGACTTTCTGGCTGTCTGTGACACTTTCAAGTCTGGGAACCTCAACAAGAATACTTTATATCTCCGGGCTTTTCCATTCTCTCTCAGAGGTGCAGCTAAGCATTGGCTTGGAAGCAAACCACCAGTCATTACACTAACTGGGAGGCATTAGCTCAAGATTTTGTTGAGGAATACTTTCCTCCCGCAAGGACAACTGCTTATAAAGACCGCATCTCCAAATTCACTCAGAGAGAAGATGCAAGCCTGTATGACACTTGGAATGAATTCCAATCTCTTCTCTTCAACTGTCCTCACCATGGGTATGAACAAAGACAGCTGGCTGAATTCTTTGCTCGTGGTATGCGCGAAGAATCCGCAAATTGGGTCAACTCCCTAGCTGGCGGAGATTGCACCGCCCTTACTCTCAGGATGCTCTTCTGCATTTCGCTAGATGTGCTTCAAAATCTAGAAACTGGGAGAGGCAAAGAGAAGGAACCAAGAGTCAGAGTCAGATGAGTGTTTGCAGAGCAGATCAAAGCGGAGGTTCAGAAACATCTACAAGCAGTTGGTATTCCTCTCGATCCCCCGTCAGCTACCATCTTTTCGATTGACTGTGGATGGTGTGGGTCCTGTGCTCATAACGGTGGAAGCTGCCTCAACTTCGGCACAACAAAAGTCTGGTCTATAGAAGAGATAAACTTCATTGATCAGGGCTTCGCTAACAATCAGAAAGGCTCGCCTTACTTTAGAACGTCAAGTTGAACAATTAACCTTATAATTCGAGTGTGCCTTTCGTAGGAACCGATTAGGGTTAATCCACTGCAAGAGTAACTCACAAATCGTTAGAATTTGCACCAGTTAAGTTAAGTCATTGCGAGAGGCGACCGTACTCGGGCGACTAATTAATCGTGGTAGCTAGATCGGATAGAGCGAACGTTCGCCAGTCTTAAACCTAAGGGTCAGGAGTTATGGTGGTGTCTGAGAACTGAATGAACTAGAATCGGAAACTGTTGATCTGTTGATTGCCTATGCCTTGGTGATCTAAGGGGGATTCGAAATCTAAGCTTGTCTATCTTCTGTCTTAGTCAATCAATCAATCGTTAATTCGCTTTAATTTCATTTCAACCTGTCTTTGCATTTTTAGTATAGAAGTCGTGGAACTCACACCACGCACTAAGTGTTTACCCTCGAATTTAATTGCCAACACATTTGAGTAAGGAAGTGGAGGAGACCCGTGGAATACGATCTACCCTAGCTTCACAGCTTGGTAGTTATTTGATTGACCGCTATTCTGCAGTTCATCAAATTGGCGCCGTTGCCGGGGATTCTTCTATTTCGTTGAAAGAAGAGTTGGCATTTTTATTCTTCTACCTTTCCATATTTCATTTCCATCACACTTCGATTTTACACCGGTTGTGTTTGTTTTTGTCTCTTGCAGATCATAGCAGGTACAGAAACGGATCACTTCCGTTCCATCTTCCTTTACCCGCGATGGCTGCTCCTAAGAGTATTGCGGACTACAGTAAACCGCGTGCTTCCAACTTTCGATCTTCCATCACCGTGCTTTCTAATGACGATGATCCTGATTATGAGATTAAGATTCCTCTCCTAGAACTAATCTCTAGGGACATACAATTCGAAGGAAGGCCAGATGATAACCCCTACACACATATAGATGACTTTCTGGCTGTCTGTGACACTTTCAAGTCTGGGAACCTCAACAAGAATACTTTATATCTCCGGGCTTTTCCATTCTCTCTCAGAGGTGCAGCTAAGCATTGGCTTGGAAGCAAACCACCAGTCATTACACTAACTGGGAGGCATTAGCTCAAGATTTTGTTGAGGAATACTTTCCTCCCGCAAGGACAACTGCTTATAAAGACCGCATCTCCAAATTCACTCAAGAGAAGATGCAAGCCTGTATGACACTTGGAATGAATTCCAATCTCTTCTCTTCAACTGTCCTCACCATGGGTATGAACAAAGACAGCTGGCTGAATTCTTTGCTCGTGGTATGCACGAAGAATCCGCAAATTGGGTCAACTCCCTAGCTGGCGGAGATTGCACCGCCCTTACTCCTCAGGATGCTCTTCTGCATTTCGCTAGATGTGCTTCAAAATATAGAAACTGGGAGAGGCAAAGAGAAGGAACCAAGAGTCAGAGTCAGATGAGTGTTGCAGAGCAGATCAAAGCGGAGGTTCAGAAACATCTACAAGCAGTTGGTATTCCTCTCGATCCCCCGTCAGCTACCATCTTTTCGATTGACTGTGGATGGTGTGGGTCCTGTGCTCATAACGGTGGAAGCTGCCTCAACTTCGGCACAACAAAAGTCTGGTCTATAGAAGAGATAAACTTCATTGATCAGGGCTTCGCTAACAATCAGAAAGGCTCGCCTTACTTTAGAACGTCAAGTTGAACAATTAACCTTATAATTCGAGTGTGCCTTTCGTAGGAACCGATTAGGGTTAATCCACTGCAAGAGTAACTCACAAATCGTTAGAATTTGCACCAGTTAAGTTAAGTCGTTGCGAGAGGCGACCGTACCCGGGCGACTAATTAATTGTGGTAGCTAGATCGGATAGAGCGAACGTTCGCCAGTCTTAAACCCAAGGGTCAGGAGTTATGGTGGTGTCTGAGAACTGAATGAACTAGAATCGAAAACTGTTGATCTGTTGATTGCCTATGCCTTGGTGATCTAAGGGGGATTCGAAATCTAAGCTTGTCTATCTTCTGTCTTAGTCAATCAATCAATCGTTAATTCGCTTTAATTTCATTTCAACCTGTCTTTGCATTTTTAGTATAGAAGTCGTGGAACTCACACCACGCACTAAGTGTTTACCCTCGAATTTAATTGCCAACACATTTGAGTAAGGAAGTGGAGGAGACCCGTGGAATACGATCTACCCTAGCTTCACAGCTTGGTAGTTATTTGATTGACCGCTATTCTGCAGTTCATCAAATTGGCGCCGTTGCCGGGGATTCTTCTATTTCGTTGAAAGAAGAGTTGGCATTTTTATTCTTCTACCTTTCCATATTTCATTTCCATCGCACTTCGATTTTACACCGGTTGTGTTTGTTTTTGTCTCTTGCAGATCATAGCAGGTACAGAAACGGATCACTTCCGTTCCATCTTCCTTTACCGCGATGGCTGCTCCTAAGAGTATTGCGGACTACTGTAAACCGCGTGCTTCCAACTTTTGATCTTCCATCACCGTGCTTTCTAATGACGATGATCCTAATTATGAGATTAAGATTCCTCTCCTAGAACTAATCTCTAGGGACATACAGTTCGAAGGAAGGCCAGATGATAACCCCTACACACATATAGATGACTTTCTGGCTGTCTGTGACACTTTCAAGTCTGGGAACCTCAACAAGAATACTTTATATCTCCGGGCTTTTCCATTCTCTCTCAGAGGTGCAGCTAAGCATTGGCTTGGAAGCAAACCACCAGGTCATTACACTAACTGGGAGGCATTAGCTCAAGATTTTGTTGAGGAATACTTTCCTCCCGCAAGGACAACTGCTTATAAAGACCGCATCTCCAAATTCACTCAGAGAGAAGATGCAAGCCTGTATGACACTTGGAATGAATTCCAATCTCTTCTCTTCAACTGTCCTCACCATGGGTATGAACAAAGACAACTGGCTGAATTCTTTGCTCGTGGTATGCGCGAAGAATCCGCAAATTGGGTCAACTCCCTAGCTGGCGGAGATTGCACCGCCCTTACTCCTCAGGATGCTCTTCTGCATTTCGCTAGATGTGCTTCAAAATCTAGAAACTGGGAGAGGCAAAGAGAAGGAACCAAGAGTCAGAGTCAGATGAGTGTTGTAGAGCAGATCAAAGCGGAGGTTCAGAAACATCTACAAGCAGTTGGTATTCCTCTCGATCCCCCGTCAGCTACCATCTTTTCGATTGACTGTGGATGGTGTGGGTCCTGTGCTCATAACGGTGGAAGCTGCCTCAACTTCGGCACAACAAAAGTCTGGTCTATAGAAGAGATAAACTTCATTGATCAGGGCTTCGCTAACAATCAGAAAGGCTATGCCGGTTACAGAAACTACGTGCCACGGAACCAGAGCAACCGGTTAGTAGATCCTTATCATAGACCTCCGGGATTCATCGGAGGATAACACCAATTTCAAGGAAAGCCGTACTACAATAGAGACATAGACTATGAGAAAAAGTTCAATCAGATTATGAGCAGACTTGATGACCACGACATTCAATTAAAAGCTCAAGCTGCACTCAATCAAGGGCAGAGAGCTCAGAGCCAGAGGATAGAGGATGCTATAAGCAATATGACTAAACTCTTTACTAGCAATCCTCTCCTTAATCCAGCAGCATTTCAAGCAGACTCCGGTACAAAGAGCGAACACGCTCAAGCTATTACCACCAGGAGCGGCAAGCAAACAACTGATCCCAAGGCTCCGGAACCTGACGTGATACCAGATACCAGTGCTACCATGGATATGCCAGAAATTAAAGATATCACAGAAGAGGAAGAAGAAGCATTTGCTCCTCCTCCTCCTCCCAAGACAGCTCCTGAATATTTTGATACGTTTTCATGTGCCATTTATGAATTTGAGCTTTAATATTTTCCAGTGGTTTTGACCTACTTTATGAATATTAGTCTCAAATGACCTCTCAGGATCATTATGGTCTATTTTCATATTTTCCAAGGTTCTTTTGATGATTTTTCAGGTCATATAATTATTTAGATAATGTCGATACGAAGCCACATGTTCAAACGATGCACAAATCGGAGTCCAGGTGTGTAAATATAACAAGACGCTAAGGAAATGACCACAGCTAGCATCCCGTCAGTGAGACCTGACATGAAACCGGCGTGCAGATGGCGTGTAAATGGCATGCACACTAGTTACACGCCATTTACATGCCGCGGATCTGGGCAGTTTGTATAAATAGGGGTTTTAATAACCTAATTAGAGACAACGAGCAGACTTTGTTCCCCACTCATTTTCGATGAACATACCCGACCTCCAGCACCTGGAAAACCCTCTCAAAATCCTGAAACCATCTATCAATCATCATCCTTCATCTCCCACATCACAGAATCAGCAGGAGAAGATCAAAATTCATCCGGACACGAAGAAATTGGTGGAGCTTTTCATCTCTTTCTCTCTAGGTCGTATTTCTCAGATATTCAATATGTACTGTTGTAACTAAGCCCCCTAGGTTTCGGTGAGTGGAACCTTAGGGGGGGATTGATGATTGATTACACTCCTATTACTTTGGATTTATTTCAGTTTAATTCAAGTTCAGATGTTATTCAGATCTATGTGTTCTTCATATCCTATTTCCTACTTCTCTAACAATAATGCATGATTAGGTTTGTAGTTTGATTGTATAGAGATGCCTTGACTCAGTACTGAGCAAGTAATGTGTTGTGCTTCAATTTTATGCATAGATCTGATCATATTAGCTATGCCATTTTAGGTTTAAAGACCCAAGATCATTTCATCGAACACCTTGTGCCCATTCTACTTTCAATGTAAATGGTGACCAATGCCCATTTGTTAGTGGTTAATGTTGAATTCTTTTTGACTCTATCCAATGAGCTTAGGATTCGTGTCGATGTTATGTTCAAAGATTTCATCTGGCTTGTTAGAACTGTTTTAGTGGTTAATGTTCTATTTTGACTCTATCCAATGAGCTTAGGATTCGTGTCGATGTTATGTTATGTTGAAAGTTGTGTAATCATGATTTATGAACCCGTAAGGGGAAACTTGTTTGACCCTTATTTCTCTCCCATTTCATCCATCTTGTGTTTTGTCTTTGCGCGCTTAGAACGATTAGTTGTCAAACCACTACTACCATGCTCTTTGAGCCCGTGCTTGAGTTAGTCGTTTATAGCTTGAGCCAGCCTTGTATTGAGATTTTGATTGAGAAGTGTGTGTTTTGTCTGTTCCATAACTGAGTAAGCCGAACAAAGAAGACCCTCGGGAAATATAACCCTGGCCAAAATCCAGGCATCTTCGGTCACTCTTTCTGCAATGATCAAATTTTGGCGCGTGGTCAAGGACTTCTTTGTTTGGTCTGAAACGTTTTGAGTTTATGTGTTCCACCCTTTACTTTTTGTTGTTTTTGTTTGATTGTATTCGTGTATCTGTGATAAGGATTGCATACATGTAACTCTTTGTTCTTCTTTTTGTTGTTTATAAAGCATTCCGAAGACTTTAAGAATTCTTGGCGGATGCAAGGAGATCTCCTTGGCGGGTTTCACCAAGCCCGTGGTGGGAGAAGCCGAAAGATAGCAGCAACAGACTTTGAGCGAAAGCCGCATCTGATAAATATGGTCTATAATAGACCATACCATGGGAGTCCTGAAGAGTGCCCATCCGTGCACATTGAGAACTTCTTTGAGCTCTGCAATACCCACAAGCAGGAGAGAGTTTCAGCAAATGATATTCGCCTCATGTTGTTCCCCTTCTCACTTATGAGAGCAGCAAAGAGGTGGCTCAATAGTCAACGTGGTGGAACTTTCACCAACTGAAGGCAGCTAGCCTAAGCATTCTTGGAGAAATTCTTTCCACCCTCCAAGACTTCAGAGTTTCAGAAGAGGATTGCACGATTCACACAACTGGATGATGAATCGTTCTACGACTGCTGGTATAGATTCCAAGAGCTCCTGATGGCTTTCCCACACCATGGGTTCGAAGATGTACAACTTGCCAATTTCATTGGCACCGGTTTAAATGATGTGACAACGATGATGGTGAATCAGTTGGCGCAAGGTGATGTTTCTGCTCTGTCTCCAGAAGAGGTTGTTGCTCATTATGCCTCTGTTGCAAAGCAGAGTAGATCGTGGACGAGGAGAGCTGCTCTTCATGATTCTAGTAAGGGAGACATCGTTCTTTTACAAACCCTGGTTTATTCTCAAGAAGCCGAGTTGAAGAAGTTGCAGCAACAAATAAACAGGATGTCATCTGGACAAACTAAGTCTAGGAGTTCCTAATCTAAAGGTTCTATCCAAGAAGTGAAGAGCTGTGAAAGTTGTGGTGATTCTCCTCACCCAAAGCGCACTTGTTTCACATATCCTAGAGCCAAAACCTTCCAAGAGCCGTGTGGATGGTGCGGAACCTACAACCACAACGGTGGCGCATGCCACAAATTTGGGAGCAATCTTCCTATGAATAGTGAGGAGCTGAACTTCATTTCTCAAGGATATCCTCAGAATCAGTCTGGGTATGGCGAATTCAGACAGCAAGTGCGGTTCAACCACGACTACAACCAGGATCAGAAGAGAAATTCTAGAAATCAAGGATCAGGAAGCGGTTCTCGACCTCTATATGATAAAAGATTTTACCAAGGTCGTATTCCACGGGGTCCTCTCATAAACTAATACTCACACTTCTCATAGACGGTCTAGACATTTGAAATTGGTTTGGTTTGATTAAGAAATTCAGAAACAAAGGCAAAGATTAGCAATACTAACAAAGATTAAACAAGAGAGAAAGGTGGATCAAATCAAAGACAAAGGAGGTTCTCTTGGTGGGTAGTTTCATCATGCTCAAGAGATCTAATTGAACAAACAAGCCAATCATGGTTGAGGAAGCATTCGGATGACCATGCAAATCAATTCTATAGACTCAATGCACTCTCGTAGCACTAAATCCCTATCCTAAAATCACTCGACTTAGGCTCTCGCTTTCAAGCTAAGTGACTAAGGATGCATTAAAGGTGTTTGATGAAATGCCAAGTCACAAAATCCTCTCCTAGAACTCTATGACCACAAGGCTAGACATAATACTCTCATATCAATGTCTTAACACTAAGAGAAACATCAAAAGACCAATCAAAGTTCAATTGATTGAAAAACTAAGTGCACACCAAGTGTTCGATAAAATGCCTAAGAGAGAAATCTTGCAACAATGGTTGAATTGAGATGATCTAATCTCTTAGAACACACTCCCTTCAATCCCTAGACCTACAATCCATGTAATCTAAGCACTCTCATGCATTACATCACATTGAATGGACCAAATCAAGCAAACATGGCATAAATTGGCAATAAGAACAAGTCTAAAGATCATCTTCATACAACCACAATCATTCATAGCATGTTTTTACAATCATCTCTCTATCATAGCACAACTAATCTACCCATCCAAGATGAACCTAGGAACTTAGCCACACATGGCCAAGGGAGTAAGTAAAACAGAAGGGAAGTTGATCACCAAGAACACCATGGAGTGGATCCTTGAATCAATCTTCAAATCTCCACTTGTAAGCTCCTCTCCCAAGGTTTGTTGACTTCAATCCAAGCTCCAATTGCTCCAATTAGCTCCGCTTGGCTCCAGAAATGAGTACTAGGATTTATGGGGTCGTGGGTATGTGTTTGGGGTTCAAGAGAGATGAAAGAATGTCCCAAAATGGCAAAAAAACAAGAGTATTTATAGTGCAGGGGGAAGTGCACGGCGTGCACACCTGCACGACGTGCACCCTTGCACTCTACAGAAAACTCGATCTTGTAATGCTCATATCTCCCTCTTCCGAACTCCAAATGACCTCCCGTTTGCTTCTATGTGCTCCTTGTCATCCGTACTTCGATGCCATAACCTGAAAATGCACAGAGGCAACTCAATAGACCACGAATTTGGCTCCAAAGTGGCAACCGGACAACAAATGGACACTTTGCGCAAAATATCAATAAAAGGATATAGAGCATGGCATCTCACGATCAAACACGGGCATTTCATAGGTCAATCATAGGCTCAAAATGCACTAAATAGGCTCAAAATGCACTAAATAAAGTCACATCACTATACCAACCTCTAGGATCAACTAGAAGGACTAATACTGGATCATCTGGTAGCGCGAAACTGATTACTAGATAGATTATGAAGATGTTGGAGAGAATGGAGATTAAGAATGAGCAGAGAATCGATTGCATGGAGAGAAAGTATGACATGAGGTTTGCAACTGTAGAGACGCAAATCAAGGGTCAGATTGCTCAATCTCAAAGGACAGAGCAATAGATTGTTGAGCTAGTGAAACTTGTGGGACCGAATTTGGGACCACAAGGAACCTTGCCTAGCACCACCGAGCCTAACCCGCGCCAAGAGCATCTAAATTTGGTGGTGGCACAAGAAGAAGAAAGTGAAAAAGAAGGAAGCAACGAAGAAGACATTGAGGAGATTGCGGTACCTATGGAGACCCCTCAAGTTAAGGAAGTGGTTACTCCATATGTTCCACCTATTCCTTTCCCTAATTGAGGAAGGGAGGAGTCGCAAGAAGAATCTTTCCATGTTTATCTCAAGGTCCTTGAGAAACAAGAAATAACGACTCATTTCTTGCACGCACTAGTGAAGATCCCTTCTTACGCTAAGTTCTTGCAAGATACTCTACCTGGGGAGGAAAAGGTCGAGTTGGAAGCTGATGAGCCAGACCTGCCCTGGACCAGACCGGAGCTACCTTTCACAAGGAGCCAAGTGAATACCTTCAAGAGGAAAATCAATGCTTACCTAGAAGCATGGAGCAAATGAAGGCATGAAGAAGATGCAGAGAGGTTCAGGAGAGAAGGATGCCATGTGCTGGAAATGACTGCGCCGACCACTGGACTAGTACCGGGTCCTAGACCGAGAAGGCTGATGCTAACTGTGACCACCAGACCGAGACCGCTGATGCTGACCGTGACCAAACTGAAAGGTGACTAAAAGACCGACCCGAATGGTGACCAGGACCTGACCAACCACGGAGCTCAATACGTGGCCACCCAAGATGCTGACCAGGACACCCGAGCCGTGACAAAAAAAGCAGGTGACCAGGTGACCGACTAGATGCTGATCCTGCCATGCTAGGTGACCAAGAACCCTGATGCCGCCCCGGTCGCCCCAACTGATGTCGACTCGGAAGAGGACAGAAGGCCAAGAATCTGTGTCGTACCAGGATTCCACGGCACTGACGGATTCACCAATCTCGCGGCCACGAACCTCTGAATTCCAGTCCTATTGGGAGTAGGAAACCTAGATCACATGTGACTAGACCTGTTTAGGTAGTTTTGCTCGGATTAGGGATTTCTCCCTATTTTAGTCATTTTCCAAGTTAGGATCAAATTTTAGTCCTTTTTAGATAATTGATGACACTAGATTTGACGTCATTATCAGCCTCATTTAAGAGACATTACCTTGCTCGAGACACGGTTTTTGGGGTAGTTTAGGGGGTTTTTCACTCAATTGCCCTATTTCATACCGTTTTGGTTACTTTGGCCCGTTATGGGTCGATTTGATGTGTTTTCTAGTGTCTCTATGAGTGCACAGGTGTTTGCCATCAATCACGTAGCCACGAACGTGCTCGGGAAGCAAGGGAACCGGAAGGAATTGCCAGAATCGAATCTAGAACATTTCGGCAAGAAGTATCAAAGTCCTCGCCGAAGAATTGTAGAAGAAAGCAAAGGAAAACCCGGTTAAAGATTCAGCAGAATTTATATTGAAGTTCTCGGTGAAAACTTCCATAGTTCTCGCGGAAAACTATTAAAGATTTACACTAGGAGTCTCGTCTAAAGAAACAGATGGATTTATACAGAAGTTCTTGGTGAGAACTTTCAATATTCTCGCCGAGAAGTCCAATCTTTCCGAGACAGCTTTGGACAAACTCCTATTTAAGCAAATCGACATCGATCGATTAGGAGACACTTAATTCCAGGATTAATTTCCAGACTTAGAGCTTGAGAGAGAGTTGAGAGTTTCCCGGAGAGATATTAACGCCATCTTCCCCATCGGAGTACTCAGAGCTAGGAGTGAAGATTGCCAGAGATCGGAACTTCTCCGGAGTCGTCAGAATTAGATTTTTCAGTTATTATCTGTTCTTCCTCTGTATCATGAACTCCTTTGTTGTTTTTGATTCTATTGTAATAGTCGTGAGTAGCTAAACTCGTAGAGCTTAGATTAGATGAACCCTAAGTGACTCGGGGCTTTAAAGCGGTCACGGATCAGCGGTAATTAGATTCAAATTCAGACAGTTTCTCTTGCATTATTTTTTTGTTCTTCATTGTATGTTTCTTTTCTAGCTTGATCACCTAGATTAGATTCGTATTAAGTTAAGGATAGTGCCAACACTTTTTTCACGCGCGTGTAGGTAAATAAGTAATCTACCAAGGTAGACTAGATCATATTCTACACGAGGTCTCTTCTTCTTGTCTACTCAAATATGTTGGCAAATTACTCAAGTTTAAACACGTTGTGTGTGGTGTGAGTTCCACGACTTCTAATCTAATAAACAAAGGAAAATAAAAGGTAGAAAGATTAAAAGGTTGACTAACGAGAAGATAGACAAACTTAGATTTCGAATTCCCTTTAGATCACCAGGGCGACAACAATAACAAGACCGACGATTTTCAATTCTAATTCATTCAGTTCTTAGACACCACCATAACTCCTTACCCTTAGGTTTAAGACTGGCGAACATTCGATCTATAGGATCTAACTACCAAGATTAATTAGTCGTCCGAGTACGGTCGCTTCTTGCGATGACAAAACTAACTGGTGCAATTATTAGTGATTAATGAGTTACTCTTGAAGCGGATTAACCCTAACTGGTTCATACGAAAGGCACACTCCAATGAATTGGTTAATTGGTTGAATTGATGTTCTAAAGTAAGGTGAACGTTCGCTCTATCCTTATCTTAAGAAGAATCTAAACTAGGTGATCAAGGAAGACAAGTTTATGCGCCAAAACAAGGAACTATCTAGCGACTAACCCTAACTTGCACAAACCTAATCTAGGCGATCAACCAGAAAAGAAACATAAACAATCAAGAACAAAACAACCATGCAAAGAGAAACTGATTGAATTTCGAATCTAATTACCGCCAATCTGTGACCGCTTTAAAGCCTTGGGTCACTTAGGGTTCATCTAATCTCAGCTCTACAAGTTCAGCTACTCATAACGATAACAGAAGAATCAAAGGCAACAAAGGAAATCATCATACAGAGGAAGAACATATAAGAACTGAAAAACCTAATTCTGACGACTCCGGCGAAGCTTCGATCTCCTGGATCTTCAACTTTAAGCTCCGAGCTCTCCGAGGTGGAATGATGGCGTCACGATCTCTCCACGGATCTTCGAACTCTCTAAACTCTATCTATCGACCCTAGAGTCGGCTGACTCTCAAAAGTCTAATGTATGAATAATTGTCGAATGATTGATGTCTCTCCCTCCTCACCTGCGGCTGCTCTGTTTAAATAGGAGTCATTAGGGTTTGTCATTTATGTCTTGGAAAAGGTAATAGTTTTTTGGCGAAAACTTATGAAGTTTTCACCGAAAACTTCAGTTGAATCCTCCTGTGTGTATTTCTTCAATAGTTTTCGGTGAAGACTTCGACTTCTCACCGAAAAATTCTTCACAATCGGCTGTGGGTTTCTGAAGGTATTTTCGCCGAAATCTTTGTAATGTTTTCGGCGAAAACATTGTGTTGGGCAGTTGGATCTTTGGTTCTGACTTTGGTTTGATTTCTGGTTCGATTTCGGTTTACTCCTTAGGTCTTGAACACGTCCGTGGCTACGTAAATGATGGCAAAAACCTGTGCTATCACAAAAACACTAGAAAACTATCAAATAGACCCAAAAAGGGCCAACGTAACCAAATCGGTAGGAAATAGGGTAGTTGAGTGAATATTCACTATTTTACCCCTAAAATCATGTTTCAAGCAAGGAAATGTCACTTAAATCAAGCTGAAAATCACGTCAAATCGAGTATCATTAGACACCATAGCACCTCAGTGCAATTTAGGGGGTAGTACAGGCTCCTTCCGGTATAATTTTACAATCACATCAATCTTATAATCCTAATTCATAATTCATGATTCATCGTTCATCACACCGCTACCGACATCACACATTGTCAACCTCAATCATCATCGCATATCATCCACTTTCCACAATCCAGATACAATACCACATCATGATTCATAATCATAACAAGGGTAAACTGCTAGCTTGTCAGCCACCCCATCTGCCTAAGAGATAGAGAGGTAGTCATGTCACAAGTCTAGGGTTACCCTCCTGTTCATCATTCATAGGACGACTCCACATTGGTAGGGCCACCCTCCTTCAACCACAACTAACAATGGCATTTATATATGTAAATTCAAATGATCACAACTCGTCCCCCTATCACTCATTTCTAATTCTGATCTGTTAATCATCAATATAAATCACTTACCCCAATCCCGACAAAATAGCATCACAACAATCATCAATCAATCAATTGGCAATCACAGAACAGTTATCCCATTTTACTCTCTTCCATTTTCATGCAATCCCTAATTTCATCTAGGTCAGATTACAACTCCTCACGTCAACCATAACTACTTATCAAATGCTAAACCTTCACCTGACAAGAAGACGAGGCTCTAAACAGCTTCTAGACACTCTGACCAACGAAACCTCCTTCTTACATGTGTAGGTTAAGTTTCTACGTGGAACAGTCTAAACCAAATTGTTAGAATTGAATCTCGGTTTAATCTCGTGTCATTTATGAATTTGAGTGTGTTCTAGTTCAGTTTGCTTGAGGACAAGCAAAAGCTTAAGTGTGGGGTATTGATGACACTCGATTTGACGTGATTATCAGCCTCATTTAAGCGACATTTCCTTACTTGAAACGTGGTTTTAGGGGTAAAATAGCAAATATTCACTCAACTACCCTATTTCCTACCGATTTGGTTACTTTGGCCCTTTTTGGGTCAATTTGATGGTTTTCTAGTGTTTTTGTGATAGCACAGATTTTTGTCATCATTTACGTAGCCATGGACGTATTCAAGACCTCAAGGAGTGAACCGGAATCGAACCAGAAATCAAACCGGATTCAGAACCGAAGATCCAACTGCCCAGCACAATGTTTTCGCCAAAAATACTAAGAGGTTTTCGGCGAAAATACCTTCAGAACTCACAGGCTGATTTGTACTGAAGTCTTCGGCGAAAACTTCCTTATGTTTTCGCCGAAAATCATAGAAGAAATCACACAGGGGATTTTAACTAAAGTTTTCGCCGAAAATCATCTGATATTTTCGGCGAAAATATCTTCCAAATCCGGCGCTGTATTGGAAACCTATTCGTACCTATTTAAAGAGAAGTAGTCGGCAGACAGAGACATAGAATCAATCATTCTTCATATTTTCACAAATCAGACTTTTGAGAGTCAGCCGACTCTAGGGTCGATAGATAGAGTTTAGAGAGTTCGAAGATCCGTGGAGAGATCGTGACGCCATCCTTCACCTCGGAGAACTCGGAGCTTAAAGTTGAAGATCCAGGAGATTGAAGCTTCGCGGGAGTCGTCAGAATTAGGTTTTTCAGTTCTTATCTGTTCTTCCTCTGTATGATGATCTTCATTGCTGCCTTTGATTCTCTTGTTTCTGATATGAGTAACTGAACTTATAGAGCTTAGATTAGATGAACCCTAAGTGACCCAGGGCTTTAAAGCGGTCACGGATCGGCGGTAATTAGATTCGAAGTTCAATCAGTTTCTCTTTGCATGTTTGATTCGTTCTTCATTGTTCATGTTTCTTGTCTGGATTGATCCCCTAGATTAGATTCTTGTTAAGCTAAGGATAGAAGCGAACGCTCGCCTTACTTTAGAACATCGAATTGAACAATTAACCTTATAATTGGAGCGTGCCTTTCGTAGGAACCGGTTAGGGTTAATCCACTGCAAGAGTAACTCATTAATCATTAGTAATTGCACCAGTTAATTAAGTCGTTGCGAGAGGCGACCTTACCCGGGCGGCTAGTTAATCTTGGTAGTTAGAACGGATAGAGCGAACGTTCGCCGGTTTTAAACCTAAGGGTAAGGAGTTATGGTGGTGTCTTAGTAATTGATTGAATTAGAATTGAAAACCGCTGGTCTTGTGATTGTCGTTGCTCTGGTGATCTAAGGGGGATTCGAAATCTAAGTTCGTCTATCTTCTCGTTAGTCAACCTTTTAATCTTTCTGTCTTTTATTTTCATGCTTTATTAGATTAGAAGTCGTGGAACTCACACCACGCACAACGTGTTTAAACCTGAATAAATTGCCAGCTTCTTCAAAGTAGTCGATTAGAAGAAACCCTGTGGAATACGATCTACCCTAGCTTTCCAGCTTGGTAGTTATTTGATACCGCTAAAACTGCAGCAATCAAATTGGCGCCGTTGCCGGGGACTCTTCTAATTGTTTGAAAGAAGAGTTGGCAAATTATTCTTCTACCTTTCCGCCTTACCATTTAATTTTCCTCCATATTTTCATGATTTACCTGGGTAGTGTTTTTGAGTTTTAATTATGTAGGATTACAGGTGGGATGACCAGTACCAAGAGTGGTATGTCGATGAAGCACCGTATATTGAGGATAACCAAGAGATGTATATACTAGCTCATCAGCATCGACAACAGACGACGAGAATAGAATCCTTCTTGGAGAGTATCTCTACAGAGCTACAAGCTCACAAAGAGATAAACTCACAGGTTCATCAAAATCGACAACAGACGGCAAGAGTAGAATCCGCCTTGGATGATCTCATTTCGAAGCTGCAAGCTCGTAACGTAGTGGATATCGAGCTCGAGCAACCAAATCCACTAATGGAAGAAGATGATCAAGAGCTGTATGAAGATGAACATGACAATCTCACCGATGACTATTGCGAGCAAGAAGCATCTGATGAAGAATCCTTGGCGGTGGTGGTTGATGAAGACATAGAGCCAATCTATCCTGAAGTTGAAGCCGAAGAGGAGCACATAGAGATTGACGAGATACCCTCTCCCACACTTCCGCCGAGTCAACCTGTAGATCAAGCCAGAGACGAGCATGTGGAAAGCAACAAGGTCATGGATTTAGAAGTTTACATACTTGATCCCGAAAGACCTTTGGATGATCATCAGGTAGAGAAGATGGAGCTCATTGACCATGCCACGCCGTACTACCTCTTTCCTCTTCCAGAAGGAGAATTCAAGAAGAACTGGTCATCCAACCAGAACCACGATCTACTGGAACACTACCGGTTACATCACCCTGCTGGAGTGCTACATGGCACTCAACCGCTGTCCTTGAAGAAGACGATTGACTTCAAGGAACTCCTAAGTTGAGGTCCCTAACAGGTACCGTCCGGCTCAAGGACGTTAAAAGAGAGCGCTTCGTGGGAGGCAACCCACGGCTGGAGTCCGTTTTTGAATTATTGAGTCAGTCTTTTTTTCGTTCGAGTCGGTTTCGGGAAGCCAAAAGTGTCAGTTTGTTTGATTTCATATTTTTCGTGAGTTTATTGCATGTCATAGAGTCAGCAAGTTGATTGAGGTCGTTCCGATTTTTGTGGATTTAACTTGTGATTTTCTGAAGTTGGCCGGATTTGCGAAAATATTTTAAACCCGAACAGTTCAAAATTTTCGGCGAAATCACCCTACCATTTTCGGCGAAATCACCTTTTGGATTTTCAACTGAGTCTCCCTGTTTCATATTTGTGGTCCGAAATTTATACTGTTTTCGGCGAAATAGTTTTTGAAAACCAACAGCCATTTGAACTGATATTTTCGGCGAAACCACATGCTTATTTTCGGCGAAAACACACTTGAAAAACCGGCAGTGCATTTGAACTGAAATTTTCGGCGAAACCACCCTTTTAATTTTGCCGAAAATAATTTTGAAAATCACCCAACTATTCACTTTAAAATCCGGATTCACCCTCTCTCTCTTCCTTCTTTCAGTTTCTCATTCAATCGTCAAAATATTTTTAAAATTTCCCTTAACCTTCTTTGTTTGACTTTTATTCTGTGTGGATCCGTGACACTTGTCCCGGTATCCTTTTGATCTTTTTGTTGTTTTTGTTTTGTAGGATCTTGAGTAGCTACTCCGCTCTGCTCCGGCCGCTCCGTGTTCATCCCCTACCCCGACCATCTCGTCACAGGTTCTTCGTATCCCTCTACTCTAGTTTAGTCATGTGAGGACACAGAACCGTTTAAGTGTGGGGTAGGAGTCTAGGATTATGCATGATCTTGCTTGCTATCTATGATTCTGTGGTTCAAATTTGAAAATTCTCTAGCATAGAATTGCTCAATTATTGACTTTTGATGTTAAATTGACTTCAATTTTGAACAATGACGTCTAGACTGTTCCACTTAGAACATGTAACCAACGTGTCAGAACTGATATTAAATGAGTCTAGGTCAGAATAGATCACGAATCACTCTTGTAGTTGAAATTTGAATCAATTAAACAGTTCTGCTTGTTAATAACAAAGCTCGATAACACCGTTCTAAGATGATAAATGCTAGCTTCTTCCAGTTTTTCACTCCATATTTGATCACCTGTGATTGTGGCTTGAGATTAGATGGAAATCCAATTCGAAATCTTGTGTAAAAAGTTATAACTAGCTAGGACCAAGTGGCTAAATTGTTGAATCAAGTAATTGAGTTGTTCAAGTTAATGTTAAGTTCTTTAAAGTGTTGAAAATAAAGCTAGGCAAGCCCGACACCTAAGTGAAGTGTTCGGGTTGAGCACTAGCAAAGGCACAAATACTGTGAGCTAGGCAGGTCCAACACCTAAGTGAAGTGTTTGGTATCGAGCACTAGTATGCAGTAAATAAATTGAAGGAATAAGTTGAAGCTTGAACGAAATTGTTGTTAAAAAGCGGTCCTAGCTAGAACATGTAACGTACAGATCTAGAAACGGATGAAGTCGAGTCGATAGCCACGTCACTTTTCCTACCTCCGCATCCACATCATGGCTAGAGCTTAAAGTCTTTTCTCATTAGAATTGGTGTTATCGTAGTCGGTTAATTATGATTCATTGTTTTGCCAAGAAACGAGCTTTGTTAAAACCACTACTTGAAGTGTGCAGAAATTAGTGAGATCGAAAACTTGTTTGGTTGATGTTCTTACATGTGTAGGTTACGTTTCTATGTGGAACAGTCTAAACCAAATTGTTAGAATTGAATCTCGGTTTAATCTCGTGTCATTTATGAATTTGAGTGTGTTCTAGTTCAGTTTGCTTGAGGACAAGCAAAAGCTTAAGTGTGGGGTATTGATGACACTCGATTTGACGTGAATATCAGCCTCATTTAAGCAACATTTCCTTACTTGAAACGTGGTTTTAGGGTAAAATAGCAAATATTCACTCAACTACCATATTTCCTACCGATTTGGTTACTTTGGCCCTTTTTGGGTCGATTTGATGGTTTTCTAGTGTTTTTGTGATAGCACAGATTTTTGCCATCATTTACGTAGCCATGGACGTATTCAAGACCTCAAGGAGTGAACCGGAATCGAACCAGAAATCAAACCGAATTCAGAACTGAAGATCCAACTGCCCAGCACAATGTTTTCGCCGAAAATACGAGTTTTTCGGCGAAAATACCTTCAGAACTCACAGGCTGATTTGCACTGAAGTCTTCGGCGAAAACTTCCTTATGTTTTCGCCAAAAATCATAGAAGAAATCACACAGGGGATTTTAACTAAAGTTTTCGCCGAAAATCATCTGATATTTTTCGGCAAAAATATCTTCCAAATCCGGCGCTGTATTGGAAACCTAATCGTACCTATTTAAAGAGAAGCAATCGGCCGACAGAGACATAGAATCAATCATTCTTCATATTTTCACAAATCAGACTTTTGAGAGTCAGCCAACTCAAGGGTCGATAGATAGAGTTTAGAGAGTTCAAAGATCCGTGGAGAGATCATGACGCCATCCTTCACCTCGGAGAACTCGGAGCTTAAAGTTGAAGATCCAGGAGACTGAAGCTTCGCGGGAGTCGTCAGAATTAGGTTTTTCAGTTCTTATCTGTTCTTCCTCTGTATGATGATCTTCATTGCTGCCTTTGATTCTCTTGTTTCTGATATGAGTAACTGAACTTGTAGAGCTTAGATTAGATGAACCCTAAGTGACCCAGGGCTTTAAAGCGGTTACGGATCGGCGGTAATTAGATTCGAAGTTCAATCAGTTTCTCTTTGCATGTTTGATTCGTTCTTCATTGTTCATGTTTCTTGTCTGGATTGATCCCCTAATTAGATTCTTGTTAAGCTAAGGATAGAAGCGAACGCTCGCCTTACTTTAGAACATCGAATTGAACAATTAACCTTATAATTGGAGCGTGCCTTTCGTAGGAACCGGTTAGGGTTAATCCACTGCAAGAGTAACTCATTAATCATTAGTAATTGCACCAGTTAATTAAGTCGTTGCGAGAGGCGACCGTACCCGGGCGGCTAGTTAATCTTGGTAGTTAGAACGGATAGAGCGAACGTTCGCCAGTTTTAAACCTAAGGGTAAGGAGTTATGGTGTTGTCTTAGTAATTGATTGAATTAGAATTGAAAACCGCTGGTCTTGTGATTGCCGTTGCTCTGGTGATCTAAGGGGGATTAGAAATCTAAGTTCGTCTATCTTCTCGTTAGTAAACCTTTTAATCTTTCTGTCTTTTATTTTCATGCTTTATTAGATTAGAAGTCGTGGAACTCACACCACGCACAACGTGTTTAAACCTGAATAAATTGCCAGCTTCTTCAAAGTAGTCGATTAGAAGAAACCCTGTGGAATACGATCTACCCTAGCTTTCCAGCTTGGTAGTTATTTGATACCGCTAAAACTGCAGCTATCAAATTGGCGCCGTTGCCGGGGACTCTTCTAATTGTTTGAAAGAAGAGTTGGCAAATTATTCTTCTACCTTTCCGCCTTACCATTTAATTTTCCTCCATATTTTCATGATTTACCTGGGTAGTGTTTTTGAGTTTTAATTATGCAGGATTACAGGTGGGATGACCAGTACCAAGAGTGGTATGTCGATGAAGCACCGTATATTGAGGATAACCAATAGATGTATATACTAGCTCATCAGCATCGACAACAGACGACGAGAATAGAATCCTTCTTGGAGAGTATCTCTACAGAGCTACAAGCTCACAAAGAGATAAACTCACAGGTTCATCAAAATCGACAACAGACGGCAAGAGTAGAATCCGCCTTGGATGATCTCATTTCGAAGCTGCAAGCTCGTAACGTAGTGGATATCGAGCTCGAGCAACCAAATCCACTAATGGAAGAAGATGATCAAGAGCTGTATGAAGATGAACATGACAATCTCACCGATGACTATTGCGAGCAAGAAGCATCTGATGAAGAATCCTTGGCGGTGGTGGTTGATGAAGACATAGAGCCAATCTATCCTGAAGTTGAAGCCGAAGAGGAGCACATAGAGATTGACGAGATACCCTCTCCCACACTTCCGCCGAGTCAACCTGTAGATCAAGCCAGAGACGAGCATGTGGAAAGCAACAAGGTCATGGATTTAGAAGTTTACATACTCGATCCCGAAAGACCTTTGGATGATCATCAGGTAGAGAAGATGGAGCTCATTGACCATGCCACGCCGTACTACCTCTTTCCTCTTCCAGAAGGAGAATTCAAGAAGAACTGGTCATCCAACCAGAACCACGATCTACTGGAACACTACCGGTTACATCACCCTGCTGGAGTGCTACATGGCACTCAACCGCTGTCCTTGAAGAAGACGATTGACTTCAAGGAACTCCTAAGTTGAGGTCCCTAACAGGTACCGTCCGGCTCAAGGACGTTAAAAGAGAGCGCTTCGTGGGAGGCAACCCACGGCTGGAGTCCGTTTTTGAATTATTGAGTCAGTCTTTTTTTCGTTCGAGTCGGTTTCGGGAAGCCAAAAGTGTCAGTTTGTTTGATTTCATATTTTTCGTGAGTTTATTGCATGTCATAGAGTCAGCAAGTTGATTGAGGTCGTTCCGATTTTTGTGGATTTAACTGTGATTTTCTGAAGTTGGCCGGATTTGCGAAAATATTTTAAACCCGAACAGTTCAAAATTTTCGGCGAAATCACCCTACCATTTTCGGCGAAATCACCTTTTGGATTTTCAACTGAGTCTCCCTGTTTCATATTTGTGGTCCGAAATTTATACTGTTTTCGGCGAAATAGTTTTTGAAAACCAACAGCCATTTGAACTGATATTTTCGGCGAAACCACATGCTTATTTTCGGCGAAAACACACTTGAAAAACCGGCAGTGCATTTGAACTGAAATTTTCGGCGAAACCACCCTTTTAATTTTGCCGAAAATAATTTTGAAAATCACCCCAACTATTCACTTTAAAATCCGGATTCACCCTCTCTCTCTTCCTTCTTTCAGTTTCTCATTCAATCGTCAAAATATTTTTAAAATTTCCCTTAACCTTCTTTGTTTGACTTTTATTCTGTGTGGATCCGTGACACTTGTCCCGGTATCCTTTTGATCTTTTTGTTGTTTTTGTTTTGTAGGATCTTGAGTAGCTACTCCGCTCTGCTCCGGCCGCTCCGTGTTCATCCCCTACACCGACCATCTCGTCACAGGTTCTTCGTATCCCTCTACTCTAGTTTAGTCATGTGAGGACACAGAACCGTTTAAGTGTGGGGTAGGAGTCTAGGATTATGCATGATCTTGCTTGCTATCTATGATTCTGTGGTTCAAATTTGAAAATTCTCTAGCATAGAATTGCTCAATTATTGACTTTTGATGTTAAATTGACTTCAATTTTGAACAATGACGTCTAGACTGTTCCACTTAGAACATGTAACCAACGTGTCAGAACTGATATTAAATGAGTCTAGGTCAGAATAGATCACGAATCACTCTTGTAGTTGAAATTTGAATCAATTAAACAGTTCTGCTTGTTAATAACAAAGCTCGATAACACCGTTCTAAGATGATAAATGCTAGCTTCTTCCATGTATTTCACTCCATATTTGATCACCTGTGATTGTGGCTTGAGATTAGATGGAAATCCAATTCGAAATCTTGTGTAAAAAGTTATAACTAGCTAGGACCAAGTGGCTAAATTGTTGAATCAAGTAATTGAGTTGTTCAAGTTAATGTTAAGTTCTTTAAAGTGTTGAAAATAAAGCTAGGCAAGCCCGACACCTAAGTGAAGTGTTCGGGTTGAGCACTAGCAAAGGCACAAATACTGTGAGCTAGGCAGGTCCAACACCTAAGTGAAGTGTTTGGTATCGAGCACTAGTATGCAGTAAATAAATTGAAGGAATAAGTTGAAGCTTGAACGAAATTGTTGTTAAAAAGCGGTCCTAGCTAGAACATGTAACGTACAGATCTAGAAACGGATGAAGTCGAGTCGATAGCCACGTCACTTTTCCTACCTCCGCATCCACATCATGGCTAGAGCTTAAAGTCTTTTCTCATTAGAATTGGTGTTATCGTAGTCGGTTAATTATGATTCATTGTTTTGCCAAGAAACGAGCTTTGTTAAAACCACTACTTGAAGTGTGCAGAAATTAGTGAGATCGAAAACTTGTTTGGTTGATGTTCTTACATGTGTAGGTTACGTTTCTACGTGGAACAGTCTAAACCAAATTGTTAGAATTGAATCTCGGTTTAATCTCGTGTCATTTATGAATTTGAGTGTGTTCTAGTTCAGTTTGCTTGAGGACAAGCAAAAGCTTAAGTGTGGGGTATTGATGACACTCGATTTGACTTGAATATCAGCCTCATTTAAGCAACATTTCCTTACTTGAAACGTGGTTTTAGGGGTAAAATAGCAAATATTCACTCAACTACCATATTTCCTACCGATTTGGTTACTTTGGCCCTTTTTGGGTCGATTTGATGGTTTTCTAGTGTTTTTGTGATAGCACAGATTTTTGCCATCATTTACGTAGCCATGGACGTATTCAAGACCTCAAGGAGTGAACCGGAATCGAACCAGAAATCAAACCGGATTCAGAACCGAAGATCCAACTGCCCAGCACAATGTTTTCGCCGAAAATACGAGTTTTTCGGCGAAAATACCTTCAGAACTCACAGGCTGATTTGCACTGAAGTCTTCGGCGAAAACTTCCTTATGTTTTCGCCAAAAATCATAGAAGAAATCACACAGGGGATTTTAACTAAAGTTTTCGCCGAAAATCATCTGATATTTTCGGCAAAAATATCTTCCAAATCCGGCGCTGTATTGGAAACCTAATCGTACCTATTTAAAGAGAAGCAATCGGCAGACAGAGATATAGAATCAATCATTCTTCATATTTTCACAAATCAGACTTTTGAGAGTCAGCCAACTCAAGGGTCGATAGATAGAGTTTAGAGAGTTCAAAGATCCGTGGAGAGATCATGACGCCATCCTTCACCTCGGAGAACTCGGAGCTTAAAGTTGAAGATCCAGGAGACTGAAGCTTCGCGGGAGTCGTCAGAATTAGGTTTTTCAGTTCTTATCTGTTCTTCCTCTGTATGATGATCTTCATTGCTGCCTTTGATTCTCTTGTTTCTGATATGAGTAACTGAACTTGTAGAGCTTAGATTAGATGAACCCTAAGTGACCCAGGGCTTTAAAGCGGTTACGGATCGGCGGTAATTAGATTCGAAGTTCAATCAGTTTCTCTTTGCATGTTTGATTCGTTCTTCATTGTTCATGTTTCTTGTCTGGATTGATCCCCTAGATTAGATTCTTGTTAAGCTAAGGATAGAAGCGAACGCTCGCCTTACTTTAGAACATCGAATTGAACAATTAACCTTATAATTGGAGCGTGCCTTTCGTAGGAACCGGTTAGGGTTAATCCACTGCAAGAGTAACTCATTAATCATTAGTAATTGCACCAGTTAATTAAGTCGTTGCGAGAGGCGACCGTACCCGGGCGGCTAGTTAATCTTGGTAGTTAGAACGGATAGAGCGAACGTTCGCCAGTTTTAAACCTAAGGGTAAGGAGTTATGGTGTTGTCTTAGTAATTGATTGAATTAGAATTGAAAACCGCTGGTCTTGTGATTGCCGTTGCTCTGGTGATCTAAGGGGGATTAGAAATCTAAGTTCGTCTATCTTCTCGTTAGTAAACCTTTTAATCTTTCTGTCTTTTATTTTCATGCTTTATTAGATTAGAAGTCGTGGAACTCACACCACGCACAACGTGTTTAAACCTGAATAAATTGCCAGCTTCTTCAAAGTAGTCGATTAGAAGAAACCCTGTGGAATACGATCTACCCTAGCTTTCCAGCTTGGTAGTTATTTGATACCGCTAAAACTGCAGCTATCAAATTGGCGCCGTTGTCGGGGACTCTTCTAATTGTTTGAAAGAAGAGTTGGCAAATTATTCTTCTACCTTTCCGCCTTACCATTTAATTTTCCTCCATATTTTCATGATTTACCTGGGTAGTGTTTTTGAGTTTTAATTATGCAGGATTACAGGTGGGATGACCAGTACCAAGAGTGGTATGTCGATGAAGCACCGTATATTGAGGATAACCAATAGATGTATATACTAGCTCATCAGCATCGACAACAGACGACGAGAATAGAATCCTTCTTGGAGAGTATCTCTACAGAGCTACAAGCTCACAAAGAGATAAACTCACAGGTTCATCAAAATCGACAACAGACGGCAAGAGTAGAATCCGCCTTGGATGATCTCATTTCGAAGCTACAAGCTCGTAACGTAGTGGATATCGAGCTCGAGCAACCAAATCCACTAATGGAAGAAGATGCTCAAGAGCTGTATGAAGATGAACATGACAATCTCACTGATGACTATTGCGAGCAAGAAGCATCTGATGAAGAATCCTTGGCGGTGGTGGTTGATGAAGACATAGAGCCAATCTATCCTGAAGTTGAAGCCGAAGAGGAGCACATAGAGATTGACGAGATACCCTTTCCCACACTTCCGCCGAGTCAACCTGTAGATCAAGCCAGAGACGAGCACGTGGAAAGCAACAAGGTCATGGATTTAGAAGTTTACATAGTCGATCCCGAAAGACCTTTGGATGATCATCAGGTAGAGAAGATGGAGCTCATTGACCATGCCACGCCGTACTACCTCTTTCCTCTTCTAGAAGGAGAATTCAAGAAGAACTGGTCATCCAACTAGAACCACGATCTACTGGAACACTACCGGTTACATGGCACTCAACCGCTGTCCTTGAAGAAGACGATTGACTTCAAGGAACTCCTAAGTTGGGGTCCCTAACAGGTACCGTCCGGCTGAAGGATGTTAAAAGATAGCGCTTCGTGGGAGGCAACCCACGGCTGGAGTCCGTTTTTGAATTATTGAGTCAGTCTTTTTTGTCGTTCGAGTCGGTTTCGGGAAGCCAAAAGTGTCAGTTTGTTTGATTTCATATTTTTCGTTAGTTTTTTGCATGTCATAGAGTCAGTAGCAAGTTGATTGAGGTCGTTCCGATTTTTGTGGATTTAACTGTGATTTTCTGAAGTTGGCCGGATTTGCGAAAATATTTTAAACCCGAACAGTTCAAAATTTTCGGCGAAATCACCCTACCATTTTCGGCGAAATCACCTTTTGGATTTTCAACTGAGTCTCCCTGTTTCCTATTTTCGGTCCGAAATTTATACTATTTTCGGCGAAATAGTTTTTGAAAACCAACAGCCATTTGAACTGATATTTTCGGCGAAACCACATGCTTATTTTCGGCGAAAATCTCTTTGTACTCGGGCAGGATTTTGTTTGACTTTGACTGGCTCCTTGGATCGATTCTGGTTTGATTCCTTGAGATTCCTACGCCTTAGACACATCCATGGCTACTTTATTTGACGGCAAAAACCTGTGCTAACACAAAAGCACTAGAAAACCATCAAATAGACCCGAAACGGGCCAAGGTAACACAAATGGCACGAGATAGGGCAATCGATTGAATATTCGTTATTCTACCCTAAAAACCATGTCTTAAGCAAAGAAATGTCGCTTAAATGAGGCTGATAATCACATCAAATCGAGTGTCATCAAATACCCCACACTTAAGCTTTTGCTTGTCCTCAAGCAAACTGAATAGAAACGCTCATGTTCACAAATGATAAGATCGATTAAATTGGAGCTCAATCAAACACAATGAATTATTAGACAGCTCGATCCTAGAACAAGAAACCTAACATGCATACAGATCAGCCAAACTACCTGGTCTCACTAATAAACTGCACACGACAAGTAATTAGCAACCAATTATGCACGAATTTGACCTGAATAAATCATGCATAATAACTACCAAGCTAAGAAAAGGCGTTTGCGAAACCGCCTTTAGAAATCCGGCAGTCCATTTTAACTGATATTTTCGGCGAAACCACCCTCCTATTTTCGCCGAAAATAATTTTGAAAATCACCCAATATTTCCTTTAAAATCCGGTTTAACTCCCTCTCTCTCCTTCATTCATTTTCGTTTATACCACCGAAAACTCCCTCCCCTATCTTTTTAAAACAATCGCCGACCACCCCCCTCTTTCAATCCGCCGTCGCCGCCATCGCCGATCGCCGCCGCTCCCTTCCCCTCCCTTTTCCGATCCCAACGAGCCCTAGAACGTTCGAATCGGAGCTTTGCAGCTCCAGTTCTCCGAAAACCTAGTTTTCAAGTTTTTCACCGATTTCTCTCAACTCGTTCATTTTTAGCCGTCATGACTACAAGGTAAGTTGTAGAGCTTATCAATACGAATCTTTTGACATATGGATGCTGAATTTCGTCGGGTTGACTTTCGGTTGACTTTTCGGTTTGCCTCATTTTGCGTGCCGACTGTTTCGTGTGAACTAGGTTTAGCATAACTTATAGAACTGTTCTAGGATGCTTAGGGAGTTCCGTGCTTAATTTCCATATCATTTGATCATGTGTTGCTATGCATACGATTAATTCCTTGTTATGTTGACTTTTGTGAGAAATGTCGGTTTGACTTTGAACTGCTGTGATCATTTGGCTGTCTGATGTGTTCATTCTTGTTCATATTATCGTGCTGCCATTTGAAATCATATTTTACCGTTATTCTCCATGTTTGATAGTCTTGCCATGATTAGGGTCCAATATGCTTAAATGTTGACTTTCTAAATGTCGGTTTGACTTTTTGAACTCTGATGGTGCTTATCCGATTCTGGTTGTTCCTAAGTATGTATTTTACTGTCTATGATTACCGGTTACTCCGCTTTGCTTACCCCACTTAGTTCCCCTCATTTCTTTGTGAAATTGAGTTTTTCTACTAAGTGTGGGGTAGGGTTTTGGTTGACTAATCTGGTTTCATTCTGGTTCTAGGAACACCACTTATGAGCGCAGGACTAAGGCGCGACTTGATGGCGCCTCGAGCTCAGGAGCTGCCGCTCCTGTCACACCTGCTGTTCTGGGTCCACCACCTGCTCTACCCCGCCATGCTGGATATCATTCCACCATCGTCCGTCTACCGGATTTCTATTTTGAGTGCTTCCAGAAGATTCAGCACGTTCGGGGAGCTGACGTGCGCCCTCTCTCCATGGAGTCACTCCAGGAGCATGACGAGGACTACCACCGGAACGTGCATGACGCCTTAGCACCGGCTGGTCTCCTCGAGCTGACCACCTTCGCCGCCGAGTTCCCAGACATTCCCTCCAGGAGTTCTGGGCAACCTTTGATCTGGATGAGCACAAGAGGAAGCAACGTCAGAAGGTGGTCACCTTCTATCTTGGTGGGGTGTACAGGCAGCTCACCTACGATGAGTTTGCCGCTCATCTCGGCATCCCCTACGAGCACTATCACGATCATCACCTCGGCTGGGGCGAAGATGATAATGACGAGGAGTACCACGCGTTCTGGAGCCACATGACAGGCATACCTGGCGATCACCTCGGGACGAACAACTCAGTTAAGTCTCTCTCCCACCCGCTCTATAAATTTATTCATATGGTTTGGCGTAGGTCGCTTTTATATGTTCCAGATAAGGATCGCCACCATATCCTCAAGGAGGAGCTCATGCTTCTCCGAGCCATCCGAGAGAGCTACCCTCTCCACCCCGGTTGGGTACTGGCTCGCATCTTTCGCCAGAAGACCAGGAGGAAGACGCCACCCCCGCAAACTCTTGGGAGGCAACTTCATAGGACAGCTCATCCTCTCCTTCGGCATCGGCCATGAGTATGGCCCGCACATTCCACGACATCCAGTTCGGACCGTTGGAGGAGACTTGGCGGTTGAGTACGACTTAGAACTCGACCTCAGTCCCCATGTAGCAGTTGATCCTACACTCCAGCCTGTGGTCGAGTCAGAGGAAGAAGATGATGCTGAGGAGCAGCAGCCGCAGGCGCCGCCTGAGTTTCATGATTATATACCCTCGCCACACCATCAGGCAGGGTACATCCACCAGTCGCAGCCGCAACACCACCCCGCGGACGTTGGAGAGTTATACGAGCGACTGCAGGAGTGGCGCATCACCGACAATGCCACTCAAGAGGCGCGATGGACTATTATGCAGCAACATATGCGCCGCGCCGACCGGCGATATGAGGCACAGATGGCGTGGCAACGCCAGCTCGGCGAATTTCTCCACTTTCCACCTCCCGGTTCACCGGACCAGCAGTGATCGGGTTGTATTCCTTTTCTGGTGTCTTCTTTTTATTTATTCTTTTTGGATTTCTATCCAACTTTTTTCTGTGTGGATCCGGGACACTTGTCCCGGTTTCCTTTTATGTTTCATTTGTTTTTGTTTTGTAGGCAGTTGGGAGATTCCCTTTGCTTCGCTTGGGTAGATTCCCTCAGCTCCGAGGACCCGTGCTCATCCCCTACGCCAATCATCTTGGTCCAGGTTCTTTTACTTCACTCTGAACTCTAGAATTAGTCCTGTGAGGACACAGTCCCATTTAAGTCTGGGGTAGGATGCTAGAGAACCTGAACCTTGCATGAACTTGATTGCCCTTGATTGTGTTTTATGTGTGCCTCGTGATTCCATTCCAGTCTCTCTAGCATTAGAATGGCTCAGTTCTTGATTTTTGATGTTAAGTTGTTGTTCAAACTTTCATAATGATGCTTAGACTGCTTAACCTAGAACTTGAGAACCAACTTGTATGCTTTGAGGCTAAATTGCCTGGTCAGAACAGAATTTTAAAAATCACACTTGTAGTTTGTAGCCTTGATTGCATGAAAATGACCGAATCCGACTAGCAAACCAACTGTGAGCTTTTGATCCATTGCACGTAACTTGCAATTTTAATTCTTTCTGAGTGGTTTTCTGTTTGCCTGAATGAGTTAGAATTTGCATGAGACCTACTCGAGACCACACGATAACACGAGTTCTAGAAGGATAGGGGCACCTAGATTCAGCTACTAAGCCAGATAGCCTACCAAACGATAAATCCACTAGGTTTAGACCCTTGAGCTTGGCCTGTTCTTTCGGTTCGATAATACATTACAGCCATTTCCCATTTCTTTCATTCCCCGTTTATCCCCTGTGGTTGTAGTTCTAGATTGACCTACCGGAAGTCGGTTTGTGGTAACCTGCCTATAGCCATTAAATAGGTGGTCTTAGCTAATATGTCCAGACGTGTAAACCCCTCTAGCAACTAAAAGAAAAATCGGCACAAAAGAAAAAATTTGAACAGAAAGAAAAAGAGAAAAAAAATTTCGAAAAAGAAAATGATCAAGAAAAGAAAATCAGAAAAAGTTCAAAGTGTTGTTCAATAAAACGTTCTTCTCCCTACAAATGGAAGAACGAAGTCAAAAGAAAAGTTCAAAAAAAGAAAAAAAATTGTGCAAAAAGAAAAAGAATAAGTGCTAGGTTGCTTGAGGGTATCATAGGACGAGCGTTCATTATTCCACCCGTGTTTGGTTAGACGGTAGGAAGCCATAGATTAGATTCGAGGGAAGTTAGTCGAAAGCTACACCGCACAAAGCCATCATCATTCATTCCCATCATCCATCTCATTATAAACCCGAGTAGTGTAGTATTCATTACGGTCCTAGCAGGGAAGTCCTTCTTGACTAGATACTCGTGTTGTCACAGGGGTGGAGATGTGGTCGAAATGCAAACCTATGACATAATTCGGTAACAGAAAATGATCGAGAGCAGAAACACGTCCCTAAACACAGAGAGTGAGAGTTCCCATTGTACTATATACATCCTGTGTGAGGAGTCTGGTCGGTCAGGTCAAATTCGTGCCTAATTGGTTGCTAATTACATGTCGTGTGCAGTTTATTAGTGAGACCAGGTAGTTTGGCTGATTTGTATGCATGTTAGGTTTCTTGTTCTAGGATCGATCTGTCTAATAATTCATTGTGTTTGATTGAGCTCCAATTTAATAGATCTTATCATTTATGAACATGAGCATTTCTATTCAGTTTGCTTGAGGACAAGCAAAAGCTTAAGTGTGGGGTATTTGATGACACTCGATTTGACGTGATTATCAGCCTCATCTAAGCGACATTTCTTTGCTTAAGACATGGTTTTTAGGGTAGAATAACGAATATTCAATCGATTGCCCTATCTCGTGCCATTTGTGTTACCTTGGCCCGTTTCGGGTCTATTTGATGGTTTTCTAGTGTTTTTGTGTTAGCACAGGTTTTTGCCGTCAAATAAAGTAGCCATGGACGTGTCTAAGGCGTAGGAACCTCGAGGAATCAAACCGGAATCGATCCAAGGAGCCAGTCAAAGTCAAACAAAATCCTGCCCGAGTACAAAGAGATTTTCGCCGAAATTGAGCTTGCATATTCGGCGAAAATATTAGTGCATTCAACTGGTGCCGAGTCAAAGGACATCTTCGGCGAAAACATTGTACTCTTCGGACCGAAAATACAAGGCAGAGAAAGCACTCCCGAACACAAAGGAATTTTCGCCGAAATTCTTAAGGAATTTTCGGCAAAAATAATACACTTTTCCGGATCAGTTAGGGTTAAGTATAAATACTTAACCCGGCGGCCCAAACAAGGGGAGAGGCATTCAATACAATCATAATTCGCAAAAACACAACTTTTCGAATCAGAATCCTCTCAAGTTCTGGAGCGAAGAGTTGGAGTTCGAAGAGCCGGATAGAGATCGTGACGCCATCCCTTCCATCTCGGAGAACCGGAGCTAGGAGTGTAACTTACCGAAGATTGAAGTCTGCCATAGTCGTCTAAATTAGGTTTTTCAGATTCTTTTCTGTTCTTCCTCTGAATGATGAACTCTTTCCTTGTCTTTGTTTCTTTTGTAATAATCATGAGTAGCTAAACCCTTCAGAGCTTAGACTAGATGAACCCTAAGTGACCCAGGGCTTTAAAGCGGTCACGGATCGGCGGTGATTAGATTCAAAATTCAATAAGTTCTTTTTCATGTTTGATTCGTTCTTCATTGTTCATGTTTCTTGTCTGGATTGATCACCTAGATTCGATTCTTGTTAAGCTAAGGATAGAAGCGAACGCTCACCTTACTTTAGAACATCGAATTGAACAATTAACCTTATAATTGGAGTGTGCCTTTCGTAGGAACCGGTTAGGGTTAATTCACTGCAAGAGTAACTCATTAATCACTAGTAATCACACCAATTAATTAAGTCGTTGCGAGAGGCGACCGTACCCGGGCGGCTAGTTAATCTTGGTAGTTAGAACGGATAGAGCGAACGTTCGCCGGTCTTAAACCTAAGTGTAAGGAGTTATGGTGGTGTCTTAGTAATTGATTGAATGAGAATCGAAATCCGCTGATCTGTTGATTGCCAATGCTCTGGGGAACGAAGGGGGATTCAAAGTCTAAGTTCGTCTGTCATCCTTGTTTTCAAACCCTAATTCCCAATCTGCTTTGGTTTAATTTGTTTTAATTTTTCTGCATTCCTTAGAAATAGAAGTCGTGGAACTCACACCACGCACAACGTGTTTTCCTTCGAGTATTTTGCTAGTTCTGAAGTAACCAATCATAGAGACCCTCGGAATACGATATGCTATACGCTTTTTCTTAGCATTAGTAGTTTTTATTTGGTTGAAACGTCCGAACAACGACCGAGTGGTTCACCAAATTGACGTGTACCTTGAAGATGCTCGATTGTAACTTCGACCCGACTGATGTGAACCACGGCCGACAATGCTCCGTGACCCTAACCACCGTAAGCTGATCTTCAAGCAATGAGAGAACCTATGGAACCGGGGCGGAATCAGACTTTGACCCACTAGCTTCAGCTGAGCTAGGAACCAGAAGTATCACTTCGAGGGCACCACGCCAAGAGATGGATGCTCTTGATGATAAGCCAAACCTTAAGCCGTGCTCTTGCACATACTCGAAGGGGTTTAGAACAATGTTCTGAAAAGGGGTTTATTGATTGATTAAAGTCTACCTAACAAAGGTGGCCGACGACCTCTATTTATAGGGAGGGAACAAGCTCTCCTGACTTATTTAGCTACTTCCTAACTAGGAATAAAATAATCTAATCCTAACGAGGAAAGATTATAAACGACCTAAACAAGCTAACTAATTAAGGAAAACTAAAAAGGGAAAGATAAAATTGTCTTGGTATGCAAGGAAAAGACTAAATAGGCAAAATCCGGCAATCCAGGCAAAAACCCTAAATCCGGGCAACTTCAAGGGTGGTCGGGCAGTTCTGGGCCAGCGGGCAGGGCTCCTCACGCGGCTTTGGCCTTCTGATGGTGTCCCAGTCCTAGAAGGACTTAGGCTCGGGGTCTTCTGGTCGTGGCGACCTGTTCTCCTGGCCCGGGTGGGATTCCTTGTCTCAGCGGGATTGCATGCATGGACCCCGATCGTGTATGAGCACTTCCCTACGTGGCTCCTCCTTCATTCCTCCTCCGATTGCAGCGCCGTTTGTTGGGCCATGTTCCTTAGGTCTCCAGCTATCCAGAGCAATTGGAATCTCCCAAAAGGCCTGAGCCGTTTGGCGGCTCGGCCCTAAGTGCTCCTTTGTAGCGCCGAGCGCCGTACCCGGTGCTCGGGGTGGCTCATGTCTCAGCCATCTTCATTTTTGGCTAGGCTTTTGGCATTCTGCCTCGGCCAAGTGTTCAAAAATTTCCTCATGGATCTTCAAGGGCTGGAGTTGGTCCGGGGCTCGTGGCACTTGGTCTAGGGCCTAGTGCTTGCACTTGGCTCGACCTAGGGCTCGCTCCGGGGCCTGTCTTCTGGTACCATCCCTTGCTGGTCAAGTACTTTTGGGTCCTTTACTTCCGGTACTCTAGGAATGCTTTTAGAGGATCCCAGGAGTGGTCGGCTCCTCCAGGGCTCGTGGGGATTGGTCCGGGGTCTTTTAGGTCCCTTAGGCTCGTCCCTCGGTCCGGCACGCGGCTCGGATCGGGTGCCTTGGCCAGCAACATCGCCTGGAGTGGCAGCTCCTTTAATTTAGCTCTCCTACCTGTTGGTGGTGGCCCGAGTCTATATTTGGTCACATACCTTGGCCTCATGATGTGTTGGAGATCTTTCCTTGGCCTTACACGCTTCTTGTAGGGCCCTAGGGTTCTGCCATTGACCAGGGACCCGGGTGGGGTGTAGGAATAGCTGTAGGCCATTGGGAAATCGTGGAGGATCACATCATCCCCCTCTTCTTGCCTTGGATTCGCCCTCGAATCCATCTTGGGCTCTCTTTGTGCACTCAGCAATCCTCTCCACACTTCTGTAACTTGGGTGGCCATGTTTGGCAGAGACTCAGCATCATCTTCTAGACCAGGAGTGTCATTTGAATCAGTGACAGACCAAGGTTCTGGTCCTTCGGAGCTTTGGCCGTCGGTGTCCATGTCTTCCCTTTCTAAAAACTATCCACAAGGATATTTAGGCTCGGTGAGGTGTCCGACGAGATTACCTCATTGATGTCCAAGTCAGGTCCTCCTTTTTCTTTGACATGTTCGCCAATTTCTTCGTCCAGCTCCATATTTTCTACCTCCTCAATCGGGGCAGCCCTTAGGATTCGATGCAAGACAACTTCCCATTGAAATCCAAAGTTGTCGGGCGCGCCGGGGTGGGGCCAGGGTGTATCGAGCCTGGGCAGGTACGTACCGCGGTCGGTCTGGGGGCCGGGGCTGTCCTAAGGCGTACCGGGGCTGGGACCGACCAGGGGGCCTGTATCGGGGCCGGTCAGGAGCGTAGCAGGGCCGATCTGGAGTGTGTCGGGTCTGGCCTGGGAGCCGGTGCTGGCCTGGGCACTGGAGCTGGCCTTGGTGTTGGGGCTGGCTTGGGTGGCGGGGCGGGGCTGGGCTGAGCGTCGGGGTTGTGCTGGGCGCTGGGGCGGGGCTGAGCGCCGGGGTTGTGCTGGGAGCCGGGGCTGGGCTAAGCGCCGGGGCTGTGCTGAGCGCAGGGGTTGTGCTGAGCGTCGGGGTTGTGCTGGGCGCCGGGGCTGTGCTGGGCGCCGGCTCCAGGGCTGGGCAGATTCTTTGACTCCGGGGTTGGGATTTTTGAGAACATCCCAGTAAACTTCTCAAGCCCTTCTAGCTTCACTTCTTCTCCTTTCTTAGATTCTTCTCCTTCTTCTTCCTTCTTTTTCTCATCCTCCTCTTCATCATCCATCTCAATCTCTCCTTCTCTCATCACCATGGTCCTATGGTTAGGGCAGTCCCTTGAGACGTGTCCTCTGCCTTGACATTTAAAGCACACAATTCCACTAGGATGTGGGTTAGAATTTTGAACATTAGGAGTAGATTTAGTAGGTGTTACTGATGAACCGTCGTAGAGCGGGTTATCAAATAAACTACCAAGCTAGAAGCTAGGGTAGATCGTATTCCACGGGTCTTCTAATGATTGACTACTTAAATATAAAGGAAAAATACTCAGGTTTAAACACTTCGTGCGTGGTGTGAGTTCCACGACTTCTAATTCTAAGAAATGCATGGAAATTAAAAATTAAAACTGAAAACAGATTGAAAGATTGGTTGATTAAAACAAAGATGACAGACAAGCTTAGACTTTGAATCCCCCTTCGTTCACCAGAGCATTGGCAATCAACAGATCAGCGGATTTCGAATCTCGTTCAATCAATTCTAAGACACCACCATAACTCCTTACCCTTAGGTTAAGACTGGCGAACGTTCGCTCTATCCGATCTAGCTACCAAGATTAATTAGCCGCCCGGGTACGGTCGCCTCTCGCAACGACTTAACTTAACTGGTGCAATTACTAACGATTTATGAGTTACTCTTATAGTGGATTAACCCTAACACTACAAAAAAGAAGTATTTAGCGTCGGTCATCACGAAAGTATTTAGCGTCGGTTGGACAAACCACCGACGCTAAAACATTGACTCGCGTTTGACCGACGTTTAGCGTCGGTCGCCTGTCGACCAACGCTAAATACACGACGCTAAATCTGGTTTAGGGTCAGAAACAAAGCTCTTACCCAAAACCAGCTTTAGCGTCGGTCGTCGGTCGGTTTAGCGTCGGTCATCGACCGACGTTAAATACACATACCTACTTAAACCTCTCAGTCGCCACCCTAACCCTAAAATCCTTCTCACCTATCTCAATCTTCTCCTCTCTCTCCTGAAACTCTCCCACCTCTCTCAAAAACCTCTCAAACCCTCATCCTCTCAACTCCAAACACCACCACAGCCGCCCCTCCCTCCAAACACCACCACCGCCGCCCCTCCCTCACATCACCCCACCGCCGCCCCTCCCTCACATCACCCCACCGCCGCCCCTCCCTCCAAATCACCCCACCGCCGCCCCTCCCTCCAAACACACCACCACCGCCGCCCCTCCCTCACATCACCCCACCGCCGTCAGCGCCACAACTTTCCCCACCGACATCGTCACCTCCCCCTCATCCGTCGTCGACTTTCCCCACCGCCATCGCAGATCTGGAAACACACTCGTCCGCCGCCGACTTTCCCCACCAACATCGTCACCGCCCCCTCGTCCGCCGCCAACTTTCCCCACCATCGTCCACCGCCAACTTTCCCCTACCGTCGTTCGCCATTATTCCTAAAACACAGATCTAGAAAAATCCAGATCTTGGAAAACCCAGATCTGGAAAAAATGAAAATAAAAAACGAAGATAAAAAATGAAAATAACAAACAAAAATTAAAAACGAATATAAAAAACAAAACAAAAAACTAAACCCACCGAACCGACTAACCAACCAGTGGGTAGCTGGGTGAATATTGCGTCGGTTGGTCAGAACATTTAGCGTCGGTTATTGTTTCGACCGACGCTATAATTTAGCGTCGCCGTTATTTCGCGTCGGTTGGATCAACCGACGCAACATGTTTTTAGCGTCGGCTCTGACTAACGCTAAAAACCCGGTCTAACCGACGCCATATGTATATTTTTTTGTAGTGTAACTGGTTCCTACGAAAGGCACATTCCAATGATTAGGTTAATTGTTTGATTTGATGTTTTAAAGTAAGGCGAGCGTTCGCTTCTATCCTTAACTTAACAAGAATCTAATCTAGGTGATCAATCCAGACAAGAAACATGAACAATGAAGAACAAATCAAACATGAAAGAGAAACTGATTGAACTTTGAATCTAATCACCGCCGATCCTTGACCGCTTTAAAGCCCTGGGTCACTTAGGGTTCATCAAGTCTAAGCTCTACGAGTTTAGCTACTCATGTTTTTCACAAAAGAATCAAAGACAAAGATAGAGTTCATCTTGAACAGAGGAAGAACAAAAAAGGATCTGAAAAACCTAATTAAGACGACTCCGGCAGAACTTCGATCTCCGGTAAACTGCAATCCTAGCTCCGAGTCTTCGAGATGAAAGGGATGGCGTCACGATCTCTTCCTGGCTCTTCGAACTCTAAACTCTACTTCAGAACTCTTGAGAATCCTTGAAGTATTTGGTATTCTCCGATATGATATGGTATATTGTGTATATCTTCATTTAGGGCCGTCCGGTTAAGTTTTATATTTAACCCTAGTACTGCCGGATTTTGCCTGGAATTTTCGCCGAAAATGTGCTTGAGTTTTCGCCGAAAATTCTTTTGTAAATGGGGTGATCGTCGGCTGCTTTCTCCTGTGATTTTCGGACGCGGGTTCTCGGCGAAAACTTAGTGTTTTCGCCGAAAAGTTGCCTTTCTAAGCTCTGCCGATTTCTTCATGAGTTTTCACCAAAAACTCCAAGGGTTTTTGCCGAAAACTTCTTTGTAAATGGGAGCAGGATTTGGTTCTACTTGATTGACTCCTTGGATCGATTCCGGTGCGATTCCTCGAGGTTCCAACGCCTTAGACACGTCCTTGGCTACTTTATTTGACGGTAAAAACCTGTGCTAACATGAAAACACTAGAAAACCATCAAATAGACCCGAAACGGGCCAAAGTAACACAAATGGCACGAGATAGAGTAGTTGAATGAATATTCATTATTCTACCCTAAAAACCATGTCTTAAGCAAGGAAAGGTCGTTTAAATGAGGCTGATAATCACGTCAAATCGAGTGTCATCAGTTACCCGTGGTGTCGATTCCCTAGGTCAGGGTTTGCTCGGGGCCCGGTGCTTCGGGGCTGGCCGGGCTTCCATGGGGGCTGGCTGCTACTGGAGCCTCCTCTCCATTGGCTACTCGCTGGGGGAGCTGGCTTTCTTGTATAGCCTCTCTTTATCTCCCTTTAACTTCCACTCGGATGGCTAGGGCTAGTTGAGTATGTTGACTTGGTGCATGACGTCCTGGTGTAGCCCTCCTACAAACCGGGCTATCTTGGCTTCTTGCTCCTCCTTGAGGTCTAGCCTTGCCACTAGAATCTCTTTCTCCTTGGTATACTACTCTACAGACATGGTTCCTTGCTTCAAGGTCTGGAGTGAGGTGTGTAAGTGATGACACTCGATTTGACGTGATTATCAGCCTCATTTAAGCGACATTTCCTTGCTTGGAACGTGGTTTTAGGGGTAAAATAGCGAATATTCACTCAACTACCCTATTTCCTACCGATTTGGTTACTTTGGCCCTTTTCGGGTCTATTTGATGGTTTTCTAGTGTTTTTGCGTAAGCACAGGTTTTTGCCGTCAAATAAAGTAGCCATGGACGTGTCTAAGGCATAGGAACATCGAGGAACTGAACCGGAATTGATCAAAGGAACCAATCAAAGTCCAACCAAAATCCTGCCCGATTACAAAGACACTTTCGCCGAAAATGTCCTATGGATTTCGGCGAAAATATTAGTGCATTCAGACTGGTGCCAAGACAAAGGAGATTTCGCCGAAAATAAGTATATGTTTTCGGCGAAAACATTAGTGCAAACCGGCTGATGTCAAGTGAAGAAAGTTTCGCCGAAAACTTTGAGTTTTCGGACCGAAAAGAATGAACAGAAGGATCAGTCGGCGGGCGTCCATTCACACAAGGATTTTCGCCAAAATATCCCTATATTTTCGGCGAAAATATTAGGCTAATCCGGCGCTGTATTGGAAACCCTAAAGCGTACCTATTTAAGAGAAGCAGCCGGCAGCCAGAAGGAAGAACAACAACACAACAATTCATTATTCTTATTTTCTCAAATCAGACTTTTGAGAGTCAGCCGACTCTAGGGTCGATAGATAGAGTTTAGAGAGTTCGAAGATCCGTGGAGAGATCGTGACGCCATCCTTCACCTCGGAGAACTCGGAGCTTAAAGTTGAAGATCCAGGAGATTGAAGCTTCGCAGGAGTCGTTAGAATTAGGTTTTTCAGTTCTTATCTGTTCTTCCTCTGTATGATGATCTTCATTGTTGCCTTTGATTCTCTTGTTTCCGATATGAGTAACTAAACTTGTAGAGCTTAGATTAGATGAACCCTAAGTGACCCAGGGCTTTAAAGCGGTCACGAATCGGCGGTAATTAGATTCGAAGTTCAATCAGTTTCTCTTTGCATGTTTGATTCGTTCTTCATTGTTCATGTTTCTTGTCTGGATTGATCCCCTAGATTAGATTCTTGTTAAGCTAAGGATAGAAGCGAACGCTCGCCTTACTTTAGAACATCGAATTAAACAATTAACCTTATAATTGGAATGTGCCTTTCGTAGGAACCGGTTAGGGTTAATTCACTGCAAGAGTAACTCATTAATCACTAGTAATCACACCAATTAATTAAGTCGTTGCGAGAGGCGACCGTACCCGGGCGGCTAGTTAATCTTGGTAGTTAGAACGGATAGAGCGAACGTTCGCCGGTCTTAAACCTAAGGGTCAGGAGTTATGGTGGTGTATAGAAACCGATTGAATTAGAATTGAAAACCGCTGATCTTGTGATTGCCGTTGCCTTGGTGATCTAAGGGGGATTCGAAATCTAAGCTCGTCTATCTTCCCGTTAGTCAATCTTTTAATCTTTCTGTCTTTTATTTTCCTTTGCTTAATAGATTAGAAGTCGTGGAACTCACACCACGCACAACGTGTTTTAACCTGAGTAATTTGCCAGCTTCTTCAAAGTAGTCGATTAGAAGAAACCTTGAGTCGAATACGATCTGCTATACGCTTTTTCTTAGCATTAGTAGTTATTTGGTTGAACGCATCACAACGACACGTCCATCAAATTGGCGCCGTTGCCGGGGACTCTTCTAATTGTTTGAAAGAAGAGTTGGCAAATTATTCTTCTACCTTTCCGCCTTACCATTTAATTTCCCTCCATATTTTCATGATTTACCTGGGTAGTGTTTTTGAGTTTTAATTATGCAGGATTACAGGTGGGATGACCAGTACCAAAAGTGGTATGTCGATGAAGCACCGTATATTGAGGATAACCAAGAGATGTATATGCTAGCTCATCAGCATCGACAACAGACGACGAGAATAGAATCCTTCTTGGAGAATATCTCTACAGAGCTACAAGCTCACAAAGAGATAGAGGCCCAAGTTCATCAAAATCAACAACAGACGGCAAGAGTAGAATCCGCCTTGGATGATCTCATTTCGAAGCTGCAAGCTCGTCTCACGACGGACATCAAGCTCGAGCAACCAAATCAATTAATTGAAGAACACGCTCAGGAGATGGTCGAAGAAGAAGATGAGCCCATCCACGACTATCATGAGCTAAAAGAATCCTTGGCGGTGGTGGTTGATAAAGACAAAGAGCCAATCCATCTTGAAGTTGAAGCCGAAGAGGAGCACGAAGAAATCAAGGAGATACCCTCACCTACACTTCCGCCGAGTCAACCTGTAGAGAAGATGGAGCTCATTGATCATGCTGCGCCGTACTACCTCTTTCCTCTTCCAGAAGGAGAATTCAAGAAGAACTGGTCATCCAACCAGAACCACGATCTACTGGAACACTACCGTTACATCACCCTGCTGGAGTGCTACATGGCACTAAACCGCACACCTTGAAGAAGACGTTTGACTTCAAGGAACTTCTAAGTTGGGGTCCCTAACAGGTACCGTCCGGCTCAAGGACGTTAAAAGAGAGCGCTTCGTGGGAGGCAACCCACGGCTGGAGTCCGTTCTTGAATTTTTGAGTCAGTCTTTTCGTCGTTCGAGTCAGGTTCGGGGGAGCCAAAGTGTCAGGTTGTTTGATTTCATATTTTTCGTGAGTTGTTTGCATGTCATAGAGTCAGTAGCAAGTTGATTGAGGTTGTTCCAATTTTTGTGGATTTAACTGTGATTTTCTGAAGTTGGTCGGATTTGCGAAAATATTTTAAACCCGAAGAGTTCAAAATTTTCGGCGAAACCACCCCTGTTTTCGGCGAAACTGATTTTCGATTTTCGAACCTATTCTTCCTGTTCATTGTTTTCGGTTCAAAAAGTTTTTGTTTTCGGCGAAACCATTTTAACTGATATTTTCGGCGAAACCGTGCTATTGTTTTCGGCGAAACCGCCTTCGCAAATCGGCAGTCCATTTTAACTGATATTTTCGGCGAAAACACCCTCTTATTTTCGCCGAAAACTCTTTTGAAAATCACCCCAACTATTCACTTTTAAAATCCGGATTCACCCTCTCTCTCTTCCTTCTTTCAGTTTCTCATTCAATCGTCAAAATATTTTTAAAATTTCCCTTAACCTTCTTTGTTCGACTTTTATTCTGTGTGGATCCGGGACACTTGTCCCGGTATCCTTTTGATCTTTTTGTTGTTTTTGTTTTGTAGGATCTCGAGTAGCTACTCCGCTCTGCTCCGGGCTATCCGTGTTCATCCCCTACACCGACCATCTCATCACAGGTTCTTCGTATCCCTCTACTCTAGTTTAGTCCTGTGAGGACACAGAACCGTTTAAGTGTGGGGTAGGAGTCTAGGATTATGCATGATCTTGCTTACTATCTATGATTCTGTGGTTCAAATTTGAAAATTTCTCTTGCATAGAATGGCTCAATTCTTGACTTGTGATGTTAAATTGACTTTAATTTTGAACAATGACGTCTAGACTGTTCCACTTAGAACCTGTAACTAACGTGTTGGAACTGATATTAAATGAGTCTAGGTCAGAACAGATCATAAATCACGTCAGTAGTTGAAACTTGAATTAATTGAACTGATTGGTCTGTTAATAACAAAGCTCGATAACACCGTTCTAAGATGATAGATGCTAGCTTCTCCCATGTTTTTCGCTTCATATTTGATCACCTGTGATTGTGGCTTGAGATTAGGCGGAAATCCAATTCAAAATCTTGTGTAAAAAGGTTATAACTAGCTAGGATCAAATGGCTAAATTGTTAAATCAAGTAATCAAGTTGTGCAAATCAATGCTAAGTTCTTAAAAGTGCTGAAAATAAAGCTAGGCAAGCCCGACACCTAAGTGATGTGTTCGGGTTGAGCACTAGCATAAGCACAAATACTGTGAGCTAGGCAGGTCCAACACCTAAGTGAAGTGTTTGGTATCGAGCACTAGTATGCAGTAAATCAATTGAAGGAAGAAATTGAACTTGAAATAAATTGTTGTTTAAATCGGTCCTAGCTAGAACATGTAACGCACAGATCTAGAAACAAATGAAGTCGAGTCGATAGCCACGTCACTTTTCCTACCTCCGCGTCTACATCATGGCTAGAGCTTAAAGTCTTTTCTCATTAGAATTGGTGTTATCGTAGTCGGTTAATTATGATTAATTGTTTTCCCAAGAAACGTGCTTTGTTAAAACTACTACTTGAAGTGTGCAGAGATTAGTGAGATCGAAAATTTATTTGGTTGATGTTCTTGCATGTGTAGGTCACTCTTTCTACGTGGAACAGTCTAAACCAAATTGTTAGAATTGAATCTCGGTTTAATCTCGTGTCATTTGTGATTTTGAGTGTGTTCTAGTTCAGTTTGCTTGAGGACAAACAAAAGCTTAAGTGTGGGGTATTTGATGACACTCGATTTGACGTGATTATCAGCCTCATTTAAGCGACATTTCCTTGCTTGGAACGTGGTTTTAGGGGTAAAATAGCGAATATTCACTCAACTACCCTATTTCCTACCGATTTGGTTACTTTGGCCCTTTTCGGGTCTATTTGATGGTTTTCTAGTGTTTTTGCGTAAGCACAGGTTTTTGCCGTCAAATAAAGTAGCCATGGACGTGTCTAAGGCATAGGAACATCGAGGAACTGAACCGGAATCGATCAAAGGAACCAATCAAAGTCCAACCAAAATCCTGCCCGATTACAAAGACACTTTCGCCGAAAATGTCCTATGGATTTCGGCGAAAATATTAGTGCATTCAGACTGGTGCCAAGACAAAGGAGATTTCGCCGAAAATAAGTATATGTTTTCGGCGAAAACATTAGTGCAAACCGACTGATGTCAAGTGAAGAAAGTTTTCGCCGAAAACTTTGAGTTTTCGGACCGAAAAGAATGAACAGAAGGATCAGTCGGCGGACGTCCATTCACACAAGGATTTTTGCCGAAAATATTAGGCTAATCCAGCATTGTATTGGAAACCCTAAAGCGTACCTATTTAAGAGAAGCAGCCGACAGCCAGAAGGAAGAACAACAACACAACAATTCATTATTCTTATTTTCTCAAATCAGACTTTTGAGAGTCAGCCGACTCTAGGGTCGATAGATAGAGTTTAGAGAGTTCGAAGATCCGTGGAGAGATCATGACGCCATCCTTCACCTCGGAGAACTCGGAGCTTAAAGTTGAAGATCCAGGAGATTGAAGCTTCGCGGGAGTTGTCAGAATTAGGTTTTTCAGTTCTTATCTGTTCTTCCTCTGTATGATGATCTTCATTGTTGCCTTTGATTCTCTTGTTTCCGATATGAGTAACTAAACTTGTAGAGCTTAGATTAGATGAACCCTAAGTGACCCAGGGCTTTAAAGCGGTCACGGATCGGCGGTAATTAGATTCGAAGTTCAATCAGTTTCTCTTTGCATGTTTGATTCGTTCTTCATTGTTCATGTTTCTTGTCTGGATTGATCCCCTAGATTAGATTCTTGTTAAGCTAAGGATAGAATCGAACACTCGCCTTACTTTAGAACATCGAATTAAACAATTAACCTTATAATTGGAATGTGCCTTTCGTAGGAACCGGTTAGGGTTAATTCACTGCAAGAGTAACTCATTAATCACTAGTAATCACACCAATTAATTAAGTCATTGCGAGAGGCGACCGTACCCGGGCGGCTAGTTAATCTTGGTAGTTAGAACGGATAGAGCGAACGTTCGCCGGTCTTAAACCTAAGGGTCAGGAGTTATGGTGGTGTATAGAAACCGATTGAATTAGAATTGAAAACCGTTGATCTTGTGATTGCCGTTGCCTTGGTGATCTAAGGGGGATTCGAAATCTAAGCTCGTCTATCTTCCCGTTAGTCAATCTTTTAATCTTTCTGTCTTTTGTTTTCCTTTGCTTAATAGATTAGAAGTTGTGGAACTCACACCACGCACAATGTGTTTTAACCTGAGTAATTTGCCAGCTTCTTCAAAGTAGTCGATTAGAAGAAACCTTGAGTCGAATACGATCTGCTATACTCTTTTTCTTAGCATTAGTAGTTATTTGGTTGAACGCATCACAACGACACGTCCACCAGTAAGTCTCGGGTGTAGGCAGCGGGACAAACCTCTTCCTCATCTTCTTCTTGAGGTCTCTCCATGACTCGATGGGTACCTCCTCATCTCTTTGAACCTGTCTCTTGAATTGGCTCCACCAAAGAGCATCATAGTCAGTAAATTCAAGGGTAGCCACAATTACCTTCTTTCTCTCTGAATAGTGATGGCACTTGAGGAAGTCTTCCATACTTCTCTCCCAATCCAAGTACTCATCAGCATCATTCTTGCTGGCAAACTTAGGGATGGTGAGCTTAAGGTTGCTCACATCATCATCAATTTCTTGGACTAACCTTGTAGCCCTTCGGTTGAGGTCTCCCTCTTCTTCATACTCTCCGTGGTCATCCCTTCTCTGATGTGAACCACGACCGACAATGCTCCGTGACCCTAACCACCGCAAGCTGATCTTCAAGCAACGATAGAACCTATGGAACTGGGGAGGAATCGTACTTTGACCCACTAGCTTTAGCTGAGCTAGGAACCAAAAGTATCACGTCAAGGGCGCCACGCCAAGAGATGGATGCTCTTGATGATAAGCCAAACCTTAAGCCGTGCTCTTACACATACTCGAAGGGGTTTAGAACAATGTTCATAAAAAGGGGTTTATTGATTGATTAAAGTCTGCCTAACAAAGGTGGCCGACAACATCTATTTATAGGGAGGGAACAAGCTCTCCTCACCTATTTAGCTACTTCCTAACTAGGAATAAAATAATCTAATCCTAACTAGGAAATATTAAAAACTACCTAAACAAGCTAACTAATTAAGGAAAACTAAAAAGGGAAAGATAAAAGTGTCTTGGTATGCAAGGAAAAGACTAAATAGGCAAAATCTGGCAATCCGGGCAAAAACCCTAAATCCGGGCAACTTCAAGGGTGGTCGGGCAGTTCTGGGCCGGCGGGCAGGGCTCCTCACATGGCTTTGGCCTTCTGATGGTGTCCCAGTCCTAGAAAGACTTATGCCCGGGGTCTTCTGGTCGTGGCAACCTGTTCTCCTGGCCCGGGTGGGATTCCTTGACTCGGCGGGATTGCATGCATGGACCCGGATCGTGTATGAGCTCTTCCCTACGTGGCTCCTCCTTCATTCCTCCTCCGATTGCAGCGCCATTTGTTGGGCCGTGTTCCTGAGGTCTCCAGCTATCCAGAGCAATTGGAATTTCCCAAAAGGCCCAAGCCGTTTGGCGGCTCAGCCCTAAGTGCTCCTTTGTAGCACCGAGCGCCGTGCCCAGTGCCCGGGGCTGGCTCATGTCTCGACCATCTTCATTTCTGGCCAGGCTTTTGGCATTATGCCTCGGCCAAGTCTTCAGAAATTTCCTCAGAGGATCTTCAAGGGCTGGAGTTGGTCCGGGGCTCGTGGCACTTGGTCTAGGGCCTAGTGCTTGCACTTGGCTCGGTCCGGGGCTCGCTTCGGGGCTCGCTTCAGGGCCTGTCTTCAGGTGTCATCCCTTGCTGGTCAGGTACTCCAGGAATGCTTCCAGAGGATCCCAGGAGTGGTCGGCTCCTCCAGGGCTCGTGGGGATTGGTCCGGGGCCTTTTAGGGCAACATCGCCTGGAGTGGCAGCTCCTTGAATTTAGCTCTCCTACCTGCTGGTGGTGGTCTGAGTCTATATTTGGTCACATACCTTGGCCTCAAGATGTGTTGGAGAGCTTTCCTTGGTCCTACACGCTTATTTTAGGGCCCTAGGGTTCTGCCTTTGATCGGGGACCCGGGTGGGGTGTAGGAATAATGTAGGCCTTTGGGCAGCCGTGGAGGATCACATCACCAACTCAAATACAAACGTCCCGAACTGTGATGGGACCTCAAAACACTGTTTCCAATGCTTCATTCAACCGAACTCGAGTTCTGAACCGTTCGGTTGGGTAGGGATGTTACAACTCTCCACAAGTTCAAGAGATTTCATCCCCGAAATCAAAACTAAACTCATCCTAGCAATGTCACCCATAAATTACAGCAAGAATGCAGCAGTTCAAGTGTCACATTACTACCCAAAACTCCCATTAACGATCCTAGCTACGCACGCCTTCTAAGAATACTTCTCGCTCCCTAACCCACACACACCTAACACACACACACAACCGAACTACCCAAAAAACCCTAACCACTAGAAAAAACCAAAGGCACGGCCTAATCAAAGCAAGAAACTACTCTAACTAACACCTTCGAGTAGAACTTTACACACCCTCGAGCACTCTACCTACCTTAACAAAAGTATACAAAGGAGCTATACACTTCTAACCAACCTCATAGTCTACTAACTACTACTACTCTCAATCTACTCAAGTACTTCCAGAACAAGGACTGGGACGAGCCCGAACCAAGTAAAGGGTAATGCACGCTACTTAGACAAATGACAGGTGTTACAATGAGGAGAAGAAGATGAAGGATCAACAGGGTATAAACGATGGATGAGCTATCATGAGGAATCAGAGGGGTGGCCAAGACGATGATGCCAAAGGTCCAAATCATGTGACTAGAAATTCAAAGTAACTGAACGAGCTACATGACTAGAATGTGAAGAAAGAGTGTGTGATGACTAAGGAGAAGAGGTAGAAAGTAAGAGATAAAGACGTTTGTAACTACGGACTAAACCAATCCCAGTTTGTGATGATTGGTCCTGAATGTGGCACTGTGAACCAGAGAACACAAAAGATATAGGCATTTCAGAGGTCAGTTTGCTCACAGAGAGAAGATTAAAAGAAAATTTTAGTATATAGAGAACATTAGACAGAGTGAGACCATAGGCCAAAGGCACGATTCCAATGTGAGTGGCTTGCACATGTTTACCAGCAGGAAAAGTGACATGTATAGCAGGACGAGGTTTATAAGTGGAGAAATTAGCAAGATTACAAGTAATATGATCACTAGCCCTTGTATTTATGATCCAATGATGAATCTCCATGGAAGAATGACAATAAGAAGGTAAAGAGGTAAGGGAAAAAATAGCAGAGTGTGATGTGGAGGGATTAGAGTTAGATGGTGGAGGAGTGGGGAAACACTTTCAGCTTGCTGGAGTAAGGCTCTCAAACGTGACAACTCTTCAGGAAAAAGGGATGATACAAACTAACTAACCATACCACCAGTAGACGGCCTAACGGATTCAGCAGGAGCTACGAACTGAGGTGGAGTGACAGTTCGAATCTGGCCAGCAACGAGTCCAACAAAGACAGAAGAATAACCAGAGGATGAACTAGCAGCTTCTCATGCTTTCTTATTCTTAAACCTCATACAGTTCTCAATCATATGGTTTTTCTTCTTGCAATAACGGAAAAAATGAGTTTTACCAGCAGATCGAGGCCTAGACTGATATCTAATCGCCATAGACATGGACTCAATAGATCTACTAGGAACTCCTCCTCCCATCTATCTCTCTAACTGTATTGCACACTTAAAAGTAGTTAAATATCTGGCAATGGATCCATCAATAAGAGCTATGACCTAACCATATAAAACTTGTCATTCAGACCATGTGTGAAATGAATTGAATAGTCTTGATCCTGATATTGAATAACATGCTTGGCAACAGCGCACAAATCAATTCTTCTAGTAATAAAATTGTTGTTAGGAATCAGACGATATTGTGAATGTTCTTCCCACAAAACCTTAAGATTGGTGAAATACTGGTTTACGGTACTATCACCTTGGTCACAAGAAGCGATTCGTGCTTGTAGATCTGCGATTCTAGTAGCATAGCACTGGATGAAGTGTTGCTTCAGATCCCTCCAGATATTTGCAGCGCTATCATAAGAGATCAGACTCTATGCGATGTCCTCGGATACAGAATTGAGGATCCAGCTAAGAACAACATAGTTGCACCGGCTCCACGTGACAAAGTTGATATCGGTAGCTGGAGGTGCTGGTAAGGAACCTTCGATGAAGGATGTCTTGTTTTTTTATACTGAGAGCAACGCTCAACGAGCGACTCCATATATGATAGTTGTCGTTCTTGAGTTTTGTGGTGATGATTGGAGCTAAGAGATTTGATGACACTCGATTTGACGTGATTATCAGCCTCATTTAAGCGACATTTCCTTGCTTAAGACATGGTTTTTAGGGTAGAATAATGAATATTCAATCAATTGCCCTATCTCGTGCCATTTGTGTTACCCTGGCCCGTTTCGGGTCTATTTTATGGTTTTCTAGTGTTTCTATGTTAGCAAAGGTTTTTGCCATCAAATAAGTAGCCAAGGACGTGTCTAAGGCGTTGGAACATCGAGGAATCACACCGGAATCGATCTAAGGAGCCAACCCAATCAAACCAAATCCTGCCTCATTTTACAAAGGAATTTTCGCCAAAAACACCTAGGGTTTTCGGCGAAAATACATGAAAAAATCCACTGGAGCTCAACCAAAGAAGTTTTCGGCGAAAATATGAAGTTTTCGCCGAAAACCATCGGTCCGATAAACACAGGAGAATTCAGCCGGTGGACAACCCATTTTGTAAAGGAATTTTCGGCGAAAATTCCTTCATATTTTTGCCGAAAATCTCAGTTAAAATCCGGCAGTATTAGGGTTAAGTATAAATACTTAACCGGCGGCCCAAATTGGAGATACTTTTCATAATCATAATTTCCAACTAATACAAAATACTTCAAGGATTCTCAAGAGTTCTGAAGGAGAGTTTAGAGTTTGAAAAGCCGGAAAGAGATCGTGACGCCATCCCTTCCATCTCGAAGACTCGGAGCTAGGATTGCAGTCTACCGGAAGATCGAAGTTCTGCCGGAGTCGTCTTAATTAGGTTTTTCAGATACTTTTCTGTTCTTCCTTTGTATGATGAACTCTATCTTTGTCTTTGATTCTTTTGTGTTGAACATGAGTAGCTAAACTCTTAGAGCTTAGACTAGATGAACCCTAAGTGACCCAGGGCTTTAAAGTGGTCACGGATCCGCGGTGATTAGATTCAAAGTTCAATCAGTTTCTCTTTCATGTTTGATTTGTTCTTCATTGTTCATGTTTCTTGTCTGGATTGATCACCTAGATTAGATTCTTGTTAAGCTAAGGATAGAAGCGAACGCTCGCCTTACTTTAAAACATCAAATTGAACAATTAACCTTATAATTGGAGTGTGCCTTTCGTAGGAACTGGTTAGGGTTAATCCACTGCAAGAGTAACTCATAAATCGTTAGTAATTCCACCAGTTAAGTTAAGTCGTTGCGAGAGACGACCGTACCCGGGCGGCTAATTAATCTTGGTAGCTAGAACGGATAGAGCGAACGTTCGCCGGTCTTAAACCTAAAGGTTAGGAGTTATGGTGGTGTCTTAGAATTGATTGAATGAGAATTGAAATCCGCTGATCTGTTGATTGCCTATGCTCTGGTGAACGAAAAGGGATTCGAAGTCTAAGTTCGTCTGTCATCTCTGTTTTCAACCCTAATTTCCAATCTGCTTTTAGTCATAATTTTTAATTTCTCTGCATTTCTTAGAATTAGAAGTCGTGGAACTCACACCACGCACGGAGTGTTTAAACCTGAGTAATTTGCCAGCTTATTTGAGTAGTCGATCATTAGAAGGCCCGTGGAATACGATCTACCCTAGCTTTTGTTAGCTTTGTTAGTTATTTGTTTGAACCAGCACAACGACCGGTTTCATCAAATTGGCGCCGTTGCCGGGGACTTCTTTTGATTGTTTGAAAGAAGAACTGGCAATTTATTCTTCTATTTTCCATCTTTCACCTTTCCATCCACTTCGATTTTACGCCGGTTATGTTTGCTTTTGTTGCTTGTAGGTTGTTCTACAGGTTTATGAACCGCTCGATCGCTCATTCTCAGTTTAAGCCAGGTAATTTTACTCCGCCAAGGCAACCGCGAGCTCAGAAGCAAGTCATAATCATTCCGCCTACACCACTTATCCCTGAAAAGATCGAGGAGTTGAAGGAGAACTCCTCATCTTCGACTGCTTCATCCACTACTTCAGATTCACCACCACCTTCTCCTCCCGAAATGGCTGCCCAACGCACCATGGCGGATTACTGTAGACCAAGTGCGGCTAACTTTCGACCTAGCGTCATTGTGCCGCACAACGATGACGACCCTGACTATGAGATCACAATTTCCTTCCTGAAAATGGTCTCTAGGGATCTTCAATTTGAAGGGAAGCCGCAAGAAAACCCCTGCACACATTTGGCGAACTTCCTTGACATGTGCGAGACGTTCAAGAGTGGACACCTCGGTAAGAATGCATTATGCTTACGAGTCTTTCCATTCTCCCTCAGAGGCGCCGCCAAGATTTGGCTCAGTGGGAAACCACCTGGCCACTACACCGACTGGGATAATCTAGCTTAGGACTTCATAGAGGACTACTACCCCCCTTCAAGAATGACATTTTACAAGGATAGCATCGCTAGATTCTCTCAGGACAAAGGAGTAAGCTTATATGATGCTTGGAACGAATTCCAAGAGCTTCTCTTTGAATGCCCTCATCATGGATTCAAATAGGGCAGCTAGCCGAAATCTTTGCCCAAGGTATGAATGAAGAAATGGCTGAATGGGTCAACACTTTAGCTAATGGCAACTGCACAACACTCAAACCAGAAGCTGCTCTTCTTCACTTTGCAGACTGCGCATCTAAGTCCAGAAATTGGGAGAGACAGTTTGGAGCAGCCAAGAGCCAACCAAGCAGTGAAGATCAGATTAAGATTGAAGTACAGAAACATATGAAGGAGATCTTCGGAACAGTTCATAACTGGTCTAATGAGGAAGTGAATTTCATCAATCAAGGCTTCAACAAGGATCAAAGAGGCTACCCCGACCACCGTCAGTTCAGAACACCTCCTCAACAACAGGGAAGCTTCCTTGAGCGTCCTCCTCACAACTTTGGATTCTACCAGAGTCAGAATCAATGCTGGGACAATAGTTATCAAGATCCTCCCAGATTCACCGGAGCACAGCAGCCTCAGAATTTTACGTCTGAAGACATTTGGGAGAGGAAAATAGCCAAGAAATTTGATCTGATTGCAGCACGGCTCAATGATCACGAAGAAAGGTTTAAAGCCCAAGATGCTTTTAACCAAGGACAGATCGCCCAAGGACAGAGAATAGAGAGCATGGTAAATAAAGTTGCTAGCCTGTTGGCTAACCTTCCTCTCTTCAATCAGGCGCCGTCTCAAAACAACTCCACCATGAAGAACGAGCAGGCTAAAGTCATCACAACCAGGAGCATTGAGCAGAACAGCCTGGAGAAGAAGAAGGAAGCACTTTCTACTCCCTTTACGGGAGAATGCTCAGCTATCGTATCTCAATCACCGCCCATACCTATCCCAGCTAAGTGCCCTGATCCTGGCCCTTTTACGTTACCTTTAATCATTAATGGCATTGAAATTGAGCGTAGTTTGGTTGATCTAGGTGCGTCTATAAATGTCATGCCTATGTGTTTATATAAGAAACTGAACCTAGGTGAATTACAACCTGCTAGCATGCATTTAGTGTTCACCGACAAAACCCTAAAAGAACCTAGAGGAATAATCAAGGATGTAATCACTTGTTGTGGCCCTTTCCGATTTTTCGTTGATTATGTAGTGATGGATACTCAAGAGACATATTGTACCCTTCTCCTAGGCCGGCCGTTTATGGCGACAGCCAGCATTAACATTAATGTCCCAAATGGCTCGTTAACATTAAGGGTTGGAAAGGATACTGCGACATTCCGTCTCAAAGACGGTATGAAATACATTCCTAAGGGAGAATCACATTGTTTATCCGTAGAAACTGTGGAGTTGGCCTCGGTCAACTTCATTACTAATGTATCTTCTAGTGTTCCTAGCTCAATAGCTGCTGCAGGTGCCGAACAGATTACCAAGCAGAAACAAAAATCTGTTCCTCAGAAGCTGCCAAAGAAGAAGGAACTGAAAACCTCTTCTAAGCCACCGAGCAAAGAACCTGGTAGATCCCGAGGGAAGAACAAGAAGACGAAGACACAGATGGTCTGGAGACCAGTTGTGCCGCCACCTTCTACCGAACCAGCTGCACCACCAATTCATTCCGAGATACCAGCACCGGAACAAGTATTGAAGGAGGAGCCTAAAGCATCTCCTAAGGAAATACCTACAATCACCGATCCTGGTGATACAAAGCCGGAGGTCAAAGAGAAGACGAAGCCAATCATTCTCATTCCCTCTACCGTCTTCCTCGTAGAAGATGATCCCTTGATAGAGCTCTTTGGTCCGTTCAAGATCACTGAGCACCTTCCCGATGGACGTACCAAGCTTACACACGCTAACGGGAAGAAATTCACGCTCACCGGAGATACCCCGAAGCTCTACTTCATGAACTATGATGCTAGCGTTAAGGACAACCTGAGTTGGGATGTCTCCTAATACCATCCAGGTATCGTCTAGCTCAAGGACGTTAATCTAGAGCGCTTCGTGGGAGGCAACCCACGGCTGGAGTCAGTTTTTCATTTGTGTCAGACTTAGTGTTCTAGAGTCGGTTCGGGGGAGCCAAAAGTGTTAGTTCGTTTGATTTCTTATTTTTCGTGTGTAGTCTGTGTGTTGTAGTGTCAATTGCAAGTCGTTTGAGGTTTTTTCGATTTTTGTGGATTTAACTGTGATTTTCTAAAGTTTGCCGGGATTGCGAAAATATTTTCAATCGTGCAGTTTAAAATTTTCGGCGAAAATATACCCTGTTTTCGGCGAAAATTCCCTTGAAAATCTCACTGTGTTTCCAGACGATTTTTGTTAACATTTTCGGTGAAAACTATTTAATGTTTTCGGCGAAAACCCTTTTGAAAACCGGTAGTGCTTTTTAACTGATGTTTTCGGCGAAAAATTGCACTAATTTTCGCCGAAAACTCAAGGCAAAATTTTTGGACTTATCCTTTTAATTCCCGGTCGTGTCTCCCTCTCTCCTCACTTTCCAATTTGCAAAAATTTCAAAAACCTCCCCCAGTTTCAAAACAAACTCGTCACCGCCGCCACCATTTCACCGGCGCCGCCCATTGCTGACCGCCGCCGCCGCCGCACGACTCCCCTGCCATTTCCGATCAACCCGAGCCCTAGAACAGTCGAATCGGAGCTCTAGAGCTCCCGTTCAGCCAAACCCTAAAATTTTTGATTTTTCTCCGATTTCTCTTTCTCCGTTCGTTTTCAGCACCCATGGCTTCAAGGTAAGTTGTAGAACTTTTCATTACGAATCTTTTGACATATTGAATGCTGAATTTCGTCGGGGTTGACTTTCGGTTGACTTTTCGGTTTTACCTCGATTTGCGTGCCGACTGATTTCGTGTGAACTAGGTTAGCTGAACTCGTTGGACTGATCTAGCATGATTAGTGAGTATTGTACTTAATTTTATATCGTTTGATCATGTGTTGCTTCACATAAGACCTATTCTTTGTGGTGTTGACTTTTGAGAAATGTCGGTTTGACCATGAACTGTTTATGATCAGTTGGCTGCCTTATGTGCTCATTTACGTTCATATTATTGTGCTTGCCATCTGAGATCATATTATGCCGTCATTTCCCGCTTTGTGATAGTCTTGCCATGATTAGGGTTCAATGTTCGATTATGTTGACTTTTTGAATGTCGTTTTGACTTCTGAACTCTGATTGTGATAATTCCATTCTGGCTGTGTCCTAAGCATGTATTTTAATTGTTTGGGATTACCGGTTAATCTACTTTGCTTACCCCCACTCGGTTTTCCTCATTTCTTTGTGAAATTGAGTTTTTCGACTAAGTGTGGGCTAGGGTTTTAGTTTGACTAATCTGGTTTGTTTTCTTACTTAGGAACGTAACTCATGAGCGCAGGACCAAGCAGAGACTTGACACCGCCTCCAGCTCCCGAGCCCCCGCTCCCGTCACACCTGCCATCCATGGCCCTCCCCCAGCTTTTCCTGGTCGTGTTGGGTACCACCACACACTCGCCTACCCCCGTACTACTTCGAGTGCTACAAGAGGCTCGAGAATATCCCTGGAGCTGCTGTTCGCCCCCTTTCCATGGAGTCGCTCTTCGACCACGATGAGGACTGGCACCGGAACGTGCTCGATGCACTGACGCATGCTGGCTTGCTGGAGCTGACCACGCTAGCCGCCGACTTCCCAGAAGTCGCTCTACAAGAGTTTTGGGCGACGTTCGATCTAGACGAGCACAAGAGGAGGCAGGGCAAGAAGGTCGTTTCCTTCTATCTGGGCGGGGTGCATAGGACACTCACCTGTGATGAGTTTGCAGCTCATCTAGGCATTCCCCATGAGCACTACAGTGGTCATTACCTCGGCTGGGAGAATGACGATGACGACGGAGAGGAGTACCATGCACTCTGGAGCCACATGACTGGAGTGCTCGGCGATCGTCTCACGAAGCATAATTCACTTAAGTCTCTCTCTCACCCTATCTATAAATTCATTCACATGGTTTGGCATCGTTCTCTTTTGTATGCTCTAGAGAAGGACCGCCACCATATCAGCCGAGAGGAGCTTCTTCTTCATCGCGCCATCCGGGAGAGCTACCCTCTTCACCCCGGATAGGTGCTTGCCCGACTACTCCGCAAGAAGACTCAGAGGTCAAAGCCACCTCGCTCACTCCTGGGAGGCAACTTTGTAGGCCGACTCATCATCTCCTTCGGCCTCAGCCACGAATATGGCCCGAACATCCCACGCCGCAGAGTACGCACCGTTGGAGGCGATTTGGCGGTCGAGTACAACCTCCCATGTAGTGAATGTTCTACTAGGTTGGTTCTCCAACCAAGACTTGGCTCGAACTTTGAGTGAGAAGGGGAAGAGTCGGAGTCGTATGCAATCCGGGTGAACTTGATCATTCTTAACCGTGTCACAAATCTCCAAGAAGTCCTTGAGATGCCTAGATGGACATTCACCATCAATGCCATTGAACACCACTCCATTTTGAACCATTTGGATCATATTAGGCTTGAGCTCAAAGTTCCTAGCATTGACGGGTCTTCGAACAATGCTAGAGGCTGCCCCTTCAAGAGTAGGACGAGCATAATCCGCCAAGGTACGTCTTGCACCCCTTTGTGAGTGATCATCATCATTAGTGTGGTGTGAATGTACCGATTGGTCATCGTCATCCCCGTGTTGAGACATAGTGTGGTGTGAGATGCGATCAACTTCTTCTTCTTCAACTATAGGAGGTGGGGAAGTGGTAGGTGACTTGAGCACTTGTTCTAGTCCTTGGGTTCGTGCTTGAAGACGAGCTGAACGCCTCATGCACTAACCCAAAATCTCCTGCAAACAAGCACAACAAACACACCCGAGTAATACAACGATGCGGGATAATAAAGTAAACAAAGAGCAACAAGGAAGCAAAAAGTAAAGCGGAAGGAAGTGAATAGATCGGTCCACTACTAAGTGCTATCAAAGGAATGAGAGAGTCCCCGGCAACGGCGCCAAAAACTTGATAAAAGCGGGTTTACCAAGGTCGTATTCCTCGGGGTTCTCTCAATGGCCTCTACTCACATTCCTCGTAGACGGTCTATTCATTTGAAAGGAGTTTTGATTTGAAATAGACATTAAAAACTTAAAGGAAACTAAAAGGAAGAAAGAAAAATAAAGTGGTGCAAATCAAAGACAAAGGGGCTCTCTTGGTGGGTAGTTTCATCATGCTCAAGATGACTAATTGAACAAACAAGTCAATCAAGATCGAGTTTGCATTCGGATGACCATGCATTTCACTTTTATAGACTCGATGCACTCTCGTAGCACCTAATCCCTATCCCAATACCACTCAACTTAGGCTCTCGCTCTCAAGCTAAGTGAAAAAAGGATGCATTCTAAGTGTTTGATGAAATGCCAAGACACAAGACCCTCTCTTAAGACTCTATGACCACAAGGCTAGGCACAACACTCTCATATCAATGCCCTAACACTAAGAGATTCACCAAAAAAGCCTTTTCAAACTCAATTGAATGAAAATCCACATGCACACCAAGTGTTCGATAAAATGCCCAAGAGAGAAATCAAGTGAAAATGGTTGAAATTAGATGATCTAATCTCTTAGAACACACTCACTTCAATCCCTAGACCTACAATCTATGCAATCCAAGCACTCTCATGCATCAAATCACAATGAATGGACCAAATCAAGCAAACATGGCATAAAATGGCATTAAGAACAAGTCTAGGAATCATCCTCATACAACCAAGATCAATCATGGCAAGTTCTCTACAATCATTCCTCTATCATAGCACAACTAATCTACCCATCCAAGATGAACCCTAGAAACTCAGCCACACATGGCCAAGGGAGTAAAGAGAAAAGAAGGAAGAATGGTCACCAAGAACACCATGGATGAATCCTTGAGATGATCTTCACTTCTCCACTTGTAAGCACTTCTCCCAAGGTTTGTTGGCTTCAATCCTAGCTCCAATGGCTTCAAATTGCTCCAGAAACGTGTTCTAGGGTTTGAGGGTTCGTGGATATGTGTTTGGGGTTCAAGAGATATCATAGAATGCCTCAAAATGGCCAAAACAAGAGTATTTATAGTGCAGGGGACAGTGCACGGCGTGCACCCCTGCACGGCGTGTACATCTGCACGGCGTGCACCCCTGCACTCTGCAGAAAACCCGATCTTGCAAGGCTCATATCTCCTTCGTCCGGCCTCCAAATGACCTCCCGTTTGCTCCTATGCGCTCCTTGTCATCCGTACTTTGAAGCCATAACCTGAAAATACACAGAGGCAACTCCAATAGACCACGAATTTGGCTCCAAAGTGGCAACCGGACAACAAAATGACACTTTGCACAAAATCTCAAATAAAAGCATAAAAGTCATGTCATTTCACGAATAAACACGGGCATATCATAGGTCATTCATAAGCTTAAAATGCACTAATTAAAGTCACATCAAATTCCCCTACGACTAAGCTTTGCTTGTCCTCAAGCAAATGAATTAGAAAACATCCAAGTTCACAAATGACAAGTTCGGTCCATTGAGATTCAAGCAATCACAATTTAGCTTAAACTGTTCCACGAACAAACTAAACCTACACATGCAAGAACATCAACCAAACAAGTCTAAACCTCACTAATTTCTGCACACTTCAAGTAGTGGTTGATTGGGACACAGCAAAACCGACCATGACAACACCAACTCTAATCAAAAGGACTTGAAATCGGGACATGGATCGCAAGTGGTGAGTGATTATGATGTGGCTATCGACTCGACTTCATCCGCTTCTAGATCCGCACTTCACAAAACTCTGGCTAGGATCAAGGGCTACATTCGAGAACTCTTTTTCTTTCTTTTTTTTCTTACTGCATACTAGTGCTCGATTCAACACTCACTTAGGTGTTGAACCTGCCTAGCTCACAGCCTTTGCCCTTTTGCTTAGTGCTCAACCCGACACTTCACTTAGGTGCCGAGCTTGCCTAGCTTTTCTTTTGAGCATTTTTTTTTTTTCACAATTTAGCCACTTGATCCTTAGCCCCTTACAACTTCACACAAGATTTCGAATTGGATTCCGTCTAATCTCAAGCCACAATCACGAAGGGTCAAAAAGGGCAAAGAAAGACATGGAAAGGGGGAAAAATTCTGATTGCCTTCATCATCTTAGACCGGTGTTATCGAGCGGTACAAAAACACGTATCAAACCAATCAACCAACATGCAAGAGTGATAAAATCTCAGTTCTGGCCCAGACTCATTTGATATTAGTGCTAACATGCCGGTTATAGGTTCTAAGTGGAACAATCTAAACATCATTGTGAAGACTTGAAGTCAATTAAACATCAAACGTCAAGAACCGAACGATTCTGCAATAGAGGAATTCAACATTCAATTAAGATCATGCAACACATCAGAACATAGCTTTAGACTTCTACCGACAAATAATCACACCAAACCTCAAACTCCCCTACGACTAACATGAGCATTGTGCTCAATGATCAAGAGAGAGAGAGGATAAGGTGGAACGAATATACCGCGCGGTGAAGAAGAGAAGCCGGAGATGGAATCCCGGGTCAAGTAACCTGTTCAGGACGAGGACCTGAATCAGGGGTACCTGTAGAAAACAAGGGAGGGCACACCACTCAAACACAACCCATAGTCGACAAGATGAGAGTACAGATGAGATGTGTGATCCAACAACATGACAAGTTCAAAGCCAGAAATGAAAAGAGGAAATCAAAAGTCAAACACAACAAAACATGCAGTCATAAACAGAAAGAAAAGAAAGGAAAAATCCAAAGTCCTGAGAAGTGGTGAGTGATCCTGTGGCTCTCAGTGGGGTGGTGGTCGGGGGTGCCCAGGCCACTGTGACCATGGATGGTAGCCGTCAAACGGGGGAGGCGGTGGAAAGACTGCCCAAGTGCTGGAGGGGCCGGACTCAGAGTGGAAGCTCTCCTGGTAGTAGTAGGACTGATGCTGCTGCCAGTACTGAGAATGCTGAATCTGAGTAAGCTGGATACCCTGAAACTGCTGAACCTCATGCACCTGAGCAAGCTGCTGTCCATAGAACTGCTGGCTCTCAAAGTCCCTAGCGTTGTACGCCTCTAGGTTCTGAACTCTCCTGTTAAGATCTTGTATCGCCGCACTGTCTCTCCTCTGTCCCTCACGCATATCCTCCACTACGGTCGTGAGGCGACCCATCCCCGAGATAAGCTCATGAAGTGTAGTAGGGTCGATCTCTTCATCCTCCTCATCACTGTCATCATCTGAGATCCGACAAGTCGGAACCAGAAGGTCTGTGATCTGAGCTGTAGGTAGGACAATCCGCAAGAGAACTGGTCGAGGCTCGACAAATGCTGAAGCAGGACCAAAAGCATCAAGGCACTCATACCCACGCACCAACCTGGTCACAAATCCTCCTCCCAGCAGAACACCAGCAGTGTCATTAGCTTGCATCTGAAGGAGGGCTCCTAGCACTAAATCACCTAGATGCAGCTTGATGCCCCTCTCCAAACAATAAAAGAGAAACAAATCTCTGACTGAGACTACACCTGGAGAGGAGGATGACTTCCTGTGGGTGATGGAGTGCCGGAAGAAGTGATGAAGGAGCTTCAGCATAGGCCGATTCACTTCTGTGACCTTGGATGAGCGAGCTGAATAACCTCTAGCCCTCGGTGCAATTTCCTTGAAGAATGCACTCTTGGCGTCCCCCACAAGAGAAGATATGAGAGCCAACCTAGAGAGCTCGCCACTTTGAACCTCCACCCACTCATAGAACCCAAGGCGGTATCCAAACTCGTCAATGGAGCACACACGCGCCATCCCGCCGAGCCTAAAACGCACACAAACCTCACTAGTGGTCTCGTGACACTCCACGGTGAGAGTGCTCAAGAACTCCTTCGTAGGCCACTCATACGCCCTCTCGTCAACCTCCAAGAGCGGCCAAATACCGGCTCCATCAGCCAAAGTCTTCAAAGCATCCAACCAACCATCACGACTCTGCAACCCCTCAAAATCAAATCTACCCTGCCTCGCCACGGGCCATCTCGCCATAACCTGATAGCGACTGTAAGCCCGATCTCTCAAAGTCCCTAGCGTTGTACGCCTCTAGGTTCTGAACTCTCCTGTTAAGATCTTGTATCGCCGCACTGTCTCTCCTCTGTCCCTCACGCATATCCTCCACTACGGTCGTGAGGCGACCCATCCCCGAGATAAGCTCATGAAGTGTAGTAGGGTCGATCTCTTCATCCTCCTCATCACTGTCATCATCTGAGATCCGACAAGTCGGAACCAGAAGGTCTGTGATCTGAGCTGTAGGTAGGACAATCCGCAAGAGAACTGGTCGAGGCTCGACAAATGCTGGAGCAGGACCAAAAGCATCAAGGCACTCATACCCACGCACCAACCTGGTCACAAATCCTCCTCCCAGCAGAACACCAGCAGTGTCATTAGCTTGCATCTGAAGGAGGGCTCCTAGCACTAAATCATCTAGATGCAGCTTGATGCCCCTCTCCAAACAATAAAAGAGAAACAAATCTCTGACTGAGACTACACCTGGAGAGGAGGATGACTTCCTGTGGGTGATGGAGGGCCGGAAGAAGTGATGAAGGAGCTTCAGCATAGGCCGATTCACTTCTGTGACCTTGGATGAGCGAGCTGAATAACCTCTAGCCCTCGGTGCAATTTCCTTGAAGAATGCACTCTTGGCGTCCCCTGCAAGAGAAGATATGAGAGCCAACCCAGAGAGCTCACCACTTTGAACCTCCACCCACTCATAGAACCCAAGGCGGTATCCAAACTCGTCAATGGAGCACACACGCGCCATCCCGCCGAGCCTAAAACGCACACAAACCTCACTAGTGGTCTCGTGACACTCCATGGTGAGAGTGCTCAAGAACTCCTTCGTAGGCCACTCATACGCCCTCTCGTCAACCTCCAAGAGCGGCCAAATACCGGCTCCATCAGCCAAAGTCTTCAAAGCATCCAACCAACCATCACGACTCTGCAACCCCTCAAAATCAAATCTACCCTGCCTCGCCACGGGCCATCTCGCCATAACCTGATAGCGACTGTAAGCCCGATCTCTGGGGTCGAAGTCGAAGATCCTCTGAACCACTGATTCAGGAGGGTCGACGCCACGAGGAGCTGGAGGCGGCGAAGGCGACCGTGGTGGAGGAGCAGAAGACTCCCCAGTCTGTCCCTTCCGCTTCTTGGACGCTGGTGTCTTGGATCGCTTGGGGGCGGAGGATGAAGAAGCTGCTTTACCCTTAGGAGGCATCCTGCAAAAGAAGTGCATATAAAGAATCAACCAAAAAGGCTACACTCCTAAGACAAATCCTATCAAGGCGCCTAGTCATAACACATGATCAAAACATTGAGCACGATTCAAGATCATCAAGTTCAAGAGCAACAACCTATGCTAGCAAAAATCAGATCATTGAATTCCAAACTTAAGCAAAAGGCATGCATCATGGATCAAAAACACGAATCGAAAACATAAAAGCCTAAGTCCACACAATGTAAGGAGGAATACATAAAAATTAAACCAATGAGTGGTGATTAACCACACCCCTCCTCACACAAAGAATGGAATTCGGTCCCCGAATTCAGAACCTGCAACTCAAACCAAATATAACAATGACAAGCACGGAGCAGGACACAAGGCAATGAAAAATCCAAATTGGCCAAAAATTGGTCATGAATCAAGAACAGAGGCAATAGCCACGGAACCACACTCACACATATGACAAGCCACACCAATCAACTAAGCACCACAACAAGTAAGATATCACAAATGTCCATTCAAAACCAAACAACCCCTCAAAATCAAATCGAAAGAATAAACACACTACGCTCATCCCCCCAAACCACACGAACAAAAATCAACCACCAACTGCCACCATTTAGTCATCAAGCAACACTAAAATCAGGACACAAGACACCTACCAACATCTGCCCAATTGAAGCTCCTAAATCACAAAACAAATTGAGTCAAAACAAGCACATTACACCCCCCCCACGCAAGCAAAACTCTGGCCGATTAAAGGAACCACAATCTCTTCATCAAAACCCACGACACAACGAAATCAACTCATCGCACTGAGCATAGCAAACAAGCAATGGACCACAAAACCAACCGAGTGAAGCAAGCCAACTCCCTCAATCAAACCTCCGCAACCAAATCAGAAATCCCAAATCAAAATTGGAAACCTGGAATCGGGGGCTGAGATGGGAAGTTGCCGGCTGGCAGATGGAAGCTGGCGGCGGCGTGCAGGAGTTGGTGGCGGCGGCGGCGGCTTGGTTGGAGTCGGCGGCGGGCAGGAATGGGGGTCGGGTAGGAGTCGGGCGATTGAAGTCGGCGGCGGCTGGGCGGACGGAGGGATTGGGAGTTGGCGGCAGGTGGGCTGGGCAGATGGGGTCGGGGTCGGGGTCGGGGTCGGGGCAGGGTTGGTTGAGTGGAGTCGGCGGCGGGATTGGGAGTGCTGGCAGGAGTTGGCGGCGGGCAGGGTTGAGGGTGGTGGCTGGGGGTGGTCGGCGGCGGTGTGAAAGAGAGAGTGAGAGGGGTCGGGGTCGGGTGAGTCGAGGAAAGGGATAAGGGGGGTTGGGTGAACCAAAACCAAACCGAACAAAGACTCAAACCAGAAAATCAAGTATCAACCGAGCCAACCACTAACCAAACCGAAATAAAGTAAAGGTGAAAATCAGGATGCACGGCGTGCAGGGTGCACGGCGTGCACCCTGGAGCTGAAAATTTTTTTTGATGCTCCTGGACAGCCCGTGCACCAAACCGTGCACGGTGCACGGCGTGCAGTGGTGCACGGCGTGCACCTCCTCAGCCTAAAATCAAATTTCCACTTCGACGAAAAACGACCAAAACACCGCCAAATCAACCCAAAACGGACCCCGAACTTCAAAATTTCAACGCCTACGAGACCACAAAGGACACCACAACAACTCAAGGACCTTGAACACCACAAAAACACACAATCATGCAATCAAATCAAGAAGAAAAGACATGAAAAACACTCGGGTTGCCTCCCGAGAAGCGCTTGTTTAACGTCTTAAGCTCGACGAAGCAAGGAGCACTCAAGGCACGACCAAAGACAAGACCTCAACAACACCTATAGTATCACTAACAACATAATGCTTAAGTCTATGGCCATTCACCTTAAAAGGTTCGGTTTGGGATGGAGAGATTACCTCGATGGTGCCATAAGGAAAAACATGAGTTACCGTAAAGGGGCCGGACCAACGAGACCTCAATTTCCCGGGAAAGAGCTTGAGCCGAGAGTTGTATAGGAGAACTTGATCACCAACTTTGAAATCCTTGCCCGGCTTCAAACGGGAATCATGAATGAGCTTCGTCCTCTCCTTGTAAAGCTTTGCATTCTCATAGGCATGATGGCGATACTCCTCGAGCTCATGTACCTGAAACTTACGCTCTTCTCCTGCGAGACTCATATCAAGGTTTAGAAATTTCAATGCCCAATAAGCTCGGTGCTCGAGCTCTACCGGCAAATGGCATGCTTTGCCATAGACCATCCTATAGGGAGTAGTGCCTATAGGGGTCTTGTAGGCCGTGCGGTAGGCCCATAGAGCGTCATCAAGCTTCTTCGACCAATCTTTTCGTGATTGGTCGACCGTCTTCTCTAAGATTCTCTTAAGTTCCCTATTGGTCACCTCGGCTTGGCCACTAGTTTGAGGGTGATACGAGGTGGACATCCGATGAGTGACGCCGAACCGGTGGCATACTCTATCGAATTTCCCTTGAAAATGAGTACCTCGATCACTAATGATAGCACGAGGGGTACCAAAACGGGTGAACAACTTAACAAGAAACTTCCCTACGACTCGGGCATCATTGGTAGGCAAAGCTTGTGCCTCCGCCCATTTAGACACATAATCTACCGCAACTAATATGTACTTGTTACCATGCGAAGTAGGAAACGGTCCCATGAAATCAATACCCCATATATCAAATATTTCTACCACTAACGAGACATTTTGAGGCATTTCATTACGGGAAGAGATGTTACCTGAACGTTGACACGCATCGCAAGACTTGACAAAGTCTTGACAATCTCGGAAGATCGAAGGCCAAAAGAATCCGGACTCAAGTACCTTGTGAGCCGTGCGATTTGCTCCATGTTGTCCCACCGTAGGACCGGAGTGGCAATGTCGCATGATGTCCTTAGACTCTCCATAAGTGACACATCTTCTAATCATACCATCCGAGCCAACTCAAATACAAAAGGATCGTCCCAATAGTAATGCTTCAAATCCGCAAAGAACTTCCTTTTGTCTTGAGTGGAGAGGCCCTCCTTCAAGTCTCCACTAGCAAGGTAGTTAGCCAAATCCGCGAACCAAGGTTCCTTGAACTCTAAAGTTGCTATAGTGAATAATAGCTCATCGGGGAAGTTGTCATTGATCTCTTCATTACCATTGTGTACCATTTCCGCCTCTTCCAAGTGAGACAAGTGGTCGGGGCTACATTCTCGGACCCCTTCTTATCTCGAATCTCAATATCAAACTCTTGCAATAGAAGGACCCATCGGATCAACCTTGGTTTAGCATCGGTCTTAGATAGAAGGTACCTCAAAGCTTGGTGGTCCGTGAAGACAATAGTGTGAGAAAGTACCAAGTAGGACCTAAACTTATCAAAAGCAAACACTATGGCCAAGAGCTCCTTTTCCGTAGTTGTGTAATTCCTTTGAGCATCATTGAGAGTCTTACTTGCATAGTATATTGGATGGAATCTCTTGTCTATTCGTTGGCCTAGAACCGCTCCAATGGCGTAATCGCTAGCATCACACATCAACTCAAATGACTTTGACCAATCCGGAGCAATGAGTATAGGGGCATTCGTGAGCTTACCCTTGAGGAGTTCAAAAGCTTGCAAGCACTCTTCATCAAAATGAAATTCCACATCCTTCTTAAGAAGCCGAGTCATAGGAGTAGTTATTTTCGAGAAGTCTTTGATGAAGCGCCTATAGAAACTGGCATGCCCCAAGAAGCTTCTCACGGCTTTCACGGATGAGGGTGGAGGAAGTTGAGAGATGGTCTCCAACTTTGCCTTGTCAACCTCGATGCCCTTTTTAGAGATCTTGTGACCAAGAACAATCCCCTCATTGACCATGAAATGACACTTCTCCCAACTTAATGCGAGATTGGTCTCTTCACACCGACGCAAGACCTTCTCAAGGTTCCTCAAGCATAGGTCGAATGAATCCCCAAAAACCGAGAAGTCGTCCATGAACACTTCCATGATATCTTCCACAAAATCATCGAAAATGGCAAGCATACACCGTTGGAAGGTGGCGGGAGCGTTGCACAACCCAAAGGGGATCCGTCGATAAGCAAAAGTACCGAAGGGGCATGTGAATGTGGTCTTCTCGATGTCCTCCGAGGCGATCGGGATTTGTAAGTACCCGGACATACCATCCAAGAAACAATAGTACTCGTGACCGGAGAGAGGCTCGAGCATTTGATCCATGAAAGGTAGAGGGAAGTGATCCTTCCTAGTGGCATCATTGAGTCGACGATAATCTATGCAAACACGCCACCCGGTGATCGTCCTTGTCGGGATAAGCTCATCCTTGTCATTAGCTACCACCGTGATCCCTCCTTTCTTGGGAACAACTTGCACGGGGCTAACCCAAGGGCTGTCCGAGATAGGAAAGATAATACCCGCATCCATAAGCTTAATAACTTCTTTCTTCACAACCTCCTTCATGTTAGGATTTAGCCTTCTTTGTGGTTGCACAACCGGCTTGAAATCTTCTTCCATAAGGATCCGATGTGAGCAAAATGTGGGACTTATACCTCGAATATCCGAGATGCTCCACGCAATAGCTCTCATGTACTTCTTGAGGAGCTCCACTAGACGGTCCTTTTGCTCGGGTAGAAGCTCAGAATTGATGATGACCGGTAGCTTTGAATCTGGCATGAGAAAAGCATACTCCAAATGTGCGGGAAGAGGCTTGAGCTCAAGAGTAGGTGGTTCTTCATAGGAGGTCTTTACCCTTTCCACCTTCGGGAGAGCAACAAAAACCGTTTCACCCTCTAACTTGTCTCTCCCTTCATCAAGGTAAGCCACTTGAGCTTTTAACTCCGGGGTGCCTAAATGTTCCTGCACATCCGTTCTAAGGCAAACATCCAAAGAATCTCGACACACGAAGTTAGAAATACTACACACACTAGCCGAAGCAATAGTATCACAAGAGTACTCTAAATCATCTTGTGCGTGAGCAAACTTCATGCCATCGGCTATGCAAAATGTGACACTCTCTTGTCCTACTCTCAATGTCAATTTTCCGTCATGCACATCAATCAAAGCACGAGAAGTAGCTAGGAATGGTCTACCAAATATCAATGAGACATCCACATCATCGGTATCTATGACCGCAAAATCAACTAGGAACACAAAAGGACCTACTTTGACTAGCACATCATCAACAATTCCCCTAGGACTCTTGGTCGACTTGTCCGCAAGTTGAATGTACATACGAGTAGGACGAAGATTAGACAACCCTAGCTTCTCAAATATGCAATAAGGCATGACATTGATACTAGCACCTAGATCCGCAAGACCATTAGCAAGAGAAATATTACCAATAGCACAAGGGATAGTAAAGGTACCCGGATCCTTGAGCTTTTTGGGTGGACTTTTGAAGAGAACGGCGGAGCATTCCTCATTAAGGTGGACTAGAGATGTCTCCGGTAGCTTTCTCTTGTTGGTGTAGAGTTCCTTCATGAACTTAGCATATTGAGGCATCATAGTCATTGCTTCGGGAAACGGAAGAGAGAATTGCATTTGACTAATCCGCTCCACAAACTTCTTGAAAACCTTCTCAAGGCCATCCTTCTTCAATCGAGATGGGTATGGAGGCTTAGGCTTGTATGGAGATACAACCGGTGCGGGAGGAGAGACCGGTGGTGTACTCGATGTAGCCTTACTAGGTTCCTTTGCAACCTTAGTGTTCACATTACCCGTAAGAGGTTCGACTTCAACCTCAACTTCATCCGAAGGAGGATCATTAATATCATCATCATCAACCACTAGATTAGGATCTTGTACCTTTGTAGAGTCAATTGGAGTAGAGGTTGTATCTTGCAAGGGTCTTCCACTTCTCAAGGTCACTACCTTGCAATGCTCCGGACCTTTGGGGTTGATCTCGGTATTGGAAGGTAAAGTGCCCGAGGGTCGCTCCGAGAGTGCCTTAGAAATATGTCCTAATTGGTTCTCCAAATTGGCAATTGAAGCTTGTTGATTCTTGATGAGTTGGATCATTGACGCATTGGTGTCTTCTTGAGAGATCGAAGAACCACCCTCCTTATTTTGAGGAGGCTTGTTGAACCCGGGTGGTCCTTCACCTCTATGGTTGTACATTCCCGGTGGGGAAGGACCTTGGAAACCTTGACTTGGATGTCCACTTTGATTCCAGTGATTTCCCCCTTGGTGCCCTTGACCTTGGGGTCCTCCTTGAGTCCCTTGGCTACTTTGGTTTAGGTTACTTCCTTGAGACCATTGGTTGCCTTGATAACCCCTATAACCTTGATAACCTCCTTGATTTCCTTGGTTGTAGCCCTTGCTTAACCACTACCTTGAATCCCTTGGCCTTGGTAACCTTGGTTAGACTTGTTGTACCAAGGTCGGTTATAGTTACCTTGATAGTTACCTTGGGGGCTGAAATTACCATGGAAACCTTGACCTTGTGCGAAGCTTACCTCCTCAAGGTCGCCTTGGTCAAGTTCAGGAGTGGCGGAAGGACAAGCACTAACATCGTGGCCTTGGCCCCCACAACCCTCACAACAAAATACCGAAGCAACCGGTGGATTACCCACATGAGATGATTGAACCTTGGAGGGATGCTTAGGCATGCTTAGGTTGCTTACTTGTGAAGCCATGGCGTCGATCTTAGACATAAGGAGAGCGATCATTGGATCATCTTCATCTCGATGTCCCGGTAACTTATGCTTCTTCCCATAGGTGGATGACTCCTTTGGTGCATCAACACTTACGGACCGAGAGTCATAGTGCGTGTCACTTCCATACTTAGACTTAGGAGGTTGTTGTCGAGACCAACTCCTTGTCTTGTTGGCCATCTCCGCGAAGAGTTCTAGAGCATCTTTGGGAGTGAGCATCCTTAAGTCACCTCCGGCGGCTTGGTTGATCATCCTTGTATTCTCAAAATCAAGGGACCTAGCAAAGATGTCCGCCAAGCTCCATTCGGCGAAGTTGTGATGAGAACAAGACCGAAGAATAGCTTGGAACCTATTCCAAGTCTCATGGAAGAGCTCTCCCTTGTGTTGTATGAAGTGGTTGATGCGGTCTCGGATTGCATCCGTCATATAGGGAGGAAAGAATTCTTCAAGGAAAGCTTCGGCTAGGCCCTCCCATGTAGTGAATGTTCTACTAGGTTGGTTCTCCAACCAAGACTTGGCTCGACCTTTGAGTGAGAAGGGGAAGAGTCGGAGTCGTATGCAATCCGGGTGAACTTGATCATTCTTAACCGTGTCACAAATCTCCAAGAAGTCCTTGAGATGCCTAGATGGACATTCACCATCAATGCCATTGAACACACTCCATTTTGAACCATTTGGATCATATTAGGCTTGAGCTCAAAGTTCCTAGCATTGACGGGTCTTCGAACAATGCTAGAGGCTGCCCCTTCAAGAGTAGGACGAGCATAATCCGCCAAGGTACGTCTTGCACCCCTTTGTGAGTGATCATCATCATTAGTGTGGTGTGAATGTACCGATTGGTCATCGTCATCCCCGTGTTGAGACATAGTGTGGTGTGAGATGCGATCAACTTCTTCTTCTTCAACTATAGGAGGTGGGGAAGTGGTAGGTGACTTGAGCACTTGTTCTAGTCCTTGGGTTCGTGCTTGAAGACGAGCTGAACGCCTCATGCACTAACCCAAAATCTCCTGCAAACAAGCACAACAAACACACCCGAGTAATACAACGATGCGGGATAATAAAGTAAACAAAGAGCAACAAGGAAGCAAAAAGTAAAGCGGAAGGAAGTGAATAGATCGGTCCACTACTAAGTGCTATCAAAGGAATGAGAGAGTCCCCGGCAACGGCGCCAAAAACTTGATAAAAGCGGGTTTACCAAGGTCGTATTCCTCGGGGTTCTCTCAATGGCCTCTACTCACATTCCTCGTAGACGGTCTATTCATTTGAAAGGAGTTTTGATTTGAAATAGACATTAAAAACTTAAAGGAAACTAAAAGGAAGAAAGAAAAATAAAGTGGTGCAAATCAAAGACAAAGGGGCTCTCTTGGTGGGTAGTTTCATCATGCTCAAGATGACTAATTGAACAAACAAGTCAATCAAGATCGAGTTTGCATTCGGATGACCATGCATTTCACTTTTATAGACTCGATGCACTCTCGTAGCACCTAATCCCTATCCCAATACCACTCAACTTAGGCTCTCGCTCTCAAGCTAAGTGAAAAAAGGATGCATTCTAAGTGTTTGATGAAATGCCAAGACACAAGACCCTCTCTTAAGACTCTATGACCACAAGGCTAGGCATAACACTCTCATATCAATGCCCTAACACTAAGAGATTCACCAAAAAAGCCTTTTCAAACTCAATTGAATGAAAATCCACATGCACACCAAGTGTTCGATAAAATGCCCAAGAGAGAAATCAAGTGAAAATGGTTGAAATTAGATGATCTAATCTCTTAGAACACACTCACTTCAATCCCTAGACCTACAATCTATGCAATCCAAGCACTCTCATGCATCAAATCACAATGAATGGACCAAATCAAGCAAACATGGCATAAAATGGCATTAAGAACAAGTCTAGGAATCATCCTCATACAACCAAGATCAATCATGGCAAGTTCTATACAATCATTCCTCTATCATAGCACAACTAATCTACCCATCCAAGATGAACCCTAGAAACTCAGCCACACATGGCTAAGGGAGTAAAGAGAAAAGAAGGAAGAATGGTCACCAAGAACACCATGGATGAATCCTTGAGATGATCTTCACTTCTCCACTTGTAAGCACTTCTCCCAAGGTTTGTTGGCTTCAATCCTAGCTCCAATGGCTTCAAATTGCTCCAGAAACGTGTTCTAGGGTTTGAGGGTTCGTGGATATGTGTTTGGGGTTCAAGAGATATCATAGAATGCCTCACAATGGCCAAAACAAGAGTATTTATAGTGCAGGGGACAGTGCACGGCGTGCACCCCTGCACGGCGTGCACATCTGCACGGCGTGCACCCCTGCACTCTGCAGAAAACCCGATCTTGCAAGGGTCATATCTCCTTCGTCCGGCCTCCAAATGACCTCCCGTTTGCTCCTATGCGCTCCTTGTCATCCGTACTTTGAAGCCATAACCTGAAAATACACAGAGGCAACTCCAATAGACCACGAATTTGGCTCCAAAGTGGCAACCGGACAACAAAAAGACACTTTGCACAAAATCTCAAATAAAAGCATAAAAGTCATGTCATTTCACGAATAAACACGGGCATATCATAGGTCATTCATAAGCTTAAAATGCACTAATTAAAGTCACATCACCTATGCTCTGGTGAACGAAGGGGGATTCGAAGTCTAAGTTCGTCTGTCATCTCTGTTTTCAACCCTAATTTCCAATCTGCTTTTAGTCTTAATTTTTAATTTCTCTCCATTTCTTAGAATTAGAAGTCGTGGAACTCACACCACGCATGGAGTGTTTAAACCTGAGTAATTTGCCAGCTTATTTGAGTAGTCGATCATTAGAAGGCCCGTGGAATACGATCTACCCTAGCTTTTGTTAGCTTTGTTAGTTATTTGTTTGAACCAGCACAACGACTAGTTCATCAAGATTCTCTCCTGGAGATAGGTAGAAAGGATTTGAGTAGTGATCGGTGAAGACGAAGGAGGAAGTGAGGGGAACGACTAGAGGATTAGAGTTATAGTTCAAGGAAATTGAATCATCGGACACCATTAGAGAGAATTCGGAGAAGCAGAAGAGAGAAAAGAGATCTAGTTTTTTCAGAGAAAAGGTGAAGGAGCAGTTAAGCTTTGATACCGTGTGAATTTGGGTAAAATGCGTAATCTGTTATTAACTTATCATCAAAGTATTTATACAAGGAATGAGACAAAGCGCTGAAAAAGTAAGGAAGGCGCGCAGACCCCAATGTTGGATTGCAGCTCAACAATTAAACGGTGCATACAATTAACACTAACAATTACAACAAGATAGGTACTTCTAGTTCACAAAGGAAGAGTTTTGTTTCTTTCATCTCAAAGATGCCTATTTTTTTGGCAGAAGAAGACTTGAATTTTCAAAGTGGATGTGGCTCTAAATATTTTGCTAGGAAACCTTCAAATAACGTGGAGAAGATACAGATCTTTCCGAGGATCCAAGAAAGATAATAAGTCTGTTGAAAAAATGACATTCAAGAAGACAACCTTAAATGCTTGTGCGTATAACAAGTTTATAAATTCATAAATGAAGAACATTGATTCAACTATCTCTTCCAAAAGCAAATCTCATATCACTGACGAGTAGGAGAGATTTAAAGCCAAAGGGGGCGAGAGTCAGACTCAGAAGACGGAGTAGTTTGAAGAAGATGATGATGGAGAAGTGTTAGAAAATGAGATGTTATAGAGAGAAATGAAACTTTGCTTGGCATTAGAATATATCCTTAAAGAAGATCTGCAAGTTTATATATATATAACATATGTATATGATGACACTCGATTTGACGTGATTATCAGCCTCATTTAAGCGACATTTCCTTGCTTGAAACGTGGTTTTAGGGGTAAAATAGCGAATATTCACTCAACTACCCTATTTCCTACCGATTTGGTTACTTTGGCCCTTTTTGGGTCTATTTGATGGTTTTCTAGTGTTTTTGTGAAAGCACAGGTTTTTGCCATCATTTATGTAGCCACGGACGTGTTCAAGACCTCAAGGAGTGAACCGGAATCGAACCAGAAATCGAACCAGAGTCAGAACCGAAGATCCAACTGCCCAGCACAATGTTTTCGCCGAAAAGACTATGAGGATTTCGGCGAAAATACCTTCAGAACTCATAGGCTGCTTTACACTGAAGTTTTCGGCGAAAACTTCCTTAAGTTTTCGCCGAAAATCATTGAAGAAATCAAACAGGGGATTTTAACTAAAGTTTTCGGCGAAAATTATTTGATATTTTCGCCGAAAATATCTTCCAAATCCGGCGCTGTATTGGAAACCCTAAGCGTACCTATCTAAAGAGAAGCAGCCAAGGGGGAATCAATCAAATCATTATTCATATTTTCACGAATCAGACTTTTGAGAGTCAGCCGACTCTAGGGTCAATAGATAGAGTTTAGAGAGTTCGAAGATCCGTGGAGAGATCGTGACGTCATCCTTCACCTCGAAGAACTCGGAGCTTAAAGTTGAAGTTCCAGGAGATTGAAGCTTCGCGGGAGTCGTCAGAATTAGGTTTTTCAGTTCTTATCTGTTCTTCCTCTGAATGATGAACTCTTTCTTTGTCTTTGTTTCTTTTGTAATGATCATGAGTAGCTAAACTCGTTAGAGCTTAGACTAGATGAACCCTAAGTGACCCAGAGCTTTAAAGCGGTCACGGATCAGCGGTGATTAGATTCGAAATTCAATCAGTTCTTTTTCATGTTTGATTTGTTCTTCCTTGTTCATGTTTCTTGTTTGGATTGATCACCTAGATTAGATTCTTGTTAAACTAAGGATAGAAGCGAACGCTCGCCTTACTTTAGAACATCGAATTGAACAATTAACCTTATAATTGGAGCGTGCCTTTCGTAGGAACCGGTTAGGGTTAATTCACTGCAAGAGTAACTCATTAATCATTAGTAATTACACCAATTAATTAAGTCGTTGCGAGAGGCGACCGTACCCGGGCGGCTAGTTAATCTTGGTAGTTAGAACGGATAGAGCGAATGTTCGCCGGTCTTAAACCTAAGGGTAAGGAGTTATGGTGGTGTCTTAGTAATTGATTGAATGAGAATCGAAATCCGCTGATCTGTTGATTGCCAATGCTCTGGGGAACGAAGGGGGATTCAAAGTCTAAGTTTGTCTGTCATCCTTGTTTTCAAACCCTAATTCCCGATCTGCTTTAGTTTAATTTGTTTTAATTTCTCTGCATTTCTTAGAGATAGAAGTCGTGGAACTCACACCACGCACAACGTGTTTGCCTTCGAGTATTTTGCTAGTTCTGAAGTAACCAATCATAGAAAGCCCTTGGAATACGATCTGCTATAGTCTTTTCTTAGCTTAGTAGTTATTTGTGTGAATCATCCGCAACGATACGGTTCATCAAATTGGCGCCGTTGCCGGGGACTCTTCTAATTGTTTGAAAGAAGAGTTGGCAAATTATTCTTCTACCTTTCCGCCTTACCATTTAATTTTCCTCCATATTTTCATGATTTACCTGGGTAGTGCTTCTTAGTTTTGATTATGCAGGATAACAGGTGGGATGAACGGTACCGAGAGCGGTACATCAATGAAGCACCATATCCTGAAGATTATCAAGAGTTGTTACATCATCAACAACAACAAACGGCGAGAATTGACTCCTTCTTTGATAATATCTTTTCAGTGCTACAAGCTCACCAAGAGATACACCAACAAGAGCATCAAAGAGACGCTAGAGATAACCAAGAGATGCTTTATGAACATCAACAATGCTCGTCGAAAACCCAATCTGCCTTGGATAATATCTCTTCAATGCTACAAGCTCATCTCGCGACAGACATCAAGCTTGAGCAACCAAATCAGTTAATGACAGAAGACGCTCAAGAGCTGTTCGAAGAAGAAGATGATGATCCTATCCATGACTATTGTGAGCTAGAAGCATCTAATGAAGAATCCTTGGCGGTGGTGGTTGATGAAGACATAGAGCTAAGCCATCCCGAAGTTGAAGCCGAAGAGGAGCACATAGAGATTGAGGAGATACCCTCACCTACACTCCCGCCGAGTCAACCGTAGAGAAGATGGAGCTCATTGACCATGCCACGCCGTACTACCTCTTTCCTCCTCCAGAAGGAGAATTCAAGAAGAACTGGTCATCCAACCAGAACCACGATCTACTGGAGCACTACCGGTTACATCACCCTGCTGGAGTGCTACATGGCACTCAACCGCACACCTTGAAGAAGACGATTGACTTCAAGGAACTTCTGAGTTGGGGTCCCTAACAGGTACCGTCCAGCTCAAGGACGTTAAAAGAGAGCGCTTCGTGGGAGGCAACCCACGGCTGGAGTCCATTTTTGAATTTTTGAGTCAGTCTTTTCGTCGTTCGAGTCAGGTTCGGGGGACCAAAGTGTCAGTTTAATTTTCTTTCATTTTGATTTGTTTATCGTCAGTTTTTGAAAAAAAAGGGACTTTTAAACAAATTTTCGGCGAAAAGTACAAATTTTCGACCGAAAACACTTTGCAAAATCAAACAGTGAGCCGCTTCTTCATTTTTGCTATTTTGTGAAGAAGTTTTCGGCGAAAATTTCACAATATTTTCACCAAAAACTTGTGTCTGTTTTGAAAATCAGATTCCTTTTTTTGGTCCGATTCTAACGCATACTTGATCGTCCAAATCGGAGCTCTGTAGCTCCAGTTATGCCCGAAACAAGTTTTTCACGTTTTCTGCCAACTTCGTCGCTTTCCGTCCATTTTCTTGAGTTGTGTCTAAAAGGTTAGTTGTTGGGTTTTCAATTTTGAATCTTTTGACATGATGATTGTTGAATTTCGACGAGTTTAATTCTGATCTACCTCGTTTTGCGTGTCTGCTATTTCGGTGTGATTTTTTCTGAACTGTTTAAGCTTGGATGAACTAGATTGCTCTAGGAGTGTTGTGCCGTGAATTTGAAAAAAAAAGAGTCAAAATATTTTCAAAATTCCCCTAAACCGTCTTCGTTTCGACTTTTATTATGTGTGGATCCGGGGCACTTGTCCCGGTATCCTTTTGATCTTTTTGTTGTTTTTGTTTTTGTAGGAACTTGAGTAGCTACTCCGCTCCACTCCGGACTCTCCGTGCTCATCCGCTACACCGACCATCACCTTCCAGGTTCTTCGTATCTCTCTACTCTAGATTAGTTCTGTGAGCACAGAACCGTTTAAGTGTGGGGTATAGGAGTCTAGGATTATGCATGATCTTGCTTGCTATCTATGATTCTGTGGTTCAAATTTGAAAATTCTCTAGCATAGAATTGCTCAATTCTTGACTTTTGATGTGAAATTGACTTCAATTTTGGACAATGACGTCTAGACTGTTCCACTTAGAACCTGTAACCAACGTGTCGAAACTGATATCAAATGAGTCTAGGTCAGAACAGATCACAAATCACTTCGGTAGTTGAAACTTGAATTAATTGAACTGATTGACTTGTTAATAACAAAGCTCGATAACACCGTTCTAAGATGATAAATGCTAGCTTCTCCCATGTTTTCACTCCATATTTGTTCACCTGTGATTGTGGCTAGAGATTTGACGGAAATCCAATTCGAAATCTTGTGTAAAAAGTTATAACTAGCTAGGATCAAATGGCTAATTTGTTAAATCAAGTAATCAAGTTGTGCTAATCAATGTTAAGTTCTTTAAAGTGCTCAAAATAAAGCTAGGCAAGCCCGACACCTAAGTGAAGTGTTTGGGTTGAGCACTAGCATAAGCACAAATACTGTGAGCTAGGCAGGTCCAACACCTAAGTGAAGTGTTTGGTATCGAGTACTAGTATGCAGTAAATCAATGGAAGAAGTTTGAAACTTGAAATAAATTGTTGTTTAAATCAGTACTAGCTAGAACATGTAATGCACAGATCTAGAAACGGATGAAGTTGAGTCGATAGCCACGTCACTTTTCCTACCTCCGCATCAACATCATGGCTAGAGCTTAAAGTCTTTTTGATTAGAATTGGTGTTATCGTAGTCGATTAATCATGATTAACTGTTTTGCCTTGAAACAAGCTTTATTGAAACTACTACTTGAAGTGTGCAGAAAACAGTGAGATCGAAACTTGTTTGGTTGACGTTTTTGCATGTGTAGGTCACCTTTTCTACGTGGAACAGTCTAAACCAAATTATTAGAATTGAATCTCGGTTTAATCTCGTGTCATTTGTGAATTTGAGTGTGTTCTAGTTTAGTTTGCTTGAGGACAAGCAAAAGCTTAAGTGTGGGGTATTGATGACACTCGATTTGACGTGATTATCAGCCTCATTTAAGCGACATTTCCTTGCTTGAAACGTGGTTTTAGGGGTAAAATAGCGAATATTCACTCAACTACCCTATTTCCTACCGATTTGGTTACTTTGGCCCTTTTTGGGTCTATTTGATGGTTTTCTAGTGTTTTTGTGAAAGCACAGGTTTTTGCCATCATTTATGTAGCCACGAACGTGTTCAAGACCTCAAAGAGTGAACCGGAATCGAACCAGAAATCGAACCAGAGTCAGAACCGAAGATCCAACTGCCCAGCACAATGTTTTCGCCGAAAAGACTATGAGGATTTCGGCGAAAATACCTTCAGAACTCACAGGCTGCTTTACACTGAAGTTTTCGCCGAAAATCATTGAAGAAATCAAACAGGGGATTTTAACTAAAGTTTTCGGCGAAAATTATTTGATATTTTTGCCGAAAATATCTTCCAAATCCGGCGCTGTATTGGAAACCCTAAGCGTATCTATTTAATGAGAAGCAGCCGGCAGCCAAGGGGGAATCAATCAAATCATTATTCATATTTTCACGAATCAGACTTTTGAGAGTCAGCCGACTCTAGGGTCGATAGATAGAGTTTAGAGATTTCGAAGATCCGTGGAGAGATCGTGACACCATCCTTCCGCCTCGGAGAACTCGGAGCTTAAAGTTGAAGATCCAGGAGATTGAAGCTTCGCGGGATTCGTCAGAATTAGGTTTTTCAGTTCTTATCTGTTCTTCCTCTGTATGATGATCTTCATTGTTGCCTTTGATTCTCTTGTTTCTGATATGAGTAACTGAACTTGTATAGCTCAGATTAGATGAACCCTAAGTGACCCAGGGCTTTAAAGTGGTCACGGATCGGCGGTGACTAGATTCGAAATTCAATCAGTTCTTTTTCATGTTTGATTTGTTCTTCCTTGTTCATGTTTCTTGTCTGGATTGATCACCTAGATTAGATTCTTGTTAAGCTAAGGATAGAAGCGAACGCTCGCCTTACTTTAGAACATCGAATTGAACAATTAACCTTATAATTGGAGTGTGCCTTTCGTAGGAACCGGTTAGGGTTAATCCACTGCAAGAGTAACTCATTAATCATTAGTAATTGCACCAGTTAATTAAGTCGTTGCGAGAGGCGACCGTACCCGGGCGGCTAGTTAATCTTGGTAGTTAGAACGGATAGAGCGAATGTTCGCCGGTCTTAAACCTAAGGGTAAGGAGTTATGGTGGTGTATAGAAACCGATTGAATTAGAATTGAAAACAGCTGATCTTGTGATTGCCGTTGCTCTGGTGATCTAAGGGGGATTCGAAATCTAAGTTCGTCTATCTTCTCGTTAGTCAACCTTTTTACTTTTCTGTCTTTTATTTTCCTTTGTTCATTAGATTAGAAGTCGTGGAACTCACACCACGCACTAAGTGCTTAAACCTGAATAAATTGCCAGCTTCTTTGAGTAGTCAATTGGTAGAAACCCTGTGGAATACGATCTACCCTAGCTTCACAGCTTGGTAGTATTTGATACCGCTAAAACTGCAGCATCAAATTGGCGCCGTTGCCGGGGAACTTCTTTGTCTGAGAGCCTTTCCGTTCTCTCTGAAAGGCGCTGCTAAGAGGTGGCTTACTGGTAAACCACATGGCTACTACACTAACTGGGATACTCTGGCTCAGGACTTTGTTGAAGAATACTTCCCTCCGGCCAGAACAACTGCCATCAAGGACAGCATTGCCAGATTCTCCCAGAAAGAAGGAGAAAGCTTGTATGATACTTGGAATCGATTCCAAGAACTTCTCTACACCTGCCCTCATCATGGATTCGAGCAGAGGCAGTTAGCTGAAATCTTCTCACGTGGACTTCGAGAAGAATCTGCCAAGTGGGTCAATTCTCTAGCTGAAGGGGATTGCACTACACTCACTCCTGAAGCTGCTCTTCTTCACTTCGCAAACTGTGCTTCCAAGTCAAGGAACTGGGAGCGACAATCTGAAGGATCAAGGAGCAAGCTAGATCTCGAAGCTACAATCAAGGCAGAGGTAGAGAAGCATCTGAAGAAGTCTACCACACCGATCAAGCCGCCATCAGCTTCTGTCTATGTTGCTGATTGCGAGTGGTGTGGAGCTTGCGCACATAACGGAGGTCGTTGTCAGAATTTTGGTAAGGCAGAAGTCTGGTCTGCCGAAGAGGTAAATTTCATCCAACAAGGCTTCGTTAATAATCAGAATGGTTATGCTGGTTATCGTAACTTCAGACAGCAAGGGAACTATCAAGACAGACCTCCCTACAATGCTGGCGCCAATCATAACCAGAACCAGAATAACCGCCCGACTGGTCCAGCTCAGGATCAGAAGCCTAACCATCCGCCGGCAGGTGTCTACCAGCCGCCGCATCGCAACCCGGGTAATTATGGAACTGCTCCTGGCAATCGCCAGAATCAATATCTCAACAATACCTATCCAGGGCAGCAGCATCAAAGAGAGAACAATGTCAGTGACCTGGATAAGAAGCTCAGCCAGATCATCACCAGACTCGATGATCATGACAGTCAGTTCAAGGCTCAAGCTCTTCTCAATCAAGAACAGATAGCATCTGGGCAAAGAATTGAGCAAGCCATGAACAACATCTCGAGCATGCTAGCATCTGGTCGACCATTTGGCCAGCTTCCAAGCCAGACAGAACCGAATCTGCGAAAAGAACAGGCTAAAATGGTAACTGCTCGAAAACTTCCAAACCTAATTGCTGATGCTTGTTCTGTCTTACGCAGGATCGCTGAAACTCCGGAGGAAGAAGAAGAACAGGAACCGGCACCTAAGGAGGATGATCCTCCTCTTGCACCATACGTCGTGAAGCCTCCTTTTCCTAGAGCATTGCTGCCAAATGCAAGGATCGAGACTGGCATGAAGGGGAACAAGGAAGGATATCCTGATATTCGTATTAAGAAACTTGTCTCTCCATATCCAGCTAAGTTATCTGATCCTGGTTCTTTTACTTTGCCTTTGGTAATCAGTGATGTTGAGATCGAACGTTGCTTAGTTGATCTAGGAGCGTCTGTTAATGTCATGCCTATGAGCCTGTTTGAAAAGCTAAACCTAGGAGAACTTGAACCGCCTAGTATGCAACTCGTTTTTGCTGATAGATCACTTAAAACCCCTAAGGGAGAGATTAAAGACGTTGTTACTAAATGTGGTCCGTTCACGTTTTTAGCTGACTATGTGATTATGGATACTAGTACGGATGATTCTACCATACTCATAAGTCGACCTTTCATGGCTACTACTGGAATGAATATTAACGTTCCAAATGGTTCTTTAACTCTAAGAGTTGGTAAAGAAACGAAAACTTTTCGTCTTAAAGATGGCAGAAATATGACTCTAGGACTGAAGAATCTCACTGCCTAGCTGTTGAAACTGTGGGGTTGACTCCGGGCAACTCCGTTACTAATGCTTCTTCTAGTGTCTCTAGATCAGTTGTTGCTGCAGGCATTGAACAGGTTATTGAGGAGAAGCCAAAAATTTCAGTTCAGAAGCCACTTAAGAAGAAGAAGAAGGAACTGCAAGCCTCTTCTAAACCACCGAGCAGACCTCGAGGAAAGAACAAGAAGACGAAGACCTAAATGGTCTGGAGACCAAAAATTCCGCCGTCTTGCATTGAGGCAGCTACACCACCATTTCGTTCCGAGCAACCGGCGCCGGAACAAGTATGGAGGGAGAAGCCGAAAGCGTCTCCTAAGGAAGTACTAACGATCACCGATCCTGGTGATACCAAGCCGAAGATAAAAGAAAAGAAGAAGCCGACAGTCCTCATTCCTTCCATCGTGACAATCAAGAAGGATGATCTCTCCAGAGAACTGTTCGGACCGTTCAAGTTCGTTGATCATCTTCCCGATGGACGTACCAAGCTTTTACATGCAAACGTGAAGAGATTCACGCTTACCGGAGAAGTCCCGAAGCTGTACTTCATGAACTCCGACGCGAGCGTGAAGGAGAATCTAAGTTGGGATGTCTCCTAATACCGTCCAGGTATCGTCCAGCTCAAGGACGTTAATAAAAGAGTGCTTCGTGGGAGGCAACCCACGGCTGGAGTCTGTTTTAATTTTTGTCAACTTGGTATTTTAGAGTCGGTTCGGGGGAGCCAAAAGTGTCAGTTTGTTTGATTTATTATTTTTTTGTGTAGAGTCTGTGTGCCGTAGTGTCAGTCGCAAGTTGATTGAGGTCGTTCCGATTTTTGTGGATTTAACTGTGATTTTCTGAAGTTGGCCGGATTTGCGAAAATATTTTCAACCCGAGTAGTTCAAAATTTTTGGCGAGATTTCAATATCATTTTTGGCGAAATCGCCTCCTGGTTTTCACTGATTCTCTCTGTTCAATGTTTTCGGTCCGAAATGTATAATGTTTTCGGCGAAAAAGTTTTTGAAAACCAAACAGTGATTTGAACTAAAGTTTTCGGCGAAAAAGAGCTCTTGTTTTCGCCGAAAACGCTCTTGAAAATCCGACAGTGTATTTGAACTGATATTTTCGGCGAAACCACCCTCTTCTTTTCGCCAAAAATAATTTTGAAAATCACCCCACTATTCCTTTAAAATCCGGATTTACTTCCTCTCTCTCCTTCACTCATTTTCGTTCAACAACCCGAAAACCCTCTCCATTTCATTTTTAAAACCGTTGCCGACCACCCACAAACCGCCGTCGCCGCCTTTTCCCACCGCCGTACATTCCCGATCCATACCAGGCGCCTCCCCAGCAAACCCGACATCACCCCGCGGATGTTGGAGAGTTGTACGAGCGACTTCAGGAGTGGCGCATCACCGACAACGCCACTCAAGAGGCATGATGGACTATTATGCAGCAGCATATGCGCCGCGCCGACCGGCGATATGAGGCACAGATGGCGTGGCAATGCCAGCTCGGCGAATTTCTCCACTTTCCACCTCCCGGTTCACCGGACCAGCAGTGATCGGGTTGTATTCCTTTTCTGGTGTCTTTTTTTTATTTATTCTTTTCAGATTTCGATCCAACTTTTTTCTGTGTGGATCCGGGGCACTTGTCCCGGTTTCCTTTTTATGTTTCATTTGTTTTTGTTTTGTAGGCAGTAGGGAGATTCCCTTTGCTTCGCTTGGGTAGATTCCCTCCGCTCTGAGGATCCGTGCTCATCCACTACGCCAATCATCTCGATCCAGGTTCTTCTACTTCACTCTGAACTCTAGTCCCTTCACTGTGAGGACACAGTCTGATTTAAGTGTGGGGTAGGATGCTAGAGAACCTTGCATGAACGTGATTGCCCTTAATTGCATTATGTGTGTGCCTCGTAATTCCATTTCAGTCTCTCTAGCATTAGAATGGCTCAGTTCTTGATTTTTGATGTTAAGTTGTTGTTCAAACTTTCATAATGATGCTTAGACTGCTTAACCTAGAACTTGAGAACCAACTTGTGTACTTTGATGCTAAATTGCCTGGTCAGAACAGAATTTTTAAAATCACACTTGTAGTTTGTAGCCTTGATTGCATGGAAATGACCGAATCCGACTAGCAAACCAATTGTGAGCTTTTGATCCATTGCACGTAACTTGCAATTTAAATTCTTTCTGAGTGGTTTTCTGTTTACTTGAATGAGTTAGAATTTGCATGAGACATACTCGAGACCACACGATGACACGAGTTCTAGAAGGATAGGGGCACCTAGATTCAGCTACTAAGCCAGATAGCCTACCAAACGATAAAATCCACTAGGTTTAGACCCTTGAGCTTGGCCTGTTCTTTCGGTTCGATAATACATTACAGCCATTTCCCATTCCTTTCATTCCCCGTTGATCCCCTATGGTTGTAGTTCTAGATTGACCTACCGGAAGTCAGTTTGTGGTAACCTGCCTATAGCCATTAAACAGGTGGTCTTAGCTAATATGTCCAGACGTGTAAACCCCTCTAGCAACTAAAAGAAAAATCGGCACAAAAGGAAAAAGTAAGTAAAAGAAAGAAAAAGAAAAAAAAAATTTGAAAAAAAAAATGAAGAAAAGAAAGTCAGAAAAAGTTCAAAGTTTAGTTCAAATAAAACGTTCTTCTCCCTACAAATGGAAGAACGAAGTCAAAAGAAAAAGTTCAAAAGAAAAGAAAAGAAAAAAAATCGTGTAAAGAAAAAGAATAAGTGCTAGGTTGCTTGAGGGTATCATAGGACGAGCGTTCATTATTCCACCCGTGTTTGGTTAGACGGTAGGAAGCCGCAGATTAGATTCGAGGGAAGTTAGTCGAAAGCTACACCGCACCAAGCCATCATCATTCATTCCCATCATCCATCTCATTATAAACCCGAGTAGTGTAGTATTCATTACGGTCCTAGCAGGGAAGTCCTTCTTGACTAGATACTCGTGTTGTCACAGTGGTGGAGATGTGGTCGAAATGCAAACCTATGACAGAATTCGGTAACAGAAAATGATCGAGAGCAGAAACACGTCCCTAAACACAGAGAGTGAGAGTTCCCATTGTACTATATATATCCTGTGCGAGGAGTCTGGTCGGTCAGGTCAAATTCGTGCATAATTGGTTGCTAATTACTTGTCGTGTGCAGTTTATTAGTGAGACCAGGTAGTTTGGCTGATCTGTATGCATGTTAGGTTTCTTGTTCTAGGATCGATCTGTCTAATAATTCATTGTGTTTGATTGAGCTCCAATTTAATCGATCTTATCATTTGTGAACATGAGCGTTTCTATTCAGTTTGCTTGAGAACAAGCAAAAGCTTAAGTGTGGGGTATTTGATGACACTCGATTTAACGTGATTATCAGCCTCATTTAAGCGACATTTCTTTGCTTAAGACATGGTTTTTAGGGTAGAATAACGAATATTCAATCGATTGCCCTATCTCGTGCCATTTGTGTTACCTTGGCCCGTTTCGGGTCTATTTGATGGTTTTCTAGTGTTTTTGTGTTAGCACAGGTTTTTTCCGTCAAATAAAGTAACCATGGACGTGTCTAAAGCATTGGAACATCGAGGAACTGAACCGGAATCGAGCAAAGGAGCCAATTAAGTTCAAGCAATCTCCTGCCCGTTTACAAAGAAGATTTCGCCGAAAATAACCTATTATTTTCGTGCAAATCGATTGGTGCCAAGACAAAGAACTATTCGGCGAAAAGAACCCAGGGTTTTTGGCGAAGATGCAAGGGAAAATTCACTGATGTTCAACCAAGGAAGTTTTCGGCGAAAACATTATGTTTTCGGACCGAAACCTATTCGGCGAAAAGGACAGAAGGATTCAGCTGAGTGACCGGCCATTTACACAAGGATTTTCGCCGAAAATATCCCTATGTTTTCGGCGAAAATATCAGGCCAATCCGGATCAGTTAGGGTTAAGTATTTATACTTAACCCGGCGGCCCAAAAGCAGGGGAATTAATTATAATACAACTTTTTGCAATCAGTTTTTCTACGATTTTGTCTGGAGTTCTGAAGCGAGGAGTTTGAGTTCGAAGAGCCGGATAGAGATCGTGACGCCATCCCTTCCATCTCGGAGAATCGGAGCTAGGAGTGTAATCTACCAAAGATCGAAGTCTGTCAGAGTCGTCTAAATTAGGTTTTTCAGATTCTTTTCTGTTTTTCCTCTGAATGATGAACTCTTTCTTTGTCTTTGTTTCTTTTGTAATGATCATGAGTAGCTAAACTCGTTAGAGCTTAGACTAGATGAACCCTAAGTGACCCAGGGCTTTAAAGCGGTCACGGATCGGCGGTGATTAGATTCGAAATTCAACAGTTCTTTTTCATGTTTGATTTGTTCTTCCTTGTTCATGTTTCTTGTTTGGATTGATCACCTAGATTAGATTCTTGTTAAGCTAAGGATAGAAGCGAACGCTCGCCTTACTTTAGAACATCGAATTGAACAAGTAACCTTATAATTGGAGCGTGCCTTTCGTAGGAACCGGTTAGGGTTAATTCACTGCAAGAGTAACTCCTTAATCATTAGTAATTACACCAATTAATTAAGTCGTTGCGAGAGGCGACCGTACCCGGGCGGCTAGTTAATCTTGGTAGTTAGAACGGATAGAGCGAACGTTCGCCGGTCTTAAACCTAAGGGTAAGGAGTTATGGTGGTGTCTTAGTAATTGATTGAATGAGAATCGAAATCCGCTGATCTGTTGATTGCCAATGCTCTGGGGAACGAAGGGGGATTCAAAGTCTAAGTTCGTCTGTCATCCTTGTTTTCAAACCCTAATTCCCGATCTGCTTTAGTTTAATTTGTTTTACTTTCTCTGCATTTCTTAGAGATAGAAGTCGTGGAACTCACACCACGCACAACGTGTTTGCCTTCGAGTATTTTGCTAGTTCTGAAGTAACCAATCATAGAAAGCCCTTGGAATACGATCTGCTATAGCCTTTTCTTAGCTTAGTAGTTATTTGTGTGAATCGTCCGCAACGATACGGTTCACTAGTATAATATGTTGGCACCATAATATGTTATATTATTATGTAAATATCTTGTATATATTTTATATGTATTAATATGTTGACCTTGATCTGTTGAGTATGTAACTCTTACTCAATGACTTGATTGACTCTACTAATTAGACCGAACTGTGAGTTTGTTGTCCATCACTAATATATATAATATATTATATTTATGTTTATTCCTTATAACTATTTCTTCAAACAAACCCAACTACAAATAAGGAATGATAATATATTAATTAATGAACCAAACTTTGAATTATGTTTCATCCTTGCATTCATTACATTAGTAATTAATGCCAATCGCCATTAATCATTTGGAAAGTACCTAGCAATGGATAGACATGTGGGATCACATTTGGAGATCATGAATCAATCAGCCATATTTGAGTGTCTTTTTATAGCCGTTTCTACAGAAATGGGGAAAGACCATACTGATCCTGGGTTCTTACCGATACAACCATTCCTATAGTCATAACGTAAAACTTCACGAAGAACCACTTCTTACATGAATTTCAATTATGATACCCAACTTAACTATTAATTATAGTGCAGAGAAAAAATATATAGTAAATTATAATTCAGCTTAGTATTCTTGAAACCATACCCAATATTCTACTGTATTGTTTCTTTATCTTATGAGCATGAGCACCACAACGTTAAGCACTTACACCACATTTTCCTACTTTACAGTGAAATTCTGCCGCAATCATGCTTTCCAGCGAAATTGGATTTAAGTAGGATTCCCACCACAATTCGGGTAACAATTCCTTGTTTTCCTGCCAAATAGGCGTTATGGAATTGATACTTAACCCAGATTGAAATGACTAAAATATCCCTATCATCTCCTTCATATTTTCCCCGAATGCCAGCCTCCTTATCTTCGTCCTATCATCTCCACCCCCAACATCTTCTTCACAGTTCATCCCCTTCATCCAACACATATCGCATTTTACAGTGATCTAACACACATCGCAGTCATGTAAAACAGATTTCCTTACTGCCACCGTCGACCATCAAAATATTAGGGTTTATTCTCACACCTCCATTGCTGCTCCGTCAAACTTCACAAACCTTCATCGCTGGTCCATCATCGCTCCTTGGTGTTCCACTTTCCATCGCTGTTAAGAGGATGGGAGCAAAGGTAACTAATCTTCTCTATTGCGATTCTTCTGTATTGAGTGTTATGCGACTATTGATTTCCATCGCAGCAATTGCATTGGTCGATTTGTTTGTTTCAACTCCATGGTTCAGCCTCTATAAAAATTCTATGGAAATTGCGGAAAGATTCCCACTTGTTGGATGAGTTCAGTTAAGAGGACGACGATGTCAAATGTTTTGCGAATTACGAGCTGCACACCATATTTCTCGAACAGAGGCGAATCCAAATAGAAATTTCTTCGGTTGCCCGTTGTACTACTCTGTGGTAATACAAAGGTTATTCCAAATCGAATTCGTGGATTTGGTAATCAGAATAGGTATGTTGACCATGTTTGTCCGCCTTGTTTTTCCTTTCGTACAGGATACCAAAGGTTGCAATTTTTTCCTCTGGTATGACATCAAGATACAAGAAGATGTGCGGAAACTAACCTCGCTAGTTGGCGACCTTAGCTTACACCTACGTCAAGTTCAAGGCGAGAAGTCCGAATTGGAGTCGACGCTAGAACGTGTCATGAAACACTCAAGTGACGTGTGTAGTAGCAGTTACAATGTTCCAATGTCAGAGTCATACATTATTCATGAGATCACAGCGATTAAGGCTCGCCTATCACGCCTCAAGGATGTTGTCTTCTCCCGACGTTAGCTCCAAAATAGTGTTTATCTTGGCCATTAGTTTACCTATTATCTTTGTAATGCAACATTAGCATAATAATATGGTTTTTATTTTGATTGCTTTGTAAACCATTTCGACTATCAACTTGCAGCAGGTTGTGATGTTGAAAAACATATATATAAGTATGTCAGTTTGATGTCTGTTTGAAGTTATGTAACATCATTCAACTCTAACATCATTCAACACTACTGTCATTCCACACTATATATGTATCTGTATATCTTCTCATTTAACATCATTTAACTCTAACATCATTATGTAGTTTTTTTTTATGTGCTTATACTGCTGTTGTTTCTGGGAAACAATACTGTCATTTTGGTTCCTTAGTCGGTTTGCTGGAGATTGATTGAATACAATCAGACATCGTAACCATCAACCATCAACATAATCTAACATCATTCCACCATCATCATAATCTAACATCATTCAACTATCAATCATCAACATGTAAGTAGTTCAGCAGATACAGCAGATATATGCAGTTCATCAGATACACAGATACAACATATGCAATAGATGACTGGACTTGCTCATACTTCTGCAACAAAATAATACAACGAAACTCAATTCAGGTTCATCAGAATAAGGCAACAAGTGCCACAATTAAGGTTCATCAAAATAAGGCGACAAGTGCCACAATTCAGGTTCATCAGAATAAGGCAACAAGTGCCACGATTCAGGTTCATCAAAATAAAGCAACAAGCGCCACAATTCAGGTTCATCAGAATAAGGCAACAAGTGCCACAATCAGGTGCATCAAAACAAGGCAACAGGTGCAACAGAAACATCATTCTGCATCTTTACTTCCAGTCAACACTCCCAGGTACACATGCTAATCTTTCATCGAATAACTCGTTCCACTAAACACTTGCGAGCTTCATGATCGACCATGTTGAAGAATATTTGGAGCATTCGATCATCCTTCCCAAGGCTCACAGTAGCATCCATCACCTGTTCCATTGTCAGACCTTTGATTTTTTTGAGCTCATCGTACAACATGTTTCTCTGGCTGTGAACTGCATCAGACTCTACTAACATTGACTTCAATGAGCTGACAGCGTCCTCTAGTATTGGTTTCAATTTAGCCACTTCACTTCCACTAGTAGCGTTAGAACGACACATCCGCTTGAGTTGACTAGATGCCTCAGATTGTGTTGGTTTCTCAGGTTGGAACGCCGGAGTTTGTTCTTCAGCCATTGGAGGAGGGGTTCTTTGGTCACTGGGGGTGTTTTCTTCGCCTCCACACTCAGGTTGAGCATTGAAGTACTCCGGGTTAATCCAGTCCAGCAGCATGCTTTGGGGGTCCTCAAGCGGTTGTGAACATGTTTGGTTTAATTCTTCCAGCCCGGTGGCATTCCTGCCCGTTGCACGTCCCTTCCCATACATGAACGCCAGACCATCAGACAACGGAAAAGGCACGCGGTTCAGCTTCGCACAATGAGCATGTTTCTACAAATATGTAAACATACATTCATGGTACAAGTCATTTTCAAATAATATAATGAACACCAAAATTTCATATAACGTACCGCAATATATTCAGCGTACACAGTGTCATCGATATCGACTTGTTTAGCAATATCGTCCCAGCCTGCTCCACTTAGCCCTCGTAACTCTTGGAGGGCTAGGAATTTTGATTTGAGAGTTTTCACCCTTGAAATAATGTTCGGATCAGCCTTGATCCCACATCCTGGTTTGTCCCCCAATATCAATCGTTCAAGTTCATCATACGCACAGGGGTTAAACTTTCCTTTCAGATCGATCTTCTTGTCAACAACCAAGGCCTGCATCTTCCTCACAAGTATCTGATCCAGCTCGTCCGTCCATGGGAAGTACTTTCTTCATGTGTCACCATTGTCATCATCCTTGCGCTTCCTTGACATAGCTGTAAAATGTATAAGAAACAAGTACATCAAATGCAAATGCAAGGCATTGTGGAACTCAGTTTGTTAAGCATTAATTAGCAATGAGTTGAGCTTCAGTTGATCAATAAATTTAGCAAATCAGATCGACAAATCGGTTAGTAGTCAGTGTAACTCAGGGTAGTATGCAAAATCAGTTTCAATAAATGTAGCAACGAGTTAGCAGTCGGTTGTGGAAAATAGTTAGCAATCACTTTAAGACAGTGCAATATGCAGCAACTGTCAGCAGTCAGTTTAACTCATGGCAGTATGCAGCATCAGTTTACCATCAGTTGGTCAATCAATTTAGCAACCCGTTAGCAGTAGGTTGTGGAAAACAGTTAGCAATCAGTTTAACTAATGGTAGTAAGCAGCATCAACTAGCAATCAATTGAGCAATAAGTTCAGCAATAACCAAACACATTATGCAACATCAATACAACGAAACTCAATTTAGAAACTCTTTTGGTTACATAGAAAGGAACACAACGGAACAAGCAGTGCACACTCTGTAAAGTGTCGACCCTTACATAGAAACAAGTGTGAAATACTTGGCCATACAACTACCACCTAGTCCTACTCTACCACATTTGTTGGGCTTTTTGGTTCCTGAAGTTAGTCCATTCTGGACTCGACTGCATAGAAGATGCCACTTTGTCCATTTCTTCTGCCATTGATGATGATTGGGTTGATGGTTGTTGAAGGTACGCCCTCTCCAAAGCATCAACGCCGGCCTCTTGCTTTATGAAATTATGTAGTAGGCAACACGCATGTACTACTCATCCAATCACTTCGGGGGAGAACCAAGTTGTGTCACGTAGGATAGCCCATCGCATTTTCAACAAACCGAAAGCTCTCTCAATGACATTTCTTGCACTAGCAAGCTTCATATTATAATACTCTTCAGGTGTAGTTGGCTGGTTCGGCCCCCACTCTTTCAGATGATAACGTTGTCCTCGATAAGGAGTTAAGAACCCTTCACAATTTGCGTATCCAGCGTCACAAAGGTAATACTGGCCTAAATGGGAAAAAATGAGGCCTTAGATGTATTCAACAAGCATAGGTAGATAGAAAAGGTTGTGGTGTTTGATTAATGTTACCTTTGGGTACTTTCAAACCACTAGGTCTTGCCACATCATCTCGAAGAACTCGCGCATCGTGTGCAGAACCTTCCCGTCCAGCGAGGCAATAAATGAATTGGCAGTCAGGATTGCACACACCTAGAACGTTAATAGATATTTCCCCTTTCTATTCCAATATCTAGGTTGATCTTGAGTACGTGCACGAATCTTGACATGTGTACCATCCAATGCACCTAGACAATTCTGCAAGAATACTAGTTTGTACTTTGCAAAACTCTAGTATGAACGAAATAAGGAATGGGAATAGGTTATTTTGGGGGTTGTAACTGACCTTAAAGTGTTTCCAATATGGATGCTGACAGTGTTCAGGCACAGGGACAACTTTCCGGTATAAGGTTTGGTGCAATCGAAGAATGGAGGTGAGGACATCATGGAGGACTGCACATACTGTTTTCCCTGATCTACCAAACCTCCTTTGCAATATCCTATTTTTTACGTTGTGCCCTAGCGTGTACAAGAACATGACGACCATCTCATCTATGCTAACGGTAGGTGGTCTTCGCAATCCACCTTCCTCCACTAGTTTTTACACAACTTTTTAAACACCAAACGATCCATCCTAATCGTATCGAGGCTCGCTCAATCGCTGAATTGCGAATCAGTGATGAAATCTGCTCGAACCCTTGCACCACGCACCAACCTATGGAGCAAGGGTCTCCCACCCTCATGACAACTATTGGTCTACGACGTCGTTCCAGTATACTGACTAGAACATGTAGGACAGTGAAGATGAAGAACATCGTACTTATCATTCGCCTACGCTGTAACGACAAGTCCAATAGCCTCGCTATATTTCTATGTGTAAACCATAGAAAATATTCAACGAATTAGAGTCGTGTCGTCCTAAACACTATCAAAGTAATGAGCAATGTCATAAACCCCAAACGAAGACGAAGTACTACCCCTGATTTATTGCAACTTAATCAATGATTGAGCAAGTTAAATCAATGAATCATGGAACCCTTAACAAGAACCCTAAACACAAACACATCATCCCAATAACAGAAATATCGGAAGAAGAAGAGGAATAATTCGCAGTGGAAGAACAATGCATATGGACACTTCACTGAACACTAGTAACGAAGAAACCCTAATTTCTGCATATGTCATTGAAATAGCTTATACATAAGAACAATAATGCAACATATATATCAAGAAAGAATGATGCTCAGAAAGAACACCATCGAGAAAGAATGCTCAAGAAAAACCTAGAAGGAAGAAGTTCAAGAAGACGAAGAGTGAAGCTCACCTTCGTCTACCGGTATGGACTGCGGACTACGGACTGGAAGACGCGACCGTCGGCCGGCGGCGGTGAAGTGAGTGGCTTTGTGTCGTCTTGTCGATCACTTTCCTGTAGAGAGTACCAGACAATAGCGATAGAGAAGCTTCTGGTTTTTAACAAGATAATAGAGGAGAGTGCAGATTAGAGGGCAAAATGGACACACAACAAACAATTCCAATGGAATCGTTAGAATCCGTACAGTTTAGGTCAGAATTATGGAAGCCTATCGGGCTGTAATTAGGCCCGTGACAGAATTAAAATGTGGCAGAATTAGGCCGTGGTAAAATGTGCAGGAAAACAAGGAATCAGAGTTTCCGCCGCAGTTGGCCGAATTCCGCCTCCAATTCCTTGCAGGAAAACATTGTGTTAAGCTTTGAGATGCCAACTAAGCTGAAATCCTCTTCCAAGTTTGTTGTGGTTTCACCGGACAAGTTCTCCATTAAGGCCAACGAAACATTTCCAGCTGCCTTTGGATCTATTTAGTCCAACTAGCATGTTCCAATTAACTTGGTGTCGGAGTACTACTTCAAGATGCAGGTCAAGAATGCGGGATCGAAGACCGGGCAGCAATTGGGTTTACAGTGCAAGACTTTGATTTGACCAATCATCTCAGGTTGCATGTGGTTTCGCCAAAAAAAATATGGTTTTCTTGTATTACTTGAAAGGTTGAATGCTGAGCATGTTGTATATCACGGGGACACCGACAAATTGTATGCTGGAGCTTGAGGAGGTTTGAAAGTTGGTTCAAAATTTACTGCCAATGATGTAGTTGGAGTTGGGATTAATTATGTTTCAAACAAGTTAGTTGATAAAAGCGATTTTACCAAGGTCGTATTCCACGGGGTCCTCTCATAAACTTATACTCACACTTCTCATAGACGGTCTAGACATTTGAAATTGGTTTGGTTTGATTGAGAAATTCAGAAACAAAGGAAAAGAAAAGCAAAACTAACAAAGATTAAACAAGAGAGAAAGGTGGTTGAAATCAAAGACAAAGGGGGTTCTCTTGGTGGGTAGTTTCATCATGCTCAAGAGGACTAATTGAACAAACAAGCCAATCAAGATTGAGTTTGTATTCGGATGACCATGCATTTCACTTCCATAGACTCAATGCACTCTCGTAGCACCAAATCCCTATCCTAATACCACTCAACTTGGGCTCTCGCTCTCAAGCTAAGTGAAAAAGGATGCATTCTAAGTGTTTGATGAAATGCCAAGACACAAGACCCTCTCTTAAGACTCTATGACCACAAGGCTAGGCACAACACTCTCATATCAATGCCCTAACACTAAGAGATTCACCAAAAAGCCTTTTCAAACTCAATTGAATGAAAATCCACATGCACACCAAGTGTTCGATAAAATGCCCAAGAGAGAAATCAAGTGAAAATGGTTGAAACAAGATGATCTAATCTCTTAGAACACACTCACTTCAATCCCTAGACCTACAATCTATGCAATCCAAGCATTCTCATGCATCAAATCACATTGAATGGACCAAATCAAGCAAACATGGCATAAAATAGCATTAAGAACAAGTCTAGGAATCATCCTCATACAACCAAGATCAATCATGGCAAGTTCTATACAATCATCCCTCTATCATAGCACAACTAATCTACCCATCCAAGATGAACCCTAGAAACTCAGCCACACATGGCCAAGGGAGTAAAGAGAAAAGAAGGAAGAATGGTCACCAAGAACACCATGGATGAATCCTTGAGATGATCTTCACTTCTCCACTTGTAAGCACTTCTCCCAAGGTTTGTTGGCTTCAATCCTAGCTCCAATGGCTTCAAATTGCTCCAAAAATGTGTTCTAGGGTTTGAAGGTTCGTGGGTATGTGTTTCGGGTTCAAAGGAGATGAAAGAAACCCCAAAATGGCCAAAAACGAAGGCATTTATAGTGCAGGGGGCAGTGCACGCCGTGCACCACTGCACGGTGTGCACCCCTGCACTCTGCATAAATCCCGAACTTGCAATGGCCATATCTCCCTCGTCCGGACTCCAATTGACCTCTCGTTTTCTCCTATGTGCTCCTTGTCATCCTTACTTCGATTCCATAACCTGAAAATGCACAGAGGTAACTCCAATAGACCACGAATTTGGCTCCAAAGTAGCAACCAGACAACAAATGGACGTTTTGTGCAAAACTTCAATAAAAGCATATAAGTCATGGCATTTCACGATCGAACATGGGCATTTCATAGGTCAATCATAGACTCAAAATGCACTAAATGAAGTCACATCAAATTCCCCTACGACTAAGCTTTGCTTGTCCCCAAGCAAATGAATTAGAAAACATCCAAGTTCACAAATGACAAGATCGGTCACATTGAGACTCAAGCATTAACAATTTGGCTTAGACTGTTCCACAAACAAACTTAACCTACACATGCAAGAACATCAACCAAACAAGTCTAGACCTCACTAATATCTGCACACTTCAAGTAGTGGTTAATTGAGATACAGAAAAACCGACCACGACAACACCAACTCTAATCAAAAGGACTTGAACTCGGGAAAAAGAACAGATTAAGTGGGGGTAGGGAGAATTTGGAAAGTAGTGAGTGCTCGCGATGTGGCTATCGACTCGACTTCGTCCGCTTCTAGATCCGCACTTTACAAACTTGGGCATAGGATCAAGGGCTACATTTGAGAACTCTTTTTTTTTCTTTTCTTTCCATCTTCATTTTTTTTTCTTAATGCATACTAGTGCTCGATCCAACACTTCACTTAGGTGTTGAACCTGCCTAGCTCACAGCTTTTGCCTCTGCTAGTGCTCAACCCGACACTTCACTTAGGTGCCGAGCTTGCCTAGCTTAGCTTTTCTTTTCTTTTCTTTTGAACATTTTCTTTTGACATTTCTCTTCACAACTAGCCACTTGATCCTTAGCCCCTTACAACTTCAACACAAGATTTCGAATTGGATTCCGCCTATTCTCAAGCCACAATCACGAGGGACCAAAAAGTTCAAAAAGTTGAAGAAAAGCATGGAAAAGGGGCGAAAAGTCTGATTGCATTCATCATCTTAGACCGGTGTTATCGAGTGGTACAAAAACGCGTATCAAACCAATCAACCAACATACAAGAGTGATAAAATCTCTGTTCTGGCCTAGACTCATTTGATATTAGTGCTAACATGCCAGTTATAGGTTCTAAGTGGAACAATCTAAACATCATTGTGAAGGCTTGAAGTCAATTAAACACCAAAAGTCAAGAACCAAATGATTCTACAATAGAGGAATTTGGAAACAATCAAGATCATGCAAATCAAGCGAAGCATAACATTACATCTCTACCACAAATAATCACACCAAACCTCAAACTCCCCTACGACTAACATGAGCATTGCCCTCAATGATCAAGAGAGAGAGGGTAAGGAGGAATGAAGTTACCGCGTTGGTAGAGAGGAGCATAGGACGTAATAGTGGTGAAAGAGTTCCATGATGATCCTTGGTGAAGAGTGATCCAGAATGCTTGTCAGACCTTATTCAAAAAGCTAAAACAACACAAAAACCTCAAACAACAATTAAAAGCGAAAAATTAAAGATAACATGGGGTGCATAAACAAGTGCCATAAAGCCAAAAGAGAGCCTTGATTGATCTACACACAATCACAATCAAATAAAAAGAAAACAAGGGTCTTGAGATAGAAGTGGGGCCCTGGAAATCTCACTGGGAAGGATGAACACAAAAATCACTAATCAAGTATCCTTCAATTCCGAAATCCAAAACATGAAAGATCAGAGCATAGATCAAACAATTTAACATCCACAGCTCAACGATCACATCAAAATGGAAATATCACTTTGCATGAATTAAGATCATCAGAGTCAAAAGCGATAACCTATGCTAGCAAAGATCAATTCATTAAGGACCACTCTAAGCATTAGGCATGTAAAACGGGCAATATTACTAATAGCAACATATGAGCACGAAATCACATAATGTAAGAAGGGATGTACAAAAATAGACCCATGTGTGGTGATCAAACACACCCCTCCTCACACAAAGAAGGTAAATCAGCCCCTGAATTCATCACCTGCAACACCCAACAAAATGACATACACCATACAAACAACCAATCGAGCTCATCAAAATCGACACACAACAATCCAGAACCAAACATCACACAACCAACTCTCATGAACAAGCCACAAACCCAAACTCAAACAATCAGTACCACCAATCCCACTCAACTAAAGAATCCCAGTTAAACACTTCATGATCAACCACCCCTGTCCCAAAATTTGTTAAGCAATGAACTCAAGCTGTAAGCCACAATTGAAGACGCCAATGGCGCAACAATCATGACAACAATCAAACCACTTAGCCAAACTCAACAAGCCAAATTTTAGTGGGCAAACCGTCATGAACAAATACCACAAGAAATACCAATGAAAAACCAAATCATAATCACCCAATACCTCATTAACACCCCCAAACGAATCAAACAGTGAAAAAAATTGTGGAAAAAAAATTGCAGGGGGGGTGCACGGCGTGCAGGGGTGCACGGCGTGTAGGGTGCACGGCGTGCATGGGTCCACGACGTGCACCTTGGAGCTGAAATTTTTTCCGAATCCTCCTGGACAGCACGTGCACCAACCGTGCATGGTGCACGGCGTGCATCATGCATGGCGTGCATAGGTGCACGGCGTGCACCTCCTCAGCCTAAAATCAAATTTTTATCTCGACGAAAAATGACCAAAACACCGTCAAATCAACCCAAAACGGACCCCGAACTTCATAATTTCAACACCTACGAGATCACAAAGGACACCACAACAACTCAAGGACCTTGAACACCACAAAAACACACAATCATGCAATCAAATCAAGAAGAAAAGAAATGAAAAAACACTCGGGTTGCCTCCCGAGAAGCGCTTGTTTAACGTCGTAAGCTCGACGAAACACACAGATCAGCTAAGTAAAACCATCCCAACTCATTACCTCTTTGAAGTCGAAGTCATTACCTTGGCATGGCACACGGAACTTGAATTGAACCTTACCGACTTCGGGAGGTGTGAGCTCAGATTTCCCAGATGATGAAGTGTGAGCAATGGAGAAGGGGCCCAACCACTTGGAGTGAATTCTCTCATCGGGTGGCTTCTTAGTCTTGCTAGTCTCACCCATCGGTGCGGCTTCCTTGCCCTTCTCGGGTGGCTTCTCCACACCTTTCTTCTTAGCCTTAGGTGGAGTCTTTTGAAGCACGAAAGGTGGAGCCTCCTTTACTTCATCCTTTTTCTCCTGCACATCACTAAGAGCAAACAACTCCGCAAGACTATGACGGACAAGGTTAGTGCTATTAGTAGCCGAAGTAAGCTCATGCGGATTCTTAGGATCATGATGACTAGCATAAGACAAAGTAAACTCCATGCCATTTGAACGGTCAAAGATCATGCATTCATTATCAACCCTAAGTGTAAGTTTACCACCGTAGACATCAATCAAAGCATGAGAGGTTGCTAAAAAAGGTCGTCCTAAAATCAAAGGCACATCGGTATCACCCAAAGCATCTAGAATAACAAAATCCACAAGGAATTCAAAAGCACCGACTTTAACCAACCCATCTTCAACAATACCACGAGGAGATTTCATGGTCTTATCCGCTAATTGAACATTCATGAGGGTTGGTTTTAGTTTCCCTAGGCCTAGCTTCTTAAACATGCAATATGGCATAACATTGATACTAGCACCCAAATCGGCTAAGCCTCTACTTATTGCATGCTCACCAATAGTGCAAGGAATAGTAAAGCTACCTGGATCCTTAAGCTTCTCCGGTGGTTGCTTAGAGAGAATGGCGGAGCATTGTTCGTTGAGCTTTGCCGAAGTTACATCCTTAAGCTTGCGTTTGTTGGTGAAGATCTCTTTCATGAACTTCGCATATTGAGGCATCTTGGTGATTGCTTCTCCAAAAGGCATTGTGAATTGCACCTTGTCAAGAATCTCAACAAACCTCTTGAAATCTTTCTCCATGGAATCCGGCTTCAAGCAAGAAGGGTAAGGTGGCTTAGGCTTGTACGGAGGCAAAACCGGTGCGGGAGGAGAGACTGGAGTAGCACTCGTCGTAGCCTCTTGGGATTCATCCTTGGTGGTAGTCTTAGAAGCTTCTTTAGTCTTCGCCTCTTTCACTATGACTTCAATTTTGTCCGTATCATCATCGAAAACAAAATCTTCAACTAGAACATAGTCATCAATTTGAGCTCTTACCGCTTTAGGTGTGGAATCTTGAAGTTGCTTACCATTCCTCAATTTTACCATCATAAGCTCCTCGAGAACCTTGGGGTTGACCTCGGTGTTGGAGGGTAGGCTACCCTTTGGTCTCTCCGAGAGTGCCTTAGATATTTGACCCACTTGAGTATTCAAATTGGTAATTGAAGCTTGTTGATTCATGATAAGTTGAATCATTTCCGCATTGGTGTCTTCTTGGGAGATTGAAGAACCACCTTCTTTGTGTTGAGAAGGCTTGTTGAAGCCGGGCAGTCCATTACCCTTATGATTATACATCCCCGGTGGATTAGAACCTTGCTCACCACCTTGGTTACCTTGATTTTGATTACCACCTTGAGTCCATTGGTTTCCTCCTGGGTTTCCTTGACTTTGATTTCCCCCTTGGTTCCATTGGTTGCCTTGATTGTACCCTTTATAACCTTGAAATCCTCCTTGATTAGGCTTGTTGTAACCACCTCCTTGGTTCCAAGGACGGTTGTGGTTACCACCTTGGTAATTCCCTTGAGGGTTGAAGTTTCCATAGAATCCTTGGCCTTGCACAAATCTTACTTCCTCAATGCTTTCACCTTGGTTAGGCTTGGAAGTAGCGGAAGGACAAACATTAGCATCATGGCCTTGGCCTCCACAACACTCACAACAAAGCACCGAGGCAACCGGTGGATTACCCAAATGAGATGATGAAGCCTTAGAGGGATGCTTAGGCATACTAAGATTACTTACTTGAGAGGCCATGGCATTAATCTGGGACATAAGGAGAGCAATCATGGGATCATCTTCATCTCGGTGCCCTGGTAACTTAGGCTTCTTCCCATAGCTAGACGAATCCTTTGGTGCATCAACACTTACGGCCCGAGAGTCATAGTGAGTGCGCTTCTATACTTAGACTTAGGAGGTTGTTGTCGAGACCAACTCCTTGTCTTGTTGGCCATCTCCGCGAAGAGTTCTAGAGCATCTCCGGGAGTGAGCATCCTTAAATCACCTCCGGCGGCTTGGTTGATCATCCTTGTATTCTCAAAATCAAGGGACCTAGCAAAGATGTCCGCCAAGCTCCATTCGGCAAAGTTGTGATGAGGACAAGACCGAAGAAGGGCTTGGAACCGATTCCAAGTCTCATGGAAGAGCTCTCCCTTGTGTTGTGTGAAGTGGTTGATGCGGTCTCGGATTGCATCCGTCATATAGGGAGGAAAGAACTCTTCAAGGAAAGCTTCGGCTAGGCCCTCCCATGTGGTGAAAGCTCTACTCGGTTGATTCTCCAACCATGACTTAGCTCTACCTTTGAGTGAGAAAGGAAAGAGCCGGAGTCTCACACAATCTGGGTGAACTTGGTCATTCTTAACCGTGTCACATATCTCCAAGAAGTCCTTGAGATGCCTAGATGGACATTCACCATCAATGCCATTGAACACCACTCCATTTTGAACCATTTGGATCATATTAGGCTTGAGCTCAAAGTTCCTAGCATTGACGGGTCTTCGAACAATGCTAGAGGCTGCCCCTTCAAGAGTAGGACGAGTATAATCCGCCAAGGTACGTCTTGCACCCCTTTGTGAGTGATCATCATCATTGGTATGGTGAGAATGCTCTGAAAGGTTGTCTTCATCTTCATGGTGAGACATGTTGTTGCGTGTGGCGCTATGAACCAAATGAGAGGGAGAGAAGGTTGGTGGCTCAATTACTTGCGCAAGACCTTGAAGTCGTGCTTGAAGACGAGTGAGTCGCCTCATGCACTAGTACAAGATACCTACAAACAAGCACAACAAATACACCCAAGTAATACGACAATGCGGAATAACAAAACCAAACAACAAGTAAAAGGAAGCAAAAACTAAATTGGAAGGAAGTGAATAGATTGGTCTACTACTAAATGCTTTCAAAGGAATGAGAGAGTCCCCGGCAACGGCGCCAAAAACTTGATAAAAGCGATTTTACCAAGGTCGTATTCCACGGGGTCCTCTCATAAACTAATACTCACACTTCTCATAGACGGTCTAGACATTTGAAATTGGTGGTTTGATTGAGAAATTCAGAAACAAAGGAAAAGAAAAGCAAAACTAACAAAGATTAAACAAGAGAGAAAGGTGGTTGAAATCAAAGACAAAGGGGGTTCTCTTGGTGGGTAGTTTCATCATGCTCAAGAGGACTAATTGAACAAACAAGCCAATCAAGATTGAGTTTGTATTCGGATGACCATGCATTTCACTTCCATAGACTCAATGCACTCTCGTAGCACCAAATCCCTATCCTAATACCACTCAACTTGGGCTCTCGCTCTCAAGCTAAGTGAAAAAGGATGCATTCTAAGTATTTGATGAAATGCCAAGACACAAGACCCTCTCTTAAGACTCTATGACCACAAGGCTAGGCACAACACTCTCATATCAATGCCCTAACACTAAGAGATTCACCAAAAAGCCTTTTCAAACTCAATTGAATGAAAATCCACATGCACACCAAGTGTTCGATAAAATGCCCAAGAGAGAAATCAAGTGAAAATGGTTGAAACAAGATGATCTAATCTCTTAGAACACACTCACTTCAATCCCTAGACCTACAATCTATGTAATCCAAGCATTCTCATGCATCAAATCACATTGAATGGACCAAATCAAGCAAACATGGCATAAAATGGCATTAAGAACAAGTCTAGGAATCATCCTCATACAACCAAGATCAATCATGGCAAGTTCTATACAATCATCCCTCTATCATAGCACAACTAATCTACCCATCCAAGATGAACCCTAGAAACTCAGCCACACATGGCCAAGGGAGTAAAGAGAAAAGAAGGAAGAATGGTCACCAAGAACACCATGGATGAATCCTTGAGATGATCTTCACTTCTCCACTTGTAAGTACTTCTCCCAAGGTTTGTTGGCTTCAATCCTAGCTCCAATGGCTTCAAATTGCTCCAAAAATGTGTTCTAGGGTTTGAAGGTTCGTGGGTATGTGTTTGGGGTTCAAGGGAGATGAAAGAATCCCCCAAAATGGCCAAAAACGAAGGCATTTATAGTGCAGGGGGCAGTGCACGCCGTGCACCACTGCACGGTGTGCACCCCTGCACTCTGCATAAATCCCGAACTTGCAATGGCCATATCTCCCTCGTCCGGACTCCAATTGACCTCTCGTTTTCTCCTATGTGCTCCTTGTCATCCTTACTTCGATTCCATAACCTGAAAATGCACAGAGGTAACTCCAATAGACCACGAATTTGGCTCCAAAGTGGCAACCGGACAACAAATGGAGGTTTTGTGCAAAACTTCAATAAAAGCATATAAGTCATGGCATTTCACGATCGAACATGGGCATTTCATAGGTCAATCATAGACTCAAAATGCACTAAATGAAGTCACATCATTAGTATATTCACGAAAAGTTACTACCCATTTGGTAATTCATATTTACTAAATTTACATGGGTATATGATCAAATTACTATGGTTTAAATAAATTTTCAGTAAGATTGGTTGGGACAGTGAGTAAGAAGATAAATGGACCATTATTTCCTAGGGTTTCCATTTTTTTTGGCTTGGATGAGGAGTATGTACTTGTTTTTCTATATCTCCTACTACTTACAAATATTTTTATATTCATTTGGAATGAGTGATTTTTGCTTACTAGTATTGGTAGGGTGAATGTCAACTTTGGATACAAATAATTTGCGTATGAGAATTGGCATTATCCCATGAACGATGATTTTTTGACATCTTCAGTGAAAGATGAGAGCTTGAAGAGGTTGATGAAGATAATGAAATTGTTTCTTTTAAGGTTTGTGATGAAAGCCTTACATAATGGATCATCAAATGTTGTGTACATACGGTGGGTTGACGAAGCACCGTATTTTTTTTGTCTCTTTCTTTTTACCTTTTTTTATTTGGATGAGTGATAAGATTGGTTGGTTGATAGATTTTACATTTTAGTGAGCTTTGCGTATTAAATATAATATTAATTGTTTGGGTGACGTGATTATATAAAATGGCAAGTTTAATGGAATTTAATGAAAAATGGACGGAATCTATCAAAATTACTTCTAGGTTACATAACGCAAACCAAAGTAATGACGATGTTAAATTATAAAATTGAGTGATCACATTGTAAATACCCCAAACTTGGATCGATCAGATATGTATTTGATCCCAAGTTTCAAGCACGAATAGATAGTCAAAGCCTTTACTCTGAAGTCAGCCTTATAAATGGTCCTATTTCTACTGGGCCTCGAATAACAACTTAAGCCCAAACCCCAATTGGCTTTTTCTAATTTTCTTAGTTCTAAAGAAATTCCCCATTTTATTTAATAAGAACTCGACAGGTAATTTAAGTATTCCTGTTTAGAGAAGGAAAGAAGGTCTCTCAACAAACTAAAAAAGCTTCTCTAATCCAATAAGGAAAAGGAGTCTTATCAAATCATTACTTGATGAAGGGTTTAGTTCAGATTAGGGCACACTCACCGATTGCTTTCACTATATAGTTCATCAGCCATCTGGCTTACCAACTGCTTCATTATGAATTAGCTCAAATAGAGAAACCCTTTCTTCTTCTTTGTCTTCTTCCTTCTTCTTGAAATAATGGCAGATATGCAATGGAGTCGTGAGAATCATCTAGGCAAGAGAGGCCAAGCAGAATTATTCAAGGGCATCCACAATTACCCTCACCTTCCACCCATGGCTATTGATGTGAATCACGACCAGCTATGCTCCGTGACCCTAACCACCGCAAGCTGATCTCCGAAGCAACGAGTTGAATCTATGGAACCGGGGATGGAGAGTACTTGGACCCACTAGCACACAAAGTCTATGAACCCTAAGTGTCCGGTCGAAGGCACCACTTCAAGAGGGAATACCCTAGACGATAAGTCAAACCTTAGGCAATGCAGCAACGAGTAAAAGCTTGAAGGGGAAGAAAAAAGTTCTAAAAGGGGGTTTATTTAATCAAAAATTGAGTTCTACAAGAGAGACCGGCGGTCTCTATTTATAGGGGAGGAGTAGGGAACAAGCTCTCTTATTCCTCCTATGATACTACCACCTAAACTATTAAAGAAATAATTAAGAGTACTAACTAGGAGACTAAAAAGACTAAATTAATCCTAAACAATCGGAACTAGAAAGGAAAAACCAAAACAAACACTTAAATAGTCTTAGAAAGCAAGAAAAGTCCTAATTCGGCTAATTCGGCAAAATCCGGAGAAGCCCTTATCCAGCGCCGGACGTGTATCCGAATCTGGTTCGGATTAGGTGGGTAGAATCCTAATCGAACAAGAAATTCGTGGCTTCTTCTCCTATCCCTCCAAGGATTGGTGGTGGTTAATCCTAGGGCCTCAAGGACTCCGGAGCCTTTGGAAAATCTGAAAAGGCCCGAGCCAATTGTTGGCTCGGCCCAAGTCACTCCGGTGTAGCACTCCAAACTCAGCTGGCGCCTGTGCTTGGCCCTGCTTTGGGCCTCCAAGCTTTCTGTCCGGGCCTTGGGTATTCTATCCCGGGCCATCTCTTAGGATTTCCTTGGGGACGTCTTTAGGTAGGATTTTCCCCTGAATCCTGTAGGTACTGGCCTGGAGCCTTGGCTAGGTGCTAGGCTCGGCCCGGGGCCGGTGTCGGGGCCTGGTAGCAACATCAATGCTCGGTTGGGCATCACATCCTGGACCTGATCCGGCTCCTACTCCGGAGAGGTTTTCTTGACTTCTAATAGGGTGTATCCTTCCCTGGTGAGCCTGTCTGCATCTTTCTCATGTCCATCCTTGCTCCAAGCCTTCATGTAGGAGTTGAGCCGCTTCTTGAAGGCCTTTGTTTGGCTCCTGGTCAGGGGCTGCTCTGGTCGAGTCTAGGGTAAAGGGGGCTCATCATTCCCCTCTTCTTGAGAAGGATTCGGCCTCGAATCCGGATCTGCATAGACGTCATCATAATAGGGTGTGAAGTCAGAAACATTAAAGGTATCCCTAATCCCACATGAATGTGGCAAATCAAGAACATAGTCATTGTTGTTGATCCTTTGAAGGAATAGGGGTCATCCCCTCTAGGCAGTAGCTTGGACTTCTTTTGCTCAGGAAACATGTCCTTCCTAAAGTGGATCCACACTTGATGTCCTACTTCAAAGATCTTCTCCTTTCTGCTTCGGTTAGCTTTGCGGATGTATTAGGCAGTCCTTCTTTCAATGTTGGCTTTGGCCTTCTCATGTAGTTTCTTGACGTATTCAGCTTTCTCTTGGCCATATGCATCTAAGAACTCATGTATAGGCAGAGGTGATAAATTGAAAGGTGTTAAGGGGTTAAATCCATAAACAAGTTCAAAAGGGGAGTATTGAGTGTCTGAGTGAACAACCCTATTGTATGCAAACTCTACGTGTGGAAAGCAATTTTCCCAAGTTTTAATGTTGTTTTGGATGATCACCCTAAGCATTTGGGATAAGGATCTATTCACAACTTCAGTTTGGCCATTAGTTTGGGGGTGGCAGGTGCTTGAAAACATCAATTTAGTACCTAGCTTGGCCCACAAGGTTTTCCAAAAGTAGCTTAGGAACTTTGAATCCCTATTTGGTCTTAGGGACTCCATGCAACCTAACTACTTCATTAAAGAAAAAATATGCTATGTGTGAGGCATATCAGTCTTATGACATGCTATAAAGTGAGCCATTTTAGAAAACCTATCAACTACCACAAAGATGGAATCTCTTCCCTTCCTTAGGCAGCCCTAATACAAAATCGATATACAAATCGACCCAAGGGTGTTCAGGAATGGGTAAAGGGGTATATAACCGATAGGGTTTGAGACGTGACTTAGCTCTTTGGCATTTGGAACACTGAGCTATGAGCTTCTCCGAATCATGGTGCATCTTTAGCCAATAAAAGTGTTCCTTGAGGGTGGCCAAGGTCTTGACCACTCCAAAATGCCCCATGAGTCCTCCTGCATGAGCCTCTAGGGCTAAAACAGTCCTGCACGAATAGTTAGGTAAACAAAGTTTGGGTCCTTTAAACAAGTAACCATCCTGCTTGTAGAATTTTCAAAATCCTCCCTGTTCACAAGCCTCAAAGATATCCTTAAAATCAAAGTCAGTAGCATAGAGGTCTTCGATATATTTGAAGCCAATGAATTTAGTAGCTAGGACATAAATGAGGTTGTACCTTCGTGAAAGGGCATCAACCACTACGCTCTCCTTACCTTGCTTAAATTGAATGATGTAGGGAAAGGATTCAATGAACTCTACCCACCTGGCAGGTCTTTTATTGAGCTTGTGTTGAGCCTTGAGGTAGTTGAGGGATTCATGATCCGTGTGGATGATAAATTCCTTGGGCCACAAGTAGTGTTGCCAAATCTTCAAAGCCCTCACCAATGCATAGAGTTCCTTGTCGTAGGTGGGGTAATTGAGTGTGGCTCCACTCAATTTATCAATGAAGTATGCAATGAGCCTCCTTTCTTGCATTAGGACAGCTCCAATTTCCACTCTAGAAGCATCACACTCGATCTCAAAGGGTTTGGTGAAATCATGTAGCATGAGCAGTGGGGCTTCAGTTACTTTCTTCTTCAAGGCTTAAAAAGCCTCCTGTTGTGGTGTACCCCAATGGAAGGGTTACAGGGTACATCCTTCTTGGTCACAGTCATGAGTGGGGCAGCAATGGTGCTGAAATTCCTCACAAACCTTCGATAGAAGCTGGCCAGTCCATGAAAGCTCCTAACATCGGTGATGTTTTAAGGTGTGGGCCAGGACTTGATTTCTTCGATCTTGTCTTCATCAACCCTTATACCTGATGAACTAACAACAAAGCCAAGAAATACAAGGTGATCCGTGCAAAAGGTGCACTCTCTTTCCTTAGGGTTTCTAAGACAGATTTTAGGTGCCCTAGGTGATCATCTAGGTTCTTGGAATAAATTAGGATGTCATCAAAGTATACCACGACAAATTTTCCAATGTAAGACCTAAGAACCTGATTCATTAACCTCATGAAAATACTAGGTGCATTGGTTAAACCAAAGGGCATAACCATCCATTCATACAACCCTAGCTTGGTTTTGAAGGCAGTTTTCCATTCATCACCTTCCTTCATTTGGATTTGGCGATAGCCTGACTTAAGATCAATTTTAGAAAAAGATGGTAGATCATGTAACTCATCAAACATATCATATAACCTAGGGATGGGGTGTTGATACTTAACTTTGATGTTATTGATGGCTCGCAAGTCGACACACATCCTCCATGTTCCCTCTTTCTTTGGGACAAGAATGATTGGAATAGCACAAGGGCTCATGCTTTCCCTCACATATCCTTTGTCCATCAGCTCCTCTATTTGAGTCTGGATCTCCTTGGTCTCCTCAGGATCGGTTTGGTACGCTGCCTTGTTTGGCAAGTGATGCTGCAGTTTTAGCGGTATCAAATACTACCAAGCTGTGAAGCTAGGGTAGATCGTATTCCACAGGGTTTCTACTAATTGACTACTCAAAGAGGCTGACAATTTATTCAGGTTTAAGCACTTAGTGCGTGGTGTGAGTTCCACGACTTCTAATCTAATGAACAAAGGAAAATAAAAGACAGAAAAGTAAAAGGTTGACTAACGAGAAGATAGACGAACTTAGATTTCGAATCCCCCTTAGATCACCAGAGCAACGACAATCACAAGATCAGCGGTTTTCAATTCTAATTCAATCGGTTTCTATACACCACCATAACTCCTTACCCTTAGGTTTAAGACCGGCGAACGTTCGCTCTATCCGTTCTAACTACCAAGATTAACTAGCCGCCCGGGTACGGTCGCCTCTCGCAATGACTTAATTAACTGGTGCAATTACAAATGATTAATGAGTTACTCTTGCAGTGAATTAACCCTAACCGGTTCCTACGAAAGGCACGCTCCAATTATAAGGTTAATTGTTCAATTCGATGTTCTAAAGTAAGGCGAGCGTTCGCTTCTATCCTTAGCTTAACATGAATCTAATCTAGGTGATCAATCTAGACAAGAAACATAAGCAATGAAGAACAAACCAAACATGAAAAAGAACTGATTGAATTTCGAATCTAATCACCGCCGATCCGTGACCGCTTTAAAGCCCTGGGTCACTTAGGGTTCATCTAATCTAAGCTCTACAAGTTCAGTTACTCATATCAGAAACAAGAGAATCAAATGCACCAATGAAGATCATCATACAGAGGAAGAACAGATAAGAACTGAAAAACCTAATTCTGACGACTCCCGCGAAGCTTCAATCTCCTGGAACTTCAACTTTAAGCTCCGAGTTCTCCGAGGTGAAGGATGGCGTCACGATCTCTCCACGGATCTTCGAACTCTCTAAACTCTATCTATCGACCCTAGAGTCGGCTGACTCTCAAAAGTCTGATTCGTGAAAATATGAATAATGATTCCTCCTTTCCTTTCGGCCGCCGGTTTAAGTATTTATACTTAAACCCTAAGTCGCCGGATTTGTTCTATTATTTTCGCCAAAAATTCCTTTGTAAATTGCTGCTTCCGTCAGCTGATTTCTTCATAACTTTTCGGTGAAAACATTATAGTATTTTCGCCGAAAACTTCAGTGCAATTCAGCTCATTCCGTCTGTGGGTTTTCTGAAGGTATTTTCGCCGAAAACTTCATAGTGTTTTCGGCGAAAACATAGTGCTGGGTAGTTGGATCTTCGGTTCTGACTCTGGTTTGATTTCTGGTTCGATTCCAGTTCACTCCTTGAGGTCTTGAACACGTCCGTGGCTACATAAATGATGGCGGAAACCTGTGCTTTCACAAAAATACTAGAAAACCATCAAATAGACCAAAAAAGGGCCAAAGTAACCAAATCGGTAGGAAATAGGGTAGTTGAGTGAATATTCGCTATTTTACCCTAAAACCACGTTTCAAGCAAGGAAATGTCGCTTAAATGAGGCTGATAATCACGTCAAATCGAGTGTCATCAGCAAGGCTGCTCCGGGCACTAAGTCAATTTGGTGCTCAACTCCCCTAAGTGGTGGCAGTCCACTTGGAATCCCTTCGGGGAAAACATCTTTGAATTCAACAACACTAGGCAACGAGGTGTTAGGGTTAGAAATCAAGCATTCTTTGTAAAGAATGACCACAAGGGATTTCCTAGTAACTAGGGCTTGTTTGATCTCACTAGGGGTGGCTAACACGTTTTCTCTCCTCTCATCCTTACTCTTTTGAGCTCTATGACCTCTAGGGTCTTGTAATTCTGTTTTTGCGCTCAAGGGATCACTCGTTTGTTCTCTCTTCTCTCTATTCTTTAGCTCTCTCTCTTTCTTCTCTCGGATGGCTCTCTTATCTAATTGATCCTTGAGGATTTCTGTGGGTGATAGGGGCTTCAACTTGTACTTTGTGTCTCCATGAATGAGGCTGTACCGATTGGTCCTTCCATCATGTTTGGAGAACCTATCAAACTGCCACGGTCTTCCAAGTAATATATGAGCAGCTTCCATGGGGACACCATCACATAGGATTAGATTGGTGTACCTTCCAATGCAAAAAGGCACATGAGTTTGGCGGTGTACTCTTAGTTCGCCACAATTGTTGAGCCAATGTAGTTTGTAGGGCTTGGGGTGCTTCTGAGTTTGAAGGCCATGGCCTTCCACTAGATCAGTGCTCACGGCTTTGGTACAGCTTCCTCCATCAATTACCATGCTACAAATTTTGTTGTTGATCACGCACCGGGTATGGATGAGGTTGTCCCGTTGCTCCCATCCTTCTTCTACAACTTGAGTACTAAGAATCCTCCTAGAAACCATGGAGAATCACGGGTGTGCTTAGGTGGAAGTTTAGCTCCGGGGCTAGGTAAAGAGCTGGTTCCGGTGCTGGGTAGCGTGCTGGGGCCGGATGGCGCTCTGGGGCTATCATGTGGCGCGGGTTAGGGCTCGGGCCTCAGTGATGTCGGAGCTCAGACCGTGTCGTGAGCCGAAGCTTGGGCAAGGGCACAGGCCATCAATCGAGTGATAATTCTCGTTGGTGCTGGGATTGGGTGGCCCGAGCGTGGAGTCATCCTTGGATGCGGGACTGGAGCCGGGTGCTATGGCTTGATGCCGATCTGGGGTAAGGCTGGGGCTGGCCAGAATGTTGGCCCAGGGCTGGGCTGGCGCTGTACTGGCACGGGGTAGAATACTGGCCCGGGGCTGTTGCTGTATCGGCGCTGGGCAGGAAGCTGGCCCTGGGCTAGGCTGTTGCGGTACCGGCACTAGGCCGGATGCTGGCCCGGGGCGGGGCCAGTGCTGGTCCGGGGCTGAGCCGGTGCTGTACCGGGGCTGGGCTGGGTGCTGACCCAGTGTCATGCCGGCGTTTCTTTCCAACCTGTCCACTTTGGCTTGGATTTGGCCAAGGATTTGCGCTACGGTTGACATGGTGGCTTTGAAGGAGGCGATTCTCTCCTCTGTCATGGTTAGTAGAAACAAGAAACAAGACCTCACAAAATCACTCTAATAAACCTCACTCTCTCGGATTTTACCTCTCGTGTTTAAACTTGATAGTGACACTCAAAAGGAATTAAGAACAAAGTCAAATTCAGCTCAAACGATTGCAAGTTTCTTCAAAGATACCAAGTATGGACTTATCAATCGTGTGGCGCAAACAGACTTGAACCCTAGGGTTATATCTCTACCAAGCAAGTACTTCTTTTCTATGACTCGTGGATGAAGAAATCAGCTAGATAGTCAACAAACGTAGGGTTGGCTTGGGTGGAGCTCACAAGCAACAAAGGTATTCCATCCTCTACCCCTCTTCTTAGACACAAACTTACAATAAACGGCCTTGGCAAGGTGGCCATACTTTGTTTTTGATTTATTTTCTGTTTTCTAACTTCCCTTGATACTTTTCTTTGATAGATTTTGATGGCCACCAGCTTTTTCTGTCTTACACTTGAAAGATGAACGCAAGAACTTGAAATAGATGAAGATTTTCAAAGATTTTTTTCTAAAAGCAAGAAAGTAAAGGATATGAATCCAAGAATAAACCTGGAGACTGAAATAGAGTTGGTCCTAGTGTTGAACCGTGCTCTGATACCAACTGATGTAAACCACGACCGGCTATGCTCAGTGACCCTAACCACCGCAAGCTGATCTCTGAAGCAACGAGTTCAATCTATGGAATGGGGGATGGAGAGTACTTGGACCCACTAGCACACAAAGTCTAGGAACCCTAAGTGTCCGGTCGAAGGCGCCACTTCAAGGGGGAATACCCTAGACGATAAGCCAAACCTTAAGCAATGCAACAAAGGGCAAAAGCTTGAGGGAAAGAACAAAGGTCTGAATGGGGTTTATTTAATCATAAGTTGAGTTCTACAAGAGAGACCGTCGGTCTCTATTTATAGGGGAGGAGTAGGGAACAAGCTCTCCTATTCCTCCTATGATACTACCTCCTAAACAATTACAGAAATAATTAAGAGTCAAAACTAGGAGACTAAAAAGACTAAATTAATCCTAAACAATTGGAACTAGAAAGGAAAAACCAAAACAAACACTTAAATAGTCTTGGAAAGCAAGAAAAAACATAATCTGGCTAATCCAAAAAAATCCGGAGAAGCCCTAATCCGGCGCCGGGCGTGTATCAGAATCTGGTTCAGATTAGGTGGCCAGAATCCTAATCGGACAAGGACTCTGTGGCTTCTTCTCCTACCCCCCAAGGATTGGTGGCGTTTGATCCTGGGGCCTCAAGACTCCAGAGCCTTTGGAAAATCTGAAAAGGCCCGAGCCAATTGTTGGGTTGGCCCAAGTAGCTCCGGTGTAGCGGTCCGAGCTCGGTCGGCGCCTGTGCTTGGCCTTGTTCTGGGCCTCCAAGCTTTCTTTCCGGGCCTTGGGTATTTTGTCCCGAGCCATCTCTTAGGAATGCCTTGGGGACGTCTTTAGGTAAGAGTTTGCCGATGGGGCCCGTAGGTACTGGCTTGGAGCATTGGCTAGGTGCTAGGCTCGGCCCGGGGCTAGTGTCGGGGCCCGACAGCAGCATCAATGCCCGGCTGGGCTTCACCTCCTGAACCTGATCCAGTTCCCGCTCAGGAGAGGTTTTATTGACTTCTAAGAGGGTGTATCCTTCCCTGGTTAGCCTGTCTGCATCTTCCTCATGTCCATCCTTGCTCCAAGCCTTTCTGTAGGAGTTGAGCCGTTCCTTAAAGGCCTTTGTTTGGCTCCTAGCCAGGGGCTGCTCTGGTCAATTCTAGGGTACAGGGGCTCATCAGCTGTCAAATCCGCTCCAATTGACAAAACCGCTTCTCTCTTTACCAAGCGCGACATTCTCCTCAAGTTTTCTAGTGCTCCATGAATCATCCAATGCTTTGGAGGTGCCACCACTTATCCATTTGGCGACGGTAGCACTCCAATTTACGATTTATTTCTCAAATAAGCTGTTGACGGATCTCTCACTGACTTAATCGCGCGATACCACGTTGGAATGTTGGAAAGGTACGTTAGGGTTTTCACTCTCCGCATCCTATCGGCGTTGTTGTTAATCCACTCAAACGGCTACACCCACTGGGACGTCAAGATGGACATCGTTCTCATGTTTCCCGATCAAGGCAGTCGTCTAAAGCTTTTTTATTTCGGATTGGTGGTGAAGACTCAGAAGGCAGGGGACGCTAATGCCAAATTGTACATTGTAGACATGTGTTCATCAAATTTTGTACAAGTATTGTTTGAATATATCAATATATCATTGCCCTGTCTATTCCATCTTATTTCTCTGTTTGAATGATTGCAGAAACTGAGTCTACAAAACAGAAGAATGATAACATTCAATGGTTTAGGCCTATGTTTTTTTGTTAAACTACAATCTTAATTTCTCCAGGTCATTAAGACATTAACTTTCTAATCGTATCAATCAACGAAATTTCAACTTAATCATAAAATCATAGTGAGGGCACAATTTCTTTATCAGTGTTACAAAAACAAAACCAACATAATCAAACCTCTTCCAGATCAAACAGATAAACTAAAGGGAAAGATCAAAGATGTGACTTTGACCATTGATTCAATTACCCTCCAACTTATAATCAGATGTTGAACTGATTGGCTCATTAGGGGACAAGTGAGGGGATTGTATAATGTATAGAGAAAGAAGACATCTCAACAACAGAGTCCTTGATTCAAGTTTTACATGGGGAGTGGTGAATTTGAAAAATCAACAAAAAGTGGTGATCAAGAGACTGTGAAAGAATCGAAGAACTGTCTATCTGTGGAAAGAACGAAAATAAGTGATAGGCTTGTTTCCATTTATTCTCGTATTTTTTTATGATAAGAGCAGCTGTAGCGACAACCCATTAATAATTTAAATAATGAATAAAATAACTAGTTTTGTTAACTTTTAATAACATAATTTCAAAGGGCACAAACAGGTTTAGAGCATTTTGCACGAGACAATACTCAGTCCAAGAGTTATATACATCAAGACTTAATTGAAACGGTGAGTATCACGAGCGAGAGAAATAGTGGGTAAAGTCCAACTATGATCCAAAGGGTCTAAGTTCAAACTAAAATCGGGTCTAAAGCTTGTACAACACCCCCAAAAAAATATAACCTTAGAAGCTAACAGTGAATATCTCAAAAGTAATATTGATATTCTCCATTAGGATGGATATTAAATATGATGTAGGAGAAGATGATACCGAGTTTCTAATTATTAAAATTCCTTAATGAATGAAATTAGAATCATAAAATATTAGCATATAATTATATGATTTATTTGAACTCGAGGTTGAATGTTTTGTTGTTGATATAGTGAATACCCAATCGAACATGTCAATCTTCAAATATCCCGATTTGGTTAAATTTCGATCTTGCTCTAAGTGTGGATTTGACTCCCAACCAAGCTAAAAATACTAGTCAACAAAGTTAAATCTTTGCCTTGGAGGAACAATGAGTCAACTCAAGACACTAGTAAACCAAAATATAAATTTCAACTTTTCTCTCTAAGGAGACGTTAGGATTAAAACTCAGAAAATCTAAGTATATGTTACTACATTAGTCGACAACCTTAACCAACTGGGCTACGAGCCTCGAATTAGGTTATATCCAATCATTCAACTACATGTACTAGCACGAAGTGGTAAATTGCTAGTCAGGATACTTATAAGTAGGCCAAATACACAAATATGACCAAACCTTTAGTGAATGTGTCAATAATAGCCACTTCTATAAAAAAAACTCAAATTAGCCATTTTGATAATTTCCGTTAACTTTTCCATCCAAGTTAACGGAAGTTCAAAATTCCAAATTGATACATCAGCTGATGTGGCAAATTTTTCCATGTCATCCTATTTAAAGAAACTTAAAAATTAATATTAAAATAAAGCAACCCTTATCTCTAATTTTTTGTCGCTTTCCCTTCCTGGCCTCCCATGTCATCGTCACCGCCATCTCCCCCCCCAACCATCACTCTTTTACGACGTCACCGGCAATGTATGCTCGCCGAGATGCGGCTCTTCTTCTACCCACTACTCTTCTGCTCTTCTCTTCTCTTTCACTCCTTTCCACTTTCCGTCTTTGCTCTTCACCCGATCAAATTTAATTCCTATCCTCAATTCATTCTTTCAACCATATCAAGAAAAGTCAAAATCCTCTCATCCCATATTGTCATATTTCTCTCTCTGTGATCCTTAATTTGGAATTTCGGACCAAACTCAAAAACCCAAATCAATGGCGAAGATCTGGGGAACTAACGCCAACAACACCAATCACCACATCATCATTCTTGATGTCATGCGAGATCAGCCCACTCATCCACCGCCGTCGGCTCATTCCTCGTCCATCTTGACCTTCTTCGTCCCCTTCGTCCAAAAGGTTGACACCCAATTCCGAAAGACTCATCGGAGTCGGAAAATTTGACTGATGCCTTACTAATTAAAAAATGCTCTATTTTTTCCAGTTGGTGGTAGAGCTTTTTGGGACGCATTTCTTGATATTCCCCGGATGCACATCGGTAGCGTCGAATCTGAACTACGACAAACGACAATCCTCGGAATCTCAATCGTGTGGGGACTTGGGGTGATGGTTCTCGCTTACTCCCTCTGACACATATCCGTCGTCACCCATTTTAACCTTGTCGTCACTATCGGAATTATAGAAGAGATTAATGAATGATGGTATGGACCTGGGGATGGGGGTGGAATCGGTGAAGGATTTGTCGATTAAGGGCATAATGAAGCAGTCCTCGTTGCATCCTAACTCTGTCAATGGCGGTGGCGAGGAGAATCGGTCAATGAAGCAGCAAAAATACCTTGGGTTGAGCATGAGGGTCTCGATCAATCTCCCCGATAATGAAATTTCGCTCAAGTAGTAAAGCATCAGAGAATGTGTGAAAAACTATGGCGGCGGCGGAGCTGTGAAGGCCTTGACCTGGGTCTGAAAGCATGGTAGTAGGAACCTGGGGTTGGGGAACAACAATGACGAAAATGAGATGCAGTTAGGGATTATTGGAATAAAAGCATTTTAATTAACTTAAATTTTTTTATATAATTTTTATTATTATTTTTATAACTAAAATTATGAGGTGGCATTTGTTAGCGAATAATTTGGATGCCATGTCATTTTTTGCACATGCAGTTGTTAACGGCGTTAAAAACTTAATAGTCAAATTCGTCAACTGGCCAGAATTGACATAAAAACTAATGGTTTGATTTAAATTGTGACACTAAAATAGAAGTGTCTAGAATTGACACATTCGCTAAAGGTTTTGCTAGATTTGTGTATTTGGCCTTATAAGTATGAAAATTTCAAACAAATGAACCTAATATAATAAATAAATAAATAAATAATGTTGATACAAAAAAAATTGAGCAGGAAAAAAACATAGAAAAAAATATCTTCATATTAAAACTACATTCATTACTCATTTAATGAAAAGTGTCATTGCCAAGTCACACAAAATTGCATATTTTGTACACTTTAGCAACTTATTTAGTTAATTTTCATACTTTCACTCAAATTTGTAATGATAAAAAAACAAATCACTAAATTTTTCCCATGTTTACATCAAATCTAATTGCAAATCTTGGCTCTTTTCTTCCAGTAACGTGTATATATTTACCGATCACAACCTAATGTTATAATCACCAAAACCCAAAAAGAAAAGAAAAATTAAACAAAACCCATGGTGAGAACAAAGGTGCAACATACGCTCATTAGCGATAAAGTTGCTAGAAAAACAACTTCCAAGAAGAGGAAGAATGGATTGTTGAAGAAATTAGAGGAGATCGCAACTCTTTGTGGAGTAGCTGTTTGTGCGTTTATCATCCACAATTTTGGTGGAAAGGATAAAAAAGAACAACTAGAGGCTTGGCCATCTGAGTTCGAAGCAACTAACGTGCTGAAAAGGCAGAAAGAATTGCCTCGGAGGAAGCGGGAGAAGTACATGATGAACCATAAGACTATGTCAAGTGAAAGTTTGGAGAAGATGAAGAAGGTGTTGAATAATCAACAAGAAAAGAATCAATTGATGGATATGGAGTTGCTACTCAAAGAAGACTTGCCTAAGACTAGCGATGGAAATCTGGATTATGGCACGAAAGGAAAACTGAACTGTAAGCGCATAATTGTAAAGGATTTTATTAAGAAAGTTACTGAGCGAATTGAGGATCTCGAAAGTGAAAATAAAAATAAGTAATAGATTTTTTTCATGTATTGTTGCTCGATGAAAAAAGGTTGTAATAACCACATATTAATGCTTAAAATAAGGAACAAACTAATTATCATATTGGTGCCACACCACTATTTGCGACGGGGATGTGTGGCAAATAGTATTTGCTACTACAAATTACTACATGACGTAGTGATTACCGTAGCAAATATCAACTATTTGCTATTGTATTTTCATGTCGTTGTAATTTTGCAGTACCTAAAAGTAAACTTTTTTTATAATGTAGCCAAGTAGCCAAGAGCTTGCCCCACCCAATGCATCTAGGGCCAAATGGTTTGATGGCTTCAAGCATTTCTAGGAACATTTGGAAGAGGAAAACATACGTTAAATAGCTTTTTTTAAGTAACTTCCTTTCCTTTTGTCCAACTTACTTACCAACATACTTAACTTACTTACCAACAGTAAGCTAGGTGCTTTTTCAACTCGTGTTTTACATTCTAAAGACTAATATTTACAATAAGTAATAAACTATATACTATTCAAAATCAACCACATGATAGCGTCTTAGCTTCCGCTTCCAATTTATTAGGTTTACAGTTGTGAGGTAAGGGGATGAGATGCTTCTTGAATTGTTTAGCTAGAGCGTTTTCACTGTGTAAGCTTGTTGATTAAGCTCCTATGTTCCCACTCCATTAATGGTTGGATTTGATGATTCCATTGTTATGAGTGAGATGAAAACAGGGGAATGTGGAAGGATTGTTATGGTGGAATCTAATAAAATCGGAATGTAACAAGAAGAACGCACAAGATTTACGTGGTTTCCGACGTAATGTCGACTAGTCCACGGAGAGAGCTAAACTTCTTATTATCACTATTTGTTATATGCGGTTGCAGTACAAAGGATGATTTATAATAAGCTTAGACTGCTAGGGTTAGGCTATTATAATAATAATATAATAAAGACACTAATCGACTAAATGCTACGTACTACTCTAACACTCCTCCTCAAGCTCGAGAGTATAAATTGCAAACTCCGAGCTTGTCGAGTAGATAGCATAGCCGATCTTTTCCTAGAGCCTTCGTGAAGATGTCTGCTGGTTGTTCCTTTGTACTAATCTTCACTGGGTGTATCTCCTTGCTCGCCACCCTTTCTCGCACAAAATGACAATCCATTTCCACATTCTTCGTTCGCTCGTGGAACACTGGATCGGACGCTATATGTTGCGCGGCTTGATTATCACAATATAGTTCTGTCAAACCCTCTTGTGGTACCCCAAGCTCATCAAGTAGTGTCATAGTCAAATTACTTCACTGACTGTGACTGCCATCGCTCTATACTCTGCCCCTACCGAGGATTGCGATACCACTAGTTGCTTCTTCGTCCTCTATAACACTGGGGCTAAACCGAGTTTAATTAAATATCCGTTGTACTCCTGCGAGCACCCCAATATGCATCGCAATAAGCATGAAGCTTAAGGTCGCTCTCATGTGGATATAAAATTCCTCGTCCCGGTGCTTCCTTCAAGTAACGCAACACCTGCTTAGCTACATCATAATGTTCCTGTTTCGGCTCATTCATGAACTGACAGAACAAGTTAACTACATATTTTATGTCTGGTCGCGTTATGGTAGGTACAACAAATGTCCCACCATCCTACAATATTGTCCGACATCACTTTGCAGCGGCGTGTTAGCTCTTCCTAATATATGATGTTGCTCAATCGGAAAAGCACTATGTTTCGTGCCCTCCATATGACAGTCCCGAAGTATGTCAAGAGCATATTTTCGCTGACTAAGAACGACTCCTTTCTTGGTGTGTGTTACCTCAATCCCAAGAAAATATTTTAGTTGTCCGAGATCTTTAATGCTAAATTCCTGATCCAATTGTAGCTTGGCGTGCGCAATGAAAGCCTCATCATTTCCCATCAACACACCATCGTCGATGTATATTAGTGTCACAACATGTGATTCTCCCCTCTTGTATGTGTATAATTAATAATCCGCTTTAGATTGTTTGAATCCCATTTGTATGATTGATGCTAAGAACTTTTCATGCCAATTTCTCGAAGCTTGTCGCAAACCATAAATCGACTTCTTAAGTTGACACACTCGTGTGTCCCCCGCAATAGCAAAGCCCTCGGGAACCTTCATGTATACTTCTTCGTGTAGCTCTCCATGCAAAAAGGCATTGTTTACGTCTAACTAGTGCATGAGCCAATTTTGAGTTGCTGCTACTGCAATCAGATATCTCACGGTTACCAACTTCGCTACGGGAGCGAAAGTCTCTTGAAAGTCAACTCCGGGTATTTGTGTAAACCCACGTGCCACGAGCCTCACTTTATACCTCTCTACTTCTCCATTCGGTTTGTACTTAATCTTGTATACCCATTTGGAATCTATGGCACGCATTACTACCGGTAATTCAGTTAAAGTCCATATGTCATCTGCTTGTAAGGCTTCGATTTCTGCTACCATAGCCTTGCGCCACTTTGAATCTATTGCAGCCTGCTTATAATTACTATGCTCATCTTCTTTCATGATGGCCGTCAAAAAAGCTTTATGGTTAGAGCTAAATTTATCATGACACACATAATGAGCCATGGGATAAACCTGATCAGTTTGAGGGAGATATGTTGACTCCGTGACGAATCGCGAAGGGGGGAGTGAAGTGTCATAGTCTTCCAAGGCCTTTATTATCGGGGGCCACCCCCCCACTAAATAATCATTTAGTGGGGGGGCGCGGCCCCCGACAAAAAATAGTATTCCTCCTTAAATTTTCTCATTATCCCCATTCTCTTCATTTCTCCTCTCAATTTCTCAACCCTCCGAAGCCGTCGCTGCCATCTGGCGTCCGCCGCCGTCCGCCGCCATCCACCACCGTCCGTTGGCGTCCGCCGCCGCCATCACCACCACTATCCAACCGTTGCCGCCGCCGCCACCCACCATCGTCTTCTTCGCCGTCCACCACCACCATCCACCACCACCTTCCACCGTCGCCACCACCACCACTACTACCACTAAAACCACCGTCGCCGCCACCCGACTAAATGGCTCCCCCCTATTTTTGTCAGGGGCCACGCCCCTGACTATTTTTTGTCGGATTCCTTCGCCCCCGACAAAATATCCCTAGTCAGGGACACTTTAGTGGGTTCAGTTCTTGACTATGCTTTGAATGATATGCATGATCTTGATTGAATGTCAAATTCCTCTATGTTAGAGTAGTTCAGTTCTTGACTTTTGGTGTTTAATTGACTTCAAGCTTTCACAATGACGTTTAGACTGTTTGATGTGCAAGATTTAACTCACAACATACAAGGTCGTATTCCACGAGGGCTCTCTCAAAAGCTAATACTCACACGGTTCATGGACGGTCTAAACATTTAAAATTGGTTTTAGTTTGAAAAGGAAATAAAAACATAAAGGAAACTAAACAAGAAAGCAAAACAAAACGGTGCAAAACAAAGATAAGGAGGTTCCCTTGGAAAGGTAGCTTCATCATGCTCAAGAGGAACAAATGCACAAACAAGCCAAACATGATTGAGGTTGCAATCGAATGACCACGCAAATCCCTTCTATAGACTCAATGCACTCTCGTCGCACTAAATCCCTATCCTAGAACCACTCAACCTAGGCTCTCGCTCTCAAGCTAAGTGACTAAGGATGCATTAAAGGTGTTTGATGAAATGCCAAGCTACAAAACCCTCTCCTATGACTCTATGACCACTAGGCTAGACGCCACACTCTCATGACAATGTCCTAACACTAAGAGAATCATCAAAAGACTAATCAAAGTTCAATTGAATGAAAAACCTAATGCACACCAAGTGTTCCATAAAATGCACAAGTGAGAAATCATGCAACTATGGTTGAATTGAGATGATCTAATCTCTTAGAACACACTCCCTTCAATCCCTAGACCTACAAACCATGTAATCTACACTCTCATACATTACATCACAAATGATAGACCAAATCAAGCCATAACACAATTTGGAATTAACAACAAGTCTAGAGACCATCTTCTTACAATCCAAGATCAATCATGGCAAATTTGTACAATCAACCTCTATCCTAGCATAACTATCTATCAATCCAAGGAAACCTAGGAAATCAGCCACACATGGCCAAGGAAATGAAGGAAAGAGAAAGAAATATGATGACCAAGAACACCATGGCAATCCTCCTCTTGCAAGCTCCTCTCCCCAAGGTTGTGGGCTTCAATCCAAGCTCCTCACTCCAATTTGCACCTTGCTCTAGGGTTGATGATGGATTGGTGATGGAAGAGAGATATTCAAAAGTTGAGAGAGAGGGTTGTTGAAGGCTGAGTTGTTGTAAAATAATGAGTTGAATTCTCCAAAATTTCCACCCCTCTCTCTTTAAATAGCACCGCTGGAAATAGCCTGGATTTTCGGCGAAAACTGTGTAAGATTTTCGCCGAAAATCTCTTTGAAAAACCCCGGATGCTTTGGCATTTCTTCATGAGTTTTTGGTGAAAACCCTGGAATATTTTCTCTGAAAACTTCTTCAGGAATCGGCTTCGGAACTCCGGCATCTCCCTGTTTGCAAAACGCCGATAGTTTTCGGCGAGAACATAGAGTTCTCGCCGAAAACTCCTTCAGCAATAACTGCATTTTTTCCGATTTTGCAACGACCATATCTCCTCCGTCCTAGATCCGATTGACCTCCCGTTTGATCCTACGTGCTCCTTGTCACCAATACTTCAATGCCAAATCCTGAAAATGCACAGAAAACAACTCCAATAGACATGGAATTGGCCTCAAAGTGGCAACCGGACAACAAAATAGCACTTTGCATAAAACTTCAATAAAAGCATATAGCAAAATGAGATCAAACATGGGAAATCCTTAGGCTAATCAAAGGCTTAAAATGCACCAAATAACATCACATCACTCACTGACAGCATCACTGTCTCCCATCTGCTCATTTAAGTGAGCCTTAAATGATGGTGAAAAAAGCAAAGTCTCCTCCTCAACACCATAAGGCGTAGGTGATGTGTCAGGTGAAGGAATTTTTGTCTCATTGTGAAGGTAAGGGAACTCATCTTCCAAAAATTGCACGTCACGAGAAACATGAATCCGATGTGTGTTTAGATCATAGACACGATAACCCTTCTGCCCATGTGGGTATCCTAGGAAAATACCTAGTTTTCCTCATTCCTGAAAATTTAACTCGGTGTTGTCGATTGTTGCGTGTGTACACCAAGCGTCCAAAACTGCGTAGATGTATGTATTCTGGTTGGCGTCAAAGGAGGACAGTCATAGGCACCTTGTTTCCCAATGCCTTTGTAGGCAACCGATTGATGATGTAGGCGACAGTTAAAACACACTCCACCCAAAATTTAACTGGTAGGCCAGCTTGGAAGCGCAATGCACAAGCCGTCTTGAGAAGATGACGATACTTACATTCGACGACCCCATTTTGTTGCAGCGTGTCAGTACATGACGTTTCTAATAGGATGCCATGATCGACATAATATATTTTCACTTGGAGTGACTGGAACTCCAAACCGTTGTCTTCTCTAACCCTTTGGATTGGAGTCCCAAATTGCGTTTTGACCATGTTGAAAAATGTGGGAAGAATGTCTCCAACCTCTAACTTGTTTTTCATAAGATAAACCCAGACAACCCTGCTAAAATCATCGACAATGGTGAGAAAATAGTGAGCTCTGGTAATGCTAGGAGTTTGATAACCACCCCAAATATCTTAATGTATCAACTCAAAACTAGTTGTCGTCTTAACAGTAGAATGAGGAAAACTTTTACGAGATTGTTTTGCACGGACACAAATGTCACAATGTGCTAATGAAGTAAACGAGCTGAAACCAATTTGAGCTAACAAAGTCTTAAGTTTGTCTGAAGAAACATGTCCTAAACGCCTATGCCATTGATCGGAAGAGACTTGTCGTTGCGTTGCCATAGCCAAGCTAGACGTTGACACCGTTTCTTTCCAATAATACATGCCATTACGAAGTTCACCCATCCCAAGCAATCGCTTCATTGGTAGGTCCTGGATCACACAGAAATCAGAGAAAAAAGTGACAACACAATTCAAATCATTAGTCAATCGGCTAACAGATATTAAGTTACATTTGAAGTCAGGAATGCCAAGAACTCGTGATAGCCTAACATTGGCTGATGGATGTTTTTGTCCAATGCTCATAACATGTATCTTATCACCATTGGGTATTGTAACTGTTGGTAAATAAGTGCCATGATTATTATCATGGAGTTGTGTCATATCACAAGTTATATGATCTGTGCTAGCTGAATCAATGGCCCAAAGTATGTTACCAGTCATTGTGGCTGCCGCTTGAGACGTCGTAGTGGTACCAAGAAAGGCTTTTAGTTTCTCTAGTTCCGATGAGGTGAGACTCAAACCAGCCAATGGTAGCTCATCGACACTTTCCACACGTGCAGCTCTTGATTTGTATCGGTCATCCTTTTGTCCATCGCGATCTCGACGAGAACCAAGTTGATTGGTTCGATGAACCCACCATTCTGGGAAGCCGATGACATAGTAGCATTCTTCTCTCTTGTGTCCTCAATGGCAAGCTGGAAACCGAGTTCGATCTGTGTTGGGTCGTTGTTTATTATTTCGATCGTTGACTCCTTGGCATGAAACCTAAAAATCTGCAGTTTTTGATGTTGTACGTTGCACTGCACTGAGGAGACGATGTTGCTCGTCTTCAAGAACCACGTGAAAAGCTTGCGTCAACGTTTGAGTTTGTGAAGTACTCAATATCTGGGTCATTACAACTGAGTACGATTCAGCAAGTCCCATCAAGAATGTGTATAGTTTTTCCTTCTCAGCTGCATCACGAAGTAATTGTTGAACATCACAAGCTGCTTTGTGGCAATCACGGTGACAGTGAGTTTAACTCATCCCATAAGCCTCTTAATTTGGTGAAGTAAGCTGATACTCCTATCGAAGTAAACTAATTGAATGTCAAATCTCATAAGCACGAGGAGCACTACCTTTTCCGAACTGATCCTTGAGATCCGTCCAAATATCTGCGGTTGTCGTTGCTTATCTAACATGCTTCTAACTTCCTTCGACATGGCCGATTTCAGCCATCCTTTCACCATAGCATCGCAACGAACCCAATGACTATGGTCATTGTCCGCCGGATCTGGCTTTGAGGGAGTCCGTCGACGATCCTAAACTTGTTTTTGGCGTATAGCACTTTAGCCATATAGCTCACCCATTCTCCATAATTAGCATCGTGAAGTAAATCTGCTACGAATACTTGCCGAATCTTGTTTATGTTTTAATTCGATTTCAATGTTGTTTTCTTCTTTGTTTTATTGCTGAATCTTCGAGTGATGTTTATGTCCGTTCGACCATGGGTTCAACCCGGGTCAGTTCGGGATGGATGTTACATGCCTCGTGGCTGGAATCAGACCTCTCCCAATTGGGACTAGGAGAGGATCCACGTCGGTGGGGTGATGAGCCATCCGTGCCCTGGACACGACCAGAGCTGCCCTTGACCCGGATCTAGGTCAAATCCTTCAAGAACCGGATCAATGCATACATGGAGTCATAGAGCAAGGGTGGTTATGAAAAGGACGATCAGAGGTTTATCCGGAGTTGCTACACCTTATTGGAGAGGAAGGCACCCGACCAGAAGTCCCATCATCAAATCCTGATGCTGATGTCGATCCAGCCCCTAACACTGATGTTGGGCCGAGGCTGGCCGATGCCAGTGCCGAGTCGAGCGCCACACCCAATGCCAAAGATAACTGAAGTGCTGGAGCTAGAAGACACCCCTATGTTGATGCTGACACCCAGTCGGGCCCCGACGGCCGAACCAGACGAGGGCCCAGAGCTGATGTCGACACAGGCTCAGGGCCGAAGCCGGAGCCCGTACCGGACGTGACTAGGGCCGAGCCAAAATTCCAGTCGTGCCTTTCAGGAATCCCTCAACCAAAAGGATTCCCTGTGTCCTAAGGATAAACTTCCATTATGCCAAGTCTGATTTGGAGAAGGAAACAAGGTGGACACGAAGGACACGACACCCGGCAGCACCCAGGACCGTGTGCAGAAACCTGGCGGCGCCAAGAAATCCGATCGTGACCAGGATTCCTATCCTGATCAAGAAAACCTTTGCCACGTGCCGAAGACCCATGTTTCCCAGTCCTTTTAGGAGTAGGTAACATGGAGATACCTAATCCTAGTCTAAATAGGATTTTTCATCACCCATCCATCTAAACTATGGATTAGGGTTCTCCGGCCTAGGTTTTCGTCGGTTTTATCGAATTTGTTATTTTTAGACTTTTAGTGTTTTAGTTCGAATTTTTATTCCTACATAGAATATTTAGGAATAGTTTATACTATTTTTTGGAGTTATAAGTGTACGAGAATTCGGAGAGCTTGTTCACAAATCTTCGCCTATACATAAAGGCCTTCGGCTTCGTTGTAAGGACTCCAACCCCTTCATTTATACAAATAAATTTCATAACTTTGTTCTGGTTTCCTTTAAGTCTTTGCTCGTTGTTGCATTGCTTAAGGTTCAGTTTATCATCTTGAACATCCATCCCACGGTGTGGCACCTTCGACTTGATACTTAGGGTTCCTACATCTCTATAGATAACAGGTACAAGTCCTATCCACCCCTAGTTACTAAGGTTAGACTTGTTTGTTTTGGTTATTGACTTATTGGATAGGGTCGCCACCCACGGTTGCAGATTGGTTCATATCTGTGGGTATGAGGGCGTCCAAGCACATCCGACCTTCACATGAAACGCAGAGGATTAATAAAAGGGACAAAGAAGGAGACGAACCCAGAGTCACCGTAACACAGTTGAGTCGCAATAACCATCAAGAAATGCGACTTCTCAACAGTCGAGGAAAAAAAGTCGTAGAGGCCAAAGAAAAAAGGGTGGAATACCATTAGACCACAAGCAGAGGGGCGCCACGATCTACAAGGCGTACCCCCCAATCGAAGCAAAGATGAAGAAGAAGCATCGTCCGAATAGCAGAAAGGATAAACAGAAACACGGAAAAAGAAACAAAGAGATTGGCGAGAATAACTTACTGAAACTATCAGACATGATGACAAAAGAGAAGACGTCGACGTATGCCCTAGAGATCAGAAGGGAGATGACAAAGGATCAAGTTCTGGTAAAAAGAAAAAGAAAGCGGGAGTGAAGGTGAAAAAGCGAGGATAAAACAATAACTATTTAAGGGGGGTAGACGGAACCGGCGAAGCGTTGCCTATTAACCGCCAAAGAGCCACGTAACGATAATCAAGGAAAAATATTACCCCAGGATACGCTAACTCTCCATCGGGAAGGTGTGTGGCAGTCATGCAACGGAAAGAAGCCCACCAAAAAGTAGTTCTCCTCCTTTTCAAACAAGTGTGTGTCAAGCACGCAATAGTAAAAATCCCGCCAAAAGAAGAAAATTTATCCCTGAGACGACACGTGGCCAATACGAAAATTTACTGCTACAGAAAAGAAAGGATTGCCTACTAGCAGTCATAAAGGCAGGAAGCGAAAAAGGCTCATCAAAAGCTTCTGACAGAAGCCAACAGTCCAAAAGGATGACATCATCAAAGAAGCACATGCACATAGGAGTCCGAATACAAGCGTACCCAAGGGCGAACAGGATGCCCACACCTTTTTAGCACGATTCAAAATCCCTCCATGTCTCAAGCTTCTAAATCATGCTCGGGGGCAATTGATGGGCCCAAGCCACGCTGCTAGGCCCCGCGCTCGGCGTACCCACGAGAGGGTTTTGTAGTATTGGGGGCAGTTTCAGAGGAATATGTAGCCCCAATGGCACATTTCCGAACTATGTCCAGATAGGGGCAAAAGTGAGGCCCAGACAGCGCAGCGATCACCAGCCAGCGCGGCGCTGGCTGGAATCCTCCAACATGCCACATGGCCTAGACCGTTGGGAAGTAGCCGTTAGCCGGCCGTTGCATTTGAAACCCTAGTGAGCGCGGCGCTGGTTAGTGAGTGCCGCGCTGGGCAGATCCCATGTCCAGATGCTATATAAAACCCCCTTTGGACCCTTCATTCTTCACACTTCAATCCTCATTCTCACAATCTTGTCTCCCAATTTTGTTAGTTTTTACGGCAGCATCTTGAAGCAATTTTGGAATATGGCCTCTTCGAGTCGTTGTAAGTGAAATGGAGTTTTGGTTTGCATTTTAGTTCTTCCTCATTTGTTTTGCTGCACTAATTACTTTTGTCATTCAGTTTCAGATTTCAAAAGAATAATGTACAAGATGAAGAAGCATGAAGAGGAGGATCTATTCGTTTATGAAGGAGGCCTCGTCGAATGCAAGTGCGGGTTACGGGCAACCATGTCTATTGCCTATAATCTGGAGCGCTATTTCGGGTGCCCTCGCGAGAAAGAGGGTAAGAGTTGTGGCTTTTACGAGAAACTAGAGGTGCGTGAGGCTGTGGATGCGGTGACTAAGGAGAAGGACGAGGTTATCGAGAGGCAGAGAACCTCGATTCGGCGTCTCAGAGAACGGGTGAAGGGTTTCGATTCCCACAACTCAGTAATGCAGGGTTATATCAATGCCCTAGTTAAGGGGAATAGGTTTTCTAAACGTGACTAGAATAGAAAGAGTATTGAAGGGGATGAAGTGGTTGTTGTTATGTTTTAAATGTTAGGTTTATGTTGTTTTGTTGTTTTGTTGTAGTCTTTCAGTGTTGGAGGGTTGGGGTCTCCCTTTTCACTCATTGTATCCCTTTGTTACATTCGGAGAAATCGAAGAACTGATGTTGGGTTGTTTGTTTTCAAGTTCATTCAAGCATATTATAAATAAACAAGCCGATGAAAAACAAAGATAAATTTCATTAAATGCGGTACGCCCAAGCTCTCGGTACAACCAAGACAATGCGGCCGCCCCCCATGCATACTTTCCTACGCGATCAATATCCTCGAGTAAAGGAAGCATGAAGAGGTGAGCATACGCCCCCGAGCGATCGACAAAGATACAACTGCCGAAGAAGTCCACAATGTAGGCGCGACAATACTGATGTATGGTATGAATATCGTCGTCGCTAATGGCACCCTCACTACAAAAAAGAGCTGATATAGTCGAAGGCCCTTTACGGGCCTGCGACTAAGTTAGTCGCGGGCTAAATGCTTAGTCGCGAGCGCCTGCGACTAAAGATAGGCTTAGTCCCAGGTGCCTGCGACTAAACATGGGCCCGCGACTAACTTAGTCGCAGGCGGCCCGCGACTAAGATAAAGCCCGCAACTAAAATCCAATATAGTCGCGGGCCGCCTGCGAGTAAGATAAAGCCCGCGACTAAGATTAGTCGCGGGCGCCTGCGATAAAGCCGAAGGCCGCGACTAAGCTTTAATTTAGTCGCAGGCGGCCTGCGACTAAGGAAATGAATGACCTCCCCCTCTGACCTTCAGAATTTCATTTTTCACGCCTTCTCACCGTTTTTCTCTCAACTCTCACCGATTTTCGACGCCTCCCTCTCTCAACGCCGATTTCCTTCTTGTTTCTGGTAAGTGTTCATCCCTAATCTTCTTCTATTTGTTGTTGTTTGTGTTCTGGAATTAATGTCGATCTATGACAATGATTTGCAGGGTTTTTTGTCGTATTTTTGTTCGATTTGTGCTATTTGGACCGATTGACATCGTTCTTGGTAAGAGTTTCGGCCTGAATCTATGATTTTGTTAGGGCAGATTTGTTCTTACGTGTATTTTGAATTGTATCGACGTTTTTTTGCCTTCTTGAATCTTAATTTTGTGTTGTTATTGACGCTGTGCAGACTTATTAATCACGTTTTTGGGCTTCCTTTCGTTTCACCATACTGAATCACTGAGTTCTGCTTGGTAAGAGTTAATGTCATTAGAGTTAATGATTCAAGCTCATGTATTCGAATAATTGATTTGATTTTTGGTTTTTTATCAGATTTGAACTTGGTGACCCGTTGTTATTGGAGGGGAAATACCATAGCAACGGTGTAGTAGCGGTAATTTATAACGGTATTCAGGTGAGAACACTACAATCCATCGATTTATTTATTTAGTAGTAATTTTGTTGAATATTTATTCTGTTGTCTAAGTTGAAGTTTCTGTTATTTTCAGATATTCGGTTACGTCTCTATTTGATTAGCACTCGTCTTCCAGTATTCAGGTAGGTAATTACTTTATTACATCAAATACTTGTTTAATTAGCTATTAAAAACATGGTTAATCAACTTCAAAATGAATAGATTTATTTATGTTATATCATCACAAATTATAAATGAGTAAAACATGCTAATATTTTTTATAAGTTAATTTAAAATTAGTTAATCTTTGTGAACTTACTTTAAAAGTTAAATGGGAGATTTAGAATAAAAATTGAAATTGGTTTATACACTTTTAAAATAAAAATATTATGCATGTCATATGCTATATTAAAATTAAAATCAATGAATAGTTATGCGTTTCATCATAGTACTTAATTAATTATATGAAGTTGTGAAATTTCAAACAATATATATGCATGTAATCGTATTAGTTACAATTTAATTAAATTAGGAACATATATACTTGTATATAAATGATTAGGAGATATAATTAGGAAAACTTAGTCAGTGGTACTAAGTTACTTAGACATCTCTAATATTATACCTTACTTATTCTCTACTCAACTGTTACTAATTAACAGCCTCTAGATATATAGATGGACAAATCTTGGATACGAAAGGCTCGTCATACTCCCGGGTATTATGCCAACCTTCAAAAATTCCTGGACTTTGCTGTCTCTAATGCACCTGATGGAGTGAATATCCTCTGTCCTTGTCCCAAGTGCAACTTCAAGAAGTGGAGGCCAAGGCAGGAAGTTAATGACCACCTGCTCCATTCAGCTTTTCCATCTTCTTGCGCTGTTTGAAATTTGCATGGCGAGTTAGCTACTGAGTTTCTGCCCTCGGTTGCTGTGAATATTCGAGCCGCCATGGTCACTGAAGAAGTAAATCTGCCAGCAGTTGAGGTACCACTGATAATTGAGCCAACCATGTTCCAGAACATGGTGAATGACGCATTTGGAGTACAATTTCAAGAAGACCCACTTCCTACTGAATTAAATGTGCCTGTTGAGACTGAAACTCAACAACCACCTCCTACAGACATACTAATGCCGGATGTCAAGACTCAACTCCCAGATGATGATGTCTTTCAAATTTTACAGGATGGTGAAGTGCCCTTACATGATGGTCGCACTAAGTTCACAAAACTGTCCTTCATGATGCGTTTATACCACATCAAGTACTTACACAAGATTAGTGACAAAGTTATGACTATGCTTCTGGACTTGCTCAATCAGGCTTTTATTGGTGCCAAAACTCCTCAAACCAACTATGAAGCAAAGAAGACGATCAGAAAACTGGGTTTAACTTACCAAAAAATTGATGCATGCAAGAACGATTATTTACTATACATCGGAGAACATAGTGCAGCGATGCAGTGTCGAGTGTGCGGAGTTGCTCGATTCAAGGATGTAGGAAACAGGACTGCATCTGGGAAGAAATCAAAGCCTCGACCAGAGAAGATATTTCGGTACTTTCCCTTAATACCTCGGTTGAAGAGGTTATATATGTGTCCTTATACAGCAGAAGATATGACTTGGCATGCCACAGAGATGAGTAATGATGGTATGGGCAGACATCCTCGAGATGCAGAAGCGTGGAAAAGTTTCAACACGAGGTTCCCAGATTTTGCTTCCGAGCCACGAAATGTGAGACTTGGATTAGCTACTGATGGCTTCAATCCATTTGGTACTATGAGTATAAGTCATAGTACATGGCCGTTCGTCCTAATCCGTACAACACCCCCACCATGGTTGTGTATGAAGCAAACAGGACTCATTCTATCTGGCATAGTTCCTGGACCAAAGATGCCGGGTAATGGCAAACGGGACTCATTCTATCTGGCATAGTTCCTGGACCAAAGATGCCGGGTAATGATTTAGATGTGTTTCTTCAGCCTTTGATTGAAGAACTGAAGTCTTTGTGGGTTGGTGTGCAAGCTTATGATGTGGTAAAGAAGGAAAACTTCACTCTTTGGGCTGCATTATTATGGACGATCAGTAATTATCCTGGACTCTGCAACTTGTCAGGATGGAATACACACACTGTGCTCTCATGTCTGACATGTATGTTTGATGCCGACGTTGTGAGGTTAAAAGCTTCTGGTAACAAACCTTGTTATATGAGCAGCAGAAGGTTTCTACCACATGATCATCGATTCAGATCATAGAAAAGTAAATTCAATGGGAAAGTAGAGAAACGACCTGCTCTGATGATGCTTACTGGCTCTGAGATACTGGGACAAGTGCAGAATATTAATGTGATATTTGGCAAGACGCAACCTAAAGAATCAGGTCCAGCACCACAATGGAGAAAGAAGAGCATATTCTTCGATCTGCCGTACTGGGAGTTTAATCTATTGCGTCACAATCTGGATGTCATGCATATAGAAAAAAATGTGTGCGACAAAATTTTGTACACATTACTCAATGACAAGAACAGGAGGAAAGATCACCTAGCGGCAAGGGAAGATTTGAAATCAATGAAGATTAGAAGTCAGTTTTGGCCATTAGCTGATGGAAAAACTTGTTCAGCCGCTTCATTCACTCACGACAAGAAGAAAATAGAAGTCATGCTAAAGTCACTGAAGGGAATGAAATTTCCGGATGGTTATGCAAGTAATATCGCAAGATGTGTTGACTTACCCAATCGTAAGATGTTTGGTTTAAAAAGTCATGACTCTCACATGTTGTTGCATGACTTGTTGCCACTTGCGATACGAAATGTGTTACCGGTGTCGGTGGCAAGAGTGTTGGTAGAGTTGGGAGCGTGTTTCAAGGAACTGTGTTCACCAGTGGTGAATATTGTTGAGCTCGATAATCTCCAAGGGAGGTTTGTGATAGCACTATGTCATTTGGAGATGATTTTTCCTCCTGCATTCTTCACTGTTATGGTGCATTTAATTCTGCACTGTGTTGAGGAAGTCAAACGTGGTGGACCAGTTCAGTATCGTTGGATGTACCCCATCGAAAGGTATGTTCTGTACAACGTCTATTACATAAGAAAATAAGTGTTCTAATACCAACTCTGAAGGTATGTTCGAATGTCTTTTTTAGGTATTTGGGCAAACTAAAAACCTTTGCCGGCAATAGAGCACACCCTGAAGGGTCTATTGCTGAAGGTTGGCTATCAGAGGAGTTATTCAATTTCTCATCTTTATACTTCGATGATGATGTAGAGACACGTTACAATAGAACAAAACGTGTTGCAACCGAGCCTGAAGTGTCCAGCGAGGACAATTCGGGAATACTCATTTCACGCGGGGTTCCAACCAATATGGGTGTACCTTTCAAGTTGTCACAGCTGGAGTGGGCTCAGGCGTATCGTTATTTTCTAGTCAATAGTCCTTTAGCTCAACCACTTTTGAGGTAACTAATCCCGTATACTTTTCATTAGAAGTACAAAAAGTGAATAGTATAATTTAGTAGTTCAAATTATCATTCAGGGAATGCGAAGCGGAAACTAGAAGGGAACTGGGTAGACGTGCCAGTGAGACTGCGATTAACAAAGCAGTTCACAAAAAGATTGTTGGTTGGGTTCAAAACAAGGTAATATACTGCCCTGTTCCCTTCAATGTTAGTGGTTGATACACGAATAATGATGTCTGCGATTAACAAAGTAGTTCACAAAAAGATTGTTGGTTGGGTTCAAAACAAGGTAATATATACTGCCATGTTCCCTTCAATGTTAGTGGTTGATACACGAATAATGATGTTACTCTAATTCACAGATATTAGATCAGTCAGCAACATACAATGCTGATCTAATGACGTTGGCTAGGGGACCGAATGTGTCTGCAACTCGATTTACTGCTTATGACATCAATGGATATCGATTTAGAACAGTAGATCGGGATCAACCACTGAAGACACAGAATAGTGGTGTGGCTGCTAAATTCGGCACAGACAGCGTGTCAGGCTCTTCAGACAACAATCCAATTCGTACCGATCTCTGGTTTTATGGGAAACTTATTGAGATCATCGAGCTGGATTATTATACTCGAACAGTCACGTTGTTCAAGTGTCAGTGGGCTGATACGGTGAATCCAGCATGGAAGAAAAAGGATGCTCTCGGTATAACAATGATTGACTTTAACCATTTGAGAGATGTTGGTGATAAAGCTGAAGACGAGCCATATATTAGTGCTACTTATGCACGTATGGTTTTCTATGTTGATGATACAAGTGATCCAGATTGGTGCATACCAATACATTGCAAGCCACGAGATGCATACGACACAGGAGAGGATGAGTATTGTTTAGCATTAGCTCAACAACAATTACCTGTAACAGACAACATTCCTGATTTGCAAATCGTAGGGAGTGGTGTAATTGACTTCGATAAGGAATGACATTATATTGTGTAGTTCATCTAAATATTCTAGCACGAATGCATTTCTTTATGTCACAAATTCTGAGTTTATCTTTAAATTTAATAATCTCATTTTTTATGGATAAAGATGGCATCTAGTTCTAGTTCTGATAGTGGAGAGCGTCGTCCCGAATCTCCTACTGTTCAGAATTCTGGTGGGAATTCTTCTGCAGCCTCGTCCACCTAGAAGCACACATATGAGCTGGACTTTATTGATTAGTTCTGTCTATGAATTTCATTCCTGAACGAAATGAAGAAATTATTTGATTCTATACTAAGAATGGTAAATTTCTATTTGTGCAGACCGTTCCGGGTTCACAAAGACTGACGTCATTAAGTACACGGACTTCCAGAGGGTAGCATCTGGCGGCACCTGTTGTGTGTTCAACCTGGACACCCTAGGAGTCAAGCCTGGTGGCGACCTCTTGTATTTTATGGGACACTACGCTGGTGAGTGCTCTAGGAACTACCAGTACTACCCTATATATCCCAAAGACTTGAAGTTAGTGCCAGCTAGATCCAAGGATGTTGCTTTCGAGCAGTTCTTCACGGTAAGTTTCAAATTTGAATTTCATTCACTCTACTAAAGTATGAACACATTATATTTTGAGTTAGTGTGATTCTTACAATTTCTATGTGGAATTAGGACAAGTTCTATTGCGGTCCAGAGCTATTATCGAGAGCTCGCGTGTATTTTGACAAGAAGGTTGGACGAACATGTCAATCTTCAAATATCCCAATTTGGTTAAATTTCGATCTTGCTCTAAGTGTGGATTTGACTCCCAACCAAGCTAAAAATACTAGTCAACAAAGTTAAATCTTTGCCTTGGAGAAACAATGAGTCAACTCAAGACACTAGTAAACCAAAATATAAATTTCAACTTTTCTCTCTAAGGAGACATTAGGATTAAAACTCAGAAAATCTAAGTATATGTTACTACATTAGTCTACAACCTTAACCAACTGGGCTACGAGCCTCGAATTAGGTTATATCCAATCCTTCAACTACATGTACTAGCACGAAGTGGTAAATTGCTAGTCAGGATACTTATAAGTAGGCCAAATACACAAATATGACCAAACCATTAGTGAATGTGTCAATTCTAGCCACTTCTATAAAAAAAAACTCAAATTAGCCATTTTGATAATTTCCGTTAATTTTTCCGTCCAAGTTAACGGAAGTTCAAAATTCCAAATTGATACATCAGCTGATGTGGCAGATTTTTCCATGTCATCCTATTTAAAGAAACTTAAAAATTAATATTAAAATAAAGCAACCCTTATCTCTAATTTTTTGTCGCTTTCCCTTCCTGGCCTCCCATGTCATCGTCACCGCCATCTCCCCCCCCAACCATCACTCTTTTACGACGTCACCGGCAATGTATGCTCGCCGAGATGCGGCTCTTCTTCTACCCACTACTCTTCTGCTCTTCTCTTCTCTTTCACTCCTTTCCATTTTCCGTCTTTGCTCTTCACCCGATCAAATTTAATTCCTATCCTCAATTCATTCTTTCAACCATATCAAGAAAACTCAAAATCCTCTCATCCCATATTGTCATATTTCTCTCTCTGTGATCCTTAATTTGGAATTTCGGACCAAACTCAAAAACCCAAATCAATGGCGAAGATCTGGGGAACTAACGCCAACAACACCAATCACCACGTCATCATTCTTGATGTCATGCGAGATCAGCCCACTCATCCACCGCCGTCGGCTCATTCCTCGTCCATCTTGACCTTCTTCGTCCCCTTCGTCCAAAAGGTTGACACCCAATTCCGAAAGACTCATCGGAGTCAGAAAATTTGACTGATGCCTTACTAATTAAAAAATGCGCTGTTTTTTCCAGTTGGTGGTAGAGCTTTTTGGGACGCATTTCTTGATATTCCCCGGATGCACATCGGTAGCGTCGAATCTGAACTACGACAAAGGACAATCCTCGGAATCTCAATCGTGTGGGGACTTGGGGTGATGGTTCTCGCTTACTCCCTCTGACACATATCCGTCGTCACCCATTTTAACCTTGTCGTCACTATCGGAATTATAGAAGAGATTAATGAATGATGGTATGGACCTGGGGATGGGGGTGGAATCGGCGAAGGATTTGTCGATTAAGGGCATAATGAAGCAGTCCTCGTTGCATCCTAACTCCGTCAATGGCGGTGGCGAGGAGAATCGGTCAATGAAGCAGCAAAAATACCTTGGGTTGAGCATGAGGGTCTCGATCAATCTCCCCGATAATGAAATTTCGCTCAAGTAGTAGAGCATCAGAGAATGTGTGAAAAACTATGGCGGCGGCGGAGCTGTGAAGGCCTTGACCTGGGTCTGAAAGCATGGTAGTAGGAACCTGGGGTTGGGGAACAACGATGACGAAAATGAGATGCAGTTAGGGATTATTGGAATAAAAGCATTTTAATAAACTTAAATTTTTTTATATAATTTTTATTATTATTTTTATAACTAAAATTATTAGGTGGCATTTGTTAGCGAATAATTTGGATGCCATGTCATTTTTTGCACATGCAGTTGTTAACGGCGTTAAAAACTTAATAGTCAAATTGGTCAACTGGCCAGAATTGACATAAAAACTAAAGGTTTGATTTAAATTGTGACACTAAAATAGAAGTGTCTAGAATTGACACATTCGCTAAAGGTTTTGCTAGATTTGTGTATTTGGCCTTATAAGTATGAAAATTTCAAACAAATGAACCTAATATAATAAATAAATAAATAATGTTGATACAAAAAAAATTGAGCAGGAAAAAAACATAGAAAAAAATATCTTCATATTAAAACTACATTCATTACTCATTTAATGAAAAGTGTCATTGCCAAGTCACACAAAATCGCATATTTTGTACACTTTAGCAACTTATTTAGTTAATTTCCATACTTTCACTCAAATTTGTAATGATAAAAAAACAAATCACTAAATTTTTCCCATGTTTACATCAAATCTAATTGCAAATCTTGACTCTTTTCTTCCAGTAACGTGTATATATTTACCGATCACAACCTAATGTTATAATCACCAAAACCCAAAAAGAAAAGAAAAATTAAACAAAACCCATGGTGAGAACAAAGGTGCAACATACGCTCATTAGCGATAAAGTTGCTAGAAAAACAACTTCCAAGAAGAGGAAGAATGGATTGTTGAAGAAATTAGAGGAGATCGCAACTCTTTGTGGAGTAGCTGTTTGTGCGTTTATCATCCACAATTTTGGTGGAAAGGATAAAAAAGAACAACTAGAGGCTTGGCCATCTGAGTTCGAAGCAACTAACGTGCTGAAAAGGCAGAAAGAATTGCCTCGGAGGAAGCGGGAGAAGTACATGATGAACCATAAGACTATGTCAAGTGAAAGTTTGGAGAAGATGAAGAAGGTGTTGAAGAATCAACAAGAAAAGAATCAATTAATGGATATGGAGTTGCTACTCAAAGAAGACTTGCCTAAGACTAGCGATGGAAATCTGGATTATGGCACGAAAGGAAAACTGAACTGTAAGCGCATAATTGTAAAGGATTTTATTAAGAAAGTTACTGAGCGAATTGAGGATCTCGAAAGTGAAAATAAAAATAAGTAATAGATTTTTTTCATGTATTGTTGCTCAATGAAAAAAGGTTGTAATAACCACATATTAATGCTTAAAATAAGGAACAAACTAATTATCATATTGGTGCCACACCACTATTTGCGACGGGGATGTGTGGCAAATAGTATTTGCTACTACATATTACTACATGACGTAGTGATTACCGTAGCAAATATCAACTATTTGCTATTGTATTTTCACGTCGTTGTAATTTTGCAGTACCTAAAAGTAAACTTTTTTTATCATGTAGCCAAGTAGCCAAGAGCTTGCCCCACCCAATGCATCTAGGGCCAAATGGTTTGATGGCTTCAAGCATTTCTAGGAACATTTGGAAGAGGAAAACATACGTTAAATAGCTTTTTTTAAGTAACTTCCTTTCCTTTTGTCTAACTTACTTACCAACATACTTAACTTACTTACCAACAGTAAGCTAGGTGCTTTTTCAACTTGTGTTTTACATTCTAAAGACTAATATTTACAATAAGTAATAAACTATATACTATTCAAAATCAACCACATGATAGCGTCTTAGCTTCCGCTTCCAATTTATTAGGTTTACAGTTGTGAGGTAAGGGGATGAGATGCTTCTTGAATTGTTCAGCTAGAGCGTTTTCACTGTGTAAGCTTGTTGATTAAGCTCCTATGTTCCCACTCCATTAATGGTTGGATTTGATGATTCCATTGTTATGAGTGAGATGAAAACAGGGGAATGTGGAAGGATTGTTATGGTGGAATCTAATAAAATCGGAATGATAACAAGAAGAACGCACAAGATTTACGTGGTTTCCGACGTAATGTCGACTAGTCCACGGAGAGAGCTAAACTTCTTATTATCACTATTTGTTATATGCGGTTGCAGTACAAAGGATGATTTATAATAAGCTTAGACTGCTAGGGTTAGGCTATTATAATAATAATATAATAAAGAAGCTACGTACTACTCTAACACTCCTCCTCAAGCTCGAGAGTATAAATTGCAAACTCCGAGCTTGTCGAATAGATAGTGATGAGAACCGTCGTTGTGATAAGCTGGTTCTATCAAATAACTATCAAGCTCAAGAGCTAGGATAGATCGTATTCCACGGGCCTTCAATTGATTGGCTACTTCAGAACTAACAAATTACTCAAGGAAAACACGTTGTGCGTGGTGTGAGTTCCACGACTTCTAATTCTAAGGAATGCAGGAAAATTAAAACAAATTAAGCTAAAGCAGATTGAGAATTAGGGTTTGGAAACAAGAATGGCAGACGAACTTAGACTTTGAATCCCCCTTCGTTCCCCAGAGCATTGGCAATCAACAGATCAGCGGATTTCGATTCTTATTCAATCAATTACTAAAACACCACCATAACCCCTTACCCTTAGGTTTAAGACCGGCGAACGTTCGCTCTATCCGTTCTAACTACCAAGATTAACTAGTCGCCCGGGTACGGTCGCCTCTCGCACGACTTAGCTAACTGGCATAATTACTAGTGATTAATGAGTTACTCTTGCAGTGGATTAACCCTAACCGGTTCCTACGAAAGGCACACTCCAATTATAAGGTTAATTGTTCAATTCGATGTTCTAAAGTAAGGCGAGCGTTCGCTTCTATCCTTAGCTTAACAAGAATCTAATCTAGGTGATCATTCCAGACAAGAAACATGAACAATGAAGAACGAATCAAACATGAAAAAACAACTGATTGAATTTCGAATCTAATCACCGCCGATCCGTGACCGCTTTAAAGCCCTGGGTCACTTAGGGTTCATCTAGTCTAAGCTCTGACGAGTTTAGCTACTCATGATCATTACAAAAGAAACAAAGACAAAGAAAGAGTTCATCATTCAAAGGAAGAACAGAAAAGGATCTGAAAAACCTAATTCGGACGACTCTGACAGACTCCGATCTTCGGTAAGTTACACTCCTAGCTCCGGTTCTCCGAGATGGAAGGGATGGCGTCACGATCTCTATCCGGCTCTTCGAACTCCAACTCTTCGCTCCAGAACTTCAGAGAAATCTGATCTCAAAAAGTTGTGTTTTTCGAATTATGAATTGTATTATATTGGCCGCCGGGTTAAGTATAAATACTTAACCCTAGTTGGGCCGGGCTGAGATGGTATTTTCGCCGAAACCATAGGGGTAGTTTCGGCGAAAACTCTTGTGTGAATGGACGTCCGCCGACTGATCCTTCTGTTCATCCTTTTCGGTCCGAAAACTTAAAGTTTTCGGCGAAAACTTTCTTCACTTGACATCAGCCGGTTTGCACTAATGTTTTCGCCGAAAACATATACTTAGTTTCGGCGAAATCTCCTTTGTCCTGGCACCAGTCTGAATGCACTAATATTTTTGCCGAAATCCATAGGACATTTTTGGCGAAAGTGTCTTTGTAATCGGGCAGGATTTTGGTTGGACTTTGATTGGTTCCTTTGATCGATTCCGGTTCAGTTCCTCGATGTTCCTATGCCTTAGACACGTCCATGGCTACTTTATTTGACGGCAAAAACCTGTGCTTACGCAAAAACACTAGAAAACCATCAAATAGACCCGAAAAGGGCCAAGGTAACACAAATGGCACGAGATAGGGCAATTGATTGAATATTCGTCATTCTACCCTAAAAACCATGTCTTAAGCAAAGAAATGTCGCTTAAATGAGGCTGATAATCACGTCAAATCGAGTGTCATCAAATACCGCACACTTAAGCTTTTGCTTGTCCTCAAGCAAACTGAATAGAAACGCTCATGTTCATAAATGATAAGATAGATTAAATTAGAGCTCAATCAAACACAATGAATTATTAGACAGATCGATCCTAGAACAAGAAACCTAACATGCATACAGATCAGCCAAATTACCTGGTCTCACTAATAAACTGCACACGACAAGTAATTAGCAACCAATTATGCACGAATTTGATCTGACCGACCAGACTCCTCACACAGGATATATATAGTACAATGGGAACTCTCACTCTCTGTGTTTAAGGACGTGTTTCTGCTCTCGATCATTTTCTGTTACCGAATTCTGTCATAGGTTTGTATTTCGACCACATCTCCACCACTGTGACAACACGAGTATCTAGTCAAGAAGGACTTCCTTGCTAGGACCGTAATGAAATCTACACTACTCGGGTTTATAATGAGATGGATGATGGGAATGAATGATGATGACTTGGTGCGGTGTAGCTTTCGACTAACTTCCCTCGAATCTAATCTATGGCTTTCTACCGTCTAACCAAACACTGGTGGAATGATGAACGCTCGTCCTATGATACCCTCAAGCAACCTAGCACTTATTCTTTTTCTTTTGCACACATTTTTCTTTTCAACTTTTCTTACGACTTCGTTCTTCCATTTGTAGGGAGAAGAACGTTTTATTTGAACTAAACTTTGAACTTTTCTGATTTTTCTTCTTTTTTTTTCTTTTTTTTCGAAAATTTTCTTTTTTCTTTCTTTTTGTACATTTTTTTCTTTTGTGCCGATTTCTTTTAGTTGCTAGAGGGGTTTACACGTCTGGACATCATAGCTAAGACCACCTGTTTAATGGCTATAGGCAGGTTACCACAAACCGACTTCCGGTAGGTCAATCTAGAACTACAACCACAGGGGATCAACGGGGAATGAAAGAAATGGGAAATGGCTGTAATGTATTATCGAACCGAAAGAACAGGCCAAGCTCAAGGGTCTAAACCTAGTGGATTTTATCGTTAAGGTAGGCTATCTGGCTTAGTAGCTGAATCTAGGTGCCCCTATCCTTCTAGAACTCGTGTCATCGTGTGGTCTCGAGTAGGTCTCATGCAAATTCTAACTCATTCAAGTAAACAGAAAACCACTCAGAAAGAATTTAAATTGCAAGTTACGTGCAATGGATCAAAAGCTCACAGTTGGTTTGCTAGTCGGATTCGGTCATTTTCATGCAATCAAGGCTACAAACTACAAGTGTGATTTTAAAATTCTGTTCTGACCAGGCAATTTAGCATCAAAGCATACAGGTTGGTTCTCAAGTTCTAGGTTAAGCAGTCTAAGCATCATTATGAAAGGTTGAACAACAACTTAACATCAAAAATCAAGAACTGAGCCATTCAAATGCTAGAGAGACTGGAATGAATCACGAGGCACATAAAACACAATCAAGGGCAATCAAGTTCATGCAAGGTTCTCTAGCATCCTACCCCACACTTAAATCGGACTGTGTCCTCACAGGACTAATTCTAGAGTTCAGAGTGGAATGGAAGAACCTGGACCGAGATGATTGGCGTAGTGGATGAGCACGGATCCTCGGAGCGGAGGTAATCTACCCAAGTGAAGCAAAGGGAACCTCCCAACTGCCTACAAAACAAAAACAAATAAAACATAAAAAGGAAACCGGGACAAGTGCCCCGGATCCACACAGAAAAAAGTTGGACCGAAGGCCGAAAAGAATAAATAAAAAGAAAGGATAAGGAAAAGGACACCACCTGATCATCACTGGTCAGAGGTGTCAGGGTGGGGGAAGTGGAAGTAATCGCCGAGTTGTCGCTGCCACTCCAGCCGTCGCTCATATCACCGGTCGGCTCGGCGCATGTGTTGTTGCATAATAGTCCACCTAGCCTCTTGAGTGGCGTTGTCGGTGATGCGCCACTCTTGCAGTCGCTCGTACAGCTCACCAATGTCCGCGAGATGCGGTCGAGGCTGAGGCTGCTGTGCCTGGTATGGATCTGGAATGTATGGCGGCGACTGGTGGATGTACCCTGCCTCATGGTGTGGCGAGGGTATGTAATCTTGAAACTCGGGCGGCGGCTGCGGCTGCTGCTCCTCAGCATCATCGTCGTCCTCCGACTCGACCGCAGGTTGGAGTGGAGGATCTGCTGCTACATGGGGACTGAGGTCGAGTTCTAAGTCGTACTCGACCGCCAAGTCTCCTCCAACGGTCCGAACTGGATGTCGTGGAATGTGAGGACCATATTCATGGCCGATGCCGAAGGAGAGGATGAGCTGTCCTATGAAGTTGCCTCCCAAGAGTTTGCGTGGTTGCTTCTTTCTCTTGGTCCTCTGACTGAAGATGTGAGCTAACACCCAGCCGGGGTGGAGAGGGTAGCTCTCTCGGATGGCTCGGTGAAGCACGAGCTCCTCTTTAAGGATATGGTGGCGATCCTTGTCTCTGACATATAAAAGTGACCTCCGCCAAACCATATGAATAAACTTATAGAGCGGGTGAGAGAGGGACTTAACTGAGTTGTTCTTCCTGAGGCGATCGCCAGGCACGCCTGTCATGTGGCTCCAGAGGGTGTGCAATGCCTCGTCGTCATCATCCTCGCCCCAACCGAGGTGGTGATCGTGATAGTGCTCGTAGGGGATGCCCAGATGAGCAGCAAACTCATCGTAAGTGAGCTGCCTGTACACGCCACCAAGAAAGAAAGTGATCACCTTCTGGCCCCGTCTCTTCTTATGCTCGTCCAAGTCAAATGTCGCCCAGAACTCCTGGAGAGCAATGTCTGGGAACTCGGCGGCTATGGTGGTCAGCTCTAGGAGACCGGCCGGTGCTAAGGCGTCATGCACGTTCCGGTAGGAATCCTCGTCATGCTCCTGGAGCGACTCCATGGATAAAGGACGCACGTCAGCTCCCCGGATGTGCGCGATCTTCTGGAAGTTCTCAAAGTAGAAGTCCGGAAGACGGGCGATGGTGGGATGGTATCCAGCATGGCGAGGGAGTGCAGGTGGGGGACCCAGAATGGCGGGTGTGACGGGAGCGGCAGCTTCTGAGCTCGAGGCGCCATCAAGGCGTGCCTTAGTCCTGCGCTCAAAAGTGTTCCTAAAACCAGAATGAAACCAGATTAGTCAACTAAGATCCTACCCCACACTTAGTAGAAAAACTCAATTTCACAAGGAAACGAGGGAAACTAAGTGGGGTAAGTAAAGCGGAGTAACAGGTAATCATAGACAATAGAGCACATGTCTTAAGAACAGCTATAATCAGGGAAGCGCAATCAGAGTTCAAAAATTCAAACCGACATTTTTAGAAAGTCAACATTAAGTCATATTGAACCCTAATCATGGCAAGACTATCACAACTTGGAAATTGACGGCATCATACGATTTCAAATGGCAGCACGATAATATGAACAAGAATAAACACTGATGACAGCCAAACGATCAATAACAAGTCAACGGCAAACCGGTATATCTCACAAGTCAACAAAACAACGAATCAATCGTATGCATAGCAACACATGACCAAATGATGTGGAAATTAAGCACGGAACTCCCTAACAATCCTGGAACAGTTCTATAAGTTCAGTCAGTCCTAGTTCACACGAAACAGTCGGCACGCAAAACGAGGTAAACCGAAAGTCAACCCCGACGAAATTCAGCAATCCATATGTCAAAAGATTCGTATTGAAAAGTTATGCACGTTACCTTGAAGCCATGGAAGCAAAAACTGAACGGGTTGGGAGGAATCGGTGAAAAACGTTGAAAACTAGGTTTTCGGTGAACTGGAGCTGCAAAGCTTCGATTTGGTTGTTCTAGGGCTTGGTGGGATTGGAATGAGGAGGGGGAGTGAGCGGCGGCGGTCGGCGATGGCGGCGGCGGGTGAAATGGCGGCGACGGCGGGTTTTAGTGGAGGGTCGGCGGCGATTTTAAACAGATAAGGGGGGGTTTCGGTGATATGAGCGAAAGTGAGATAAGGTGAGAGAGGAGTTGGTCCGAATTTTAAAGGATAATTAGGCGAAATTTCAAATCAGTTTCGGCGAAAATAGGGCAGTGGTTTCGCCGAAACTACAGGTTAACAAGAATTGGCTGATTTGAACTGGTGGTTTCGCCGAAAATTTAAGCTTGGTTTCGCCGAAAATCTTGGTTGAAGTGGTTTCGCCGAAATCATAAAGTTTTCGAACCGAAAAAGAGAAACAGGAGAAACAGGTTTGAAGTTTGAAAATCGGTTTCGCCGAAAACACTGGTAGTTTCGCCAAAAATTTTGAACTGTTCGGGTTTAAAATATTTTCGCAAATCAGGCCAACTTCAGAAAATCACCGTTAAATCCATAAAAATCGGAACGACCTCAATCAAGTTGCTACTGACTCTATGACACACAGACTACACACGAAAAATAATAACTCAAACAGACTGACACTTTTGGCTCTCCCGAACCGACTCTAAAATACCAAGGTTGAAACAAAACAAAACTGACTCCAGCCGTGGGTTGCCTCCCACGAAGCGCTCTTTTATTAACGTCCTTGAGCTGGACGATACCTGGACGGTATTAGGAGACATCCCAACTAAGATTCTCCTTCACGCTCGCGTCAGAGTTCATGAAGTACAGCTTCGGGACTTCTCCGGTAAACGTGAATTTCTTCCCGTTTGCATGCAAAAGCTTGGTACGTCCGTCGGGAAGATGATCAACGAACTTGAATGGTCCGAACAGCTCTCTAGAGAGATCATCCTTCTTGAGTATGACGATGGAAGGAATGAGGATTGTCGGCTTCTTCTTAACTTCAGTCTTCGGCTTGGTATCACCAGGATCGGTGATCGTTAGTACTTCCTTAGGAGACGCTTTCGGCTTCTCCCTCCATACTTGTTCCGGCGCCGGTTTCTCGGAACGAATTGGTGGTGCAGCTGGCTTGGTGGAAGACGACGGAATTTTTGGTCTCCAGACCATTTGAGCTTGCTTCTCCTTGTGATTCTTCCTCCTCGATCTACCAGATTCCTTGCGTGGCGGTTTCGAAGAGGCTTGCAGTTCCTTCTTCTTTTGTGGCTTCTGAACCGAGGCTTCTGGCTTCTTCCTTATAACCTGCTTAATACCTGCAGCAACAACTGATCTAGAGACACTGGAAGAAGCATTAGTAACGGAGTTGACCGGAGTCAACTCCACAGTTTCAACAGCAAGGCAGTGAGATTCTTCATTCCTAAAGTCATGTTTCATGTCATCTTTAAGACGGAACGTTTTTGTTTCTTTACCAATTCTTAAAGTCAAAGAACCATTAGGAACATTAATATTCATTCCATTAGTAGCCATGAACGGTCGACCTATAAGAATGGTTGAATCTTCTGTACCGGTATCCATAATCACATAGTCAGCTAGAAATGTGAACGGACCACATTTTGTAACAACATCTTTGATTTCTCCCTTAGGGGTTTTAAGCGATCTATCAGCAAAGACAAGTTGCATTCTAGGTGGTTCAAGTTCTCCTAGGTTTAACTTTTTAAACAAGCTCACAGGCATGACATTAACAGATGCTCCTAGGTCAACTAAGCAACGTTCAATTTCAACATCATTGATGACCAAGGGTAAAGTAAAAGAACCAGGATCAGATAACTTAGCTGGATATGGAGAAACGGGTTTCTTAGCACGAATGTCAGGGTATCCTTCCTTGTTCCCCTTCATGCCAGTCTCGATCCTTGCGTTTGGCAGCAATGCTCTAGGAAAAGGAGGCTTCACGACGTATGGTGCAAGAGGAGGATCATCCTTAGGCGCTGGTTCCCGCTCCTCTTCTTCTTCTTCTTCCGGCGTTTCAGCGATCCTGCGTAAAACAGAAAAAGCATCAGCAATTAAGTTCGGAAGTTTTCGAGCAATTACCATTTTAGCCTGTTCTTTTCTCGGGTTTGGCTCTGTCTGGCTTGGAAGCTGGCCAAATGGTCGACCAGATGCTAGCATGCTCGAGATGTTGTTCACGACTTGCTCAATCCGTTGTCCAGATGCTATTTGTTCTTGATTAAGAAGAGCTTGAGCCTTGAACTGACTATCGTGATCATCGAGTCTGGTGATAATCTGGTTGAGCTTCTTATCCAGGTCACTGACATTGTTCTCTCTTTGCTGCTACTGTCCTGGATAGGTATTATTGAAGTATTGGTTCTGGCGATTGCCAGGAGCAGTTCCATAGTTACCCGGATTGCGATGCGGCGGATGATTAGGCTTCTGATCCTGAGCTGGAACAGTCGGGCGGTTGTTCTGGTTCTGGTTATGATTGGCGCCAGCATTGTAGGGAGGTCTGTCTTGATAGGTCCCTTGCTGTCTGAAGTTACGGTAACCAGCATAACCGTTCTGATTATTGACGAAGCCTTGTTGAATGAAATTTACCTCTTCGGCAGACCAGATTTTTGCATTACCAAAATTCTGACAACGGCCTCCGTTATGTGCGCAAGCTCCACACCACTCGCAATCGGCAACATAGACAGAAGCTGCCGGTGGCTTGATTGGTGTGGTAGACTTCTTTAAATGCTTCTCTACCTCTGCCTTGATAGCTGCTTCAAAATCTAGCTTGCTCCTCGACCCTTCATATTGTCGCTCCCAGTTCCTTGACTTGGAGGCGCAGTTTGCGAAGTGCAGAAGAGCAGCTTCAGGGGTGAGTGTAGTGCAATCCCCTTCAGCTAGAGAATTGACCCACTTGGCAGATTCTTCTCTAAGTCCTCGAGAGAAGATTTCAGCTAACTGCCTCTGCTCGAATCCATGATGAGGGCAGGTGTAGAGGAGTTCTTGGAAACGATTCCAAGTATCATATAAACTTTCTCCTTCTTTCTGGGAGAATCTGGCGATGCTGTCCTTGATGGCGGTCGTTCTGGCTGGAGGGAAGTATTCTTCAACAAAGTCCTGAGCCAGAGTATCCCAGTTAGTGTAGTAGCCAGGTGGTTTGGCAGTAAGCCACCTCTTAGCAGCGCCTTTCAAAGAGAACGGGAAAGCTCTCAGACAAAGAGTGTTTTTGTCGAGGTTTCCGTTTTTAAAAGTACTGCAGAGATCAAGGAAGTCTGCAAGATGAATGCACGGATTGTCTAGGGGCCTGCCTTCAAACTGTAAATCCCTAGAGATCATGGTCAAGAATGGAATTTTGATCTCATAGTCAGGATCTCCTTCAATGCGCGGAACAGCAATGGCAGATCGAACGCTAGTCGCGCTCGGCTTGTTATAGTCTGCTAGACTCTTCTGTGCAGGTGGGGGTGGCGGCGGTTGATCGCCATTTGGTGGTAATCTATCGGTCATGGTGGGAGATGGAGGCGGTGAAAGTGACTCGGTGTATGAAGCGGATGAAGAGTGTGGTGAAGACGGAGATGAGGAACTCTCCTTCGGTTCCTCGATCTTGATCGGAGTGATGAATGGATTGGATCTGCCTTCCTTCAAAATCTGTGATCGTAGAGGTGTAGCAGAACTGCCTGGATTCCCTGCAATCTTAGCCTGTTCGGTCTGAGAGCGAGTCCAAGGACGGTGAGGCATACACCTGTAAACCTACAGATAACAAAGACAAACAAAACCAGTGTAAAATCGAAGTGGATGGAAAAATGAAAGATGGAAAATAGAAGAATAAATTGCCAGATCTTCTTTCAACAATCAAAAGAAGTCCCCGGCAACGGCGCCAATTTGATGAGAACCGTCGTTGTGATGAGCTAGTTCTATCAAATAACTATCAAGCTCAAGAGCTAGGATAGATCGTATTCCACGGGCCTTCAATTGATTGGCTACTTCAGAACTAACAAATTACTCAAGGAAAACACGTTGTGCGTGGTGTGAGTTCCACGACTTCTAATTCTAAGGAATGCAGGAAAATTAAAACAAATTAAGCTAAAGCAGATTGAGAATTAGGGTTTGGAAACAAGAATGGCAGACGAACTTAGACTTTGAATCCCCCTTCGTTCCCCAGAGCATTGGCAATCAACAGATCAGCGGATTTCGATTCTTATTCAATCAATTACTAAAACACCACCATAACCCCTTACCCTTAGGTTTAAGACCGACGAACGTTCGCTCTATCCGTTCTAACTACCAAGATTAACTAGCCGCCCGGGTACGGTCGCCTCTCGCAACGTCTTAGCTAACTGGCGTAATTACTAGTGATTAATGAGTTACTCTTGCAGTGGATTAACCCTAACCGGTTCCTACGAAAGGCACACTCCAATTATAAGGTTAATTGTTCAATTCGATGTTCTAAAGTAAGGCGAGCGTTCGCTTCTATCCTTAGCTTAACAAGAATCTAATCTAGGTGATCAATCCAGACAAGAAACATGAACAATGAAGAACGAATCAAACATGAAAAAGAACTGATTGAATTTCGAATCTAATCATCGCCGATCCGTGACCGCTTTAAAGCCCTGTGTCACTTAGGGTTCATCTAGTCTAAGCTCTGACGAGTTTAGCTACTCATGATCATTACAAAAGAAACAAAGACAAAGAAAGAGTTCATCATTCAAAGGAAGAACAGAAAAGGATCTGAAAAACCTAATTCAGACGACTCTGACAGACTCCGATCTTCGGTAAGTTACACTCCTAGCTCCGGTTCTCCGAGATGGAAGGGATGGCGTCACGATCTCTATCCGGCTCTTCGAACTCCAACTCTTCGCTCCAGAACTTCAGAGAAATCTGATCTCGAAAAGTTGTGTTTTTCGAATTATGAATTGTATATTCTATATTGGCCGCCGGGTTAAGTATAAATACTTAACCCTAGTTGGGCCGGGCTGAGATGGTATTTTCGCCGAAATCATAGGGGTAGTTTCGGCGAAAACTCTTGTGTGAATGGACGTCCGCCGACTGATCCTTCTGTTCATCCTTTTCGGTCCGAAAACTCAAAGTTTTCGGCGAAAACTTTCTTCACTTGACATCAGCCGGTTTGCACTAATGTTTTCGCCGAAAACATATACTTAGTTTCGGCGAAATCTCCTTTGTCTTGGCACCAGTCTGAATGCACTAATATTTTCGCCGAAATCCATAGGACATTTTCGGCGAAAGTGTCTTTGTAATCGGGCAGGATTTTGGTTGGACTTTGATTGGTTCCTTTGATCGATTCCGGTTCAGTTCCTCGACGTTCCTATGCCTTAGACACGTCCATGGCTACTTTATTTGACGGCAAAAACCTGTGCTTACGCAAAAACACTAGAAAACCATCAAATAGACCCGAAAAGGGCCAAGGTAACACAAATGGCACGAGATAGGGCAATTGATTGAATATTCGTCATTCTACCCTAAAAACCATGTCTTAAGCAAAGAAATGTCGCTTAAATGAGGCTGATAATCACGTCAAATCGAGTGTCATCAGCGTAGCCGATCTTTTCCTAGAGCCTTCGTGAAGATGTCTGCTGGTTGTTCCTTTGTACTAATCTTCACTGGGTGTATCTCCTTGCTCGCCACCCTTTCTCGCACAAAATGACAATCCATTTCCACATGCTTCGTTCGCTCGTGGAACACTAGATCGGACGCTATATGTTGCGCGGCTTGATTATCACAATATAGTTCCGTCAAACCCTCTTGTGGTACCCCAAGCTCATCAAGTAGCTGTCATAGTCAAATTACTTCACTGACTGTGACTGTCATCGCTCTATACTCTGCCCCTACCGAGGATTGCGATACCACTAGTTGCTTCTTCGTCCTCCATAACACTGGGGCTAAACCGAGTTTAATTAAATATCCGGTTGTACTCCTGCGAGCACCCCAATATGCATCGCAATAAGCATGAAGCTTAAGGTCGCTCTCATGTGGAAATAAAATTCCTCGTCCTGGTGCTTCCTTCAAGTAACGCAACACCTGCTTAGCTACGTCATAATGTTCCTGTTTCGGATCATTCATGAACTGACAGAACAAGTTAACTACATATTTTATGTCTGGTCGCGTTATGGTAGGTACAACAAACGTCCCACCATCCTACAATATTGTCCGACATTACTTTGCAGCGGCGTGTTAGCTCTTCCTAATATATGATGTTGCTCAATCGGAAAAGCACTATGTCTCGTGCCCTCCATGTGACAGTCCCGAAGTATGTCAAGAGCATATTTTCACTGACTAAGAACGACCCCTTTCTTGGTGTGTGTTACCTCAATCCCAAGAAAATATTTTAGTGGTCCGAGATCTTTAATGTTAAATTCCTGATCCAATTGTAGCTTGGCGTGCGCAATGAAAGCCTCATCATTTCCTGTCAACACAACATCGTCGATGTATATTAGTGCCACAACATGTGATTCTCCTCTCTTGTATGTGTATAATTAATAATCCGCTTTAGATTGTTTGAATCCCATTTGTATGATTGATGCAAAGAACTTTACATGCCAATTTCTAGAAGCTTGTTGCAAACCATAAATCGACTTCTTAAGTTGACACACTCGTGTGTCCCCCGCAATAGCAAAGCCCTCGGGAACCTTCATGTATACTTCTTCGTGTAGCTCTCCATGCAAAAAGGCATTGTTTACATCTAACTGGTGCATGAGCCAATTTCGAGTTGCTGCTACTGCAATCAGACATCTCACGGTTACCAACTTCGCTACGGGAGCGAAAGTCTCTTGAAAGTCAACTCCGGGTATTTGTGTAAACCCACGTGCCACGAGCCTCACTTTATACCTCTCTACTTCTCCATTCGGTTTGTACTTAATCTTGTATACCCATTTGGAATCTATGGCACGCATTCCTGCCGGTAATTCAGTTAAAGTCCATATGTCATCTGCTTGTAAGGCTTCGATTTCTGCTACCATAGCCTTGCGCCACTTTTAATCTATTGCAGCCTGCTTATAATTACTATGCTCATCTTCTTTCATGATGGCCGTCAAAAAAGCTTTATGGTTAGAGCTAAATTTATCATGACACACATAATGAGCATGGGATAAACCTGATCAGTTTGAGGGAGATTTGTTGACTCCGTGACAAATCGCGAAGGGAGGAGTGAAGTGTCATAGTCTTCCAAGGCCTTTGGAAGTTGTTGGTTACTCGAACTCCTCCTCGATTCCATATGGGGCTCTAAATTCATTTCATTTGTTACAATAACTTTTTCATTTTGTTGCTCACTGATGTGCAAGATTTAACTCACAACATACAAGGTCGTATTCCACGAGGGCTCTCTCAAAAGCTAATACTCACATGGTTCATGGATGGTCTATTCATTTAAAAATGAGTTTTAGTTTGAAAAGGAAATAAAAACATAAAGGAAACTAAACAAGAAAGCAAAACAAAACGGTGCAAAACAAAGATAAGGAGGTTCCCTTGGAAAGGTAGCTTCATCATGCTCAACAAATGCACAAACAAGCCAAACATGATCGAGGTTGCAATCGAATGACCACGCAAATCCCTTCTATAGACTCAATGCACTCTCGTCGCACTAAATCCCTATCCTAGAACCACTCAACCTAGGCTCTCGCTCTCAAGCTAAGTGACTAAGGATGCATTAAAGGTGTTTGATGAAATGCCAAGCTACAAAACCCTCTCCTATGACTCTATGACCACTAGGCAAGACACCACACTCTCATGTCAATGTCCTAACACTAAGAGAAACATCAAAAGACTAATCAAAGTTCAATTGAATGAAAAACCTAATGCACACCAAGTGTTCGATAAAATGCACAAGTGAGAAATCATGCAACTATGGTTGAATTGAGATGATCTAATCTCTTAGAACACACTCCCTTCAATCCCTAGACCTACAAACCATGTAATCTAAGCACTCTAATGCATTACATCACAAATGATAGACCAAATCAAGCCATAACACAATTTGGAATTAACAACAAGTCTAGAGACCATCTTCTTACAATCCAAGATCAATCATGGCAAATTTGTACAATCAACCTCTATCCTAGCATAACTATCTATCAATCCAAGGAAACCTAGGAAATCAGCCACACATGGCCAAGGAAATGAAGGAAAGAGAAAGAAAGATGATCACCAAGAACACCATGGCAATCCTCCTCTTGCAAGCTCCTCTCCCCAAGGTTGTGGGCTTCAATCCAAGCTCCTCACTCCAATTTGCACCTTGCTCTAGGGTTGACGATGGATTAGTGATGGAAGAGAGATATTCAAAAAATGAGAGAGAGGGTTGTCGAAGGCTGAGTTGTTGTAAAATAATGAGTTGAATTCTCCAAAATTTCCACCCCTCTCTCTTTAAATAGCACCGCTGGAAATAGCCTGGATTTTCGGCGAAAACTGTGTAAGATTTTCGCCGAAAATCTCTTTGAAAAACCCCGGATGCTTTGGCATTTCTTCATGAGTTTTCGGCGAAAACCCTGGAATATTTTCGCCGAAAACTTCTTCAGGAATCGGCTTCGGAACTCCGGCATCTCCCTGTTTGCAAAACGCCGATAGTTTTCGGCGAGAACATAGAGTTCTCGTCGAAAACTCCTTCAGCAATAACTGCATTTTTTCTGATTTTGCAACGGCCATATCACCTCCGTCCTAGATCCGATTGACCTCTCGTTTGATCCTACGTGCTCCTTGTCACCAGTACTTCAATGCGAAATCCTGAAAATGGACAGAAAACAACTCCAATAGACATGGAATTGGCCTCAAAGTGGCAACCGGACAACAAAATAGCACTTTGCATAAAACTTCAATAAAAGCATATAAATCATAGCAAAATGAGATCAAACATGGGAAATCCTTAGGCTAATCAAAGGCTTAAAATGAACCAAATAACATCACATCAAATTCCCCTACGACTAAGCTTTGCTTGTCCTCAAGCAAATGAATTAGAACACATCCAAGTTCACAAATGACAAGATCGGTCACATTGAGACTCAAACGGTAACAATTTGACTTAAACTGTTCCACGAACAAACTTAACCTACACATGCCAGAACGTCGACCAAACAAGTCTAGACCTCACTAATATCTGCACACTTCAAGTAGTGGTTAATTGGGATACAGAAAAACCGACCACGATAACACCAACTCTAATTAGAAGGACTTGAACTCGGGAGATGGAACGGATAAGGCGGGGGTAAGAGAATTTTTGAGAGTGATGAATGATCATGCTGTGGCTATCGACTCGACTTCATCCGCTTCTAGATCCGCACTTTACAAACTCGGGCGTAGGATCAAGGGCTACATTTGAGAACTCTTATTTTTTCTTTTCTTTCCATTTTCATCATTTTTTCTTCTTTTTTCTCTTTTTCTTACTGCATACTAGTGCTCGATTCAACACTTCACTTAGGTGTTGAACCTGCCTAGCTCACAGCTTTTGCCATTGCTAGTGCTCAACCCGACACTTCACTTAGGTGCCGAGCTTGCCTAGCTTTTCTTTTCTTTTGAGCATTTTCTTTCCAAATTAGCCACTTGATCCTTAGCCCCTTACAACTTCAATACAAGATTTCGAATTGGATTCCGTCTAATCTCAAGCCACAATCACGAGGGATAAAAAGGTGATGGAAAACATGGGAGAGAGGTGAAGAGGTGAAAATTCTGATTGCCTTCATCATCTTAGACCGGTGTTATCGAGTGGTACAAAAACACGTATCAAACCAATCAACCAACATATAAGAGTGATAAAATCTCTGTTCTGGCCTAGACTCATTTGATATCAGTGCTAACACGTTGGTTATAGGTTCTAAGTAGAACAATCTAAACGTCATTATGAAAGCTTGAAGTCAATTAAACACCAAAAGTCAAGAACCGAATGATTATACAATAGAGGAATTTGGAAACAATCAAGATCATGCAAATCAAGCATAGCGTTAGACTTCTACCGACAAATAATCACACCAAACCTCAAACTCCCCTACGACTAACATGAGCATTATCCTCAATGATCAAGAGAGAGAGGGTAAGGTGGAACGAAGTTACCGCATTGGTAGAGAGGAGCATAGGACGTAATAGTGGTGAAAGAGATCCATGATGATCCTTGGTGAAGAGTGATCCCAATTGCTTGCCAAACCTTATTCAAAAAAAGCTAAAACAACACAAAAACCTCAAACGACAATTAAAAGCAAAAAAGTAAAGATAACATGGGGTGCCTCCCAAGAAGCGCTTGGTTACCATCTTAAGCTCGACGATACCTGCGTTATGGTGTCCAACTTAGTACCTCTTTGATGTCAAGTAGCTTCTTCCATGATGAAGTTTGAGCTCCAAGAAACATCTTGGGAGAATGGTAGACTAGCCAATGCACATTGATGCTTGTATAACACTTGGTACCTTGGGGTGGCTTGCTACCTTTGAGTTTCGAAGCTTGAGGAAGAAAGTATGGTAGGGGGCCACCATTGAGCTCCATCGTCTCCAAGTTGGTGATGCCACTCGAAGAGTCTTCCGGATCAAACATGGGCGGCTCCTCTTCCATTATCACCTTAGGAGAGGTTATGAAGCTTGTGTCCGTCTCTTGACACAAGTACTTCATGATCAAGCAAGAAGATTGAAGAGTACTCACAATCCTTGGTGGGACCACAATAGAGTGGTGTTGTTCACTTTCGTGCTCCACTCTCGGTGTCACCTCTTCTTGAAGCATCTCCAAATCATCTCTCACCTCCTCTAAAGGGTCATCATCCTCAAGTCTCCTTGATTCTTCTATCCTCACATCATCGTTACTTGGTGTTTCCATGGGAAAAACATGCTCTTCAATCTCCTCCACTACCAAATCTTCTTTCATGTCAAGCTCTTCGGATTCACAAGTGTCATCTTCATCATCATAAACATGCTCCAAATGATTGGGATGTCGTTCATTCTCAAGAATCTTCGTGACGAGCTCTATGATTTGGGATAAGCGGTTAACTCAATTTGCATTATCCTCCGCAATTCGTAACATCTCTAGCATGAAAAGAGGTGGAAGAGGTTTCTCATGGCTCATGAAATCCTCTTGGGGAGACTCACTTCCTTCTTCTTCCATGACAAGCACTTCCGGTTCAAAGGTGTCGGTGATGAGCTTCACACGTTGAGTTAAACGATCCAACCGAGCCGCATTATCTTCCGTAATTTGCAACATCTCCTCAATTGTGGGGGGAGGTGGAGAGTGTTGTTCATACTCTAGAGCTTCCTTGATGAGTGTCACGCCTTGAGCTAAACGATTAAGTTGGTTCGCATTGTCTTCCGTAATCTTCAAAGCTTCCTTAAGCGTGGGAAGAGGTGGAGAAGGCTCCTCATAACTTACGAACTCATCTTGAGGACGCTCACTTTCCTTCACCATTTTCAAGAGCTCCTCTAGCATAGAAGAAGGTTGAGAGAGTTGCTCATAGCTTGTGAACTCCTCTTGTGCTTTCTTCAACCATCTTAAAGAGCTCCTCTAGCATGGAAGGTGGTTGAGAATGTCGTTCATGAATTGTGAAATCCTCTTGATAATACCCCGGCAAGACTTGATGGTAGGGTGGAGATGGATAGGGACATTGCTCATTCCACATGGGTGTTAAAGCTTGTTGTTCTTGACCCCACCATTGGCTATCTCCCTCACAAGTTTCTTGGTAGTAGTTGGATGAAGTAGGATGACCATAGTATGGGTTAGGAGATGGATTCCACCCTTGATAGGTACCATAACCATTACCTCCATTCCACGAGTTCATCTTACTTGCAACCTTGCTCCCATGAATTAGATAGGTGGAGAAAGGGCCTACAAACACGCACAACAAACACAACCAAGTAGTACAACAATGCGGGATAACAACACCACAAAAAGAAATAACAAAGAAGCAAAACTAAAACGGAAGGAAGTGAATAGAACGGTCCACTACTAAATGCTTTCAAAGGATTGAGAAAGTTCCCCGGCAACGGCGCCAAAAACTTGACGTGCAAGATTTAACTCACAACATACAAGGTCGTATTCCACGAGGGCTCTCTCAAAAGCTAATACTCACATGGTTCATGGACGGTCTATTCATTTAAAAATGAGTTTTAGTTTGAAAAGGAAATAAAAACATAAAGGAAACTAAACAAGAAAGCAAAACAAAACGGTGCAAAACAAAGATAAGGAGGTTCCCTTGGAAAGGTAGCTTCATCATGCTCAACAAATGCACAAACAAGCCAAACATGATTGAGGTTGCAATCGAATGACCACGCAAATCCCTTCTATAGACTCAATGCACTCTCATCGCACTAAATCCCTATCCTAGAACCACTCAACCTAGGCTCTCGCTCTCAAGCTAAGTGACTAAGGATGCATTAAAGGTGTTTGATGAAATGCCAAGCTACAAAACCCTCTCCTATGACTCTATGACCACTAGGCTAGACACCACACTCTCATGACAATGTCCTAACACTAAGAGAATCATCAAAAGACTAATCAAAGTTCAATTGAATGAAAAACCTAATGCACACCAAGTGTTCGATAAAATGCACAAGTGAGAAATCATGCAACTATGGTTGAATTGAGATGATCTAATCTCTTAGAACACACTCCCTTCAATACCTAGACCTACAAACCATGTAATCTACACTCTCATGCATTACATCACAAATGATAGACCAAATCAAGCCATAACACAATTTGGAATTAACAACAAGTCTAGAGACCATCTTCTTACAATCCAAGATCAATCATGGCAAATTTGTACAATCAACCTCTATCCTAGCATAACTATCTATCAATCCAAGGAAACCTAGGAAATCAGCCACACATGGCCAAGGAAATGAAGGAAAGAGAAAGAAAGATGATGACCAAGAACACCATGTCAATCCTCCTCTTGCAAGCTCCTCTCCCCAAGGTTGTGGGCTTCAATCCAAGCTCCTCACTCCAATTTGCACCTTCCTCTAGGGTTGATGATGGATTGGTGATGGAAGAGAGATATTCAAAAGTTGAGAGAGAGGGTTGTTGAAGGCTGAGTTGTTGTAAAATAATGAGTTGAATTCTCCAAAATTTCCACCCCTCTCTCTTTAAATAGCACCGCTGGAAATAGCCTGGATTTTCGGCAAAAACTGTGTAAGATTTTCGCCGAAAATCTCTTTGAAAAACCTCGGATGCTTTGGCATTTCTTCATGAGTTTTTGGTGAAAACCCTGGAATATTTTCGCTGAAAACTTCTTCAGGAATCGGCTTCGGAACTCCGGCATCTCCCTGTTTGCAAAACGCCGATAGTTTTCGGCGAGAACATTGAGTTCTCGCCGAAAACTCCTTCAGCAATAACTGCATTTTTTTCCGATTTTGCAACGGCCATATCTCCTCCGTCCTAGATCCGATTGACCTCTCGTTTGATCCTACGTGCTCCTTGTCACCAGTACTTCAATGCCAAATCCTGAAAATGCACAGAAAACAACTCCAATAGACACGGAATTGGCCTCAAAGTAGCAACCGGACAACAAAATAGCACTTTGCATAAAACTTCAATAAAAGCATATAACAAAATGAGATCAAACATGGGAAATCCTTAGGCTAATCAAAGGCTTAAAATGCACCAAATAACATCACATCACTCACTGACAGCATCACTGTCTCCCATCTGCTCATTTAAGTGAGCCTTAAATGATGGTGAAAAAGGCAAAGTCTCCTCCTCAACACCATAAGGCGTAGGTGATGTGTCAGGTGAAGGAATTTTTGTCTCATTGTGAAGGTAAGGGAACTCATCTTCCACAAATTGCACGTCACGAGAAACATGAATCCGATGTGTGTTTAGATCATAGACACGATAACCCTTCTGCCCATGTGGGTATCCTAGGAAAATACCTAGTTTTCCTCGTTCCTGAAAATTTAACTCGGTGTTGTCGATTGTTGCGTGTGTACACCAAGCGTCCAAAACTGCGTAGATGTATGTATTCTGGTTGGCGTCAAAGGAGGACAGTCATAGGCACCTTGTTTCCCAATGCCTTTGTAGGCAACCGATTGATGATGTAGGTGATAGTTAAAACACACTCACCCCAAAATTTAACTGGTAGGCCAGCTTGGAAGCGCAATGCACAAGCCGTCTTGAGAAGATGACGATGCTTACATTCGACGACCCCATTTTGTTGCAGCGTGTCAGTACATGACATTTCTAATAGGATGCCATGATCGGCATAATATATTTTCACTTGGAGTGACTGGAACTCCAAACCGTTGTCTTCTCTAACCCTTTGGATTGGAGTCCCAAATTGCATTTTGACCATGTTGAAAAACGTGGGAAGAATGTCTCCAACCTCTAACTTGTTTTTCATAAGATAAACCCAGACAACCCTGCTAAAATCATCGACAATGGTGAGAAAATAGAGAGCTCTGGTAATGCTAGGAGTTTGATAACCACCCCAAATATCTTAATGTATCAACTCAAAACTAGTTGTCGTCTTAACAGTAGAATGAGGAAAAGTTTTACGAGATTGTTTTGCATGGACACAAGCGTCACAATGTGCTAATGAAGTAAACGAGCTGAAACCAGTTTGAGCTAACAAAGTCTTAAGTTTGTCTGAAGAAACATGTCCTAAACGCCTATGCCATTGATCGGAAGTGACTTGTCGTTGCGTTGCCATAGCCAAGCTAGACGTTGACACCGTTTCTTTCCAATAATACATGCCATTACGAAGTTCACCCATCCCAAGCAATCGCTTCGTTGGTAGGTCCTGGATCACACAGAAATCAGAGAAAAAAGTGACAGCACAATTCAAATCATTAGTCAATCGGCTAACAAATATTAAGTTACATTTGAAGTCAGGAATGCCAAGAACTCGTGATAGCCTAACATTGGCTGATGGATGTTTTTGTCCAATGCTCATAACATGTATCTTATCACCATTGGGTATTGTAACTGTTGGTAAATAAGTGCCATGATTATTAACATGGAGTTGTGTCATATCACAAGTTATATGATCTGTGCTAGCTGAATCAATGGCCCAAAGTATGTTACCAGTCATTGTGGCTGCCGCTTGAGACGTTGTAGTGGTACCAAGAAAGGCTTTTAGCTTCTCTAGTTCTGATGAGGTGAGACTCAAACCAGCCAATGGTAGCTCATCGACACTTTCCACACGTGCAGCTCTTGATTTGTATCGGTCATCCTTTTGTCCATCGCGATCTCGACGAGAACCAAGTTGATTGGTTCGATGAACCCACCATTCTGGGAAGCCGATGACATAGTAGCATTCTTCTCTCTTGTGTCCTCAATGGCAAGCTGGAAACCGAGTTCGATCTGTGTTGGGTCGTTGTTTATTATTTCGATCGTTGACTCCTTGGCATGAAACCTAAAAATCTGCAGTTTCTGATGTTGTACGTTGCACTGCACTGAGGAGACGATGTTGCTCGTCTTCAAGAACCACGTGAAAAGCTTGCGTCAACGTTTGAGTTTGTGAAGTACTCAATATCTGGGTCATTACAACTGAGTACGATTCAGCAAGTCCCATCAAGAATGTGTATAGTTTTTCCTTCTCAGCTGCATCATGAAGTAATTGTTGAACATCACAAGCTGCTTTGTGGCAATCACGGTGACAGTGAGTTTAACTCATCCCATAAGCCTCTTAATTTGGTGAAGTAAGCTGATACTCCTATCGAAGTAAACTAATTGAATGTCAAATCTCATATGCACGAGGAGCACTACCTTTTCCGAACTGATCCTTGAGATCCGTCCAAATATCTGCGGTTGTCGTTGCTTATCTAACATGCTTCTAACTTCCTTCGACATGGCCGATTTTAGCCATCCTTTCACCATAGCATCGCAACGAACCCAATGACTATGGTCATTGTCCGTCGGATCTGGCTTTGAGGGAGTCCCGTCGACGATCCTAAACTTGTTTTTGGCGTATAGCACTTTAGCCATATAGCTCACCCATTCTCCATAATTAGCATCGTGAAGTAAATCTGCTACGAATACTTGCCGAATCTTGTTTATGTTTTAATTCGATTTCAATGTTGTTTTCTTCTTTGTTTTATTGCTGAATCTTCGAGTGATGTTTATGTCCGTTCGACCATGGGTTCAACCCGGGTTAGTTCAAGATGGATGTTACATGCCTCGTGGCTGGAATCAGACCTCTCCCAACTAGGACTAGGAGAGGATCCACGTCGGTGGGGGTGATGAGCCATCTGTGCCCTGGACACGACCAGAGCTGCCCTTGACCCGGATCCAGGTCAAATCCTTCAAGAACCGGATCAATGCATACATGAAGTCATAGAGCAAGGGTGGTTATGAAGAGGACGATCAGAGGTTTATCCGGAGTTGCTACACCTTATTGGAGAGGAAGGCACCCGACCAGAAGCCCCATCATCAAATCCTGATGCTGATGTCGATCCAGCCCCTAACACTGATGTTGGGCCGAGGCTGGCCGGTGCCAATGCCGAGTCGAGCGCCACACCCAATGCCAAAGATAACTGAAGTGTTGGAGCTAGAAGACACCCCTGTGTTGATGCTGACACCCAGTCGGGCCCCGACGGCCGAACCAGATGAGGGCCCAGAGCTGATGCCGACACAGGCGCAGGGCCGAAGCCAGAGCCCGTATACCGGACGTGACTAGGGCCGAGCCAAAATTCCAGTCGTGCCTTTCAGGAATCCCTCAACCAAAAGGATTCCCTGGTCCTAAGGATAAACTTCCATTATGCCAAGTCCGATTCGGAGAAGGAAACAAGGTGGACACGAAGGACACGGCACCCGGCGGCACCCAGGACCGTGTGCAGAAACCTGGCGGCGCCAAGAAATCCGATCGTGACTAGGATTCCTATCCTGATCAAGAAAACTTTTGCCACGTTCCGAAGACCCGTGTTTCCCAGTCCTTTTAGGAGTAGGAAACATGGAGATACCTAATCCTAGTCTAAATAGGATTTTTCACACCCCATCCATCTAAACTATGGATTAGGGTTCTCCGGCCTAGGTTTTCGTCGGTTTTCGTCGGTTTTATCGGATTTGTTATTTTTAGACTTTTAGTGTTTTAGTTCGGATTTTTATTCCTACTTAGAATATTTAGCAATAGTTTATATTATTTTTGGAGTTATAAGTGTACGAGAATTCGGAGAGCTTGTTCACAAATCTTCGCCTATACATAAAGGCCTTCGGCTTCGTTATAAGGACTCCAACCCCTTCAATTATACAAATAAATTTCATAACTTTGTTCTGGTTTCCTTTAAGTCTTTGCTCGTTGTTGCATTGCTTAAGGTTCAGTTTATCATCTTGGACATCCATCCCACGGTGTGGCACCTTCGACTTGATACTTAGGGTTCCTACCTCTCTATAGATAACAGGTACAAGTCCTATCCACCCCTAGTTACTAAGGTTAGACTTGTTTGTTTTGGTTATTGACTTATTGGATAGGGTCGCCACCCACGGTTGCAGATTGGTTCATATCAGTGGGTATGAGGGCGTCCAAGCACATCCGATCTTCACATGAAACGCAGAGGATTAATAAAAGGGACAAAGAAGGAGACGAACCCAGAGTCATCGTAACACAGTTGAGTCGCAATAACCATCGAGAAATGCGACTTCTCAACAGTCGAGGAAAAAAAAGTCGGTAGAGGCCAAAGAAAAAAGGGTGGAATCCCATTAGACCACAAGCAGAGGGGCGCCACGATCTACAAGGCGTACCCCCCAATCGAAGCAAAGATGAAGAAGAAGCATCGTCCGAATAGCAGAAAGGACAAACAGAAACACAGAAAAAGAAACAAAGAGATTGGCGAGAATAACTTACTGAAACTATCAGACATGATGACAAAAGAGAAGACGTCGACGTATGCCCTAGAGATCAAAAGGGAGATGACAAAGGATCAAGTTCTGGTAAAAAGAAAAAGAAAGCGGGAGTGAAGGTGAAAAAGCGAGGATAAAACAATAACTATTTAAGGGGGGCAGACGGGACCGGCGAAGCGTCGCCTATTAACCGCCAAAGAGCCACGTAACGATAATCAAGGAAAAATATTACCCCAGGATACGCTAACTCTCCATCGGGAAGGTGTGTGGTAGTCATGCAACGGAAAGAAGCCCACCAAAATGTAGTTCTCCTCCTTTTCAAACAAGTGTGTGTCAAGCACGCAATAGTAAAAATCCCGCCAAAAGAAGAAAATTTATCCCTGAGACGACATGTGGCCAATACGAAAATTTACTGCTACAGAAAAGAAAGGATTGCCTACTAGCATTCATAAAGGCAGGAAGCGAAAAAGGCTCCTTCTGACAGAAGCCAACAGTCCAAAAGGATGACATCATCAAAGAAGCACATGCACATAGGAGTCCGAATACAAGCGTACCCAAGGGCGAACATGATGCCCACACCTTTTTAGCACGATTCAAAATCCCTCCATGTCTCAAGCTTCTAAATCACGCTCGGGGGCAATTGATGGGCCCAAGCCACGCTGCTAGGCCCCGCGCTCGGCGTACCCACGAGAGGGTTTTGTAGTATTGGGGGCAGTTTCAGAGGAATATGTAGCCCCAATGGCACATTTCCGAACTATGTCCAGATAGGGGCAAAAGCGAGGCACTCACCAGCCAGCGCGGCACTCACTAGCCAGCGCGGCGCTGGCTGGAATCCTCCAACATGCCACATGGCCTAGACCGTTGGGAAGTAGCCGTTAGCCGACCGTTGCATTTGAAACCCTAGTGAGCGCGGCACTGGCTAGTGAGTGCCGCGCTGGGCAGATCCCATGTCCAGATGTTATATAAAACCCCCTTTGGACCCTTCATTCTTCACACTTCAATCCTCATTCTCACAATCTTGTCTCCCAATTTTGTTAGTTTTTACGGCATCATCTTGAAGCAATTTCGGAATATGGCCTCTTCGAGTCGTTGTAAGTGAAATGGAGTTTTGGTTTGCATTTTAGTTCTTCCTCATTTGTTTTGCTGCACTAATTACTTTTGTCATTCAGTTTCAGATTTCGAAAGGATAATGTACAAGATGAAGAAGCATGAAGAGGAGGATCTATTCGTTTATGAAGGAGGCCTCGTCGAATGCAAGTGCGGGTTACGGGCAACCATGTCTATTGCCTACAATCTGGAGCGCTATTTCGGGTGCCCTCGCGAGAAAGAGGGTAAGAGTTGTGGCTTTTACGAGAAACTAGAGGTGCGTGAGGCTGTGGATGTGGTGACTAAGGAGAAGGACGAGGTTATCGAGAGGCAGAGAACCTCGATTCGGCGTCTCAGAGAACGGGTGAAGGGTTTCGATTCCCACAACTCAGTAATGCAGGGTTATATCAATGCCCTGGTTAGGGGAATAGGTTTTCTAAACGTGACTAGAATAGAAAGAGTATTGAAGGGGATGAAGTGGTTGTTGTTATGTTTTAAATGTTAGGTTTATGTTGTTTTGTTGTTTTGTTGTAATCTTTCAGTGTTGGAGGGTTGGGGTCTCCCTTGTCACTCATTGTATCCCTTTGTTACATTCGGAGAAATCGAAGAACTGATGTTGGGTTGTTTGTTTTCAAGTTCATTCAAGCATATTATAAATAAACAAGCCGATGAAAAACAAAGATAAAGTTCATTAAATGCGGTACGCCCAAGCTCTCGGTACAACCAAGACAATGCGGCCGCCCCCCATGCATACTTTCCTACGCGATCAATATCCTCGAGTAAAGGAAGCATGAAGAGGTGAGCATACGCCCTCGAGCGATCGACAAAGATACAACTGCCGAAGAAGTCCACAATGTAGGCGCGACAATACTGATGTATGGTATGAATATCGTCGTCGCTAATGGCACCCTCACTACAAAAAAGAGCTGATATAGTCGCAGGCCCTTTACGGGCCTGCGACTAAGTTAGTCGCGGGCTAAATGCTTAGTCGCGAGCGCCTGCGACTAAAGATAGGCTTAGTCGCAGGTGCCTGTGACTAAACATGGGCCCGCGACTAACTTAGTCGCAGGCGGCCCGCGACTAAGATAAAGCCCGCGACTAAAATCCAATATAGTCGCGGGCCGCATGCGACTAAGATAAAGCCCGCGACTAAGATTAGTCGAGGGCGCCTGCGATAAAGCCGAAGGCCTGCGACTAAGCTTTAATTTAGTCGCAGGGAAATGAATGACCTCCCCCTCTAACCTTCAGAATTTCATTTTTCACGCCTTCTCACCGTTTTTCTCTCAACTCTCACCGATTTTCGACGCCTCCCTCTGTCAATGCCGATTTCCTTCTTATTTCTGGTAAGTGTTCATCCCTAATCTTCTTCTATTTGTTGTTGTTTGTGTTCTGAAATTAATGTCGATCTATGACGATGATTTGCAGGGTTTTTTGTCGTATTTTTGTTCAATTTGTGCTATTTGGACCGATTGACATCGTTCCTGGTAAGAGTTTCGGCCTGAATCTATGATTTTGTTAGGGCAGATTTGTTCTTACGTGTATTTTGAATTGTATCGACATTTTTTGTCTTCTTGAATCTTAATTTTGTGTTGTTATTGACGCCGTGCAGACTTATTAATCACGTTTTTGGGCTTCCTTTCGTTTCACCATACTGAATCACTGAGTTCTGCTTGGTAAGAGTTAATGTCATTAGAGTTAATGATTCAAGCTCATGTATTCGAATAATTGATTTGATTTTTGGTTTTTTATCAGATTTGAACTTGGTGACCCGTTGTTATTGGAGGGAAATACCATAGCAACGGTGTAGTAGCGGTAATTTATAACGGTATTCAGGTGAGAACACTACGATCCATCGATTTATTTATTTAGTAGTAATTTTGTTGAATATTTATTCTGTTGTCTAAGTTGAAGTTTCTGTTATTTTCAGATATTCGGTTACGTCTCTATTTGATTAGCACTCGTCCTCCAGTATTCAGGTAGGTAATTACTTTATTACATCAAATACTTGTTTAATTAGCTATTAAAAACATGGTTAATCAACTTCAAAATGAATAGATTTATTTATGTTATATCATCACAAATTATAAATGAGTAAAACATGCTAATATTTTTTATAAGTTAATTTAAAATTAGTTAATCTTTGTGAACTTACTTTAATAGTTAAATGGGAGATTTAGAATAAAAATTGAAATTGGTTTATACACTTTTAAAATAAAAATATTATGCATTTCATATGCTATATTAAAATTAAAATCAATGAATAGTTATGCATTTCATCATAGTACTTAATTAATTATATGAAGTTGTGAAATTTCAAACAATATATATGCATGTAATCGTATTAGTTACAATTTAATTAAATTAGGAACATATATACTTGTATATAAATGATTAGGAGATATAATTAGGAAAACTTAGTCAGTGGTACTAAGTTACTTAGACATCTCTAATATTATACCTTACTTATTCTCTACTCAACTGTTACTAATTAACAGCCTCTAGATATATAGATGGACAAATCTTGGATACGAAAGGCTCGTCATACTCCCGAGTATTATGCCGGCCTTCAAAAATTCCTGGACTTTGCTGTCTCTAATGCACCTGATGGAGTGAATATCCTCTGTCCTTGTCCCAAGTGCAACTTCACGAAGTGGAGGCCAAGGCAGGAAGTTAATGACCACCTGCTCCATTCAGCTTTTCCATCTTCTTATGCTGTTTGAAATTTGCATGGCGAGTTAGCTACTGAGTTTCTGCCCCCGGTTGCTGTGAATATTCGAGCCGCAATGGTCACTGAAGAAGTAAATCTGCCACCAGTTGAGGTACCACCGATAATTGAGCCAACCATGTTCCTACTGAATTAAATGTGCCTGTTGAGACTGAAACTCAACAACCACCTCCTACAGACATACTAATGCCGGATGTCAAGACTCAACTCCCAGATGATGATGTCTTTCGAATTTTACAGGATGGTGAAGTGCCCTTACATGATGGTCGCACTAAGTTCACAAAACTGTCCTTCATGATGCGTTTATACCACATCAAGTACTTACACAAGATCAGTGACAAAGCTATGACTATGCTTCTGGACTTGCTGATGTGAACCGCTGCAACCGTGGGCAGACGACCCTAACCACCGCAAGTTGGACACCGTGCAACGAGGTAGAAACGTCAGGAATCGGGGCGGAAAAGTACTTTGACCCGTCGGCTATATAACAGCCGGGAACTAGAAGTGTCCAGTCGAAAACGCCACGCCAAGAGATGGATGCTCTTGATGATAAGTCGATCCTTCAGTATCGCAACATGCAGATATAACAAGGGTTTCAGAACAAAGTTCTATCAAAGGGGGGGTTTATTTCATAAAAGTTGTAAGTTACAAGGGAGGCCGGCGGCCTCTATTTATAGGGAGGGAACAAGCTCTCCTCCCTAAAGTCTAACTCCTAAATAATAATAAAATAAAGAGTCCTATTCCTAAATAGTCTCATAAATCCCCTAAATAATCCTACTAAAAATGAATAAACATAAAATAATAGTTGTAGTCTTTAAAGCAGAATAAAAGACCTAAATTAGGTCAAAAACCCTAATCTGGCCGCGTACGGCTGCTCGGGCCGGTTGGGCGCGTGTGGCGGCCCGGTGGGCTTGACCGGCCGAACGCCGGGCTAGACTCGGGTGGCGGACGCGGGCTTCGGCTTCGGGCGGGCTCAGTGGCCGGACTTCTTGTCCAGAAGATATGTTCTTCATGGTCGGCTCCTTGGAATTCCTCTGATCGGACCGGTTGCCAATTTAGGGTTCGGAGCTTCTCTCTCCTTGGGCTTTCTTCCTTTATGCTTGGGCCTTCTTCTTTAAGCTTCAGGTAGGCCTCCAAGTAGCTTCGGACGTAGCTCTCCGTGGTCAGCCCAAGTGTTATGCTTCGGGGCCAAGGGCTCCAAGTCTTCTCAGGGCTCGGCTCAGGGTCAATCTTTGGCAACTCTCCTCTTCGGGCCAAGGGTTCTTGGGCTCTCTTCCTTCTGTACTCCAGGAATGCTTCTAGAGGGTCACTCAAAGAATCGGCTTCTTCCTCAGGGCTCCTAGAGGTCAGGCTAGGGGCAGGCTGAAGCTTCTCTTCGGTTCTAGGGCTCATACCCTCGGGCAACAGCACGGCTTGGGATAGCATTCCATTCCTTGGAGTCTTTCTACCTGCAAGTGAAGGATTTAGTCGATATTTCTTGTCATACCTTGGTTTTAGGGCTCGTGGACGGCCTTCCCTTGGATTCAGTCGCTTCTTAAGAGGCCATAGGGTCTTGTCTCGGTCAGGTGACCCTGGTGGTGTGTAGGAGTACCGATTGGCATCGGGGCAGCATTGTTGGATCATATCACTTGCTCAATCAGGCTTTTATTGGTGCCAAAACTCCTCAAACCAACTATGAAGCAAAGAAGACGATCAGAAAACTGGGTTTAACTTACCAAAAAATTGATGCATGCAAGAACGATTGTTTACTATACATCGGAGAACATAGTGCAGCGATGCAGTGTCGAGTGTGCGGAGTTGCTCGATTCAAGGATGTAGGAAACAGGGCTGCATCTGGGAAGAAATCAAAGCCTCGACCAGAGAAGATATTTCGGTACTTTCCCTTAATACCTCGGTTGAAGAGGTTATATATGTGTCCTTATACAGCAGAAGATATGACTTGGCATGCCACAGAGATGAGTAATGATGGTATGGGCAGACATCCTCGAGATGCAGAAGCGTGGAAAAGTTTCAACACGAGGTTCCCAGATTTTGCTTCCGAGCCACGAAATGTGAGACTTGGATTAGCTACTGATGGCTTCAATCCATTTGGTACTATGAGTATAAGTCATAGTACATGGCCGTTCGTCCTAATCCCGTACAACACCCCCACCATGGTTGTGTATGAAGCAAACGGGACTCATTCTATCTGGCATAGTTCCTGGACCAAAGATGCCGAGTAATGATTTAGATGTGTTTCTTCAGCCTTTGATTGAAGAACTGAAGTCGTTGTGGGTTGGTGTGCAAGCTTATGATGCAGTAAAGAAGGAAAACTTCACTCTTCGGGCTGCATTATTATGGACGATCAGTAATTATCCTGGACTCTGCAACTTGTCAGGATGAAATACACACACTGCGCTCTCATGTCTGACATGTATGTTTGATGCCGACGTTGTGAGGTTAAAAGCTTCTGGTAACAAACCTTGTTTTATGAGCAGCAGAAGGTTTCTACCACATGATCATCGGTTCAGATCATAGAAAAGTAAATTCAATGGGGAAGTAGAGAAACGACCTGCTCTGATGATGCTTACTGGCTCTGAGATACTGAGACAAGTGCAGAATATTAATGTGATATTTGGCAAGACGCAACCTAAAGAATCAGGTCCGGCACCACAATGGAGAAAGAAGAGCATATTCTTCGATCTGCCGTACTGGGAGTTTAATCTATTGCGTCACAATCTGGATGTCATGCATATAGAAAAAAATGTGTGCGACAAAATTTTGTACACATTACTCAATGACAAGAACAGGAGGAAAGATCACCTAGCGGCAAGGGAAGATTTGAAATCAATGAAGATTAGAAGTCAGTTTTGGCCATTAGCTGATGGAAAAACTTGTCCAGCCGCTTCATTCACTCTCGACAAGAAGAAAATAGAAGTCATGCTGAAGTCACTGAAGGGAATGAAATTTTCGGATGGTTATGCAAGTAATATCGCAAGATGTGTTGCCTTACCCAACCGTAAGATGTTTGGTTTAAAAATTCATGACTCTCACATGTTGTTGCATGACTTGTTGCCACTTGCGATACGAAATGTGTTACCGGTGTCGGTGACAAGAGTGTTGGTAGAGTTGGGAGCGTGTTTCAAGGAACTGTGTTCACCAGTGGTGAATATTGTTGAGCTCGATAATCTCCAAGGGAGGTTTGTGATAGCACTATGTCATTTGGAGATGATTTTTCCTCCTGCATTCTTCACTGTTATGGTGCATTTAATTCTGCACTGTGTTGAGGAAGTCAAACGTGGTGGACCAGTTTAGTATCGTTGGATGTACCCCATCGAAAGGTATGTTCTGTACATCGTCTATTACATAAGAAAATAAGTGTTCTAATACCAACTCTGAAGGTATGTTCGAATGTCTTTTTTAGGTATTTGGGCAAACTAAAAACCTTTGCCGGCAATAGAGCACACCCTGAAGGGTCTATTGCTGAAGGTTGGCTATCAGAGGAGTTATTCAATTTCTCATCTTTATACTTCGATGATGATGTAGAGACACGTTACAATAGAACAAAATGTGTTGCAACCGAGCCTGAAGTGTCCAGCGAGGACAATTCGGGAATACTCATTTCACGCGGGGTTCCAACCAATATGGGTGTACCTTTCAAGTTGTCACAGCTGGAGTGGGCTCAGGCGTATCGTTATGTTCTAGTCAATAGTCCATTAGCTCAACCACTTTTGAGGTAACTAATCCCGTATACTTTTCATTAGAAGTACAAAAAGTGAATAGTATAATTTAGTAGTTCAAATTATCATTCAGGGAATGCGAAGCGGAAACTAGAAGGGAACTGGGTAGACGTGCCAGTGAGACTGCGATTAACAAAGCAGTTCACAAAAAGATTGTTGGTTGGGTTCAAAACAAGGTAATATACTGCCCTGTTCCCTTCAATGTTAGTGGTTGATACACGAATAATGATGTCTGCGATTAACAAAGCAGTTCACAAAAAGATTGTTGGTTGGGTTCAAAACAAGGTAATATACTGCCCTGTTCCCTTCAATGTTGGTGGTTGATACACGAATAATGATGTTACTCTAATTCACAGATATTAGATCAGTCAGCAACATACAATGCTGATCTAATGACGTTGGCTAGGGGACCGAATGTGTCTGCAACTCGATTTACTGCTTATGACATCAATGGATATCGATTTAGAACAGTAGATCGGGATCAACCACTAAAGACACAGAATAGTAGTGTAGCTGCTAAATTCGACACAAACAGCGTGTCAGGCTCTTCAGACAACAATCCAATTCGTACCGATCTCTGGTTTTATGGGAAACTTATTGAGATCATCGAGCTTGATTATTATACTCGAACAGTCACGTTGTTCAAGTGTCAGTGGGCTGATACGGTGAATCCAGCATGGAAGAAAAAGGATGCTCTCGGTATAACAATGATCGACTTTAACCATTTAAGAGATGTTGGTGATAAAGCTGAAGACGAGCCATATATTACTGCTACTGATGCACGTATGGTTTTCTATGTTGATGATACAAGTGATCCAGATTGGTGCATACCAATACATTGCAAGCCACGAGATGCATACGACACAGGAGAGGATGAGTATTGTTTAGCATTAGCTCAACAACAATTACCTGTAACAGACAACATTCCTGATTTGCAAATCGTAGGGAGTGGTGTAATTGACTTCGATAAGGAATGACATTATATTGTGTAGTTCATCTAAATATTCTAGCACGAATGCATTTCTTTATGTCACAAATTCTGAGTTTATCTTTAAATTTAATAATCTCATTTTTTATGGATAAAGATGGCATCTAATTCTAGTTCTGATAGTGGAGAGCGTCGTCCCGAATCTCCTACTGTTCAGAATTTTGGTGGGAATTCTTCTGCAGCCTCGTCCACCCAGAAGCACACATATGAGCTGGACTTTATAGGTTAGTTCTGTCTATGAATTTCATTCCTGAACGAAATGAAGAAATTATTTGATTCTATACTAAGAATGGTAAATTTCTATTTGTGCAGACCGTTCCGGGTTCACAAAGACCGTCGTCATTAAGTACACGGACTTCCTGAGGGTAGCATCTGGCGGCACCCGTTGTGTGTTCAACCTGGACACCCTAGGAGTCAAGCCTGGTGGCGACCTCTTGTCTTTTATGGGACACTACGCTGGTGAGTGCTCCAGGAACTACCAGTACTACCCTATATATCCCAAAGACTGGAAGTTAGTGCCAGCTAGATCCAAGGATGTTGCTTTCGAGTAGTTCTTCACGGTAAGTTTCAAATTTGAATTTCATTCACTCTACTAAAGTATGAACACATTATATTTTGAGTTAGTGTGATTCTTACAATTTTTATGTGGAATTAGGACAAGTTCTATTGCGGTCCAGAGCTATTATCGAGAGCTCGCGTGTATTTTGACAAGAAGGTTGGACGAGCTTGGGGCAAGTCTAGGCTCGCAATATGGAAGGGCAGGTGATGAGCTGCAGGACAGTGATCAAATACTACCAAGCTAGAAGCTAGGGTAGATCGTAGTCCACAGGGTTTCTTCAAATCGACTACTCAAAGAAGCTGGCAATTTATTCAGGTTTAAACACTTTGTGCGTGGTGTGAGTTCCACGACTTCTAGACTAAGATGCAAGAAAACTAAAATGAAATTAAAAGACAGAATGATTGGTTGGTTCAGACAGACGACAGACAAGCTTAGATTTTGAATCCCCCTTAGATCACCAAGGCAACAGCAATCAATAGATCAGCGGATTTCAATTCTCGTTCAATCAATTTCTATACACCACCATAACTCCTGACCCTTAGGTTTAAGACCAGCGAACGTTCGCTCTATCCGTTCTAACTACCAAGATTAATTAGTCGCCCGGGTACGGTCACCTCTCGCAACGACTTAACTTAACTGGTGCAATTACTAATGATTTATGAGTTACTCTTGCAGTGGATTAACCCTAACCGGTTCCTACGAAAGGCACGCTCCAATTATAAGGTTAATTGTTCGATTTGATGTTCTAAAGAGAGGCGAGTGTTCGCTTCTATCCTCAGCTTAACAAGAATCTAAACTAGGTGATCAAGGAAGACAAGTTTATGCGCCAAAGCAGGGAAGTTGTCTGGCGACTAACCCTAGCTTGCATAAACCTAATCTAGGCGATCAACCAGAAGAGAAACATAAACAATCAAGAACCAAAACAACCATGCAAAGAGAAACTGATTGAACTTTGAATCTAATCACCGCCGATCCGTGACCGCTTTAAAGCCCTGGGTCACTTAGGGTTCATCTAATCTAAGCTCTACAAGTTTAGCTACTCATATCAGAAACAAGAGAATTGAAAACAAACGAGGAATACATCTCAGGTAGGAAGAACAGAGAAGAACTGTAAAACCTAATTTGACGAATCTGTGAAGCTTCAATCTCCGGTAATCTCCAATCCAAACTCCGAGTCTCCGAGGTGAAGGGATGGCGTCACGATCTCTCCACGATTCTTTGAACTCTCTAAACTCTCTCTCGAACTTCTAGGTCTGAAAATTATGATTGATATTATGAGGTATCTCTTCTTTTGGGCCGCCGGTTAAGTATTTATACTTAACCCTAATTCTGCCGGATTTTGCCTAATATTTTCGTCGAAAATACTAGGGTATTTTCGCCAAAAATATTAGTGTAAATGGGGAGCCCGCCGGTTGATTTCTTCTGTAAATTTTGGTCCAATAGTTCTCGGCGAAAACTTAGTGTTTTCGTCGAAAACTTCCTTTAGTTGACATCAGTCGATTTGTACTGATATTTTCGCCGAAAATGCTAGGGTATTTTCGGCGAAAACTCCTTTGTAAACCGGGGCAGGAATTTGTTTGACTTGGTTGGCTCCTTGGATCGATTCCGGTGCGATTCCTCGAGGTTCCAACGCCTTAGACACGTCCTTGGCTACTTTATTTGACGGCAAAAACCTGTGCTAACATAAAAACACTAGAAAACCATCAAATAGATCCGAAACGGGCCAAGGTAACACAAATGGCACGAGATAGGGCAATTGATTGAATATTCATCATTCTACCCTAAAAACCATGTCTTAAGCAAGGAAATGTCGCTTAAATGAGGCTGATAATCACGTCAAATCGAGTGTCATCAAAATACCCCACACTTAAGCTTTTGCTTGTCCTCAAGCAAACTGAACTAGAACACACTCAAATTCACAAATAACACGAGATTAAACTGAGATTCAATTCTAACAATTTGGTTTAGACTGTTCCATGTAGAAAGAGTGACCTACACATGCAAGAACATCAACCAAATAAATTTTTGAACTCACTAATCTCTGCACACATCAAGTAGTAGTTTTAACAAAGCACGTTTCTTGGGAAAACAATTAATCATAATTAACCGACTACGATAACACCAATTCTAATAAAAAGACTTTAAGCTCTAGCCATGATGAGGATGCGGAGGTAGGAAAAGTGACGTGGCTATCGACTCGACTTCATCCGTTTCTAGATCTGTACGTTACATGTTCTAGCTAGGATCACTTTAAACAATGATTTATTTCAAGTTCAACTTCTTCCTTCAATTGATTTACTGCATACTAGTGCTCGATACCAAACACTTCACTTAGGTGTTGGACCTGCTTAGCTCACAGTATTTGTGCCTATGCTAGTGCTCAACCCGAACACTTCACTTAGGTGTCGGGCTTGCCTAGCTTTGATTTCAGCACTTAAAGAACTTAACATTTACTTTGAACAACTCAATTACTTGATTTAACAATTTAGCCACTTGATCCTAGCTAGTTATAACTTTTTACACAAGATTTCGAATTGGATTTCCGTCTAATCTCTAGCCATAATCACAGGTGAACAAATACGGAGTGAAAAACATGGGAGAAGCTCGCATTTATCATCTTAGAACGGTGTTATCGAGCTTTGTGATTAACAAGCAAAACTGTTTAATTGATTCAAATTTCAACTACAAGAGTGATTCGTGATTTGTTCTGACGTAGACTCATTTAATATCAGTTCTGACACGTTGGTTACAGGTTCTAAGTGGAACAGTCTAGACGTCATTGTTCAAAATTGAAGTCAATTTAACATCAAAAGTCAAGAATTGAGCAATTCTATGCTAGAGAAATTTCAAATTTGAACCACAGAATCATAGATAGCAAGCAAGATCATGCATAATCCTAGAATCCTACCCCACACTTAAACGGTTTTGTGTCCTCACAGAACTAATCTAGAGTAGAGTGATACGAAGAACCTGGAAGGTGATGGTCGGTGTAGCGGATGAGCACGGAGAGTCCGAAGCGGAGCGGAGTAGCTACTCGAGTTCTTACAAAACAAAAACAACAAAAGATCAAAAGGATACCGGGACAAGGGTCCCGGATCCACACAGAATAAAAGTCGAACAATTAAGGTTTAGGGGAATTTTGAAAATTTTCGAGATGGGAAAGTGAGGAGAGAGAGAGACTCGACTGGGAATTAAAGAGATAAGGTCCGAAAATTTGCCTTGAATTTTTGGCGAAAATAAGTGCAAGTTTTCGTCGAAAATATCAGTTAAAAGTGCTACCGATTTTTCAAAGGTATTTTTGCCAAAAACTATAAGTAGTTTTCGCCGAAAATTAGAGTTAAAATCGACCAGAAATACAGTGAGATTTCAAAGAGAGTTTTCGCCGAAAATAGGGTGCATTCTCGCCGAAAATTTTGAACTACACGATTGAAAATATTTTCGCAGATCCGGAAAACTTCAGAAAATCACAATTAAATCCACAAAAAATCGGAACAACCTCAATCAACTTGCGAATGACACTATGACACACAGCCTACACACGAAAAATAAGAAATCAAACAAACTGACACTTTTGGTTCCCCCGAACCGACTCTAAAATACTAAGTTTGACACAAATGAAAAACTGACTCCAGCCGTGGGTTGCCTCCCACGAAGCGCTCTAGATTAACGTCCTTGAGCTGGACGATACCTGGACGGTGTTAGGTGACGTCTCAACTCAGGATTTCTCTTAGGCCCGAGTCGGAGTTCATGAAATATGGCCTTGGGGATCCTCCGGCAAGTGTGAACTTCTTCCCGTGTGCGTGAATTAGCTTGGGTCGTTCTTCGGGAAGATGACCAGAGATTTCAAATGGCCCGCACAGTTCACTCGAAGAAGTCCTTCAGAGGATCATTCTTCCCTGGTGGCTCGGTAGAAGGCAGTTTAATGACTGGCCCCCAAACCTCATTGGTCTCTCCCGTTCCTTTCTTCTTCGTCTCGCCAGGATCCGTAACTTTTGGTGATTCATGGGGGAATGCCGTCGGATCTTCCTTCTTTCTTGGCTTCTGTGCCGGTAGCTCATTCTTCAGAGTAGGGACCTGTCCAACACCTGGCAAGAAGATTTCTGCAGAAACTCTAGATTTTTCATTAGTAACGGAGTTGACCGAAGCCAACTCCACAGCTTCAACAGATAAGCAATGCGCCTCATCTCTGATAGGAATTTTCATACCGTCCTTGAGACGGAATGTCATGGTATCCTTGCCGACCCTTAATGTCAACGAGCCATTAGGGACATTAATGATAATGCCGGCTGTCGCCATAAACGGTCGGCCAAGGAGAAGAGTGACATCTTCCTCTCGGGTATCCATAACAATAAAATCAGCCATAATAGTAAAAGGACCACAATTGACAACCACGTCTTCTATCAATCCCCTAGGTAATTTCACAGATCTATCGGCAAACACTAAACGCATGCTAATCGGTTTCAATTCTCCTAGGTTCAATTTCTCATACAAGCAGGTAGGCATGACATTAATGGAAGAACCTAGATCAATTAAACTACGATCAATTTTCACATTTTTAATACTGCAGGGCAAAGTAAAAGCACCAGGATCGCGACACTTATCTGGGGGAGGTATGGCGGTTGTCTGGCTGTGGATCGCGGAGCATTCTTCCTCGAGGGAGACGGAGGACAACTCTCCCTTCTTCTTGTTCTTCGCAGGATCCCTTGCGATTTTGTCAGCCTCTGGTATCACCTGGATAGCATCAGTAACTGGTGTATTCATATTCGTGTTCTTCAAGTATCCATGCCACTTTCTGTACCGGGTATCATGATCTTTCTCCTTTGATTGCGCAGCCTTAGGAAACAGAATCCGAGGCTGATATGGAGGGAGAGGTGGCGCAGGTGCTGTCTTTGTCAGGGAAGGCGGGGCAGTCACCTCCTCCTCTTCTTCTTTATCCTCCTCCTTGATCTTTGGCTTGTCAATAGCTATAGCATTAGGATTTATGGCCGGATCAGGAGCTACAGTATCAGCTGATTGCTTGTCGCTTATTGTGGAGACGGCCTTGACGTGCTCCGTCCTAATGGTAGAGTCAACTTGAACTGATGATTGATTAAGGAGGGGGCAACTAGTTAGCAAGCTAAACATGTTATTAATCATGCTCTCCATTCGTTGACCTCAAGCTTCATGTTCTTGATTTATGACGGCTTGAAGCTTGAATTTCTCCTCATAGTTATCGAGCCTTTCCATGATCAGGTTGAGCTTCTTTCTATCTCGATTTCCCAAGTATTCTCGAACGTATAACTCTGAGGTTGCTGTCCTCCGGTGAATCCAAGGGGATCTTGATCAATAAAATTCACTTCCCCTATAGACCAGTTATTTGCTGTACCTAAAATCTTCTTCATTTCTTTCTGCACTTCGCACTTGATCTGATCTTCACGGCTTGGTTGCCTCTTAGCTGCTCCAAACTGTCTGTCCCAACTTCTAGATTTAGATGCGCAGTTTGCAAAGTGAAGGAGAGCAGCTTCTGGTGTGAGTGCGGTCTAGTCTCCATCAGCTAAGGAGTTAACCCATTCAGATGATTCTTCGTTCATACCCCAAGCAAAGATCTCGACTAGTTGCATCTGAGTGAATCCATGATGAGGGCAATCATAGAGGAGTCCCTGGAATTCGTTCCAAGCATCATGTAGACTTACTCCTTCTCTCTGTCTGAATCTTGAGATGTTTTTCCTGTAAGCAGTTGTTCTGGAAGGAGGGAAGTATTCCTCTATGAATTCCTGAGCAAGATCATCCCAGTTGTCGTAGTGACCGGGTCGCTTGCTAGTGAGCCATCTCTTTGCGGCGCCTCGGAGTGAGAATGGGAAGGCTCGAAGGCATAGAGCGTTCTTGTTGAGGTTCTTAGACTTGAAAGTTTCACAGACAGCCAGAAAGTCAGATAGATGTGTGCAAGGATTATCATCTGGCTTTCCCTCAAATTGCACGTCCCTAGAGATTAGTCCCAGAAAGGGGATCTTGATCTCATAGTCAGGATCGTCGTCATTAGAAGGCACGGTGATGGGAGACTGAATGTTAGATGCGCTCGGCTTACTGTAGTCCGCAAGACTCTTTGGAGTGGACATTGCGGTAGGGAAGATGCAACAGGAGTGATTCGATTCTGTACCTGCTATGATCTGCAAGGGACAAAAATAACCACAACCGGTGTAAAATCGAAGTGTGACGGGAAAATGAAAGATGGAAAGTAGAAGAATAAAATGCCAACTCTTCTTTCAAACAATATAGAAGAATCACCGGCAACGGCGCCAATTTGATGAGCTGTAGGACAGTGATCAAATACTACCAAGCTAGAAGCTAGGGTAGATCATATTCCACAGGGTTTCTTCTAATCGACTACTCAAAGAAGCTGGCAATTTATTTAGGTTTAAACACTTTGTGCGTGGTGTGAGTTCCACGACTTCTAGACTAAGATGCAAGAAAACTAAAATGAAATTAAAAGACAGAATGATTGGTTGGTTCAGACAGACGACAGACAAGCTTAGATTTTGAATCCCCCTTAGATCACCAAGGCAACAGCAATCAACAGATCAGCGGATTTCAATTCTCGTTCAATCAATTTCTATACACCACCATAACTCCTGACCCTTAGGTTTAAGACCAGCGAACGTTCGCTCTATCCGTTCTAACTACCAAGATTAATTAGTCGCTCGGGTACGGTCGCCTCTCGCAACGACTTAACTTAACTTGTGCAATTACTAATGATTTATGAGTTACTCTTGCAGTGGATTAACCCTAACCGGTTCCTACGAAAGGCACGCTCCAATTATAAGGTTAATTGTTCGATTTGATGTTCTAAAGAGAGGCGAGTGTTCGCTTCTTTCCTCAGCTTAACAAGAATCTAAACTAGGTGATCAAGGAAGACAAGTTTATGCGCCAAAGCAGGGAAGCTGTCTGGCGACTAACCCTAGCTTGCATAAACCTAATCTAGGCGATCAACCAGAAGAGAAACATAAACAATCAAGAACAAAACAACCATACAAAGAGAAACTGATTGAACTTTGAATCTAATCACCGCCGATCCGTGACCGCTTTAAAGCCTTGGGTCACTTAGGGTTCATCTAATCTAAGCTCTACAAGTTTAGCTACTCATATCAGAAACAAGAGAATTGAAAACAAACGAGGAATACATCTCAGGTAGGAAGAACAGAGAAGAACTGTAAAACCTAATTTGACGAATCCGTGAAGCTTCAATCTCCGGTAATCTCCAATCCAAACTCCGAGTCTCCGAGGTGAAGGGATGGCGTCACGATCTCTCCACGATTCTTTGAACTCTCTAAACTCTCTCTCGAACTTCTAGGTCTGGAAATTATGATTGATATTATGAGGTATCTCTTCTTTTGGGCCGCCGGTTAAGTATTTATACTTAACCCTAATTCTGCCGGATTTTGCCTGATATTTTCGTCGAAAATACTAGGGTATTTTCGCCGAAAATATTAGTGTAAATGGGGAGCCCGCCAGTTGATTTCTTTGTAAATTTCGGTCCAATAGTTCTCGGTGAAAACTTAGTGTTTTCGCCGAAAACTTCCTTCAGTTGACATCAGTCGATTTGTACTGATATTTTCGCCGAAAATGCTAGGGTATTTTCGGCGAAAACTCCTTTGTAAACCGGGGCAGGAATTTGTTTGACTTGGTTGGCTCCTTGGATCAATTTCGGTGCGATTCCTCGAGGTTCCAACGCCTTAGACACGTCCTTGGCTACTTTATTTGACGGAAAAAACCTGTGCTAACATAAAAACCTAGAAAACCATCAAATAGATCCGAAACGGGCCAAGGTAACACAAATGGTACGAGATAGGGCAATTGATTGAATATTCGTCATTCTACCCTAAAAACCATGTCTTAAGCAAGGAAATGTCGCTTAAATGAGGCTGATAATCACGTCAAATCGAGTGTCATCAAAATACCCCACACATATGCTTTTGCTTGTCCTCAAGCAAACTGAACTAGAACACACTCAAATTCACAAATGACACGAGATTAAACTGAGATTCAATTCTAACAATTTGGTTTAGACTGTTCCACATAGAAAGAGTGACCTACACATGCAAGAACATCAACCAAATGAACTTTCGAACTCACTAATCTTTGCACACATCAAGTAGTAGTTTTAACAAAGCACGTTTCTTGGGAAAACAATTAATCATAATTAACCGACTACGATAACACCAATTCTAATCAAAAAGACTTTAAGCTCTAGCCATGATGAGGATGCGGAGGTAGGAAAAGTGACGTGGCTATCGACTCGACTTCATCCGTTTCTAGATCTGTACGTTACATGTTCTAGCTAGGATCACTTTAAACAATGATTTATTTCAAGTTCAACTTCTTCCTTCAATTGATTTACTGCATACTAGTGCTCGATACCAAACACTTCACTTAGGTGTTGGACCTGCCTAGCTCACATTATTTGTGCCTATGCTAGTGCTCAACCCGAACACTTCACTTAGGTGTCGGGCTTGCCTAGCTTTGATTTCAGCACTTAAAGAACTTAACAATTACTTTGAACAACTCAATTACTTGATTTAACAATTTAGCCACTTGATCCTAGCTAGTTATAACTTTTTACACAAGATTTCGAATTGGATTTCCGTCTAATCTCTAGCCACAATCACAGGTGAACAAATACGGAGTGAAAAACATGGGAGAAGCTAGCATTTATCATCTTAGAACGGTGTTATCGAGCTTTGTGATTAACAAGCAAAACTGTTTAATTGATTCAAATTTCAACTACAAGAGTGATTCGTGATCTGTTCTGACGTAGACTCATTTAATATCAGTTCTGACACGTTGGTTACAGGTTCTAAGTGGAATAGTCTAGACGTCATTGTTCAAAATTGAAGTCTATTTAACATCAAAAGTCAAGAATTGAGCAATTCTATGCTAGAGAAATTTCAAATTTGAACCACAGAATCATAGATAGCAAGCAAGATCATGCATAATCCTAGAATCCTACCCCACACTTAAACGGTTTTGTGTCCTCACAGAACTAATCTAGAGTAGAGTGATACGAAGAACCTGGAAGGTGATGGTCGGTGTAGCGGATGAGCATGGAGAGTCCGGAGCGGAGCGGAGTAGCTACTCGAGTTCTTACAAAACAAAAACAACAAAAGATCAAAAGGATACCAGGACAAGGGTCCCGGATCCACACAGAATAAAAGTTGAACAAAGAAGGTTTAGGGGAATTTTAAAAATTTTCGAGATGGGAAAGTGAGGAGAGAGAGACTCGACTGGGAATTAAAGAGATAAGGTCCGAAAATTTGCCTTGAATTTTTGGCGAAAATAAGTGCAAGTTTTCGTCGAAAATATCAGTTAAAAGTGCTACCGGTTTTTCAAAGGTATTTTTGCCAAAAACTATAAGTAGTTTTCGCCGAAAATTGGAGTTAAAATCGACCAGAAATACAGTGAGATTTCAAAAAGAGTTTTCGCCGAAAATAGGGTGCATTCTCGCCGAAAATTTTGAACTACACGATTGAAAATATTTTCGCAGATCCGGCAAACTTCAGAAAATCACAATTAAATCCATAAAAAATCGGAACAACCTCAATCAACTTGCGAATGACACTATGACACACAGACTACACACGAAAAATAAGAAATCAAACAAACTGACACTTTGGTTCCCCCGAACCGACTCTAAAATACTAAGTTTGACACAAATGAAAAACTGACTCCAGCCGTGGGTTGCCTCCCACGAAGCGCTCTAGATTAACGTCCTTGAGCTGGATGATACCTGGACGGTGTTAGGAGACGTCCTAACTCAGGATTTCTCTTAGCCCGAGTCGGAGTTCATGAAATATGGCCTTGGGGATCCTCCAGCAAGTGTGAACTTCTTCCCGTGTGCGTGAATTAGCTTGGGTCGTTCTTCGGGAAGATGACCAGAGATTTCAAATGGCCCGCACAGTTCACTCGAAGAAGTCCTTCAGAGGATCATTCTTCCCTGGTGGCTCGGTAGAAGGCAGTTTAATGACTGGCCCCCAAACCTCATTGGTCTCTCCCGTTCCTTTCTTCTTCGTCTCGCCAGGATCCTTAACTTTTGGTGATTCATGGGGGAATGCCGTCGGATCTTCCTTCTTTCTTGGCTTCTGTGCCGGCAGCTCATTCTTCAGAGTAGGGACCTGTCCAACACCTGGCAAGAAGATTTCTGCAGAAACTCTAGATTTTTCATTAGTAACGGAGTTGACCGAAGCCAACTCCACAGCTTCAACAGATAAGCAATGCGCCTCGTCTCTGATAGGAATTTTCATACCGTCCTTGAGACGGAATGTCATGGTATCCTTGCCGACCCTTAATGTCAACGAGCCATTGGGGACATTAATGGTAATGCCGGCTGTCGCCATAAACAGTCGGCCAAGGAGAAGAGTGACATCTTCCCCTCGGGTATCCATAACAATAAAATCAGCCAGAATAGTAAAAGGACCACAATTGACAACCACGTCTTCTATCAATCCCCTAGGTAATTTCACAGATCTATCGGCAAACACTAAACGCATGCTAATCGATTTCAATTCTCCTAGGTTCAATTTCTCATACAAGCAGGTAGGCATGACATTAATGGAAGAACCTAGATCAATTAAACTACGATCAATTTTCACATTTTTAATAGTGCAGGGCAAAGTAAAAGCACCAGGATCGCGACACTTATCTGGGGGAGGTATGGCAGTTGTCTGGCTGTGGATCGCGGAGCATTCTTCCTCGAGGGAGACGGAGGACAACTCTCCCTTCTTCTTGTTCTTCGCAGGATCCCTTGCGATTTTGTCAGCCTCTGGTATCACCTGGATAGCATCAGTAACTGGTGTATTCATATTCGTGTTCTTCAAGTATCCATGCCACTTTCTGTACCGGGTATCATGATCTTTCTCCTTTGATTGCGCAGCCTTAGGAAACGGAATTCGAGGCTGATATGGAGGGAGAGGTGGCGCAGGTGCTGTCTTTGTCAGGGAAGGTGGGGCATTCACCTCCTCCTCTTCTTCTTTATCCTCCTCCTTGATCTCTGGCTTGTCAATAGCTATAGCATTAGGATTTATGGCCGGATCAGGAGCTACAGTATCAGCTGATTGCTTGTCGCTTATTGTGGAGACGGCCTTGACGTGCTCTGTCCTAATGGTAGAGTCAACTTGAACCGATGATTGATTAAGGAGGGGGCTACAAGTTAGCAAGCTAAACATGTTATTAATCATGCTCTCCATTCGTTGACCTCGAGCTTCATGTTCTTGATTTATGACGGCTTGAAGCTTGAATTTCTCCTCATAGTTATCGAGCCTTGCCATGATCAGGTTGAGCTTCTTGTCTATCTCGATTTCCCAAGTATTCTCGAACGTATAACTCTGAGGTTGCTGTCCTCTGGTGAATCCAAGGGGATCTTGATCAATAAAATTCACCTCCCCTATAGACCAGTTATTTGTTGTACCTAAAATCTTCTTCATTTCTTTCTGCACTTCACTCTTGATCTGATCTTCACGGCTTGGTTGCCTCTTAGCTGCTCCAAACTGTCTGTCCCAACTTCTAGATTTAGATGCGCAGTTTGCAAAGTGAAGGAGAGCAGCTTCTGGTGTGAGTGCGGTGTAGTCTCCATCAGCTAAGGAGTTAACCCATTCAGATGATTCTTCGTTCATACCCCAAGCAAAGATCTCGACTAGTTGCATCTGAGTGAATCCATGATGAGGGCAATCGTAGAGGAGTCCCTGGAATTCGTTCCAAGCATCATGTAGACTTACTCCTTCTCTCTGTCTGAATCTTGAGATGTTTTTCCTGTAAGCAGTTGTTCTGGAAGGAGGGAAGTATTCCTCTATGAATTCTTGAGCAAGATCATCCCAGTTGGCGTAGTGACCGGGTCTATTGCTAGTGAGCCATCTCTTTGCGGCGCCTCGGAGTGAGAATGGGAAGGCTCGAAGGCATAGAGCGTTCTTGTTGAGGTTCTTAGACTTGAAAGTTTCACAGACAGCCAGAAAGTTAGATAGATGTGTGCAAGGATTATCATCTGGCTTTCCCTCAAATTGCACGTCCCTAGAGATTAGTCCCAGAATGGGGATCTTGATCTCATAGTCGGGATCGTCGTCATTAGAAAGCACGGTGATGGGAGACTGAATGTTAGATGCGCTCGGCTTACTGTAGTCCGCAAGACTCTTTGGAGCGGACATTGCGGTAGGGAAGATGGAACGGGAGTGATTCGATTCTGTACCTGCTATGATCTACAAGGGACAAAAACAAGCACAACCGGTGTAAAATCGAAGTGTGACGGGAAAATGAAAGATGGAAAGTAGAAGAATAAAATGACAACTCTTCTTTCAAACAATATAGAAGAATCCCCGGCAATGGCGCCAATTTGATGAGCTGCAGGACAGTGATCAAATACTACCAAGCTAGAAGCTAGGGTAGATCATATTCCATAGGGTTTCTTCTAATCGACTACTCAAAGAAGTTGGCAATTTATTCAGGTTTAAACACTTTGTGCGTGGTGTGAGTTCCACGACTTCTAGACTAAGATGCAAGAAAACTAAATTGAAATTAAAAGACAGAATGATTGGTTGGTTCAGACAGACGACAGACGACAGACAAGCTTAGATTTCGAATCCCCCTTAGATCACCAAGGCAACAGAAATCAACAGATCAGCGGATTTCAATTCTCGTTCAATCAATTGTTATACACCACCATAACTCCTGGCCCTTAGGTTTAAGACCGCCAAAAGTTCGCTCTATCCGTTCTAACTACCAAGATTAATTAGTCGCCCGGGTACGGTCGCCTCTCGCAACAACTTAACTTAACTGGTGCAATTACTAATGATTTATGAGTTACTCTTGCAGTGGAACCCTAACCAGTTCCTATGAAAGGCACGCTCCAATTATAAGGTTAATTGTTCGATTTGATGTTCTAAAGAGAGGCGAGCGTTCTCTTCTATCCTCAGCTTAACAAGAATCTAAACTAGGTGATCAAGGAAGACAAGTTTATGCGCCAAAGCAGGGAAGCTGTCTGGCGACTAACCCTAGCTTCCATAAACCTAATCTAGGCGATCAACCAGAAGAGAAACATAAACAATCAAGAACAAAACAACCATGCAAAGAGAAACTGATTGATTGAATCTAATCACCGCCGATCCGTGACCGCTTTAAAGCCCTGGGTCACTTAGGGTTCATCTAATCTAAGCTCTACAAGTTTAGCTACTCATATCAGAAACAAGAGAATCGAAAACAAACAAGGAATACATCTCAGGTAGGAAGAACAGAGAAGAACTGTAAAACCTAATTTGACGAATCTGTGAAGCTTCAATCTCCAGTAATCTCCAATCCAAACTCCGAGTCTCCGAGGTGAAGGGATGGCGTCACGATCTCTCCACGATTCTTTGAACTCTCTAAACTCTCTCTCGAACTTCTAGGTCTGGAAATTATGATTGATATTCTGAGGTATCTCTTCTTTTGGGCCGCCGGTTAAGTATTTATACTTAACCCTAATTCAGCCGGATTTTGCCTGATATTTTCGCCAAAAATACTAGGGTATTTTCGCCGAAAATATTAGTGTAAATGGGGAGCTCGCCGGTTGATTTCTTCTGTAAATTTCGGTCCAATAGTTCTTGGCGAAAACTTAGTGTTTTCGGTGAAAACTTCCTTCAGTTGACATCAGTCGATTTGTACTGATATTTTCGCCGAAAATAATGCTAGGGTATTTTCGGCGAAAACTCCTTTATAAACCGGGGCAGGAATTTGTTTGACTTGGTTGGCTCCTTCGATCGATTCTGGTGCGATTCCTCGAGGTTCCAACGCCTTAGACACGTCCTTGGCTACTTTATTTGACGGCAAAAACCTGTGCTAACATAAAAACACTAGAAAACCATCAAATAGGCCCGAAACGAGCCAAGGTAACACAAATGGCACGAGATAGGGCAACTGATTGAATATTCGTCATTCTACCCTAAAACCATGTCTGAAGCAAGGAAATGTCGCTTAAATGAGGCTAATAATCACGTCAAATCGAGTGTCATTAGCAGGATGAAGCATGCGGCAAAAAATGATCTCCCCGAGGAGTGGATTCTTCAAAATCCTCCACAAGGTTGCCCGCCGAATGATTGGTATCAGTACATTGAGTATACGAAGACTCAAGTATTTAAGGTACAGTTTAGAGATGGTATTATCTAATTAGAATTTCATTATTTAAATTAGACTATAATAATTTTCTTTTTCCTGACTTAGGATGCTGTAAATCGGAACAAAGCAAACCGGGCAATGCAAGAGGAGAACCATCATGGTGGCTCTAGCCCTGGCCGAGGTACATTGAGGAAACGGTTAAGGCAACAGGCCGGCGACCGTCGAGGGGTCAGATGTTCATCAAATTCTATACCACCCCTGATGGAGAGATCAAGGATGCGCATGCAAAGGCAGTAGCGGTATGTTTGATATACATTAATGAATTGTAATAGTTCTTTGTTGGCAAATATGCCTAAATTAATTCATCATTGAATTCATATTGTAGGAGACAATTAAAAGACTTGAAGTTGAAGGTTGTAGTCCGGAGTGGAGCCCGCATGACTCTCTGGCACAAGCAATGAACAAACCAGAGCATCGAGGCAACATCTGTATGCTTGGTGCTGGGTTCACTAAGAGTCAGGTGAGAATTAAGTTTTACTTAAGTGAATGAATACAGTTCTTTACTCACTTTATTGTAATTGACAATTTGTTTTGTTTGTAAGGTCTTTGGTACTGCTGCTGCTGGGGGGTCGTCTACATCTGGGAGTGTTTCTTCCACGATGCCACACAAGCCAGAGTATGTTCAATAGCTGGAGAATAGGGTATCCCAGTTGGAGACTATACTGAGGTCAATTGCACCCACGCAGTTTGTTGGATCATCCAGTTCTAGCGCCGTTCCTCCTCAGCCACAGGATCAGCAGCCCTATGTGCCACAGCCGCCAACCTCTCAGCCGGCCGATCAGTCTCAGTTCACTAAGTTTGATTTTGACTTAGATAACCTCCCCGCTCACCTTGCCTCCTGGATGAACAATGTGAGTGAATTTATTTATGCTAGCAATTAATTAACTTATAATTTCACACTACTTATTTATTAACTAGTTGTTTCATTTTGATTATAGCAGCCTTGGGATGCCCCCGTGTACCAGACCCAGAACCAGAACCAGAACCCAGGGAATCAGTAGGATGTCTCCTTTTTCATTGTTGTATTTTAGGATGTTGTGTCAAACTTTTATACATTTGTGATAAGTATTTGGATGTGTTGTAACATATGTATTCTGACTTGAAATCGTTGTTGTTCTACGAATATTTCCTAATAATCGTTAAATGAACAATTGATCATCCTAAAAAATGTGAAATCTAACCAAAATCGTGGGTTTAAAACCAAATCAGCTGACCAAATCGAAACTGGCTAGAAACGAAAACTGGTTTAAAACAAATCAGCTGACCAAATCGAAATTGGCCCCACATGTGATTAGTCGTAGGCAGGCCTGCGACTACCTTAGTCGCAGGCCCAAGTTTAGTCGCGGGCTGCCTGCGACTAAGTTAGTCGCGGGCCATATGTTAGTCGCAGGCGCCTGCGACTAAGCTTAGTTGCGGGCCGCTTGCGACTAACGTATGGCCCGCGACTAACTTAGTCGCAGGCCTGCCTGCGACTAAGCTTGGGCTTTGTTGCAGCGACTTTAGTCGCAGACAGCCCTCGTTTAGTCGCAGGCCACGCCTGCAACTAAATTAATGCTTTGTCGCAAGCAAGCCCGCGACTATATTCGACCGGGCTTACGACTATATCACTTATTTTTTGTAGTGCCTCATGGTATGCGAAGTGGGAGCGCAACCAGGTCATCTTAATCCTCCCTGAAAGTACATCAGACGTAGTCGGCTTCTTCCCTAGCTGACTCTCAACGTAAGCACAAAGCTCATCCAAATCAGTAGGAATGAGTGAAGTGACGGGGAGACCATTTACGCTCAAACCAGTGATGAAGTGCATGTCCTCCAGTGTGATCGTCGCCTCACCGCCGTACAGGTGGAAGGTGTTGGTCTCTGGACGCCATCTCTTAACTAGAGCAGTGATGAGCTCTGGATCGGGAGTTAGTTTTCGGGCGTCCCTAAGACTATCTAACCCAATATCGGATAGGATCGACTCGAACCTAGGATCGTAGTCTACGATCTTCTTAGAATTACGACACGTATGTGTCATGTACGGCTCCTAATATTTAAGGAACATATGAGAGAAGTAATTAGTCAACTTAGTAATTCTAATAACGTAATTTGAATAGTAACATAAATATAATAATAATCTAATTCTAATAAGATTATTTTATTAACCTAATTCTAATAATAACCTAATTCTAATAATAACATAATTCGTATAACCTACGTAATTCTACAATTTCATAACATACTTAGAATAATCTTTAATAATTGCATAAATAAATAAATGCTTACATAATTGCATAGTTATTAATCAATAATTGCATACATGATGGTCTTGGTATATAAATTAATGTATTTCCTAAATAAATAAATTATGGTAACTAATTATTGCATTCAAATCATGGTCATTACTAACTAATTACATGCATATCATACATTTCCTAATATTCATCACATTCAATATTGATTAACCATTTCTAGATATATACTAACAGAGTACTAACCTCAACGTCGAGTACTAGAGCGGCGTGATGTCGATCACTATTCCCCCACAAAATGCTCGGGTCGCTCGGGCCAACGGACACGCCCTCGGGAACATCTCCAAACATGTAGTCCATCTACGTTCAAACATGCATTCGTCACAAACCATAAACAATAATCAACTCATAGCACTTAAGATTATAAGGGTTACCTCCTAAGCACGAATGAGGAATGACGAACGAAGGCTTTCTTTTGATTGATCGCTTTGATCACAATAGCTACAAATGCAATAATCAAATTTAGTAATCAAACTAATCAAAATACTAAAAAAACTTACTAAATTCGGATTCATACCTTGACAATTGAGAGAGAATGAGTGAGAGGTGTGAAGGATGAATGAAGAAGGAGGGTTTATATAGAAACTGGAGGGGGGATCTGGCCAGCGCGGCGCTCACCAGCCAGCGCCGCGCTCACTGGCTATCCTGGGGTAACGGTCGTCAATGGCTATAATGCAACGGCATTATAGCCACGTGGCGCGGCGCTCAACGGGCAAAATTTTGTAGGATTCCAGCCAGCGCCGCGCTGGCTGGTGAGCGCCGCGCTGTCTGGGCCTCGCTTTTGCCCCTATCTGGACATAGTTCGGAAATTTGCCATTGGGGCTACATATTCCTCCGAAACTGCCCCCAATACTACAAAACCCCCCACGACAACGTACGATCACAATATGGCGGAACCTTGAGGCCAACAACCGTCTAGTGTGTCCCTGAAGATTACTTGGGTTGCACGGAATACGATGCCCACTAGAAGTACCACAGAAACCCTAGCTGCCTAGGATTTCCCCCAATAAACTCAGAAAATAGTCCTAACATGGAAAATGACCCGTTGGCCACATCGCAGTCGGACTTCAGAGCATTATAAATAAGAGATCAGCTCTCAACATAAGGAAATCACAACACAACGACAATAATCTCAAGGATACACCTTAAGCTGTAGACTCCGGTTCGTACGCTTGAGACTATCCCCTCCACAAAACTCTAAGGGCTACCCACGATACTCCTTTGTCTCTCTCTTACGACTTTACCCCCTTACTCACATAAACTGTTCATCATCTTATTACTATCTCTTGTACACCTAACGAGGTACATTCTGGAAGGCCACTGGTGCACAGCAATGAGACGAACGGTTCTTCATTTCCTCAACTCTCCAAGATTGAACCGCACTGTACGCCCCAATTCCTTTGGTGGAACAAAAATAAAGTATGAAAATGTTTCCATCGAGAGATACCATGTTGACGAGGGAACACTTAAGTGGTAAGCGATCACCAAATCTAAAAAAATTGAATCACTTGTACAATTGTTAGAAAAACAAAAGGAAATCAGAGCTTTCTGCTGCAAAAACAGTCTCACTGTTCAGCAAGAACAAGAGCAAGGGTCCACCTTATCAATATGTCAGATTACCATTTCTGGGCTGACACTCATTTTCAATTATTTAACATAAGAGAGTCATATGCTTCCCGTTCATGTATTAGCTTAGCTTCTAACAAGTCTCTATCTATGGCTGACAACAGAAGCACAAAAACGAAAAACGAAAAACGAAAAATATGAGATGCAATACCCTAAATGCATCCACATATAATCAAAAAATAAGATGACAATTAGAAATTAAAATAAAATTAAGTAAAACGAAAAAGGCAGACAAATTCCTGAACCGAGCATCTAAAATCCACCGCCAAAAAGCGAGAATGGATAACCCGGAGGTGCTACCATGGATTCCACTGTGATTCCTCCGTAATAATAGCTTATTTCCTCTCCACCGCCGTAACCACCACTACTTCCACCTGCGGACGAACTTGTCGTAAACGGAACGCCACCTATACCATCACCAAACCTACCTCCACTAATAACCCACTCGTGCTCTGGCGACCGCTCCGGCGACGATGAATGCACCCGACCGAACCCATTCTCCGGCGACGACATATAAACTTCCTCTTCCGACTTGACTGACCCCGCCGAGGTCGCCGCCATGCCGGAGGACGACGACGGTGACGAGTTCTCCGGCGATATCAACGTTAGGCAGCGCTTCTTTTTATGATCGGAGGCTGTGAGCTTGCGGCGAGTCATCATCATCCGGGGCAAGAGGTCAGGGTCATCGACGACTTTATAAAGGAAAGCCATCATCTGCTCCGGACGCCTCTCCGTAGCCTCCAATCTCTTGCTCATCCCCTCGATCTGCTTCTCCAACGTTCTCTGTTCCTGCTTCATCCTCCCGATCTCAACCGCCATCTCCTCGTTGCTCTCAACAAGATCATCAATCGAATTCAACGATCTTGACCCTGATTTGCATAATTGCTTTGGCCGCCTTACTACGTTCCTCAAGAATTGCTTCTGCCCTCGCAAAAACCACTCACTCGCGAACTCCCACTTGTCCGGATCCACTTTCCTGAATCCCTGCAACGGCAGTCGAATCAATTTTCACAAGTAGATGTTTATTTCATATTTTCAAAGTTAATTGGAAAAATTGGACATACATAAGTATTGAGCTGGCGGACGAAGCTGGAAAAATTGTTGTGCTTGAAGTAAACAGGAAGGATTCGGCGGAGAAATCAAGTGGGTCGAGTACGATGAAGCTGTTGTTGGCTTTTCCCCAAGAAATAAGGCTGTCCGTCGATGGGTCGTTGACCATCTGATAAGTCTTCATAACGAACGGCGCGATGACGTTGTTGTTGTCGTCACCACTGTTGCTTCCGTTCTTCTCCTCCATCCCATAAATTGGGCAACTTTCCTTTGTTTTGTATCAGAGGAAGCAGAAGCAGAGCCGAAAGAGGAAAGGTAAGTAGTTTTTATTTTTATTTTTCTCTTTTTAGGAGTGGGAGCAATAGCATGGTATTTATTTACAGTTACAGTTAATTATGAAATAAATAAAAGGAGTGATAGGACTGTTTGATATGTAATCGTGGCAGAAATCCTGAGGACTCGTGATATTTTAAGGTGTGGGGGACACTTGGCTTCGCTTTTAACAAATTTTTTTAGGGTACACGTCGTCACGTTGCTGGCAATGGCATAAGGGGGATTAGATATTTTCAGGGGAGGGGGTTACTTTATTAATATGTTTTAGTAGAGAGCGTTAATTGGAATCCATTTAGCGTTGGCATGTTTTGATTGGATAACGACTTGGTGGTGGTCCCGCCCCTCCAACACCCTGCAATCAATAACGCAACTAAGTAGTGATACGCATCCATTTTCTTCCCCCCCCCCCCCCACCCTGGTTCTCAACCTCTCTCCTCTCGTCCTTCGGTCTGGACTCCTCCTATGTTCCAACACTCAAGATAAATGTGACGGGGCTCTCGTGTGACCTTGGTGTGAGTTGGGTTGGTTGGTTCGCAACTCCTCCGGGGACTCCTCTTCGCCACATGTAACTCGTATCCAGGTATTACTAACTCCTTTTTGGTTAGCTGTTCGTGACGCTTGCTTCTTCTGCCGAGATATGGGATGGTCTGAAGTTGATATTGAAGGAGACGCCATGGAGGTCTTACGAGTGGTTTCAAGCCGGCTCTTTCTCTCTAGGGATGGGGGTTCCCTCGTGGCTGACATTTGCTTCATGCTCTTCTCGCTTCCTCAGCTCCGGCTTCTTGCTGTTCCTCGGCAAGCTAACATGACTGCCCATTATGTGGCTCGTCATGCGCTCCGTAGCCTCCCAAGTCGGGATGTGGTTAACCTTACGGCTTGGGTGGCCCTTAATTCTTTGAATGCATGGCTATCTCCGGCGCTCCTGCGGGAGTTATCCAAGGAAAAAAAAAAATAACGCATCCATTTTTCTTTTTAATTTATGAATATTATATTACTAGTAATTAATTACCACTCATTAGTATTACTCCCCTCTTTGTAAATTATTCCTCTTGGATAGTAGTGAGAAGCGTGGTGGTCGTGTTCATCCACAATACCTTCTTGACGGGTTTCGAACCGCAGTTGAGGACTGCGGGTTGGTGGACATTAGCTTGGATGGTTTCTCGCTTACTTGGGTTCGATCAAAAGGAAGCCCTGTTTGCATTGAAAAAAGGTTGGACAGGGCTATGGTCAATGGGAGTTGGAGAGCTTGTTTCTCGGATGCAATGCTTAGCAATGGAGTGGCGCCAATTTCGGACCACTCTCCGATTGTACTGAATACAAAACCTTGCCAGAATGGAAAGAAGTAGAAGCGGTTCCAGTTTGAAAACAAGTGGTTGCTTGAAAGAGATTGCAAGGAAGTTGTTGAGTTGGGATGGAATAATGGGAGAGGTATTTTTGACAAGATGATGAGATGTGCAGGTGCTCTTGGTCAATGGAGTAAGCCAGCTGATGTAAATTTTTGGGCGAAAAAGAAATAGTTGACGGAGCGGCTTGAAGAGTTACGTGAGAGAGTAGACTCTGTAGCAAATGAAGAGTACCAACGAGGGAGAGCGGATCTGATGCTTCTAATGGAACAAGAAGAAATTATGTGGAAACAACGCGTGAAGCAATTTTGGCTGAGGGACGGCGATAAAAATACAAAAAAATTTCACTCGGTTGCTAGCGGAAGAAAGAAGAGAAAATTCCTATAGAAAATTAGAGATTAGAATGGCCATTGGAAGGAAAAATCGGAGGAGGTGGCTTTGGTGGTGCAAGAGTATTTTACAAACCTTTTCCAAAATAATAAAGAGGGTGACGTAGCTGAAATGGATGGGGTGATGGAGTTAATTGATAGAAGACTGACCGACGAGGATAATGAGCAGCTGATAAGACCACTATCGGATGAAGAGATTAAAGACGCATTGTTCTCAATGAATCTGGATAAGGCCACGGGACCTGATGGGTTTAATCCCGGTTTCTATCAAAAATTTTGGTCAGCGGTTGGTGCAGATGTGGTAGCGAGCTGCATGGCGTGGTTTGAAGCTGAGGTAATTCCTACTGGTGCAAATGCAACAAACATTGTTCTTTTACCTAAGATCGACCAGCCGGAAACTATGAGGACTGGCGTCCTATTTCGTTATGCAGCGTACTTTACAGGATTCTATCAAAAGTGCTTGCGAATAGGATGAGGAAGCTTATGTCGAGACTGATTTTGAGGAATAAACAACTTTCGTTCAGGGCCGCTCTATTATTGACAATGTGATGGTTGCATTTGAAGTTTTGCATGGCATGAAGCTGAGGCAGAATCATAAGCATGAAGAAATGGCGGTAAAAATTGATATTTCTAAATCTTCTAATAGAGTAGATTAGCGTTACATGAAAGCGGGGCTACGAAGGATTGGTTTTGGATATAAATGGGTTCAAATTATGATGATGTGCGCTACTTCGGTTGAGTACTCAGTGATGGTTAACGCGTTGGAGGTAGGCTCTATTTTGCCAATAAAAGGGCTACGACAAGGATGTCTCTTGTCCCTTTTTCTGTTCATTCTTTGCACTGAAGGATTATCTGCGATGATGAGGAAAGAAAATGAGTGTGGCCACCTTCACGGATCGCGAGCTTGTGTAAGGGTGCCAACTATTTCACAAATGCTTTTCGCAAATGATAGCTTCTTCTTTTGTCGTGCTGAGATTGTCGAAGCTCGCAGGTTGAGGAGAGTGTTTGAGAGGTATGAAGCGGCGTCGGGGCAATCAATAAACTTTGGGAATTCATGTATCTATTTCAGCCCAAATACTAACGCCATGATGAGGGACGGGTGAAAATTCATCTTGGGTATCGACAACCCACTTGATACAGGCAGATATCTCGGGTTACCATCTATGGTGGGCAGAAGCAAGAGACGAATGCTTGCGTATCTTAAAGATCGCATCTGGAAGCGAATTCAAGGGTGGTGCGGATTACCTATGTCCAAAGGAGGGAAAGAGGTATTGATCAAAGCTGTGGCTCAAGCACTTCCACTCTATTGTATGAATGTGTTCTTGATGCCAGTTATCTTGGGTGAAGAGCTTGAGAGGATGATGAACAACTTCTGGTGGGGAACGAAGCGAAATGGGGGCGGAGGAATTGCATGGATGCGTTGGGAGACTCTGTGTGTAAGCAAGGAGTTAGGGGGACTGGATTCAGAGATCTTTATGGTTTCAATTTGGCGATGTTAGCCAAACAAGGATGGAAATTCCTAAACGACACCACATCATTAGTTTGCAGAGTGTTCAAAGCGAAATACTATCCGAAGGAGGATATTTTGTCACCTCAACTTGGAGCAACCCGAGCTATGTGTGGAAGAGTGTCTTGGAATCCCAAGTTGTTGTGGCTAATGGGTTTTGGTGGAAGATTGGGGCTCTTGTTAAAGTATGGACAGACCCATGGGTATGACGTGAAGGGAGTGCTTGGGTAAACTTGATATCGCCTATTGAGGGTTGGGACCTTAGGGTCAGTGCGTTGCTTCACCCAAACCTCACGGAGTGGGACGAGGGGAGGGTGCAAATGCTTTTCAATAACCAAGAGGAGGATGATATCTTGAGCATGACTTTGACAGGTACGAGAGAGGATAAACGAGTGTGGAGAGGTAGCAAGTTTGGTGATTTCACGGTGAAATTGGCTTACCGTCTCATCATGGACGAACTTGTGCCAACATAGCATTTGTACGTTCACGGAAAATGGAGACGCCTTTGGGGCCTGAAAATCCCGCTGAAGATGAATCATATGGCGTGGCGTGCAGCTCGTGGTGTTCTGCCAACTTGTGACGTGTTGCAATGACAAGGCGTCGATATTCCATGGAATTGTGGCATTTGTGGAGGTAACCCAGAAACCCCTTGGCACTTATTTGTGAATTGCAATTTTGTAAGGGATTTTTGGGTGGAGAGTGAGGTGGAAGTGAATGTGATTGAAGCCCGGGATGCAAGTGAGTCATTTATGGAGTGGCCTTAAAAAATACTCAATGGTAGGGAGGATCGGTTGGTGCAAGAAACTATTGCTATTATTTGGGAAGTTTAGAGGGAAAGAAACGACCGTGTGTGGAATAGATCGACTAAGGGGGCGGAGAGTGTTGTAGCCGGAGCGAGGGAAGCCATGGAGGAATGGAGACTCGCACAAATCATGAGCTTGGTTGGTGAGAGCTCAACTTCGAGTGACGAGAGATGCGCGAAGTGGCACTACCCTCCGGAGGGTGTGGTTAAATGCAACATTGATGATGCCATTTTTGCAGAGTGCAACAAGGTTGGAGCTGGCTTGTGCTTGCGTGACAGCAATGGAAGGTTGCTTCGGTTTAAATTCTTGTGCAAAAAGAGTCGAGCACCAGTTAAAGAAAGAGAGGCATGGGCTCTGTGGGAGGGTTTGAAGTGTGCAACAGAGGAGAATCTGAACTAGGTGGTGTTTGAAAGTGACGTGAAGACTGTCGTCGACAGCTTGCATGGAGATCTTACCGACCATACGGAGTTTGGAGATTGGATTAAGAGATGTCGAGAGATCCTTGCCACTCACACGTCATTTCATGTTTTATTTGATAAGAGGAGTTTCAACGTGGTCGCCGATGCCATTGCACGGAGATCATGTTCGTACCGTCACCCACTACCAGGATGTTACCTCCTGCTTGGTTGAGTTGTTTGTTGACAGACTTTTGTTTGAACACTATGCATTAATGAGATGAGTTTTTACTTCAAATTTTTTTTCTACTAGTACATTTGTTGTTATTGGACGAGGGATTGATTATTTCACAGGTTTGAATGGAAGCTTATAAACTAGGCTTGGCAGTTGGACCCAAGATACAGGATACCCACCCAGAACTCATCCGGATTGGGCCCAATATACCCTGTCGACTTGGGTATTTTTCGGGTCCGGGAAAACTCGGTACCTGTTAATTGCGGGTGGCGGACGAGCATCAGATTAGGACAACTTGTCCCCGTTACCCACCCGTTGGATACCCATTAGTTGAAACGACATTTTTTCATGTGTTGTATATTAATATTTTCCCAAACCCCAGCAACCAAACGTTAGTCCTTTGCTTTCTCACGATTCACACTTTAACACACACAACCACCGCCGCAATTCTCTCGTAACAAATCATCTTCCAAAATTAGGGTTCATCCGTAGATTTCTCCTTCAAATCATCTTCGTATAGTCGTGCTGCAAAGACAATCAGCAACGAATCATCCGAGCATAGTTTATTTGTGTGTGAAAATAGGGAAACTGACGATAATGAGAGCTCGATAGAGAGAATCAAGCACAGATTCTCCGATGCCAGATAAGCATCCTACTGATTTTTCTTTCTATTTTTGATTTTTTATTCGAAGTTTAAGACTACTCTTAGAGTCGGTATTCGGATTTCGGACTTGGTCCCAACCCTATAAATAGCTTGTTCGCTCTCAGCAGTTTGCATATTCTAACTTCGATCTCAGCTCTGTTATTGGAATTCTCAGCTTCAGCTTCTGGAGTCTGGACTCCTGTCTTCTGCTCGTCTGGATTCTGCACTAAGAAAGCTTTAAAGGTAAAGGGTGCTTATCTATGTTCTTTTAAGTATGCAATAAGGTTTTAATTTGTTGTTTTCTTCTTACTAACTTAATGTGTTCATTTTTTACTTCTTTCCATCACAGTCGAGTATCGATTGGACTCTGTTCTACAACTGAGAAGCTAGCCTATCTATTTGCAAGAGGTAAGGGTTCATGTAAGAGTGTAATCAGTTTGTATGAACTTCATATTGTTGTTTACATATTCCGATATATAGATTTTGAGTTTGGAATATTTCAATTATTTTATCATTGTTCATTCTTTCTATGTTGTTAACTTCTTTGCACAAATAGATAGTTTGACTCCAAACATTCTTGGGCTTCAGATAGATAGATGGTCTATTCTTCGCTTTGGCTGTTGAAGAAGAGCTTGAAGATAATGGTGAGGACTGTGAAAGTTAATCAATTAATTGTGTCCATTATTTTTCTCAATGTTGCGAATTTGTGATTTTGAATTATGTTTTGATGTTCTCTGATGTGATCCTTCATAGCTGCCCCAATGCCAATAGGTACTCATACACCCCACCAAGGACTCCAGTCAAGGGAAGAACCCTAGGGCCATAAAAGAAGCGTGTGAGGCAAGTGACAGCTCTCCAACACGTCATGAGGCCTAGGTACGTGACCAAATACAAGCTCAAGCCCCCACCAGCAACCAAGAAAGCTAGGATTTCAGTTAGGACACCCCTAGCATGGATGCCGGTCAAGGCACCCGATCCAAGCCCCAAGTCGGATCGAGGGTCGAGCCTAGGTGCCCTAATAGGCCCTGGACCGATACGAGCCCCGGTGGAATTGACCACCCTGGGATCCTCTAGAAGCATTCATGGGGTACAGGAAATGAAGGACACAAGAATACCTGGCCAGCAGAGGATGGCATCCGAAGATAGGCCCCGGTACGAGCCCCGGACCGGGCCAAATGCAAGCCCTAGGCCCTAGGCCAATTCCCACGAGCCCTGGACCAGCACCAGCCCTTGAAGACCCTCTGAGGACATTCCTGAAGACTTGGCTGAAGTAGAATGCAAAAGGCCTGGCCAGAAATGGAGAAGGTCGAGTCATGAGCCAGCCCCGGGCGCCTGGCGCCACAGAGTAGCGCTTTGAGCTGAGCCACCAAATGGATGGAGCCTTTTGGGAAAGTCCAGTTGTCCTGGATAGCTTGAATCCTCAGGAACACACTCCAACAAACGGCGTTGCATTTGGAGGAAAAATGAACGAGTGGCCACGTAGAGAAGTGCTCATACACGATCCGGACCTATACATGCAATCCTACCGAGCCAAGGACTCCCATCCGGGTCAGGAATACTTGCTGCCACGTCTAGAAGACCCCAATCCTAAGTCCTTCTAGGACTAAGACACGAAGAGGAGGCCTAATCCGAGTTAGAATCCTTGCCAGCCAGCCCAAGACATGCCCGACCGCTACGGATGCTACTGAATTAGGGTTTTTGCCCGGATTGCCGATTTTTGCCTATTTAGTCTTTTCTCTTGCATTCCAAGACACTATTATCTTTCCTTTCTAGTTTTCCTTTTTTTGATTGGATTGTTAAGGCATTTTAAATGTCCTAATTAGTATTTAGATTAATTTAATCCTAGTTTAGGAAGCAGCTAATAGGGAGGAGAGCTTGTTCCCTCCCTATATAATATGGCCGCCGGCCACCCTTTGTACTCACCCCTTTATGAAATGTAAACCTTTTTTCATAACTTTGTTCTAAACCCCTTCGAGTAATTGCTTGATGCATTACTAAAGGTTTGGCATATCATTAAGAGCATCCATCTCTTGTCGTGGCGCCCTCGACTTGATACTTCTGGTTCCTAGCTCACCTTATAGCTAGTAGGTCAAAGTCCTAATCAGCCCCGGTTCCATGGGTTCTTCTCGTTGCTAGGAGCATCAGCTTGTGGTGTTTAAGGGTCGTCTGCCAACAGTTGCAGCAATTTACATCATTCTTTTATCGGTGTCATGGCCAGCAGAGGAGCCACAACTCTGATCTTCTTGGTCCTAAATCATTGTTAGTAAGTATGGTTTCAAGTTCAAAGCTTGTTCTGCATTTTCAAACTACTGATGCTAAAACGATTGTTGTTCGGGATTCTATGGTAAAGTTAGACAATGTGAGAATCTGTCTAAAAATGCTACTGCAAATTCAATAGATGGGTACTGCTGTTAGGCTTATTAAGTTATTAGCATGATAATTATCTGTTTTGCTTTGAAGTATGATAGTTAACTTTGATAAACTTCTGATATGTGTTGTTGGACTAGCACTGGAGTGTGAGAGTTGTTGCTGCACTATCACTGAGGTTTCAGACCTGCTGATACACTAGACCGTGGAGCTGCTACACTGACTGGAGTTAGGAGGAGCTGCTACACTATCAATGGAGTCAAAAGCTGCTATTTGCTACCTGCTGCAGTTGCATTTTAGTTACAATGTTTTCTTTCTACTTTCTAGTGGGTTTGAGACGGGTTTGAGACTTTGAGTATTACCTATTTAGCTTAGATAAGCTTCTGATTTTCCATTACAACTTTGCGGAATACTGGTTTGTTGGTTTTGTTGTCTGTTGACTCTGGAGAGTGTTGATCTTTGTTGGTTTTGTTGTCATTAGATAAGCTTCTGGTTTCAATTATAGTCTATATTGTGATGTCCTTTTGATTTATTGAGTTTTGTTGTTTGTTGTCCAAAAATATGGCTGAGCGGGCATTACCCAGCAAACCAGGTAAACTCGTTCACCCGAGAGTGGGCGGGGATGGTTTCAAAATTGTACCCAATTGACTTGAGCAGGTGGGTACGGGTAAAACCCGCCTAGTGAATGGGCGGGTATCAGATATAACAAACCCGTCCCTGACCCACCCTTTTGCTAGGGTCAATGACGAGCCAAATAGCTCATGAGCGGCTCGAAGCTTGGCTAAAAAAAATGGCTAAAAAGCTCCCTCAAAACTCGGCTCATTTATAGACGAGCCAGCTCGCGAGCTAGCTCGATAGTAAACAAGCCAAGTCTGAGTGTACCCTTGCTCAGCTCGCTAGGCTAGCAAGTTGTCTCGGCTCATGGCTCGTTGATCAAACTCATTTTCTAGCTCATTTACATCTCGCAAGATACCTCGAGTAAGATAGATCACGAGCTAGTCCGTTGAAAGCTGGATTAAGAGCTCATCAATGAGCTCAATTATAGGCTCAATGATTTTAAGGATTAATAAGAGATATAGGTTTATACTTGACATATTTAGGTCAATAAGGTTTAGGATTTAAGAATAACGATTTTGGTTTATACTCTAGAATTAAGGTTTAAACTCTAAAAATGAAGGTTAATATAGGTTTTAACTCAATACATTTACTTTAATAAAGTTTAGGGTTTAAGACTAATATTATTGGTTTAGATATTAGAGATTATTGTTTAGAGTTACGGTGTAAGAGTAACAGCTCAATGTTTACACTCAATACATTAATAAAGTTTAGGGATTCAGAGTAATGATTTTGGTTTATACTATACAAATTGAGGATTAGAGTTACTAATTAGGGTTTGAGATAACAGTTTAAGGTTAAGGATATAAAAATTAAGATTAATAAGATTTACGGTTAATATGAAAGAGTAACGATTCAAGGTTTAAACGGGATACATGAATAAAGTTTAGGGGTTACGAGTAATATGAAATGAGCATTAACGAGCCCAAGCTCGATAAGCTTATCGATCTCGACTCGAAATAAGCGTTAATGAGCTCGAGCTTGATAAGCTTGTCGAGTAGAGTCCGAGCCAGCTCATTGATCTAGGCTCGTTAACGCTCATTTCGTGTCGAGCCCGAGCAGAGCCCAAGCTCTAAATTTTTTTAATGAGACGAGCTCGAATCGAGCCCGAGCCAAACATACACCTTATCGAGCCGAGACTGAGGCTGGCCAAATCTCGGCTCATATACAGCCCTGGCTTTAAATGGGATGCGGTTCAAAACTTGTTCAGCCCGATTCTTGGGGGCCAGTTGAGCGCATGATCCTTTGGGCTCATGTGATTCTTTGGGCTCATGCTAAGTTTAGTCCAAAATGAGCATTTTCCCAAATTACTATTTACTACATTTAATCTACTCATGTGATTCTCATAGGAAAAGAAATGGGATGAACCCAAATTAGACAACACATAAACGAAAAAATCAAGGATGGAGATTATACCAGTCACCACATTGTTTGTCGCTTCAATAACATTGATGAACGCGTATTCACGTGCGTGTAGTCAAATAACTAATCTACGAAGGTAGACTAGATCGTATTCTACTCGAGGTCTCTTCTTCTTGTCTACTAAAATATGTTGGCAAATTACTCAAGTTTAAACACGTTGTGCGTGGTGTGAGTTCCACGACTTCTAATCTAACAAACAAAGGAAAATAAAAGACAGAAAATAATAAAAGGTTGACTAACAGAAAGATAGATGAGCTAGACTTCGAATCCCCCTCACTACAACAAAACGGAAGAAATGTGGCGGTTTTTTTTTTCCAACAGTGGAGGTTATAACCGCCACTGTTGATTATATAGTGGTGGTTGTACAACCGCCACTGTTGGAAGAGGGAACCGCCACAAATACGTCCGCTACAAACAATATTTATTGGCGGTCAGCAACCGCCAATAATAAACATTAGTGGCGGTTACATTGTGGAGGTTATAACCGCCACTGTTGGTATTAATTCTTTAAAAAAAATCAAAAACTAATTATGAACAATCATCGTCGGAAATGGTCATCGTCGCCGCCGTCAGATTAGCTCTTGCCGTCCTCCGATTTTCTTCAACTATGAAGCTCACGCGCTCGAGTCTCAACTATGAAGCTTCCATGCTTGAAGGAAAATCATATCCTCTCTTAGTGCTCCGAATCATGAGCAAGAGACGCACCTGGGTCTTCCTCTTCGTCCTCGTCTACTCGATCCTCCTCTCTTCTTCGTGGAACCCCTTCAATAGATCCTCATGTGGTATTATCAGCAACAATCGTCTCAGATCGCATCGTCGCCAAGGTGGCCAGCCGTTTACGCATCGGGATGTTGGGGGCGGTGTTCGAGATTTTGTCGATGGCGGCGGCGATGGTTGTGGAGGTGCCGGCGATGGTGGTGATATGGATAACGGTGGTGCTCTGCTGTCGTTCTTTTGGAAGCCGATGAAGGTGCTGGTGGTGGAAGGGAGGAAGATTACTAGGGAGATTTTGGGGTTTGTGGTTAAGATTATGTTGAAGGAAGGGAATGTGGTGGCCGCCGTTTGCGTCGGAATTGAATAGAGGGGATCTTTTTTCCTATTGGTTGATAAGTTTGACACGGATTGATAATTAAATAGTGGCAGTTTTTTTTTCAATTGTGGAGGTTATAACCGCCACAATGGTAAAAATTATACATTGGAGGTTATAACCGCCACTATGCAACCACCACAATGGTAATTACATAGTGGCGGTTCCACAACCGCCAGTAATGCATCCGTGAGTTTTCAGCTTTTTTCTTGTAGTGCCTAAGATAACCAGAGCATTGGCGACACAAGACCAGCGGTTTTCAATTCTAATTCATTTAGTTCTCAGACACCACCATAACTTCTTACCCTTAGGTTTAAGACTGGAGAACGTTCGCTCTATCCGATCTAACTACCAAGATTAATTAGTCGCCCGAGTACGGTCGCTTCTTGCAACGACAAAACTAACTGGTGCAATTACTAGTGATTCATGAGTTACTCTTGAAGCGGATTAACTGGTTGAATTGATGTTCTAAAGTAAAGCGAACGTTCGCTACTATCCTCAACTTAACAAGAATCTAAACTAGGTGATGAAGGAAGATAAGTTTATGCGCCAAAGCAAGGAACTGTCTAGCGACTAACCCTAACTTGCACAAACCTAATCTAGGCGATCAACCAGAGAAGAAACATAAACATTGAAGAACAAAACAACCATGCAAAGAGAAACTGATTAAATTTCGAATCTAATTACCGCCAATCCGTGACCGCTTTAAAGCCCTGGGTCACATAGGGTTCATCTAATATAAGCTCTACAAGTTCAGCTACTCATAACGATAACAACAGAATCAAAGGCAACAAAGGAAATCATAATATAGAGGAAGAACAGTTAAGAACTTAAAAACCTAATTTTGACGACTCTGGTGAAGCTTCGATCTCCTCGATCTTCAACTTTAAGCTCCGAGCTCTCCGAGGTGGAAGGATGGCGTCACGATCTCTCCATGGATCTTCGAACTCTCTAAACTCTATCTATTGACCCTAAGGTCGTGGCTGATCTCTCAAAATTCGTATCTCTCAAATTTGGCTTTGAAAGGTCTATATATAGCCCCAGAAACCCTTTACAAGCTGGAAAAGGAACAATTTTCCCATCTGGGGAGCTTACACGGCGTGTAAGCTCACAGTGCATTTAGCTTACACGGCGTGTAAGCTCCAAAACGCAGCACTTTGAGCTGGGCAGAATTCCAACTTGTTTCGATCATTCCTGCTCCGTTTGAACTCCGATTTGGTCCCCGTTTGAAGCACTAGACTCGTGAGACAGTCCTCTATGATGTGATAACCTGGGGGCTCAACATAAAAGCTCAAAAAAGGGTAAAATTAGCCAAGAAATGAACAATGTACGCAATAGGAGCCTAAAATTACATAATAAACACATTTTCACCAAATATTCATCAAAATGGCATCAAAGGGGCATGAAATGTCGCTTAAATGGGGCTGAAAATTACGTCAAATCGAGTGTCATCAAACATCCTTTGTGAGAGCATACAAGTGTCATTTGGTGTCGCATTCGCTACGGTTTCTCTACCAATACCTGAAGCACTACGGCCGAAATTGTCTCCTCCTCTACCTCTATAACTTCCCAGATGGAGCTCTTGACCCTTGCACCAATCCCACCAGCCGAGTCGGAACAGCTCTCCTAGACTGACAAACGTTACTCTTATGACATGGCTAGCCACAAGTGTAACCTGAGTTGACCTCAATAAATGACACTCTCCAAAGTGTGGCTTCTCACATGTGCCATAGATTGGAAAACACAAAAGAGCTCCTACAGACTAAGCTGACCCTACACAACTTGTCTTACATGTCACCCTCTTATTACCCAGACGACCACAAGTAAAGAAAATCACCTCACTCCGTTGCGTGATAGAATGCGCATTACTAAAACATACAACTTAAATCGCAATAAATAACATAATTCAACCAAGGGGAGCTCCCATTAATAAAATCAAACCAACATTTAATCCCGATTACAAACTCAACATCAACATCATAAATAAATACCAAAATCTAAAATGCCAACTGTATAAAAATAGCAAAAATAATCTTTAGTCCTCAATCACAACCTTTGGTCTTCTAGCTCAACTCCTCTACCATCAACTACTGCTCCAAGTCCAGCTCACCAACTACTTCTAACTGAAAAAGGGAAACTAGGGGGATCAGTTTCCTAATGAAACTGAGTGAACCCACGGGGCCCAACTATACGTTGAACTAATCCTTAGGAAATTTTAGCGTTGCGTCAGCAAAATTTGGCTCACAGCTAGCGCATGCACCGCTCACTAGGCTATGAAATCTAGTTTAGGAAATTTCAGAAAGGATACATCTTTTCGTTCTCAGTTTGATTTTGACGAACACTCTCGACCTCCAGCACCTGGAAAACACTCTCGAAGTCCAGAAATCATCATCCTTCATCCCCAACATCACAGAAACATCAAGTGAAGATCGAAAATCCTCCAAGCTCGAAGAAATCAAAGGATCCTTATACCCCTTTCTTTATAGGTTGCATTTCCTCGATGCTTTCTATGACTTGCTGTAACTAAAATCCCTAGGGTTCGAGTGAGTGAAATCTTATGGGGAGTGATAATTTTTTTACACTCTTAAACCCTTGGACTGATTGGTTTTATATCAAGTTTAGATGCGATTCAGACTATGTTCATATTCTCATTTCCTCTTCTTGTTGTATCATGATTAGGTTGCCTTTTGATTTGGAATGTCTTGACCCATGAGCTTTCCTGTCATTGATTACCATAGGTTTGATCTTACCTTGCATCATAACTCAAAAGAGAGCATACTAGCCATGTCTTTTTAAGTTTAAAGACCCATAATCATTTCATTGAACACTTGGTGTGCATTCTACTTGGTCAGTTTAGAGGTGACCCATACCTGATTGATTGGTGGTTTGTGTTTGGTCCTAATTTTCTTGACCCATGAGCTTAGTATACGTGTCATCGATGTAGTGTTGAAAGATCCCATCTCTAGCTTGATAGAACTGATCTTATCCAAGGTTGTGTACTGCATAATTCATGATCCCGAAGGGGAAACTTGTTTGACCCTTATCTCTCTTCCATTCCATTAACTTTGTATTTTGTCTTCGTGCGCACTTGATCGAATTGTTGTCAACCCGTACTTCCATGCTCTTTTAGCCCGTGTTGGAGTTGATTTCATGATAACTTGAGCATGTCTTTGTCTATCTGTGATTGCTTGAAGTGTCGTGTATGAGTCCTACCCCCCCCCCCCTTGAGCACCTCTCTCAGATATGAGTAAGCCAAACCAAGAAACCCCCAGGAATACGACCCTAGCCAAAAGCCAGGTATCTCTAGTCACCTTAACACATCCATCAAATTTTGGCACCGTTGTCGGGGACTTCTTTGTTCGGTCTGAAAAGTTTTGAGAGACTGTGTTCCACCCTTTTATTTTGCTTTGTTTTTCAGTTTTTTTGTTCTGTTCGATTGATCTCTTGTTCTATTTTCTTCTTATCATGGAGCCACTTTTACTCTGGTAGTTCTTGTTTGTGCATTTGATCGTTGCAGAAAGTGTGACCAAAGATACATGGCTTTGGCCAGGGTCGTATTTCCGAGGGTCTCTAAGTTTGGCTTACTCAGTTCTGAGAGAGGTGATCAAATTGGTAGGACAAAATAACACACACAATTCGTAATCACAATCTCAAGAAAAGGTTGGCTCAAGCTATAACAAACTAACTCAAGCACGGGCTCAAAGAGCATGGAAGTAGGTGTTGACAACAAATCATTCAAAGTGCGCACAAAGACAAAACACTGGTTGGATGAAATGGGAGAGAAATAAGAGTCAAGCAGTTTTCCCCTTTCGGGTTTATGAATCATAATCACACAACTTTGGACTAAAACAGTTCTAACAAGGAAGATAAATCTTTCAACATAACATCGACATGAATCGTAAGCTCATTGGATAGAGTAAAATTGAAATCCACATTAACCACTAACAAATGGGCATTGGTAACCATTTACATTGAAAGTAGAATGCGCACAAGGTGTTCAATGAAATGATTTTTGGTCTTTAAACCTAAAAAGTCATAGCTAATATGATAAAACCTATGCAGAACATTGAAGTGAAACACTCCAGGAAACAAACACTTGAATCAAGGCATTACTATCCCTAATCATGCATCTTTGTTAGAGAAACAGGGAATAGAAGATGAAGAACACAAAGGCCTGAATCACATCTGAACCAAAATAAATCCAAATTATAGGAGTATAATAAATCATAAATACCCCCTAAGGTTATACTCAATGAACCCTAGGGGTTTTAGTTACAGCAGCACATAATGAATATTTGAGAAATACGACCTAGAAAGAAAGAAATGAAAAACTCCACCATTTTCTTCGTGTCCGAATGAATCTAGATCTTCGTCTATTGTGTCTGTGATGTGGGAAATGAAGGATGATGATGGGGAGATTATTTATGGACCCTGAGAGGGTTTTCCAGGTGCTGGAGTTCAGAGGTGTTCGTCGAAAACGAGTTGGGAACAAAGTCTGTCAAAGTCTAGCAATTAGGTTTCCAAAAACCCAATTTATAGAATTCTTCCCAATTTTGTGGCATGTAACTGGCGTGCACACCGATTACACTCCATTTACATGCCTATGTTCACTGACGATACACTAGCTTCCTTTCCTTCCTTAGCGTAGCGTTGCATTTACGCTAACCCTACCTAGTGTAGCGTTAAAACTTTAGAACTTGATATCTTGAGCGTCTGGACTCTGATTTGAGCGTCGTTTGAACCTGTGGCTTCATATCGTCATTTTCTAAAGAACGATATGACCTGAATACTCATAAAAAACGCCTTGGGAAACGTGAAAATGGATCATAATGATCCCGAAAGGCTATTTGAGATGAATAATCATAAAATTGATCAAAACCATTAAAAGAACAACATTAATGCTTAAATACCACATCTACACACCATCGGCATGAAGATGGCGTGCAGATAACATGTAAACGGCATGCACGTCAGTTACACGCCGCAACACTAGGCAGAATTCTATAAATAGTGTTTTTGGAAACCTAATTGTCAGACTTCAACGGACTTTGTTCCCAGCTCGTTTTCGACGAACACCCCCGACCTCCAGCACCTGGAAAAGCTTCTCTGAGTCCAGAAATCATCCTCCCATCATCAGCCTTCATCTACCATATCACAGAAAAAGTAGGAGAAGATCCAGATTCATCCGAACACGAAAAATCAGTGGAGCTTTTCATCGCTTTCTTTCTAGATCGTATTTCTCATATCTTCACTATGTACTGCTGTAACTAAACCCCCTAGGGTTCGGTGGGTGGAACCTTAGGGGAATTGATGATTGAATTTACTCCTATTACTTTGGATTTATTTCAGTTTAATTCAAGTTCAGATATGATTCAGATCTATGTGTTCTTCATCTTCTATTTCCTGTTTCTCTGACAAAGATGCATGATTAGGGTTGATTGTTTGATTTAGTAATGCATTGATTCAAGAGTTTGTCGCATGGAGTGTTGCACTTTAATGTTATGCATAGGTTAGATCATACTAGCCTTGACTTTTTAAGTTTAAAGACCAAAAATCTTTTCATTGAACACCTTGTGCGCATTCTACTTTCAATGTAAATGGTGACCAATGCAGTGGTTAACGTTGAATTCTATTTGACTATATCCAATGAGCTTAGGATTCGTATTGATTTTATGTTGAAAATATCATTTGGCTTGTTAGAACTGTTTTTAGTCCAAAGTTATGGAATCTTGATTCATGAACCCGAAAGGGGAAACTTGTTGTCAAACCCCTACTTCCAGCTCTTTGAGGCCGTGCATTAGTTAGTATGTTTTACATTGAGCCAGCCTTGTCTTGAGATTGTGATTGTGAAGTGTGTGTGTTTTGTTTGTTTTACCAATTTGAACACCTCTCTCAGAAGTGAGTAAGCCAAACCTATAGACCCTTGGGAAATACGACCCTGGCCAAAAGCCAGGTATCTTTGGTCACGCTTTCTGCAACGATCACTGATGAACGTTGTATGAAAGGTTTATCAAATAACTACTAAGCTACAAGCTAAGTAGATCGTATTCCACAGGTCTTCTAATAATCGTCTACTCAAATGTAAAGGCAGATTACTCAGGTTTAACATGTTGTGCGTGGTGTGAGTTCGACGACTTCTATTCTAGAAAATGCAAGCAAATCAAAAACTAAATTGAAAGACAGATTTAAAGATTGGTTGACTTAACAAAGATGACAGACAAGCTTAGACTTCGAATCCCCCTTAGTTCACCAGAGCATTGGCAATCAACATATCAGCGGATTTCAATTCTCGTTCAATCAATTCTAAGACACCACCATAACTCCTTACTCTTAGGTTTAAGACTGGCGAACGTTCTCTCTATCCGATCTAGCTACCAAGATTAATTAGCCGCCCGAGTACGGTCGCTACTTGCGATGACTTAACTAACTGGTGGAATTACTTACGATTTATGAGTTACTCTTGCAGTGGATTAACCCTAACTGGTTCCTACGAAAGGCACACTCCAATGAATAGGTTAATTATTGATTTGGTGTTTTAAAGTGAGGCGAGCGTTCACTTCTATCCTCAGCTTAACAAGAATCTAATCTAGGTGATCAATCCAGACAAGAAACATAAACAACGAAGAACAAACCAAACATGAAAGAGAAACTGATTGAACTTTGAATCTAATCACCGCTGATCCGTGACCGCTTGAAAGCCCTGGGTCACTTAGGGTTCATCTAGTCTAAGCTCTACGAGTTTAGCTACTCATGTTCATAACGACAAAATCAAAGACAGAAACAGAGTTCATCATGAAAAGGAAGAACAGATAGAAATTGTAAAACCTAATTAAGACGACTCTAGCAAAGCTTCGCTCTCCGGTAATCTTCAATCCTGGCTCCGAGTCTCCGAGGTGAAGGGATGGCATCACGATCTTTTCCTGGCTCTTCTCAAACTTTGCTCTCTCAAACTCCTTAAGTCTGGAACTCGTGAAAGTTCTATTATGAAAAGTATCTCCCGTTTTTAACCGCCGGTTAAGTATTTATACTTAACCTATCAGCGCCGGATTTGGCCTGGATTTTTTGGCGAAAACTTCTGTGTAAAATGCTGGCTTCCGTCTACTGATTCTCCTGTGAGCTAGTTGTTTAGAGTTTTTGGCAAAAACTTGACTTCTCGCTGAAAACTTCTTCTTGTATTACTCTTTCGATTTCTTCTGGAGTTTTCGACGAAAACCAAAGGTCTTTTGGCCGAAAACTTCTGTGTAAAACGGGGCAAGATTTGTGTTGACTTAATTGACTCCTTGGATCGATTCAGGTGCGGTTCCTCGAGGTTCCAATGCCTCAGACACATCCTTGGTTACATTATTTGACGGCAAAAACCAGCTATCACGAAAACACTAGAAAACCATCAAATAGACCCGAAACGGGCCAAAGTAACACCAATGGCACGAGATAGAGCAGATGAGTGAATATTCGCTATTCTACCCTAAAAACCATGTCTTAAGCCAAGAAATGTCCCTTAAATGAGGCTGATAATCACGTCAAATCGAGTGTCATCAAATACCCTACACTTAAGCTTTTGCTTGTCCTCAAGCAAACTGAATAGAAAATGCTCATGTTCACAAATGATAAGATTGATTAAATTGAAGTTCAAGCTTACACAATGAATTATTAGACAGCTACTTCTAGAACAAGAAACCTAACATGCATACTGATCAGCCAAACAACCTGGTCTCACTAAAAACTGCACACAACAGGAAGTAGTAACCAATCATGCACAAATTTGACCTGGCCGACCAGACTCCTCACACAGATAATATTTAGTACAAGGGGGACTCTCGCTCTCTGTGTTTAGGGACGTGTTTCTGCTCTCAATCATTTTTTGTTACTGAATTCAGTCATAGGTTTGCAATTCGACTACATCTCCACCACTGTGACAACACGAGTAACTAGTCAAGAAGGACTTCCCTGCTTAGGATTGTAACGAATTCTACACTACTAGGGTCAAAATGAGATGGATGATGGGAAAGTATGATGATGGCTTTGGTGCAGTGCAGCTTTCGACTAACTTCCCTCGAATTTAGCCTATGGCTTCCTACCGTCTAACCAGACACTGGTGGAATAGTGTATGCTCGTCCTATGATACCCTCAAGCAACCTAACACTTTATTTTCTTTACACATTTTTTTCTGAATTTCTTTTACATTTTCTTTTGACTTCGTTCTTCCATATGTAGGGAAAAGAACGTTATTGAACTGAACTATGAACTTGAAACTTTGAACTTTTTCTATTTTTTTCAAAATTTCTTTCTTTTTCTTCTTCTCTTTTTCTTTTGTGCCGATTTTCTTTTAGTTGCTAGAGGGGTTTACACATCTGGACATAATAGGTAAGACCACCTGTTTAATGGCTATAGGCAGGTTACCATAAACTGACTTCCGGTAGGCTAATCTAGAACTACAACCACAGGGGATCAACGGGGAATGAAAGAATGGGGATTGGCTGTAATGTATATCGAACTGAAAGAAAGGCCAAGCTCAAGGGTCTAAACCTATAGGATTTAACGTTAGGTAGGCTATCTGGCTTAGTAGTTGAATCTAGGTGCCCCTATCATTCTAGAACTCGTGTTACCGTGTGGTCTCGAATAGGTCTCATGCAAATTCTAACTCATTAAAAAAACAGAAAATCACTCCAAACGAATTAAAATTGCAGGTTATGTGCAATGGATCAAAAGCTCACATTTGGTTTGCTAGTCGGATTTGGTCATTTTCATGCAATCAAAGTGACAAATTACAAGTGTGATTTTGAAAATTTGTTCTGACCAGACAATTTAGCATCAAAGTATACATGTCCGTTCTCAGGTTCTAGGTTAAGCAGTCTAAGTATCATTATGACAGATTGAACATCAACTTATCATCAAAAATCAAAAACCGAGCAATTCTAATGCTAGAGAAACTGGAAAGGCACCACGGAACACACAAAAATACAATTAAGGGCAATCAAGTTCATGCAAGGTTCTCTAGCATCCTACCCCACACTTAAACCGTTTTGTGTCCTCACAGTACTAAACTAGAGTAGAGAGATACGAAGAACCTGGAATGAGATGGTCGGTGTATGGGATGGACATGGATAGCCCGGAGCGGAGCGGAGTAGCTACTCGAGTTCCTACAAAACAAAAACAACAAAAAGATCAAAAGGAAATCGGGACAAGTGTCCCGGATCCACACAGAATAAAAGTCGAACAAAGACGGTTAAGGGAAATTTTGAAATTTTTTTTAAACGGCACAACACTCATAGAGCAATCTAGAACGTCTAAGTTCAATCAGATCAGCAAAAATCACACCGAAAACAGCAGGCACGCAAAATGAGGTAGACCGGAATTAAACTCGTCAAAATTCAACAATCAACATGTAAAAGATTCAAAATTGAAAACCCAACAACTAACCTTTAAGACATGACTTAAGAAAATGGACGGAAAGCGACGAAGTTGGCCAAAAACGTGAAAAGCTTGTTTCGGGGATAACCGGAGCTACAGAGCTCCGATTTGGGCAATCGAGTATGCGTTAGAATCGGACAGAAAAAAGGAAACTGATTTTTAAAAATAGACACAAGTTTTCGGCGAAATTTTTGAATTTTTCGCCGAAAACTTCTTCGGAAAACAGGCAAAAATAAAAAGACGCCCACTGTTTGTATTTGATCAAAGTTTTTCGGCGAGAACTTTCAATACTCGTCGAATACTTATTTTAAAACAGTTTTTTTTCTTCAAAAAAACCTAACAGAAAACAAATCAAAATGAAAGGAAATTAAACTGACACTTTGGCTCCCCCGATCCTGATTCGAACGACGAAAAGACTGACTCAAAAATTCAAAATGGACTCCAGCATTGGGTTGCCTCCCACGAAGCGCTCTTGCTTAATGTCCTTGAGCCGGACGATACCTGGATGGTGATCAAGATACATCCCAACTCAGGATTTCTCTTAGGCTCGAGTCGGAGTTCATGAAATACAGCTTTGGGGATCCTCCGGCAAGTGTGAACTTCTTCCCATTTGCGTGAATTAGCTTGGTTCGTTCTTCGGGAAGATGACCAGAATTTTCAAATGGCCCGAACAGTTCTTTCGAAGAAGCGTCCTTCAGAGGATCATTCTTCTTCGGCTGCTCGGTCGAAGGCGGTTTAATGACTGACCCCCAAACCTCCTTGGTCTTCCTTGTCCTTTTCTTCTTCGTCTCGCCAGGATCCTTAGTTCGTGGTGAGTTGGAAGAGGAGGCTTTCAGTTCCTCCTTCTTCTTCGGTTTTCCCGTTATCGTCTTCTCTTTTTGTTTGACAGCCTGTTCAGCAGCTGTTACAGATATCTTGGGGAAAACACTTGGAATGACATTAGTAACGGAGTTGACCAACTCCACAGTTTCTACGGATAAGCAATGTGCTTGTCCCTTAGGAATGTATTTCATACCGTCCTTGAGATGGAATGTTGCAGTATCCTTTCCAACCCTTAATGTTAACGAGCCATTTGGGACATTAATGTTAATACCGGCTGTCGCCATAAATGGTCGGCCTAAGAGAAGAGTAGAATATGTCCCTTGAGTATCCATGACTACATAATCAGCTAAGAACGTGAAAGGGCCACAACCAGTGATTACATCCTTGATTATTCCTCTAGGTTCTTTTAGAGATTTGTCAGCGAACACTAAATGCATGCTAGCAGGTTGTAGTTCACCTAGGTTCAGTTTCTTATATAAACACTTAGGCATAACATTTATAGATGCACCTAGATCAACCAAACTACGCTCGACCTCAATGTTATTAATGATTAAAGGTAATGTAAAAGAACCAGGGTCGGAGCACTTAGTTGGGATAGGTATGGGTGGTGATCGAGAATTGATAGCTGAGCATTCTCCCTTAGAGGGAGTGGAAGGTGCTTCCTTCTTCTTCTCCAAGTTGTCCTGCTCACTGCTCCTGGTTGTGATGGCCTTAGCATGCTCATTCTTCATGGCGGGGTTGCTTTGAGATGGTGAAAAGAGGATTGTTGGCCAGCATGCTATCAATTTTATTTACCATGTTGTCCACTCGCTAACCCTGAGCGATCTGTCCTTGGTTAAGAGCAGCTTGAGCTTTGAATCTCTCTTCGTGATTGTTGAGCCTTGCCATAATCAGGTCAATCTTCTTGGTCACTTTGCTCTCCCAAGTATTCTCAAATGTATAATTCTGAGGTTGCTGCCCTCCGGTGAATCCAGGGGGATCTTGATAACTATTGCTCAAGTACTGAATCTGACTCTGGTTGAATCCGAAGTTGTAAGGAGGACGCTCTTGGAAGCTTCCTTGTTGTTGAGGAGGTTTTCTGAACTGACGGTAGTCGGGGTAGCCTCTTTGATTGTTGGTGAAGCCTTGATCAATAAAATTCACTTCCTTTTTAGACCAGTTATTTGATGTACCGAAAATCTCCTTCATGTGTTTCTGTATTTCGATCTTGATCTGATCTTCACGGCTTGGTCGGCTCTTGGCTGCTCCAAACTGTCTCTCCCAATTCCTGGACTTAGATGCGCAGTTGGCAAAGTGAAGAAGAGCAGCTTCTGGTGCGAGTGCGGTGTAGTCGCCATCAGCTAAAGAGTTAACCCATTTAGCTGATTCTTCATTCATCCCTCGGGCAAAGATCTCGGCTAGCTGTCCCTGCTCAAATCCATGATGAGGGCAATCATGAAGGAGTTCTTGGAATTCGTTCCAAGCATCATATAAGCTTACTCCTTCCTTCTGAACAAATCTGGCAATGTCATCCTTATAAGCTGTAGTTCTTGAAGGAAGAAAGTATTCCTCTATAAAGTCTTGAGCTAGATTATCCCAGTCGGTGTAGTGGCTACGTGGTTTCCTACTGAGCCATCTCTTGGCGGCGCCTCTAAGGGAGAATGGGAAGACTCGTAAGCATAATGTGTTCTTATCGAGGTCCCCATTCTTGAACGTCTCGCACATGGCTAGGAAGTTCATCAAATGTGTGCATGGGTTATCTTGTGGCTTCCCTTCGAACTGAACATCCCTAGAGATCGCTTCCAGGAAGGGGATCGTGATCTCATAGTCAGGATCATCATCGTTGTGCGGCACAGCGATGCTAGACCGAACATTAGCCACACTCGGTTTATTGTAATCCACCATGGTGCGTTGAGCAGCCATTACGAAAGGAGAAGGTGGTGGTGAATCTGAAGTAGTGGATGAAGCGGACGAAGATGAGGAGTTCTCCTTCAACTCCTCGATCTTAATAGGGGTAGGAGGTGTAGGCGGAATGATTCTGACTTGCTTCTGAACTCGCGGTCGCTTTGGCGGAGCAGAACTACGCGGCTTAAACTGAGAATGAGTAAGCGAGCGGTTCATAAACCTATAAAACAACCTACAAGCAACAAAAGCAAATATAACCGGCGTAAAATCGAAGTGTGATGTAATATGAAAGATGGAAAGGTAGAAGAATAAATGCCAACTCTTCTTTCAAACAATATAGAAGAGTCCCTGGCAACGGCGCCAATTTGATGAACGTTGTATGACAGGTTTATCAAATAACTACTAAGCTAGAAGTTAAGTAGATCGTATTCCACGGGTCTTCTAATAATCGTCTACTCAAATGTAAAGGCATATTACTCAGGTTTAACACGTTGTGCGTGGTGTGAGTTCCACGACTTCTATTCTAGAAAATGCAAGCAAATCAAAAACTAAATTGAAAGACAGATTTAAAGATTGGTTGACTTAACAAAGACGACAGACAAGCTTAGACTTCGAATCCTCCTTAGTTCACCAGATCATTGGCAATCAACAGATCAGCGGATTTCAATTCTCGTTCAATCAATTCTAAGACACCACCATAACTCCTTACCCTTAGGTTTAAGACTGGCGAACGTTCGCTCTATCCGATCTAGCTACCAAGATTAATTAGCCGCCCGAGTGCAGTCGCTTCTTGCGACGACTTAACTAAATGGTGGAATTACTAATAATTTACGAGTTACTCTTGCATTGGATTAACCCTAATTGGTTCCTACGAAAGGCACACTCCAATGAATAGGTTAATTATTGATTTGGTGTTTTAAAGTGAGGCGAGCGTTCACTTCTATCCTCAGCTTAACAAGAATCTAATCTAGGTGATCAATCCAGACAAGAAACATAAACAACGAAGAACAAACCAAACATGAAAGAGAAACTGATTGAACTTTGAATCTAATCACCGCTGATCTGTGACCGCTTGAAAGCCCTGGGTCACTTAGGGTTCATCTAGTCTAAGCTCTATGAGTTTAGCTACTCATGTTCATAACGACAAAATCAAAGACAGAAACAGAGTTCATCATGAAAAGGAAGAACAGATAGAAACTGTAAAACCTAATTAAGATGACTCTGGCAAAGCTTCGCTCTTCGGTAATCTTCAATCCTAGCTCCGAGTCTCCGAAGTGAAGGGATGGCGTCACGATCTCTTCTTGGCTCTTCGAACTCTCAAACTCTGCTCTCTCAAACTTCTTAAGTCTGGAACTCGTGAAAGTTCTATTATGAAAAGTATCTCCCATTTTTAGCCGCCGGTTTACTTAACCTATCAGCGTCGGATTTGGCCTGGATTTTTTGGCGAAAACTTCACAAGTTTTTGCCGAAAACTTCTGTGTAAAATGCTGGCTTCCGTCGACTGATTCTCATGTGAGCTAGTTGTTTAGAGTTTTCGGCGAGAACTTGACTTCTCGCCGAAAACTTCTTCTTGTATTGCTCTACTGATTTCTTCTGGAGTTTTCGGTAAAAACCTCAGGTCTTTTCGCCGAAAACTTCTGTGTAAAACGGGGCAGGATTTGTGTTGACTTAATTGACTCCTTGGATCGATTTTGGTGCAGTTCCTCGAGGTTCCAATGCCTTAGACACGTCCTTGGTTACATTATTTGACGGCAAAAACCTGTGCTATCACGAAAACACTAGAAAACCATCAAATAGACCCGAAACGTTCCAAAGTAACACCAATGGCACGAGATAGAGCAGATGAGTGAATATTCGCTATTCTACCCTAAAAACCATGTCTTAAGCCAAAAAATGTCGCTTAAATGAGGCTGATAATCACGTCAAATCGAGTGTCATCAATCACTCATTGGTTTCTTCTTTGTGATGATGTCGTTTAGGTACTTGGAGTAGCTTGGAATCATGGTGAGTAATGTCAGAAAAGGTATGCTAATCTGTTGCTTCTCAAGGATGGCAAGGAACTTGGAAAAATGTTCATCCATTACTTGTTTTCGGATGCGGTTAGGGAAGGGGATCCTTAGTACTTGGAAGGAGGAACCGCCACCTTGGGGATAGAAGGTGGTGACGACCCATTCTTTGAGTCCTCCTCCGGTATATCTACCACAACCTCGTCTGGTACCATCGTAGGCCTAGTAACTTTACTTGGGTCCTCCACTTTCCTTGCCACTTTGATTAGTTACCGCCTTCCAAGTCTCTTGTTTGGGATTTGTCTCGGCGGTGCTTGGGAAAGACCTGAAAGGTTTTTGGTTTTGTTGAAGCATCCTCACGAGCTCATTCAATTGGCTCTTCGTCATTTGGCCTTGAGCCTGTTTCCCTTTCAATTGTGTTTAGTGGCTAGCAAATCGCATATCGTTCTTGCTCTCTATCTACTCCAATCAAGCCATGGTATCACGAGTGGTAGGCTTGCTACTTGTAGACCCTTGGCCTTGATATTGGCTTTGATACCCTTGACCTTGAGATATTAGGGTTCGTAAGTTGGTCACGGTCCCCTTCCATAATTAGGATAACTAGAAGGTCTCCTCTCTTGATTATAATCTCGATTGTACAAACCTTCTTATCAGTATCCCCTATAGCCTGATTGGTTTTGAGGGTAGCCTTTTGAGATGTAGTGAAGCTCCTTTTTGTTCATGGGGTAGGTGGCTCCGAAGTTCTTCCATTCACCTCCTTCGTTAACACAAGAGCACACAAATTACATGGCTCATTAAAACTCTCATTGCTCTCAAATTTGAAGCACTCCCTTTCGGGATGCTTAGGATCCCCACAATTAATGCACTCAACTCCCTTAAAACCCAAAGAACTTGAAGATTTGTTCTCTTGAGTTGAGGATGGAGGGGTACTTGAACTTTGATGACACTCGATTTGATGTGATTATCAGCCTCATTTAAGCGACATTTCCTTGCTTAAGACATCGTTTTTAGAGTAGAATAACGAATATTCAATCAATTGCCCTATCTCGTGCCATTTGTGTTACTTTGGCCCGCTTCGGGTCTATTTGATGGTTTTCTAGTGTTTTTATGATAGTACAGGTTTTTGCCGTCAAATAAAGTAGCCAAGGACGTGTCTAAGGCGTTGGAACATCGAGGAATCGCACCGGAATCGATCCAAGGAGCCAACCAAGTCAAACAAATTCCTGCCCCGGTTTACAAAGGAGTTTTCGCCGAAAATCCCTTAGTATTTTCGGCAAAAATGCAAGAACAAAATCACTGATGTCAACTGAAGGATATTTTCGGCGAAAACACTAAGTTTTCGCCGAGAAGTGTTGGACCGAAAATCACAGAGAAATCAGCCGGCGGTCATCCGCTTTTGCAAAGGAATTTTCGCGAAAATTCCTTAATATTTTCGCCAAAAATCCTAGTTAAAATCCGGCGGTATTAGGGTTAAGTATTTATACTTAACCGGCGGCCCAAATCAAATATACTTTTCATAATCAGAATTTTCCAACTAATACCAAAGACTTCAAGGATTCTCAAGAGTTCTGAAGGAGAGTTTTAGAGTTCGAAGAGTCGGAAAGAGATCGTGACACCATCCCTTCCATCTCGATTACTCGGAGCTAGGATTGCAGTTTACCGGAAGATCGAAGTTCTGCCGGAGTCGTCTTAATTAGGTTTTTCAGATACTTTTCTATTCTTCCTTTGGATGATGAACTCTTTCTTTATCTTTGATTCTTTTGTGATGAATATGAGTAGCTAAACTCTTAGAGCTTAGACTAGATGAACCCTAAGTGACCCAGGGCTTTAAAGCGGTCACGGATCGGCGGTGATTAGATTCAAAGTTCAATTAGTTTCTCTTTCATGTTTGGTTTGTTCTTCGTTGTTTATGTTTCTTGTCTGGATTGATCACCTAGATTAGATTCTTGCTAAGCTAAGGATAGAAGCGAACGCTCGCCTTACTTTAAAACATCAAACTGAACAATTAACCTTATAATTGGAGTGTGCCTTTCGTAGGAACCGGTTAGGGTTAATCCACTGCAAGAGTAACTCATGAATCGTTAGTAATTCCACCAGTTAAGTTAAGTCATTGCGAGAGGCGACCGTACCCGGGCGGCTAATTAATCTTGGTAGCTAGAACAGATAGAGCGAACGTTCGCCGGTCTTAAACCTAAGGGTTAGGAGTTATGGTGGTGTCTTAGAACTGATTGAATGAGAATTGAAATCCGCTGATCTGTTGATTGCCTATGCTCTGGTGAACGAAGGGGGATTCGAAGTCTAAGTTTGTCTGTCATCTCTGTTTTCAACCCTAATTTCCAATCTGTTTTTAGTTTCAATTTTTAATTTCTCTGCATTTCTTAGAACTAGAAGTCGTGGAACTCACACCACGCACGAAGTGTTTAATCTGAGTGAATTGCTAGCTTATTTGAGTAGTCGATCATTAGAAGGCCCGTGGAATACACTACAAGAAATTTCATAATCGGAGACCGTGAAAAACGGTCTCAATAAATTAAGAAACGGTCCTTGAAAGTCATTAAACGGTCTCCAAATATATTGGGGACCCTTTACCAAATTGGTTGCAAACTTGATGGTCCCAGATTTTATTGGGGATCGTAAAAGGGTAAACGGTCCCCAAATATTTGGGGACCGTATGCTTATACGGTCTTCGAATTTGAGTTTAGGGACCGTAATTGTGTTGTTGGTGATTAGGGACGGTATTTAGAAACGCTCTCTAATGTTTTAATCCGAGACCGTTTCCGTCGTCTCTAAAAGATTAAAAACAGTTGCTGAATTACCGATTGCGGACCATTTTACGGTCTCGAATAATTTTTAAGGGACCGTGTTTACGGTCTCAAATAATAATTTAGGGACCATTGTTACAATCTCGAATAATCATTCAGGGACTGTTTATACTGCTTCGAGAACGAAGCTAGGGACCGTGTTAGGGTATTAAGAACAAAATTGGGATCGTTCATTTGGTCTTGAGAACAAACTTGGAGACCGTTTATATGGTCTCGAAAATATTTTAAAGAACAAGAATAGTAACAATAATATATGAAAAAGACAATTTAACAATTCCTAACAATTCTTCTACATATCCATGAATTTAATTCAACTTGACTTTGTACGTTCAAAAATAGCAACAATATAAAAGACATTAGAGTATAGTAGTAGTCAATATAATCCCAAATAAGCACTACCACTATCTAAGGCCTACCAACAAGCCTTGCAAAAGAGTTTCTCTTCAAGTCTCATGATGACATCCCACCTTTGCTGTAAGAAGTCTTGAATGCTTCATCAAACTTCATGAATTGTCCCATTTGATGCAGTCAAGTGAGTGTAGCAAATTGGAGCAACTGCATCGTACAACAATCAAGTTAGAACAATTTAAGTGCAGGGATTCGGTTAAGAGTAAATAAATTACAGCCTACATTACAAATGACTTAACAGCAGAATGAGCATTTGTGAAGGGCTACTGTCCATTGTATAAATCATGGAACCAATGACTTAACAATATAAATTAATTGATAACCCAAGTACAATAACATTAATCTCATCTCCCTCTTCTTTCATTAATAACCTTAACCTGACCGCCTTTTATTTAGCATCAACATCTTAATCTTCAAAATGAAATTCAAATTCGTTTCATGATCTGAAATTGCCTTCTATTTAACAATCACATGACCAAAGACTATGAATTCATAAGTTGGGTTTACTATATTATCGAAGTAGGAGAAAGGAATTTCATTAAACTTCATCATGGTAGCAAAAAAGGAAACTTCATTATCAGCAGTTAGAGCAGCAGCAGGCTCTGCAAGTAGAAAAGGACAGAAGGGGACACTGAGATCAAGACCTATCCTTGTATCCCACTGCTCTGTCTGACTATTCTCTCCTTTTTCTTCAATCAATTGATTATCCTCTCTTCTTCCTAATCTCATTTCCAAATAATAAGTAATTTAAAAAGATAACAAACACAATCATCACATGAAGCAAGGAAAGGACTGGATACAAATGATAGTAGTATAGTTAAGGATTCCAACAAGGAAATGAAAGACTTCCCACCAACAACTTTGAGCAATCAATGTCATTATCAAAATTCATGGAGTTTTATTTGGATTACAAAACCTCAATCCACTTTCCTAATCGGTGTATCTATGTGTCCATAAATAACTGGGGAAAGCAAGAAAGAAAGAATTGTAAAGAAGCAGACAAAGGGTAGCAATACCTTTGAAAGTACAGCAAATCGAAACTGAAAGTTCTCCTGTACAATATTAGAAAGTTCAACCACATAAAATTGCAGTGTCACAACTTGAAACGAAGCCATGATCAAGATACAAATTCCAAAGGTACTGTTTTCCATAACTTCTAGCCAACGCCACAAGTCACCATGCACAATGAGATCTATAGTTAAACAACAGCACAACAACAATGATTTCAAAAAAATCCAAGAGATATAGTCTTCCACATTTTCCAATACAACAACAAGGATTCTTCCTTAAACAGAGAGAGGTTCTGATTCTGTTTACCGATTTACACTACACATTGACCTTCCAATTTCCAAGCGACACAAATTACAAGTTACTCAACATTATTTAAATACACTTCTAGCCAGCTACATAACTCACCATGCTCAATTAGCTCCATAACTAAGTTATTTCACTAGAAATCGAAGAGATTCTAGCTAACTGCAACGCCATTCAAGTCAAGTCCAGTTTGCCACAACAGTTCAGAAACAAGCACAGTACATGTACTGGTTATAGCAGAGGTTGCAAAAACTCGAGAAACATATACCAAGTAACTTTCAACACAGCTAATTAGGGAGGTTTTCAACATAGGGAGTGGGATACCTAGGTTTCTTGTGAAATTGAATACGACGTTCCCTGTATGCAGGAGCCGAGCTGAAATACTTGACGAAACCTAATCATTAAACAAAGAAGAAGTTCAAATTGAAATCATAGCAAAGAAGAAGAGGACGAAATTGACTTGAGATAGGGAGTTATGAAGTTTTTCGTCCAGGAATCGGCGGAGCAAACCTAGAATCGAGAAGTTTCTCTGTGTGCTCTACTCTGTTACCTCTGAATACACTGTTGGATTGTGGAATCGGAGAAGATGAACAAACAGCGAGAGTGTGGAATAGACGGCAACAGAATCGGGAAGACAAACGACGACGGGAGTGTGGAGTCGGGGAATACAAACGACGACGAGAGTGTGGAATACACTGCTGGATTGTGGAAGAGAAACGACGGAAGTGTGGAGTCAGGGAAGAAAAATGGCGCGAGGGAGATGAAGAGCGAGGGCTCCGACGAGAGGAATAGACGGCAATCTCTCAGAGATGGTGCTGAATTTTGGTAAAAGATTGGGGAAGAAAAGGCGCTGATCGGGGAGGGAGATGGTGCTGAATTTTGGGGAGGGAACTTTTGCAACGCTGGGACCTGGGTAGGGAAACACGCAAAGGACAAAAAAAATTGGGGTCAATTTTTTGTTTACCGCCATATGGCTCATTATTGGGGACCGTGATTCTAATTTTTTTCTTCTTCAAGAAAGGAAATAACTTCTTTTTAGCTTTATAATAAGAATGGGGGACTGTGATTCATTTTTTCTCTTTTCAGATTAGAATCAGGGCTGTGGAATTATTGAATTAGATACAGTTACAAATTATTGTAGCAAAATAATAAACATTGCGAGACCGTTTTCAAGTTACGATCCCTGATAATTATAAATACGGTCTCGGATAAGTCAATTTTTTGTAGTGATACGATCTACCCTAGCTTTTGTTAGCTTTGTTAGTTATTTGATTGAACGCACGCACAACGATTGCGTTCACCAAACTTCCCACGGTAAGCTTGTTGACCTCTGATTGCAAGGCCTTCATCTCCTTTAAGTGCTTCTCCATCAAGAAGAAAGTATAGTCACCATGAGTTTTGAGTAATCTTCATGGTTTGGATATGTGGATGCAAATTCATGTGACGAGTTGGTTTTGGTCACAAGTATATGTTTGTATACCAAGTTCTTGTTTGGTTAGGTTGTTGTATAGTCAGTTGTTATCATTCATTGTTATCCATCTCGTGAATAATTGTATTTAATATTATGATCATGTTCAAATAGTCTTATATATTTTGTGTTTATATGCCATTGGTATGTTCACAAGAGTTAGTAACACAATAATAATATTTCTGTAACAAGTCTGTAATAGTCTAATACTGCCCTTACACTTATAGTTCTAGATAACACTTTGTATGAATAGCTACAAAGTCTTATTTAGGTTTTGTAAGGGTAGTATTGGATTGTTACGAACTTGTTACTGGAATAATATGGTTGCATTACTAGTGTCATATAGTGCTAGCTTTTGTGTCAATTATTTCCTTACATCCTTTGTACAATCACAACAATAGTTTGATTGTACGTAGACAAACATTTATAACAGTTATTTACGTCATGTGAGTACCATACTAGTATTATATTGCAAGTGAAAAGGCGAGACCATCAGCATAAGCTACATGGCTCATACGGAGTGTTATCTAGGTGTTGTAATGGTAGTATTAGACTGTTACAGACTTTTCTTAGCTCTTGTGAACATACCAATAACATAAAAAGAAGATGAGAAGAAGGAAGTTTGTTGGTGGGTGAAATATGAAAAGATAAGGTTTCCTATTTTCATTTCACATATAAATTGATTGGCCAAATAATAATCCCAAATATTTTCCAATGAGTTACCAAAGAATTCCGCCAATTGTGCACTCCCGCCAATTTTTATCAGTTTCCTAATGAAACTGAGTGAACCCACTGGGTTTAACTAGGCGTCGAACCTAACCAAAAGGAGGGATTCCAAACTCCGCACAAAACACTAACAGTGGAACCCGGCTTAACCTTAACCAGTTTATTAACCTAAAACAGTATAGGTGATCACATAAGTGCAGTTCTCAGTTCAACTTTCACGATCCATAATATCAACAACATTATAAAAGAGATCAACATCCATACAGTTCAACATCACGTCACATGAAAACTCGCAATCATAATCAACACACACGCCACACACACACAATTCACATTCATTTCACTATGTGAGTTAAAACAGGCGCCATGGAGTTTGAGCAAAGTACAAACTGAGTTGCCAGTTTCTACCAAGATTAACAAGAGAAATGTTGCCAACACAACAAGTTTATAATCTCAAGCTTGTGAACCCAGATACTGATTTTGAAGTGATCCCTTCCTTCCTTCCTCAAGCAGCAGGACGATAGAGTCAACTGTAAAACTCAGGCTTCAAGACACCAACATATGGCAGATTCCTGTACAGTTCTGCAAAGTCCATTCCATACCCAACGACGAAGTAATCTTCACACTGCACCAAACGGAGCAAATGCAAGTAAACAACATATGGTGAGGGTTTAGGGATTGACAAAGCACAACTAGATACCAGAAATCATGGCGCAAGCCAGCAGCAGGAATCAACAACTATGTTTAGCATTATTATTATATATAACTTATACACAAGGAGCTCCGGAATCCAAGACGTAATGTAAAACTAGAAGAGTTGCAGGTAGGGGATTCCTTTGTAAATGCCTGTGAGCTGTTAGATAGCTAATGTTTCTCAATCACGAGAAGGTAACAACAGAACAAAGGAACAAAAGATGAAAGTCTAGCAATGATAGGAAAATAGGAAACCCAAACCTCAAAGCCTCGGTAGTACTTTCCACTACCCACAACCTGAAACTGAACCTTCCGTCTCGCAGGCTTATCCAAAAAAGCACACACTGAAACAGCCGATGCTCCCTTCCATTCCAACTCTCTTATCAAACTCGCCAATGTGTTTCCCGTATCCACAATATCCTCCACCTACAGTATAATTTTCAAAATTCCACTTGTAAACAAGTGTTAATTAGGGAATGCGGAATTGAGAAACAGAGTTCGCTTACAACGATGACGTGTTTCCCCTTCATGTCAATCTTCAGGTCCAGAGAAACCTTAGGTGCGCCACTCGACTCAGTTCCGGATCCATAGGAATCCGCTCGAATGAAATCCACGGATATCGGGAGCTTGATTTTTCTGGCCAAGTCAGCTAGGAAGACGAATGCGCCTGTTGCAACTCCAATTAGGATTGGAGCAGGAGAATCAGGGGAGAAATCGGCGGTGATCTCAGCGGCAAGATCGGCAACTCGGTCGGAGATTTGGCCGGCGTTCCATAGGACCTTCTCTATGTGAGAGTCCAGAGCCATTGTGGAATTCCCAACTGCGAAAGCTTCTAGCTTTAGATTAATCCCCTTTGATATCGTTCTTGTTTAAATCGTCGAATTAATAGACTCCAAATGCGGACGCCGTGTTAGGGTTTTAGGGTTTAAAGATGGAGCTCGGTAAGAGTTTCACCAATGGTGGAATACCTGTGACTGAAATATCGAAGATGGATTTATGTGGGCTGTTGAAGTTGGATAATTTCCCAAACGCAAAGGAGAAGTTGACAAATGAAAATGCCGGCGGGACAGCCGGACAGGGAGAAAATGGAAGGTGTGTATGTGATTAGGTTAATAATCCATAGATATTGGATGGAAACGAGCTTAATTGAGCCGAATTTTTCACTGGCTCAGATTCGAATCAAGCTCGAGCTCGGTTCAATTAAAATTTGCCCAATTCGGGCTTGGCTCGAGCTCGATTCGAGCTCGTTCGTTAAGATCAGTAAACAAACCGACTTGTTTAAAGTTTCAATTAGCTCGTTTACAAAAATTTGGCTCGTGGACAAGAGCTCGACTCGTTTACAAGAGCTCGGCTCCTACAACATAAAAATGAAATTAACATCCAAAAGTTGTTCTCAACCATCCAAAATTAAACGTTTAAAGAGACATTAAACCAACGATTCCGAGTTTACGAAATAGGAGTTTATGAAATGCAAAACAATGAACAATAAAACTATTCATGATCCAAAAAAATTATATTTTAAATTGTTATTTAGATCTAAATTCTAATTAATAAACTCACTAAACTTTATATTTTAAATAAAAAATTCTTATCTAAATTATAATTATAAAACTCATAAACTTTATATTTTAAATCTAAATTATAATTATTAAAGCATAAACTCACTAAACTCGTCGTATCACAAAACTCATAAACTCACTAAACTCTAAAATTGGTTTGATTACCTAAATGGTCACCACACTATGGGCCAAATAACCCGGAAGTCACTAAACTCACAAAAATTTCTTTAACATCACTAGACTTTAGCCCCATTATCCAAACAGTCACTTCCGTCTACGGACATCCATGATGCCGTCCAACAGCCTATGTGGACATACCAAATAGAAGTCCACATCACACAAGCCTGCCTAGCTAGATTATTTTCATCCAAACCAGCCCACACACCCTAACCAATCTACCCAAGTCGATTCCCACCCTAAACCGGGTGGAGGGCAGAGGTCGAAGGAGGGAGGCGGAGTTGGAGGTGGAGAAAGGGCGGAGGAGGGTGGAGGTCGGAGGGTAGAGGTCAAAGACGGAGGTTGAAGGAGGGAGCAGAGTAGATGTCGGAGGTCGGAGTAGGGAGACGACGCTGGAGGTGGGGAAAGGAGGAGGAGGCGGGTGGAAGGAGAAGGAGTTGGGTGTAGGGTGGGAATCGGCTTGGGTAGATTGGGTTGGGTGTGTGGGCTGGTTTGGGTGAAAATAATCCAGCTAGGCAAGCTTGTGTGAGGTGGACTCCTATTTGGCATGTCCACATAGGTTGTTGGACGACATCATGGATGTTCGTAGAAGGTAGTGACTACTTGGATAATGGGGTTGAAGTCTGGTGATGTTAAAGGAATTTTTGTGAGTTCAGTGACTTCTGAGTTATTTGGCCAAAGTCTGGTGATCATTTAGGTAACCAACCCCTCTAAAATTCATTAGATCCTAATTCACTAAGCTATATAACACGTCAAATGTGTGATTGACTAGTAGATAAACTAAGTTATAAACTCTATTAATGTACCCTAAATTGATATTTACATTTTAACATTCAACATTAAGCTATAACATCAATTCATATCAGCATAATACTAAACCCTAAACCCTTATAAGCCATAAACCCTAAGCTTTTTTATGAATAAACCCTAAACTTTAATGTCAATTCATATCAACATAATCTTAAACCCTAAACCTTGAACTTTAACGTCAATTCACATCAACATAATCCTAAGTTCACATACTCTAACTATATATAATGTGTTATCACCAAACCCTAATTCACTAAAATGTATAACGTGTTATCGTGAGACCCTAATTCACTGAAATCTATAACACGTCAAACGTGTGGTAGATAAACTAAGTTATGAACTCTATTAATGTACCCTAAATCGATATTTACATTCTAACAATCAACCCTATGCTATAACGTTAATTCATATCAACATAATCCCAAGTTCATATACACTGAGTCTATAACGTGTTATTGTAAAACCCTATAATTCACTAAACCATATAATGTATTATCGTTAAATCCTAATCCACTAAACTCTATAACATGTTATCCCTAAACCCTAATTCATTAAACTTTATGATATGTTATCATGCTAAATATGTAACAGATAACTTAAGTTATCAAATATATCAACAAACCAAAAGCCCCAACCATATATTGATCACACCCGATTGCCTTACTCAACAAAAGATTATTTTCTACATATAATCCAATTATAGCGGGCATAGTTTCGTGGTAAAAGTGTGATTCATTCAATTAATCTTAATAGTAGTTAAAGGATCTTTTTATATTATGTTAATTAACCTTAAATTCTAGCAATGATCTTGTTCACGAACTTATATACATACGTACGATCTTGTTCACGAACCTATAAATGAACCAGTTCCCGAACTCTTACGCGAATATGTTTGCGAATATTACTAACGAGCTTGTTCACGAACCTATAAACGAACCAGTTGACGAACTGTTACACGAATATGTTCGTGAAAATCACTGACGAGCTGGTTCGCAACAATAAACGAGCATATTCGCGAACAAGGCTCATCGAGCTGTCGAGCCGAGCTGGTTCGTGAACAAGCCGAGTTGAACCTCCCTCCGTTCGGATTCGATTCGATTACAAATGAATCTGTTCTCGAACAGGCTCGCTTCGAGCCGAATCGAGTCACAAACGCATTTTTTTCGAGCCGAACGACGAGTGAATCTCGAGCGACTATGTTCGGTAAGAGCCCTAGATATTAGCCAATTTCTTAGTTACAAATATTGTAAACCTCATAATCGTTATTCGATTGACTTGGTGTCGGCTTGAATCACTTGATTAATTGGTCAACTGACTTCGGTCAGTTATGTCGACTGCAATAAAATAGCTATAATTGTACTATCCATTTTGATCATTCACTTATTATAAGAGAGGGCTGATGACAAGAGATGAAGTGGGGGAGACACTACAAGAAAACAGAACATTAGTCACGGTTTTTACTGTGACAAAAAAAAATAGTCACGGTTCACAAAATCATGACTAAACCGAGTCACTAAACCGTGACTAATATTAGTCACGGTCCTACTGAAACCATGACAAAAAATGATCGATTTAGTCACGGTTCCTTTAGAAACCGTGACAAAGTGTAGTGATCAAATCGTAAAAATAAAAAGTTGCAGTGAACCAAATTATCTTTTCATCCATTTTTAGAACTAGAGCCTTAACTTCTTCCTTTATACATACTGGTCCATAAACTTAGAAACTTCACAAAATGTCCCAAATCAAACTAATTCCGTTATTACAAATCAGTCACTCCATTTTTAAATGTCCAGTTATAATAGTAATGTCTCAACTTTTCCAGTTATGCAACTTGGTCACTTAATGTCTCATAATCTTGGTTTGGTCACTATAGAATGGTCACTTCTTTTTACGAGGTCGCCATTTTGGTCATGTCGCTTGGATCCAGTTCAACGGCCGCCGGAAGACGCTGCCGGTACGGAGGAGAACGGCATCGCTAAGCCTAATCTCGCGATTCTCGAGGTGGAGGATCTAGATTTGAAAGGAATCGAGATAGGAACGAGATCTGGTGGAGGCGGCAGCGGCCGCGTGGTGGAGGAAGAAGGCGGCAGCGGCGGCGCGGTGGAGTAAGAAGGCGGCGGCGGCGACCACGTGGTGGAGGAAGAAGAAGATGACAGCGGCGAGAAGAATAGTAGGGAGAAGAAAGAGAAGAATAGAGGAGGAGGGAAGAGAAAGAGAAGAAGCGGCTGAGGCAGAGGAGAAAAAGTAGAGGGAGAAGAAGTGGCTGAGGCAAGGAGAAGAAGTGAGGTAGAGCAGAAGAAGCAGAGGGAGAAAAGTGAAGAAGAGAAGGTTCGGTGGAGGGAGAAAAAGTGAAGAAGAGGAAAAAGGAAAGAGAGAAGAAGGAGAAGGCTGATTGGTCAGTGCTAAAACCGAGGATTGCCAGCGTGGATTGACATAGTCACAGTTTCTTAACAACCGTGACTAATTAGTCACGGTTCACAAAACCGTGACTAGAAAACCGTGACAAATGAGGCTTTTTCTTGTAGTGAGAGGAGCAAGACATAAAACGAGGGTGAAAATGGGTGTTTGCATATCCAAATCATATGTCATTTTTTTAAGAAACAAATCATATGTCATGATAACAATACCTACAACACTACAAGAAACTGCTCGTTTAATAGCGGCAGATATGACGTTTAACAGCGGCCGTGGCCGCTGTTAAATTAATTTAACTGCGGCTGTGGCCCGCTGTTAAATGGGTCAATGCTAAAGTAATTTAACAGCGGATAAAAGTGGTCGCGGTTAAGTGGACTGGTCGCTGTTAAATTATAACAGTTTAACAGCGGCCATAAAGAATTTAACAGCGGCCATAAAGAATTTAACAGCAGCCACAAGCCGCTGTTAAATTGTTTCATCGGGAAAAATTAATGGTCGGAGCTCCGGCGACTGAGCCGGAACTCCGGCAATAGTCTAGATCCTCTTCCTTCTCCTCCGGTCGTCCTCTTCCTCTTCCTCCTCCTCTTCCTCTTCTTCTTCCTCTTCTTCTTTTTCCTCTTCCTCTTCTTTCTCTTCCTCTTCTTCTTCCTCTTCCTGAATAGAAGAGAGAGAGAAAGGGAGTTGGCGGCAGCTTCGACGGCGGCTGGATCGGAGGAGTTAGGTTTGGCTGGCGGCGGCTGGAGTAGAGCATCGGCGATGTGGCTAGTACGCCGGCGAAGAGAATAGAAGAGGAAGAGGAAGAAGAGGAAGAGGAAGAAGAAGAGGATGAGGAGGAAGAGGAAGAGGAGGAGGAAGAAGAGGAAGAGGAAGAGGAGGAAGAGGAAGAAGAAGAGGAAGAGGATGAGGAGGAGGAGGAAGAGGAAGAAGACGATCCGCGTCAACTAGTTTCAACCAATCAGATCGTTTTATTTTAACAGCGGCCATAAGCCGCTGTTAAATTAGACCGGCCGCTGTTAAACTGTGTAATTTAACAGCGGCTTTGTGGCCGCTGTTAAATTTCACGAATTTTGTAATTTAACAGCGGCCAATACATGGCCGCTGTTAACCTGTCGCTGTTAACCTGTCGCTGTTAAACTAACATTTCCTTGTAGTGCAATTTCTAATCAATCGTACTCATATGAGTTTGGGTGGTGCGATTGATTATAAATGGTAGGTATGATTACTCATGACATATGACTTGGATACCCAAAACATGTCACTGTTATAAGCCTCCTAATACGTCCTAAAATGTTCCGTAATGACCCCAAACTTCGTTAAACTCATTTTAGATCCTCACATGACTGTTGTAGCATGCAACTAACAAAAAGTACTATAAAACAGTATCAAATGGACCCAAAATGGGTCAAAGACACTACAATATGGCAATTAATCACAAACACGAGATTCTACCCTGAAATGCATAAAATAGTGTGAACATGGATAAAATGTTGCTTAAAATGGAGAGATGAACATGGCTAATCTAGCATCATTAGGTGCAAAATGGGGTGATTTTCAACAGGTTAGAAGGCGAGTGCCCAAGTTGTCACACCATGAACATGGAAGTAAGTGACGGGGTAAGGTCGTATGAGAGACGTGGAAATATCGGGGTACCCCTTAGGATTTTGTAAGGGGGATAGCCTCAAGCGTACGAACCAGAGTCTACAGGTTAAGGCGTATCCTTGGGATTATTTTGTCATGTCCTTGGTGTTGAGGGAAAGCCTCTATTTATAATGCTCTGGAGTCTGAGTCTGAGGTGACAAAAGGGTCTCCTTGCATGTTTAGTCGGCTTTCCGAGTTTGTGGGGATACCCTAAGCGGCTGTCGACCCATAGGGTTTCACCCAGGTACGAGCATGCTCCAACATGCACGTCGTGTGGGCGCCTAGCAGCATGGCTTGGGCCCATCATCCTCCTTTTGATAAGACGTGTAATCTTTGGCCTCTTCTACTATATTCTCTTTACTTACAGTTTTTCAAAGAGTAACCACAATATTACAAAATAGCTAGGACTACTGAAGATTTAACCCTATATTAACAAATGAAATTCTTCAGGTAGCAAGTAGAGTAGCCGTCTGTAGGGATAAGAAACCCATCCCGATAAACTAGGTTTCGGGTAATCCTAAAGATTGACGTAATAAGGGTAGGGTTCGGGTTTGTCAATTTGAGAGTCTCGGCTTTAGGACTTTTCGAGTAAGGCCAGAAAAATCTCGGTCCGACCCGCTTGACCCGAATGTGTAAAAAAAATATTTATAATATAAAAAAAATACTCATTTAGATCAGTTTCATCATAGTGTTGATCGTACATTTTTTTTATTATGCCAATTCATTTATTTCAAAAGGTTTGTATTCTTCTGTGGAACATAATCTCTGGTCAGTCTTCCTTAGGTCTAGGGAGGTTTGTTGAGTTGAGAAGCAATATATATACAATGACGGAAGTAGGGGAGCCACGGTGCCCCCTCCCCCGGTATTGAGTGTAAAATTATATGTAATATTTTGTATTTTCAGAGTTTGATCACACCCGTGTATTTGAAGTTCGGCTCCCCACTATGTTGTTTCGGTGAAATGTTGTCTTAAATTTTACGTAATAGTTACTCATAATATGTAATAATTATAATATTTGATCATAAATTATCAAAATTTGAAGAAATAATTGTTGGTGGCACATATAATTCTTTTTTACTACTTAAGCAACCTATAATATAAAAAAAAATATTGTGCCTTTTTCCTTAGTATTAGATTCATTAATTTTTTCTACTATTATTCTAATGTGAAGAAAATTTTTCGCCTCCCCCGTATACCAATCCTGGTTCCTCCATTATATATATACATAACATTAAGTTTGTATGAGTTATATCTGGAATGGAATTATTTTACTTAAGTTCGCAAGGATATGAAGATAGTGGTGTTAGTTTCCTGATTGATATGACCAAGTCGGGCTCTGGTTAACAAATCAACAATCAAATAACATGAAACCTTGTTTGACCCGATTCCCACCGTTGCCGAGTGTTGTTTGCGTCTACTTATTCGGATCACCTCCCATGAGAAGAGTATTAAGAGAACACTATTTATAACCGTCAGATTAGATCCTTAGATCTGATGGTTGATATGCATGGGACAAAAATGTCATTTGGGTACCATTAAAGTAGTAGGGTTTATTTGATTATTTAATTACCACTGACAAACAACTAAAATCTAGAATTAGAATTTCTAAAAAAATTGGAACCCGGAGTTCCTCTCTTTGTTTCTTTCATCGAGAAAACATTGCCGCTACAGTGTATCAACCAAATCGGAGAGGCGGTTCTCTGTCGTTAGTTAGTCGTCAATGAGGGAATTTGAAGCTTCCTAGGTCTCTATCATCAAAGAGGAGGGGGAGGTGACTCCAAGTGCCGTGGACCAAACGTCAAAGCCGGTAACAGCCAGGTCTTGCCTATGCCATTTTTTTATCTATATTTCATTGAAGAAGAAGACTCCATCCTTGTTCGACAGTCAATGAACCAAAGATGAAGAGAAGACCTTGTTCAACACCCGACGATTAAAGAAGGTGGGTTTTCTTCTTCTTATTCTAACCTCAATTCACCGTCAATGGCACTTCTTCTTCCTCTTCTTCTGTCGTGTACCTCAAATCGTTCCAGGTACCTAGTTCTGAAAATCAAGGTACCTCAAATCCGTTTCAGGACAAAGTTCTGAAAAAGGTACCTAAATGGAGCTTCATCTTCCTAAGATACTTTTTCCATAAGATGGAGCTCCATCTCCTTCGCATTAGATGTTCATAAATGGTGAAATAAGAACCAATCGTTGTGTATAATTTTGATTTTTGGTACTCAACCAATGTTAGCTCTATCTTCTTCGCTTTAGTTATTCTTAAATGGTGAAAACAGGAACTAATTGTTGTACTTAATTTCGAATTCTGGTACTCAGTCAATGTTATTTCGAATTGTGATTTCAAATATTTTGTACCTAATTTTGAAATTTGGTACTTATCCTTACGAAAACCCTCCTCCTTGTTCCCTATTTCAGAGGCTATTTTCAACTAGCGGCATCACTTCTATCGCCATTTTATGGAGCCAAATTGGACAACCCTCGTCAGAGATCCCAATCAGAGCAGATGAAACAACTCGAATCTTCCTCGCCTACTATCACTGGAGATGGAGGTTCCAACCGGAAATTAGCGTCGTAGATGTACTTGATGTCTAGGATGACGACGTTTCTGATTTCGTAGATTTTCTCACAAGCTTGTGACATGTTGGTTTCGATTTAGGTTCCTTAAATCTATTTATCATTCTTTGTTCATTTCTTAGTAATTGGGTATGTTTCATATTCTTTTTCTGTAATTGGGCACCAAATTCGGATTTCATGTTCATTTTTTTGTAACTGGGTACCATGTTATATGATTGAATAAACGTCTTTATCTAGAATCAAGGATATTTAGCCAGTTGGGTTTTTGATCTCTATCGATGATTATCTATTACATATTTAACTCCAATCTTAGTTACCCATTTTGGAACAGTTATAACATTAGTTTGGTAGAACATCGTACTTAATTTGGATTTGAATTAATCATGACAGTTTCAGAATTAATTATTGACAGTTTGACAAATCTTGGTTTCATGTTTCGGTACATGGGATCGTTCCTATTGTCGAGTTAAGGTACATTGCGAGTTAAGCCGATATGTATGGTTACTAGTGATATTTCAAAATGGGAAAGAAATCCCTATATTTAGTTAGGATTACTGATTAAAAATATTATTTAGTTTATAACTTAAGGAAACAATTGTTTTAGTTTAATTAATAACTAATTCTAAAATTTTATAATTAGTTACAAAGATGTCCATGTATTTTAAGTTATTAGATTAGATTAAAACAATAGAAAGTAGAGATTAATGTTATTATGATAAGAACAAATTAGGTATTCTTATACGTGATTTTCCTACTACTTGTTGGCATTAAATTTAGGCTTAATACACAAATCTAGCCAAACCTTTTCGAGAAATGTCAAATCTAGCCAAACCTATTGGAAAACCGAAAACCGCCAGTTTGGTTTTTTCCGTCCTATTTTTCGTCGCTCCGTTAGCGACTGTTAATTAGTCCGCCCTGAGTTGGCTAGTAGATATTTCCGTCGAATCCACATGGCATCCACGTGGCATTACACGTCCCTAAAATTACCGCTGGGTAATTTTAACCCACTATGACGACATTAACCGGCTCTGAAACATTCCGACCTTCCATCTCTCTCTCATTTGCTTATCTGAAATCTCCTTCGACAATCCTATGACAGCGAGATCTCCATCGACGGACTGACCAGGCTGTGGAACGAAATCTCAACGAAACCTCCTTCAAACTCTCGATTCGCTGTGTAGCGCCCCAGTTCCAAAGGCGTTGTACCATTTACAAGGACATTTTTAGGGTTTAGCGATTTTGGGGATTTAGGGTTCTCCGTACTACAAGCTTACGAGCGCGAAAGATACGATTTGTCTGGTGGGTAGAATACCGACAGCGACGGGTCCACAAGGTAAACCGAAACCTTTTCGTAAAGCTTTCATTTTCTGGCAATTTTGTTGTTTATTGGTGTCTTTACTTCCCTGTTCGAAAACGGTGGTAGAGGACCACAAGTGGTCCAGTGGAAGCGCACTATGTTTGGGTTTCCCGCTGGTGGTCTCCCATGTGGGTCGAAAGTTAGGGTTTAGGGGGACAATTTGGTTTCCAAGTTATGATTTGGCCATTACTCTCAGTAGTTTCGGTTGTCGCTGTGGCCGACATAATTAGAAGCCGAAGTTGTCTGTTTGTGAAGACTAATAATAGTATATTACTGGTGCTGACATACTTGTTTAGTTTTGTTATGCGTTGGATTTATTCGTTGCTCATATGGCGTTGGTTTTTGTCCCTGCAGATGCCTCCCAACTTTGAGATAACGCTACATCACAATGGAGTCATGGATTTCAGTGGAGACGTACCTGCCTATGTAGGTGGTACAGCACAAACTATATACGTCGACAAGGATGAAATGTGCTACTACCAACTGAAGCTAGTTGGTCTAGATTTTGTGATGTACCGTTTGGTGCAGGGGATGTGGTACTTGGACCCCAAGAGCAGCATGGCAGAGGGATTGCACGAAATCCGGAATGAGTCGGATGTTGCAAATGGTTTACTGACAGCTGTAGGCGAGGACTTGAAGATTACTATCTTCATGACAGGGCACTACTTGGCTGATTGTGGTGCTGACAACGAAGAAGGCCCAATCGGCTCTAACATGGGTTTGAATCCTGACTCCCCGGTAGATAATTCAGTGGCGCCAGAGTTCATACATTTGATTGACGACGACATACGTACCTCAGACGATGAATTCGCTGAAGCACTATTCACAATGGGTGTTAGGAAGACTAGGAATAGGGTAGCATACATGGCATATTCATCTGGAGAGGAGGTTGATCAGTTGCCTGTCTCGCGTTCAGCTACAGCCCACGATTCAGCTGCCGACCAGCACTTGCGGGGCCAAAACCCACCTCAACCATTTACTGTGGGAGATGAGGAAGTGCATCTGGAACCTGTACACGATGGCAACGATTCCTCTGCCGAAGGTAGTGAATCAAGCTACCGTGGTTCAGAAAATTCTGACCACATAAGGGGTTTAGTGAGTGATGAAGAGGGCCCACAGACATTTATGACGAAGCTCTTATCTACGATCCCAATTGCGACCACAAGTATATGCAGTTCGCGTTGGGGATGAAATTCATATCCCCAACGCAATTCAAGCACGCAGTAGTAAAACACGCCATTTATGTTGGTACTAACTTGAACTGGTTGCGAACTGGGAAGGAGAGGTGTGAAGCAGTGTGCCGTGAAAAAGACTGCAATTGACGAATTTATGGTGCTTGGTACCGCCGTAACAAGAGTTTCATGGTTAGGGGCTTGGGTGACCGACATACTTGCCCTAGAGCCCAGTCCATAAACAAAGCGACAGCAAAGTTTATCGCTATTGATTTACTCGAGCGTTTCCGTATAAACCGTGAGTGGGACGTGGGGCAAATAGTATCAGAGGTCAGACTCCGATACGATATAGAAGTTACTCCGCGCCACTGTTACAGGGCCAAGAAGAAAGCTGAAGATATGCTGAACGGGGACCTCAAGATGGAATACAGAAAGCTTTGCAGTTACGTCCTTGAGTTGAAGAGGGCCGACCCCACGGGTCTGTTCATGCTGGAGGTTGAACCGCATCCGTCCGAGACAGCTATATATTTCAAACGTATGTATGTGGGATTTTCCAGTTTATGGAAGGGATTTCTAGCGGGTTGTCGTCGTATGTTCGGCTTAGATGGGTGTTTACTCAAAGGTGAAGTCAACGAAATGTTGTTAGCTGCTGTTGGAAAGGACGGCAACAACCAAGTTTTCCCCATAGCTTGGGCTGTCGTTGAAGCCGAAAATCGAAGTTCCTGGACATGGTTCATACATAAAAAAGCCTATCCGGCTTGGCTTCGCTATCGCTCATGACTTGTATCGTAGTCGGCCCAGAATGCCTCCGTAGTCTTTCTAATGCTAATGCCTTCTTCTTTCATTCATTTTCTTTTAGTTGCGGTAGCTTCCGCGCCAGCAAGATACGGACGGCCGAGCATTAACTGAGGATCTTGGAGTCATCGACGGTCGAGGCTGGAGCGTAATTTCCGATCAACAAAAGGTATGTCCACTCTCTTCCTTGTGACATTTATTATGGTAGTTGGCACCTAGTGGCAGTATTGATTATTATGTTATGCTTTCTTTACAATTAGGGTTTGGTTGGGGCATTGAATGAGCTGATGTCGTACGCCGAACATAGGAAATGTGCTAGGCATGTCTACGCTAACTGGAGACTGAAACATTCATCTGATGCGTTGAAAGAAATTTTTTGGGGAGCTGTGTACTGCTGCAATGAAGCTGACTTCACTCGGAGAATGAAGATACTGGAGATTTTCGAGAATGAGGAAACCGACACGAAGAAACCTTTCCAGGATTTCATGAGGCAAGATCCGAGGACCTTTTGTCGCGCTTTCTTGTCTGTAGTTCCGAAGTGTGACTCTGTGGAAAGCAACATCTGCGAGACCTTCAACGGGATAATAGTAAAGAGCCGAGGACGGCGGATTATAGATATGTTGGAGGAGATTCGACTCTATGCTATGAAGCGTGTGGTGAAAAAGAACAAGATGTTTTCCAGGTGCAAGGACACAATTTGCCCTCGTATCCGCACCATCATTGAGAATGCTAAGATACGGGCCCGCAATTGCATAACAACGGCTACGCTGAACAACATATGCGAGGTTAATGAGTATGGCGACGGATACGTGGTTGACATGCGCAACAACACATGCAGCTGTGGGTACTTCACCCTTTCCGGGATACCATGTACTCACGCAGTAGCTGCCATTGGCTTTTTGAGGTTGAAAGTGGAAGATCATGTTCATGAGTTGTACAAGACTGAACGAGTGTCTGGGGCATATGGATATGGTGTTCCAGCACTTGTTGGCCGTCAGGCCTGGCCGAAGACGACGGGCTTAGATGTTTTACCTCCACAGGGTAAGCGGATGGCGGGAAGGCCTAAGAAAGCAAGGAGGAAAGAACCAGCCGAATTGCAAGGCCGCCCACGGAGGAGTGGCACAGGTAGGAGGCTCGATGGTCGGGGCATGGCAATGCATTGTAGGACATGTGGTCAAGAGGGCCACAACATCAGAAATTGCCCCATGAAAAACACTGTAAGTATGTCTACTATAAGAAACATATAATTCTATGTGCGTGCAGGAGCCCAACACTGGATTCTATGTGATTGCACGAGCCCTACCCAGAAGGTGCGAATGACCAGACGAACTTACAAACCGTCCCGGATCAAACACAACTAGCTAGTGGAAGAACACCATATGAAGCTGCAGATGACACCATGGCAAGAAGGAATGTGAGGCGTCGAGCCATTTTTGCCGACCAGCCGGAGCCTGCCACTGACAATCCAGTGGAAGGAGATATTGGAGTCGTGGTCAGCGGACGTCGACAGAATAAATGCAAAAAATGTGGATTTCATGGCCACAATTCGAGAACATGTCCGAAGAGGGTTGGGGTTCAGGTAATTTGTTTTTGAAATCATTATTAAACCTTACGTATGAATGACTATCAACTATGAACTGAATACTTTTATTGGTGTAGCCGATGTCAATGTCAGTGCAGCACCGAATGACTGTTGAGAGAGAAGTTCATATTGCAAACACTGGAGTTGGAGTAGCGTACTTTCCAGGCACGGGCAACACTTACTTCACGGTATGCATTTTTCTTCAAGTTGGGTGTCGGCAATACATATATGAAGCCCATACTGAATGCTGTGTGAACTGTTAATGTCAATGTAGAATGGCAATGCCTCAACATCTGGTGGGCAGGGCGCGGATGGCGGTATACGTAGAGCTGAAGGTCTAGTCATGCCCGTCGACAATGATGCAGCCATCATTGATCTAACTCCGGTGCCGGGTAGCCAGCCACGAAGTCCCTAGGACAAGTTGGCGAATGGTGGTTGAATGGTGTGGCCCGCTATCAACCCTTATTTTGTTATTTATGTGTGTAGCCAGCCACAAGGTCTGTATGACACTTTGGGGATTGATTCTGGCATGGTGCTTGAATGGTGTGGCCCGCTATCAACCCTCATTAGGATGTAGGTGCATTGAACACTCGTAGACCTAGTTTTTGTAGTACCTTCCGAACTTGTGGTGTATGGTACTCGTAGTAGTTAAAGTCAGATGTAGTTTCGAGTACGATGTAGCTCATGCCCGAAACAATATTTTGATGTGCTAAACAATGTTATGGGTCCATTGTTTTGTTTGAGTTGATGTCATATCGTGAACACATAAACCCTTGAATGAGGGATGTTAGTTACACAGCGCGGATTGAGTAGAGGACAAAGACAATAAGTGTGATTACTACAACGAATCCGTAAGCTACACATCGCTCTAGCGTAGCCAACACTTCCCGGACTTTCCGGACCTCGGACACCAACGCAACGCATTCGTCGAGCATATTCGCCATTCATTCGTGGATAACATGAAGTTGTTCCTTCCGTCGGGAAGATTTAACCTTCATATTAGCCACCGTCTCCTCCAGCACATATACTTTTCTCTCCAAAGCACATTTCTCCATCTTCAGCTGAGCAATGAGGACATCATCGCTGCTGCTGGCAGCGTCTACCCACTTGAAAAAACCGCAATCTTTGTTGCTATCCTGAAATACAAGTTGCAGCCCAAATGAATGACCCTAGTCAACATTGTGCTGAACTGAACACGGACGAACCCTACCTTTCAATGGCGGCAGCGGTAGAATTTACGGCCCGGGTTTTCCCGGTCCACGAGGTGTTAATAGCACATGGATTGTTGTGCTTGCAGGATATTACCGCCGATGCCGCGCTTCCGGAACTCGATCCTTCTTGCGATTCCATTGAAACCCTAGATCATGAATATAAAAAAACGAAATTGGAAGCCCACATCGACGAACTCCGCTAAATTACGAATACGGGCGGTTAATAGTGCCCAAATAGGTTCTAGATGAACGCCATCTCCAACACGACTGCAGATGCCAACCGTAGGGAATGCCAAAACATAAACAAATCACTGAGAGGTCTCACCGGGCAGGTACGCTTCAAATCGTTGCAAGGAAAAAGCCAGAGTTGGGACGGCGTCGAGGAATCTTCCGCAGCAAAGTCAAGAGTTGTGCCGGCGACGACGAAGCCTTCGCTGCAAATTCCAGAGTGGGGACGGCGGCCAGATAATGTCGTCGAAGGCAGGAACTCCACTTACTTTATATGGAACCCTAAAGAAGATTACCGTCCCACGTGCGTAAAAGACATCCTTATTAATCCAACGAAGTGTATAAGTGGCATCCATGCTGGCAGAAGAATCAACGTACGTGACATCCTTGCTGGCGAAACTAACGTCTCCGCGGAAAGGGGTCGTCACCGTTAGCGGTCAAACCTATCGAATGGATAGATCTGACTCATTTATTTTAGGTTTGGCCGGATTAGTGTCACGATAATAAGTTTGACTAGATTTGACATTTCTCGAAAAGGTTTGGCTAGATTTGTGTATTAAGCCTTAAATTTATAAAAAGAAACAAAAGAAACAAAGGAAAACAAACGGGTAACCCGACACATGGAAAACAAAAAACAAACGGGTATCCCGGAGTGGGGAAAACACCTTTAATATATAAAAATATTAAAAAAAATTAAATAGTAGGAGTCGTCCGTCCGGAAAGATATAATAGATGTCACATAGAAATTCCCAGAATATAAAATAAATATACACAACGATTTTGGCATTTTCATCCATGGCTGTTTTTGCCGTCTATGTTTCTACAACTTACTTAGTTCCAAATTCCAATACTCATCTGACATCTCCTCTACTCTACTCTGTAAACTTCATTAATAAATACCCCCCTCCATATCTTCAGAGTCAGAAGCAGTGAGAAATTATAAGGAAAGAGACATAATGGAACTAGGTGATCAAATCAACGGAAAGGGCAGCTCTACTTTCTCCCATCTTATTCCTTCTGTCAAGTTCACCAAGCTCTTCATCAATGGCCAGTTCGTTGATTCCCTCTCAGGTCTTGTCTCTTCTTATCTTCCTAAACATGATGCTTACGTTAAGTATTCCTGCAATTAAAATTAATGACGAACAGCTGTTGGAAATTGGAATGAATAAACAGGTAAAACATTCGAGACAATATCACCCAGAACAGGGCAAGTTATAGCCCAAGTAGCCCAAGGAGACAACTCCGACGTAGACCTCGCTGTCAAGGCTGCCCGCGAAGCTTTTGATAACGGTCCATGGCCTCGAATGTCCGGCTTCGTAAGCATATATCTCTATATCTCTTAAACCCAATCAATTATTTTTTAAAAATAAAACATAATAAACAAATTTTGTGTGTGGGGGGAACAGGCGAGAGGAAGAATAATGATGAAATTCGCAGAGCTGATGGAAGCAAACACGGAGGAAATAGCAGCGTTGGAGGCGGTGGACGGCGGTAAGTTGTTCATGTTGGGGAAGCTGGGCGACATTCCTTTCGGGACAAATTTGTTACGGTACTACGCTGGTGCGGCTGACAAGATTCACGGTGATGTGTTGAAAATGTCAAGAGATCATCACGGTTATACTTTGTTGGAACCGATTGGAGTGGTCGGACACATTGTTCCATGGAATTTCCCTTGCAGCTCTTCTTCTCCAAAGTAGCTCCTTCTCTTGCCGCTGGCTGTACTATGGTCGTCAAGCCAGCTGAGCAGACTCCTCTCTCCGCGCTCTTCTTTGCTAATCTTGCCAAGCAGGCAGGAATCCCTGATGGAGTGCTGAATGTGGTGAATGGTTTGGGGACAATTGCAGGGGCAGCCATTTCATCCCACATGGACATTGACAAGGTAAGTTTCACTGGATCCACAGAGGTGGGACGGAAGATAATGCAGGCAGCAGCATTGAGCAACTTGAAACCAGTCTCTCTCGAACTAGGTGGCAAATCCCCTGTATTGATCTTCGACGACGCTGATGTCGACAAAGCTGTTGATCTTTCCCTCCTCGCCATTTTCTACAACAAAGTACAGTGACTTGGATTACTAATGACTACATCCACATATAACCATGTACAATTCTGACATATTTCGTTTCCTTGTTAAGGGAGAAGTTTGTGCGGCAGGTTCCCGTGTGTATGTCCAGGAAGGGATCTATGAGGAGTTCGTCAAGAAGCTGGCTCACAAGTCCAAGGAATGGACATCCGGTGATCCTCTAGACCCCACTTCTCGCGTTGGTCCTCAAGTAAGTAAGTCGCAGTACGAGAGAGTTCTGTCTTACATTGAACACGGCAAGAGACAAGGGGCAACCTTGCTAACCGGAGGCTACGCCGCCTCCGAGACAGGCTACTACATCCAGCCCACTGTTTTCACCGATGTCCAGGTTCTAAATATTGATTTCAACTCCAGACAGTGTGTTGATTTTGATTATGAGACTCTTGTGTTGTACAATGGATTAATTGGTGCTTCCTTTCAAACTCCCTTGTCATCTCTTTTCACTCATATTTGCAGGAAGACATGATGATAGCCAAGGACGAAATCTTTGGACCAGTTATGGCATTGATGAAGTTCAAGTAAGCACCATTTCTCTCCAAACCATATACAGACATGAAATTGAAATATTATCTATATCTACATATCCTCTTTTGATTTTGGCAGGACAATAGAAGAGGGGATTAAGTTAGCAAACAACAGCAAGTATGGCCTGGCTTCTGGAATTGTAACGAAGAGCTTGGACATAGCCAACACAGTGTCCAGATCCATCCGTGCAGGATCTGTGTGGATCAATTGTTACCATGGATTCGACCTTGATTGCCCTTTCGGAGGATACAAGATGAGCGGCTTCGGACGAGACTTTGGAATGGAAGCACTACACAAGTATCTACAGGTCAAGTCTGTTGTCACTCCCATCTACAACTCTCCCTGGCTCTGATCCACTAAAGGCTAACACCAATTTAGATTTCAAGCATGTTTCAATAACTTGTCCCTCTGATTTCAACCTTGTGATGCATCCATCTTCAATATCATTCAACTGAGATTACTAGCTAGATTGATTGAATTTAAGAGCACAGCAACCAACCCAAGCGTTTCTCCAATTTCATTTTAATTGATGATTACGATATTAATAATTACAAGCAACACAACCAAACATGAAACGCCTATGTTCAAATTCACAAACAAGCAAAGCAGGACAACAAGATGACTTAATAATTACACATACCTAACGCCAAGTTCCTCTACTTGGAAATCTTTCCCCTCAGCTTCACGCCTAGCACTTTCTCCATCTTCGCCAGGATCGCCTGGTTCGGAACGGCCTTCCCGTTCTCATACTCCTGCACCACTTTCGTCGGCTCGTAGATCTGCTTCGCCAGCTCCGACTGGCTCCACTTCTTTTGCATCCGCGCCTTCTGAATCAGTTGTCTCACCTCCACTGACACCTTGTCTAGAGCTGCAGGCTCTGTTCCCTCGTCCAGCTTCCGAGCGTTCACGACTGGAGCCGCCGTCGGCTTCTTGTTGGATCCGGCATCAGATTTTTTTATCGTCTGTACTGGCGCGCCTGATCGGAGGGCTTGGTTCACGGCCTTAGGATCGCGTTCCTGAGATTTAATTGGCTTCGCCTTCCTCAGTACCACTGGTTCCCAGTCCTGGGAGAAAACGCCCGTAGACCTGCTCGGCATTAGCGTAGTTGCAGAGAGAGAGAACTGATTTCAAGCAGATGAATTGAAATGTTTTGGGGGGGGGGGGGTTGTGCATACAGAGGAATTGAATTGACGATGGTGAATTAATAAATGCAAGGCCAGGGTCGGTTTATAAAGGAAACTATAAGTCTGGAAAGTTCGTTCCCGCTTAAATATGTAGAAGAATATGCTAGTTAATAATAAAAGGTCAAAACAATGGTTGAGCAGATCCGCGTCTAGGAGGGTCTAGAAAATTCCAACTCATTAGTTTAGATTATTATGAGTATTTAGGATATTTCTTATACAATTTAAACATTATATTTAAATTAATTTCCGGTGACTAGTTGGCGACACTCCGACGACCAGCCACCATCGCCGGTGACTTTTCCGACGAGACTTTGATGACTTTTCTGGCTGTCAATCAAACTCCAATAACTTTTTCGATGAACTCCGGTGATTTTTTCGGCGGACGACCAAACTCCGGCTACTTTTCCGGCGAAGACATGTTAACTAGTTAACCTATTTTTTTGCTGATAACTAGTTAAGAATGTTTTTTTTACTGATAACTGTTTAACATGATTTTTAACTAATAATTAGTAAACAACATTTTTTTGTTGATAACTTATTAACAGATTTTAACGTGATAACTAGTTAACGAATTATCATATAATCAAAATTTTAACGAGATTTTTTATTATCAGGTTATCTAACTAGTTATGTTATTTTTACCTAGTTAACTAGTTAACATTTTTAGGTGATAACTTGTTATCTATTCGAATTAACTAGTTAACTTATCGAGTTAACAAGTTATCTTATTGCAATAACTAGTTAACCAATCGTGTTAACTAGTTAACCAGTCGAGTTAACTAGTTATCAAGTTATTAACTAGTTAACTAGGTATCTAATTTTTATTGAATACTTATTATCAATATTAGTTAACTAGTTAGCAAAATTAGTTAACTAGTTTTCAAAATTAGTAACTAGTTAGTTTGTTATTAACCAGTTAACTTATCGAGTTAACTAGTTAACATTATGATTGAATAACTAGTTATCTTACATTGTTAATTAGTTAACATCATTATCAAATAACTAGTTAATGAAGATAATTAGTTAATATCATTACCAAATAACTAGTTAATGAAGATAATTAGTTACAAAATGGCTAAAAAAATGCTAAAGTGCCAATAACATAAAACAAGTGACCTAACTTAAACTAATTAAAATTAAGTGACTAAATTATAAAATGCCATATTCATCTTCAACCTTTTTCCATGACTCTCCATCGCCTTGGCAAAAAAAGCACACACCGGCGAATGAGGAGGTAAAACCGACGTCATTGCCACCGGATACTCCAATGGCTGCAGATTCTCCCTCACCTGCTCCCTATTTGCTGGAGACGAATCGTTCTGCGCTATCGGATCCCGATCAAGCTCCAATCCGATGTTGTCTGCGACAATGGAACAGAGAGTGATTGAAGAGGAGAAGTGTTTGATTCTGATGGGTGGGAGGTTGCCGGCAATGTCGCGGGCAATGGTTGGGTGCGACGACTAGGCTGCTGCGAACGGAGGTGAAAGGAAGGTAGGGATCGCAGATCCTGTCTTGATAATTTTGAAAAAACTCAAATAATTAAAAGGTTTAAACTTTTTGAAACAAAAAATTAACACGTAAAAGCATAACACAGCGCGTGAGATTCTCTAGGTAAAACGATTTTGGTTTTTTATTTGGAGTCGTCGGCGCTCTGGCAGTATGCGTGCCTACAGGTCGTTGGCTTCAGTTGTAGGCCAACAGGAAGATGAGTTGCAGTTTGTTGAGGACTCCCTCGAGCGGTTGTTGATGGGGTGCTAAAAATCCCTAAGACGGTGGTGGAGAAGGGAGAAGCAAAGCTCCGGAAGGCCATAGTTGGGCAAGTTGCAGGTGAGGGGCCGCCGGTCAAGGTGATTTGCACAGTTGCAAATTGGTTGTGGGGCTATGAGGGGAGAGTCGAGGTCTCTACAATTGATGATGGGTTCTTCTTGTTTGAGTTCGCCTCTGAGGAGCTATGTGAATGGGTTTTTGCAGCGCTCGTGGCACATCCAAAGAGCTCCGATGGTTTTGAAAAGATGGCACTCAGGTATTAAAACTCTTGATTTTTCTATGGAATTGAAATCGGTCTGGATTGAGTTAAAAGAAGTCCCACCAGAGCTTATCACAATAGAGGGCATTAGTTGTCTTGCTAGCCAATTTGGTATGAAAGTTAATAGATTCGTCAAGAATGGATTTTCGGTGAAGATTTGTGTTATGCGAAGTGTTGCAGATGTGGAAGTGAATGTACTAAAGGTTGATCTTGGTGATGTTGAGCCAACCATTGTGCATATGTGTTTCCCGTCAAGGCGTGACTACAAGAGAAATGACCCTGTGAAGAGATGGGAAGCTAGCAATTCCCGGTAGATATCTGATGCGGCTAATGGTAGTTTTACAAGAGATGCAACCGAATCACCCACGAGTGATAAGGGAGCACCTGAGACTGTTGTTGGTTCGCCTGTCGGAGGGAGGGATGGCAATGCATTTAAGTCTCATTCGGGAGAGGAGAATGCACCATCCCAACAGGACAAAGTTGAATCTTCGGAGGAGGATGGAAGCCCTGAGCCCTACGAAAGCTAGCAAAAGTAAGAAGAAAAAGAAGAAGAAGAAAGGCAATGTGATCTCTAATGATTCCTAGTAGACTCCTTCAAATGCTATTAGTACTGATGCATGCAATGATCCTGAATTTTCAACAGAAAGGGAGGGATTACCTGATAATGCTAGTAGCCATCCTACTGCTGGAGGGGGAGCTGGTAATACTTCTAAGCCTCCTTTGGGAGAGAAGGAAGCACCAACTCAATAGGATGGGGATGAAGCTTATGTGGAGGTCCCTCTCCTGAGCCCTATGAAAATCAGCAAAGATGGTGCTTCTACCTCTAGGGCAGGTCAATGTGGCCTTGGTCGAGTAGTTGCCTTTGGTGACTTTGTTGATGAAAGAAAGGTAATGTCCCTAGCAAATGGTGGTTTTGTGTTGACTAGGCAACAACATAACAAATGTAAGAAATGAAGGTATGGATATGGAACATAAAAGGGTTTAATGATCCTAAAAAGTTTGAAGTTTTGAGTAAGTATATTAATAAGCTTAGTATAGATCATGGTTTTCAGAACCGGACCGGGGGTCGAGCCGGCAAGGTGAAGGGTATGGGGTTTAATGGTTTAACCGGGGTTGGACCGTTTGCATACCGGGGTCGAACCGTTTTAATTATTAAATAAATAAATAAATATAGTTAAGTCGGACCGGCCAAGATTTTAATTAAGCCGGATCAAACCGGAGGTACATAGAGTTCAATTTGTAATTATTAAATAAATAAATAATCCAACGGGTTAAAAACATAACATATGAAATTATTTTTAATAACTTATAAAATATGGTGACTTAAAATGTAATTTCAAAGAACTTTGGAGAGGAAACACGAAATTTATATAATATAACTACCAAAATGTAATATTACTTTTGTACATAAATTAAGAAACCCTAAATTCATCCGCGGCCTGTGTTATTTTTCCTTCTTCCTTTGTTCTTTATGTTGAGAATTTGAACGGTTAACTTCTTCTTCTTCCTCCTCCACTTCTTCCTGCTACTTCTTTCACTCCATCTCTTTCTTTCTTTCTTTCACTCTCTCTTCTCCTCTTATTCTACACTACATCTCAATTAGACTTATCAAATGAAGCCCACTTCCATTCCAACCTCTTTTGTTTCTGGGTACCTCTATGTTTCCTCCATCTCAACCCTAGCTAACCAAATCTTATTTATTTTACCTTTTCCCCTCTCTTGAATAAATCGATTGACTGTGTTGGTGAACCCTAAATTTTGAGTTTTGACTCTTCCGTGTTCTTCACCATGGACTGCAACTTCCAATTTTGTTAATTTTTTTTAAGATTCAAGGTTTGTACAAGAAAGTGGTCTGACCGCGGCATAATTTTCCGAACCGACAAGTCGATTTTTGTGGTCCAACCGGGTCAACTCCGGTTTGACTACTCACCCAAAAACCGCCTGCCGGTTTCGGCTTGGTGACCGGCTCATGGTCCGACCGGCCGGTCCGGTCCGGCATTGATAACCCTGGTATAGATATTATAGCTTTACTAGAGCCTAGAATTAAAGAAGAAAAGTCAAAAGAGTTATTTGATTCCAGGTTTGCTGGATGGAAGGTTGACTATTGTTATGAAGATAGCTTGGGGAAGATTTGGCTAATTTAGAGGCCTGATTTTCCTTTGCGTGTGATTCGTAAGAGAAGTGAATTTATTCATGTCCGGATTGAGCTCCCAAAGGTATTCCTGTGCACTTTTGTTTTTGCTTCAACTGATTTGAATAAGTGTAGGCTGCTTTATACAGATTTGAAGACTATAGGCTCGACTAGTATCCCTTGGTTTGTTGGGGGTGATTTTAATGCCATACTTGACTCGAGTGGTGTTTCTAATCAACTTAGCTCTTTTGTTAGCATGAAGGGTTTTAGGAATTTGGTTAGATTTTATGACCTTGAGGAGCATAACTCTTCTGGACCCTTTTTTACCCGGACTAACAATAGAGCTTTGGATCCTATCTCGCATAGATTGGATAGAATCCTAGTGAATGGGGAATGGCATGCCAATTTCCCAGGAAGTGTAGTATCTAATGTACCTTGTGAAGTTTCAGATCATTGTGCCATCTTCTTTAGTACAGGTGCTAAACAGGCCTCTAGGCCTAAGCCTTTCAAATACTTCAGCTGTTGGGCTGATAACCCTCAGTTTGGGAGCATTCTGAATCATGCTTGGCCTAGAAGAACTTCAGATACTTCTTTCTACAGGTTGTATGGTAAGCTGAAAACTCTTAAAGCTAGTATGAAAAAAGCTAAATAAGGATTGCTATCTGGATATTCAGAGAAGAGTGATTGAAAGAACTGTTCGACCCATTTGAAATTTATGGTCATCTTCCCGATGAACGAACCAAGCTAATTCACGCAAATGGGAAGAAGTTCACACTTGCCGGAGGATCCCCAAAGCTGTATTTCATGAACTCTGACTCAAGCCTAAGAGAAATCCTGAGTTGGGATGTCTCTTGATTGCCATCCAGGTATCGTCCGGCTCAAGGACGTTAAGCAAGAGCGCTTCGTGAGAGGCAACCCACGGCTGGAGTACGTTTTTGAATTTTTGAGTCAGTCTTTTCGTCGTTCGAATCAGGTTCGGGGAGCCAAAGTGTCAGTTTAATTTTTGTTCAGTTTTTGCTGTTAGTTTTTGAACTTGGGTTTTCAAACAAGTATTCGGCGAGTTCTCGCCGAAAACTTTGTTGTTTTTCAAACAGTGAGCGTCTGTTTATTTTTTGTGTGTTTTCAAAGAAAGTTTTCGGCGAAAACTTTCATAGTTTTCACTGAAAACTTGTATCTATTCTTCAAAATTCAGTTTCCTTTTTTCGGTCTGATTCCAACACATACTTGATCGCCCAAATCGGAGCTCTGTAGCTCCAGTTATCCTGAAACAAGCTTTTCGCATTTTTGGCAAACTTCGTCGCTTTCCGTCCATTTTCTTGAGTCATGTCTTCAAGGTTAGTTGTTGGGTTTTCAGTTTCGAATCTTTTGACATGCTGATTGTTGATTTTTGACGAGTTTCATTTTGGTTGACTTCTTGATCTACCTCGTTTTGCGTGCCTGCTGTTTCCGTGTGATTTTTGCGGTTCTGATTGAATTTAGATGTTCTAGACTTCTCTAGGAGTGCGGTGCCATGCATTTGTGTCGTTTTAAAAAAAAGAGTCAAAATATTCTCAAAATTTTCCTTAACCTTCTTTGTTCGACTTTTATTCTGTGTGGATCAGGGACACTTGTCCCGGTATCCTTTTGATCTTTTTTGTTATTTTTGTTTTGTAGGAACTCGAGTAGCCAGTCCGCTCTACTCCGGACGCTCCGTGTTCATCCACTACACCGACCATACCTTCCAGGTTCTTCGTATCTCTCTACTCTAGTTTAGTCCTGTGAGGACACATAACCGTTTAAGTGTGGGGTAGGATTCTAGGATTATGCATGATCTTGGTTTAATTTTCTGTGATTCTATGGTTCATTTTTGAAATTTCTTTAGCATAGAATTGCTCAATTCTTGACTTGCGATGTTAAATTGACTTCAAATTTTCACAATGACGTCTAGATTGTTCCACTTAGAACCTGTAACCAACGTGTTGGCACTGAAATCAAATGAGTCTAGGTCAGAACAGATCATAAATCACTCTTGTAGCTGAACTTGAACTAACTGATTTGTTTTGACTTGTTAATAACAAAGCTCGATAACACCGTTCTAAGATGATAAATGCTAGCTTCTCCCATGTTTTTCACTCCATATTTGATCACCTGTGATTGTGGCTTGAGATTAGGCGGAAATCCAATTCGAAATCTTGTCTAAAAAGTTATAACTAACAAGGATCAAGTGGCTAAATAATTAAATCAAGTAATTGAGTTGTGCAAATTAATTTTAAGTTCTTTAAAGTGCTGAAATTAAAGCTAGGCAAGCCCGACACCTAAGTGAAGTGTTCGGGTTAAGCACTAGCATAGGCACAAGTACTGTGAGCTAGGCAGGTCCAACACCTAAGTGAAGTGTCTGGTATCGAGCACTAGTATGCAATGAATAAATTGAAGGAAGTTGAAACTTGAAATAAATTGTTGTTTAAATCGGTCCTAGCTAGAACATGTAACGTACAGATCTAGAAACGGATGAAGTCGAGTCGATAGCCACGTCACTTTTCCTACCTCCACATCCACATCATGGCTAGAGCTTAAAGTCTTTTTTTATTAGAATTGGTGTTATCGTAGTCGGTTAACTATGATTAATTGTTTTGCCAAGAACCGAGCTTTAATGAAACCACTACTTAAAGTGTGCAGAAATTAGTGAGACAAAACTTGTTTGGTTGATGTTCTTGCATGTGTATGTCACTTTTTCTACGTGGAACAGTCTAAACCAAATCGTTAGAAATTGAATCTCAGTTTAATCTCGTGTCATTTGTGAATTTGAGTGTGTTCCAGTTCAGTTTGCTTGAGGACAAGCAAAAACTTAAGTGTGGGGTATTTGATGAAACTCGATTTGACGTGATTTTCAGCCCCATTTAAAGCGACATTTCCTTGCTTGAAATGTGGTTTTAGGGGTAAAATAGCGAATATTCACTCAACTACCCTATTTCCTACCGATTTGGTTACTTTGGCCCTTTTTGGGTCTATTTGATGGGTTTCTAGTGTCATTCTTCAAGAGATTCTGGTCACCGGTGCGAGAGGATGTGGTTGATGCAGTGCTTTACTTCTTCCACTCAGGTAAACCCAAGCTTTGTTAATTCGGTTATTCTCACTTTGATCCCAAAAAAGGTGAATGCTTGTGATATCAAAGACTTCTCCCCGATTTCCTGTTGCAATGTGATTTACAAGCTCATATCGAAAGTGATTGCCAATAGAATACACATGGTTTTGCCGGATTTGAGTTGTTTTCTCAGTATGCTTTTGTTAAGAACAGGCTAATAAGTGATAATATCCTCTTGGCACATGAGCTCTTGCGTACTTATAGCTTGAAGAACATTTCCCCTAGGATTGCTTTAAAGGTGGATTTAATGAAAGCATTTGATAATGTGAGCTAGAAGTTTCTGCTGAATGCTCTCATTGCAATGGATTTTCCTTCAGTTTACATATATTGGATTCAAGCTTTCCTCAGGTCTACCATGTTGACAGTCAACCTTAATGGAACATTTTGTGGTCATTTCGAGGCTCATAAGGGTTTACAACAGGGAGATATGATCTCTCCCTATCTTTTTGTCGTCACTATGGAGGCACTTAGTAGGCAATTGGATAAGGGGGCTACAAATGGTATTTTTTTATTTTTATCCTCCGTGTAAGAACCTTATGACACACCTGGGATTTGCTGATGACTTACTTATTTTCACAAAAGGTAATGTTAAGTCTATTAGGGGTGTGGTTAGTGTCTTGAAAACCTTTCATAAGGTTTCTGGCCTCCAATGTAATCTCGAGAAAAGTGAGTTCTACTTAGCTGGAGCTTCAGTTGACCTTGCGAATGATATTAGAATAGCTTGTGGTTTAAAGCAAGCTGTTTTACCATTCAGATATTTGGGGATTCCTTTTACTACCGACAAACTAAAGAAAGCCGAATGTCAAGTTATGTTGGATAGGATTACAAAAAGAATCTCGGACTAGAAGTCAAAGCATTTATCCTATACAGGACGGTTGCAATTGGTAACCTCTGTCATAGGGGAGATTCTACAATATTGGCTGATGACACTCGATTTGACGTGATTTTCATCCCCATTTAAGCGACATTTCCTTGCTTGAAATGTGGTTTTAGGGGTAAAATAGCGAATATTCACGCAACTGCCCTATTTCCTACCGATTTGGTTACTTTGACCCTTTTTGGGTCTATTTGATGGTTTTCTAGTGTTTTTGTAAGAGCGCAGGTTTTTGCCGTCAAATACGTAACCACGAACATGTTCCAGACCTCAAGGAGTGAATCAGAATCAAACCAGAAATCAAACCGGAGAAATACACCAAAGATCCAACTGGCCATCATAGTTTTCGTCGAAAATACCCTCAGAAACCCACAGTTGATCGCGAAGAAGTTTTTGGCAAAAAGCCAAAGTTTTCGACAAAAATTATTGAACAAAGAAGTCAGGAGGTTTACACTGAAGTTCTCGGCGAAAACTTCTTAAGTTTTCGCCGAAAACTCTATCCTTTTCCGCGGTAGGGTTGGAAAACCCTAATCAACCCTATTTAAACAGAAGCAACGACTACAAAAGGACAGGGCGATTATTCTATCAATCATTCATTTTACCCATTCCATCTGGGATTAATTTCCAGACCTAGAGGGTTGATAGAGAGAGTTGAGAGCATCCTCGGAGAGCTCGGAGCTGAGAATTGAAGATCGTTGAGATTGAAGCTTCACGAATTCGTCAAATTAGGTTTTACAGTTATTCTCTATTCTTCCTACCTGAGACGTATTCCTTGTTTGTCTTTAATTCTCTTGTTTCTAATATGAGTAGCTAAACTCGTAGAGTTTAGATTAGATGAACCCTAAGTGACCCAAGGCTTTAAAGCGGTCAGGGATCGGCGGTGATTAAATTCAAAGTTCAATTAGTTTCCATTGCATGGTTGTTTTGTGCTTAATTGTTTTACTGCGTTTCTTGTCTAGTTGATGTCTAGATTAGTTTCATTGTTCCTGTGTTTCTCTCCTGGTTGGTCGCCTAGATTAGGTTTGTGCAAGTTAGGGTTAGTCGCTAGACAGTTCCTTGCTTTGGCGCATAAACTTATCTTCCTTGATCACCTAGTTTAGACTCTAGTTAAGATAAGGATAGAGCGAACGTTCGCCTTACTTTAGAACATCAATTCAACCAATTAACCTATTCATTGGACTGTGCCTTTTGTAGGAACCAGTTAGGGTTAATCTGCTTCAAGAGTAACTCATTAATCATTAGTAATTGCATCAGTTAGTTCTTCCGTCGCAAGAAGCGAAAGCTCGAGCGGTTATTTAATCTTGGTAGTTAGATCGGATAGAGCGAACGTTTGCCAGTCTTAAACCTAAGGGTAAGGAGTTATATGGTGTTTAGAAATTGATTGAATGAGAATTGAAAATCGCTGGTCCTGTGATTGTTAGTGTTCTGATGATTTTAGGGGGATTCGAAATCTAAGCTTGTCTATCGTCTATCTAAGTCAATGAACCAATCTTTCTGCTTCTATTTTCCTTTTCAATTCCCTTGCATTTTAGATTAGAAGTCGTGGAACTCACAACACACGCAACTTGTTAAAACCGGAGTAATTTGCCAACTTCTTTGAGTAGTCAATTGGAAGAAACCTTGTGAGATTCGATCTAGTCTACTTTGGTAGATTAGTTATCTGATACGCGTGTGAAAATGTGTCCATCATTGGCTGACAGTCTTTATTCTTCCAATGTGTCTTATGATTGTTGTTGAACAAGCGTGTAATTGTTTTCTTTGGGGTAAGCTTGAGGGAGGTAAGGCTAAAATCGATTGGAAGCATACATTTGAACCAAAATCTGAAGGAGAAGCTGGTATTAAAGATATTTAGAGTTTGAATATAGCTAATGCTGTTAGGCATCTGTGGAACCTATTCACTCGTGGAGGTTCGTTATGGATTGCTTGGATTATGAAGTATAGGTTAAAGCAGAAGAGTTTATGGGAGGTTAAACCCGACTATGGCTCTTGGATTCTGAAGTGGATTTTGAAGCTATGTCTAGTAATGCAGAGCTGCATGACAATTGATTGTGATGGTGAGTAATGCTGGGATGGCAAAAATATGTTGAAATTTAAACCTTCGTTTATCTAGACTAGCATTCAAGAGATAACCCCTGAAGTCCCTTGGAATGAATTACTATGGAATGATTTCAGCATCCCTCATTACAACATTGTTGCTTGGTTGGTGATGATTGGGAGGATAACAACCTAGGAGAAAGTGGAAAAGTGGGAGTCGAATGTTGACACTACTTGTGTTCTGTGTCAAGCAACAACAGAAACGAGGTTCCATTTGTTATATGATTGTGATTTTACAAAGGCTTTGGTGGATGTTGTAATCTCGGATCTTGCATGTGCTACTAGCTGGGATACAACAAATTCTATTGCTTACAACCGAAAATGTGACTGTTTGTGCCAAGGTGAAGCGATGGAAATGGATTTTGGTGGTCAATACAGTGTGGAGGAGCCGTTGTGCCAATATTTTTTGAGGCAAAACAGTGATAATGGAAGCTAGTGTTGATAAGATTTTATGGTACATTCGAGCTTTTGCTAGAGGGAAGAAGTCTCAGAGTGAAATTTTGAGAGAAGAAGTCTCAGAGTGAAATTTTGAGATATGTTTAGCTTTGTTTTTTCTTGTAAATAGCTTATTTGTTGGACCTTCACTGTTTTATTGATGAAATGAAACCCCTAATTCTAAAAACATTTTGAAACCTAAAAATCAAATTTAACCCAATTTTCATAATAGTTAAAGCCGTCTATCTTTGTTTGTTGAACTTTGAAAGTTAATGACTACTTTGCAAATTTATATTGCAAAGTAGCTCATTTAACTCATGACACTTCTCTACTATATACTATGAATTTAAGAAAGAGGATAGCCAAATCCAAGTCTCTCCTTAAGTTTAGGATTTTAACTAATAATTTTTTTCTCTTTCTTTAATTATTTAATTAATAAAAGAAAACCAATTTAATTATTACCTTTGCAGCTGTACCCACGTTGTTCTATTCTTTGTAGGTTTTTCTATTTAAATATTTTTTCTAAAAATAGTTCGTTTTTTATATAAGGTGGGAGCGGTGGCCGTGGGTGCCACTCACTAGTGTGTCAAAGAGGGTTGGCAAGTATGAACCACAAATTTGGTTACACGCTCGAACTGACTCAGTGATGTGAAATGGAGGCTATGGAAGCCAAGATCCAAACATCCGTCATGAGTGATCAAAGAAACAAAAACAAACCAAGGAACTTGGATGGTATAGGACCCGAACCCTATAGCTAAAGAGCTATGAACCCAAGGTATCAAGTGAATGGTTCCACACCAAGGGGTGATAACTCAACATGATTGACCCGACTCTCTAGCCTAGCAACAACACGCTAAAGGAAGAAGAGACACCGACCGTGCCCGAACAATGCTTATCGTTGTTTTTACCAATGAGCCAATGTTGAAGACTACATAGAGACCCACCCCCATTATATAGTAGAGGCTGGCGGCCATAAGCCCTACAAATCATGATCTGATCCAAAGTCTAAAACTATTAAATAAACCAAAAAACTACTCAAAAGAGGAAAAAGGAATGATTAAAGTAACTCTAAAATATTCCTACAAGGACAAGGACACTTGGCCAACCTTGAAGAGGAGTGGCGGCGAAGAAACCCTAATTAGGGTCTCGGTCGACTGTGACTGTTAAGGCGATCAGCTGATTAGGGGTGGTAAGGTGGTTCGGTCGCGAGCTGGGCCGGTGCGGACGCCGTTTAGGTCACGGCCGCGAGCTGGTTCGGGGCAGTCGCGGTCTGATCCTAGTTGATCGCAATTTTGGCTAGGTTGGTCGTGATCTGCGTCGGGCCGTCTGGCGTGACCTGGGCCAGGGCACCGGTCGTGTTCTAGGCCGGAGTGTTGGATGTTGGGCGCTTTGAGGGTCAAGAGTATGTGATGTCGGTCGAACCTTTGCTGGTGCACAACTGATCCTAGGCGGTCATGAGCATTCGTAGCGCCCAAGATGATCGGGGTGTCCGAACTGTTGGCTGACGGACGCTGGGCATCTTGGACAAGCGCCCAAAATTCTTCATGCCTTTGGGAATGTCATCGACTTCCTCACCTTCCTCCATTTAGTTCACTTCCTCTTGTTCGAGCTCTCCTGTAACATCCCCGCTCAACCAGATGGGATAGAACTCAAGTTCGGATGATTAGAGTGCTGAAATCATTGCCTCTGAGATCCCATTGAGGTTTGGGACGTTCATGTATAAGTCGGGTTAAGGTTACAAGTGAGTGTGCTGTGTAGTGAATAACACACGCCGTGTGTCTTCAAGGTACACACCGTGTATCTGAGATACACGGCAGTGCACTAGTTCCAGCTAAGTCTCGTCGAGATGGCCAGAAGATGACACACGGCCGTGTGTTATAGAAATACGTCGTGTAGTATCATAACACACGTAGCGTGTTATGAAACACACCGTGTATCTTGACCTGGGTATAAAAGATGGATGTTGACGGGATTTCATAACTTTCAACTCCTTTCTCTCTCTACGAAACTCTTTTGACGAACTAATTTTGACCAAATATTTGGTGAAAATGTGTTTATTATGTAATTCTAGGCTCCTAGTGCATACATGTCCATTTATTGGCTATTTTTACCATTTTTTGAGCTTTTATGTTGACCCTCCAGGTAACCACATTATAGAGGACTCTCTCACGAGTCCAGCGCTTCAAACGGGGACCAAATCGGAGTTCAAACGGAGCGGGAATCATCGAAACAAGTTGGAGCTGGTTTTTAACTAACATTTTCGGCGAAAATCTGGTGATGTTTTCGGCGAAAATTCCTTTGAAAATATGGGCAGAAACCCTAATTTTCAGCCTTTTCCAACTTTTAAAGGGTTTCTGGGGTTATATATAGACTTTTTGAAGCCAGATTAGATAACACAAATTTTGGCTGATTAGCCACGACCTTAGGGTCGATAGATAGAGTTTAGAGAGTTCGAAGAATCGTGGAGAGATCGTGACGCCATCCTTCCACCTCGGAGAGCTCGGAGCTTAAAATTGAAGATCCAGAAGATCGAAGCTTCGCCGGAGTCGTTAGAATTAGGTTTTTCAGTTCTTATATGTTCTTCCTCTGTATGATGATTTCCTTTGCTGCCTTTGATTCTTCTGTTATCGTTATGAGTAGCTAAACTTGTAGAGCTTAGATTAGATGAACCCTAAGTGATCCAGGGCTTTAAAGCGGTCACGGATTGGCGGTAATTAGATTAGAAGTTCAATCAGTTTCTCTTTGCATGGTTGTTTTGTTCTTGATTGTTTATGTTTCTTCTCTGGTTGATCGCCTAGATTAAGTTTATGCAAGCTAGGGTTAGTCGCCAGACAGCTTCCCTGCTTTGGCGCATAAATTTGTCTTCCTAGATCGCCTAGTTTAGATTCTTGTTAAGCTGAGGATAGAAGCGAACGCTCGCCTCTCTTTAAAACATCAATTCAAGCAATTAACCTTATAATTGGAGTGTGCCTTTCGTAGGAACCGGTTAGGGTTAATCCACTGTAAGAATAACTCATAAATCGTTAGTAATTCCAACAGTTAAGTTAAGTCGTTGCGAGAGGCGACCGTACCCGGGTGACTAATTAATCTTGGTAGCTAGAACGGATAGAGCGAACGTTCGCCGGTCTTAAACCTAAGGGTCAGGAGTTATGGTGGTGTATAAAAACCGATTGAATTAGAATTGAAAACCGCTGGTCTTGTGATTGCCGTTGCCTTGGTGATCTAAGGGGGATTCGAAGTCTAAGCTCGTCTATCGTCCTGTTAGTCAACCTTTTAATCTTTCTGACTTTTATTTTCCTGCTTTATTAGATTAGAAGTCGTGGAACTCACACCACGCGCAACTTGTGTTTAAACCTGAGTAATTTGCCAACATATTTGAGTAGACAAGAAGAAGAGACCTCGAGTAGAATACGATCTAGTCTGCCTTGGTAGATTAGTTATTTAATACCGCTAAAACTGCAGCATCATGGTGTTTAGCGATGCTTCCTTGCAAGGCTTAGGGTTTTTGCTTATGCAGAATGGGAAGGTGGTTGCTTATGCCTCATGTCAGCTTAGGGTGCATGAGGTGAATTACCCGACCCATGATTTAGAGCTAGCGGCGGTGGTGTTCGCCTTGAAGTTGTGGAGGCATTACTTGTACGGTGAGACGTTCAAGATCATGACCGACCACAAGAGTCTTAAGCATCTTGTGGATCAAAAGGAGCTGAATAGTAGGCAGACGCGTTGGATAGAGCTCTTGAAGGACTATGACTGCACCATTTATTACCATCCCGGTAAGGCCAATGTCATAGCCGATGCCTTGAGTCAGAAGGAATTAGTTGACCTTAGAGCCTTGAGAGTGGAGATGCAGATGGATGATGTTGGAGGGTTGCTCGTTAAGCTTAGCATCCGACCCTTGTTGAGTGACAGGATTGGTGAGGAGTAGCTTAAGGATGCCCATCTTTGGGCCATTCGGGAGGAAGTTGAGAGGGGTTTGGATAATGGATTTGAAATAGCCGAGGGGTTGTTGAAGTGCAAAGGTCGTTGGTATGTGCCGGAAGTAGAGGAGTTGAGGAAGGAGATTCTCGAGGAGGCTCACTCTTTGATGTATGCTATGCTGATGACACTCGATTTGACGTGATTATCAGCCTCATTTAAACGACATTTCCTTGCTTAAGACATGGTTTTTAGGGTAGAATAACGAAATTCAATCGATTGCCCTATCTCGTGCCATTTGTGTTACCTTGGCCCGTTTCGGGTCTATTTGATGGTTTTCTAGTGTTTTTATGTTAGCACAGGTTTTTGCCGTCGAATAGAGTAGCCATGGACATGTCTAAGGCATTGGAACCTCAAGGAATCAAACCGGAATCGATCCAAGGAGCCGATCAAGTCAAACCGAAAGTCTGCCCATTCACACTTACACATTCGGCGAAAATAAGCTTCCATATTCGGCGAAAATAATAGTGCAAATCAACTGACGCCGAGTGAAGAATGATTTCGGCGAAAACATTGTGCTCTTCGGACCGAAAATACAAGGCAGAGAGATCACGGCCATTTACACAAGGATTTTCGACGAAAATAAGCTTCCATATTCGGCGAAAATATCAGGCTAATCTGGATCAGTTAGGGTTAAGTATAAATACTTAACCCGGCGGCCCAAAGGGGGGACAATCATAATATACAATCATAATTCGCAAAACACAACTTTTCGAATCAGAATCCTCTCAAGTTCTGAAGCGAAGAGTTGGAGTTCGAAGATCCGGATAGAGATCGTGACGCCATCCCTTCCATCTCGGAGAACCGGAGCTAGGAGTGTTATCTACCGAAGATCGAAGTCTGTCAGAGTCGTCTAAATTAGGTTTTTCAGATTCTTTTCTGTTCTTCCTTTGAATGATGAACTCTCTCTTTATCTTTGTTTCTTTTGTAATAATCATGAGTAGCTAATCTCGTTAGAGCTTAGAGTAGATGAACCCTAAGTGACCCAGGGCTTGAAAGCGGTCACGGATCGGCAGTGATTAGATTCGAAATTCAATCAGTTCTTTTTCATGTTTGATTCGTTCTTCTTTGTTCGTGTTTCTTGTCTGGATTGATCACCTAGATTAGATTCTGGTTAAGCTAAGGATAGAAGTGAACGCTCACCTTACTTTAGAACATCGACTTAAACAATTAACCTTATAATTGGAGTGTGCCTTTCGTAGGAACCGGTTAGGGTTAATTTGCTGCAAGAGTAACTCATTAATCATTAGTAATTACACCAATTAATTAAGTCGTTAAGAGAGGCGACCGTACCCGGGCGGCTAGTTAATCTTGGTAGTTAGAACGGATAGAGCGAACGTTCGCCGGTCTTAAACCTAAGGGTAAGGAGTTATGGTGGTGTCTTAGTAATTGATTGAATGAGAATCGAAATCCGCTGATCTGTTGATTGCCAATGCTTTGGGGAACGAAGGGGGATTCAAAGTCTAAGTTCGTCTGTCATCCTTGTTTTCAAACCCTAATTCCCAATCTGCTTTAGTTTAATTTGTTTTAATTTTTTCTGCATTTCTTAGAAATAGAAGTCGTGGAACTCACACCACGCACAACGTGTTTTCCTTCGAGTATTTTGCTAGTTCTGAAGTAACCAATCATAGAAAGCCCTTGGAATACGATCTGCTATACGCTTTTCTTAGCATTAGTAGTTTTTATTTGGCTGAACCCGTCCGAACAACGACCGGGCGGTCCACCAAATTGGCGCCGTTGCCGGGGACTTCTTTTGATTGTTCGAAAGAAGAACTGGCAATTTATTCTTCTATTTTCCATCTTTCATTTTTCCACCCACTTCGATTTTACATTGGTTTTGTTTGTCTTTGTTATCTGTAGGTTTACAGGTGTATGCCTCACCGTCCTTGGACTCGCTCTCAAACCGAACAGGCCAAGAGTACAGAGAGACCAGGCAATTAAGCTACACCTCTACGATCACAGATTCTGAAGAAAGGCAGATCCAATCCATTCATCACTCCGATCAAGATCGAGGAACGAAAGGAGAGTTCCTCATCTCCATCTTCACCTGTACCATCTTCATCCGCTTCATACACCGAGTCACTCTCACCTCCTCCATCTCCCACCATGGACGATAGATTACCACCACCGCCACCACCTGCACAGAAGAGTCTAGCAGACTATAACAAGCCGAGCGCGACTAGCGTTCGATCTGCCATTGCCGTTCCGCGCATTGAAGGAGATCCTGACTATGAGATCAAGATTCCATTCTTGACGATGATCTCTAGGGATTTACAGTTTGAAGGCAGGCCCCTAGACAATCCATGCACTCATCTTGCAGACTTCCTTGATCTCTGCAGTACTTTCAAGAGCGGAAACCTCGACAAAAACACTCTTTGTCTGAGAGCCTTTCCGTTCTCTCTAAAAGGCGCTGCTAAGAGGTGGCTTACTGGTAAACCACCTGGCTATTACACTAACTGGGATACTCTGGCTCAGGACTTCGTTGAAGAATACTTCCCTCCGGCCAGAACAACCGCCATCAAGGACAACATCGCCAGATTCTCCCAGAAAGAAGGAGAAAGCTTATATGATACTTGGAATCGATTCCAAGAACTTCTCTACACCTGCCTTCATCATGGATTCGAGCAGAGGCAGTTAGCTGAAATCTTCTCTCGTGGACTTCGAGAAGAATTTGCCAAGTGGGTCAATTCTCTAGCTGAAGGGGATTGCACTACACTCACTCCTGAAGCTGCTCTTCTTCACTTCGCTAACTGTGCCTCCAAGTCAAGGAACTGGGAGCGACAATCTGAAGGATCAAGGAGCAAGCTAGATCTCGAAGCTACAATCAAGGCAGAGGTAGAGAAGCATTTGAAGAAGTCTACCACACCGATCAAGCCACCGACAGCTTCTGTCTATGTTGCTGATTGCGAGTGGTGTGGAGCTTGCTCACATAACGGAGGTCGTTGTCAGAATTTTGGTAAGGCAGAAGTCTGGTCTGCCGAAGAGGTAAATTTGATCCAACAAGGCTTCGTCAATAATTAGAATGGTTATGCTGGTTATCGTAACTTCAGACAGCAAGGGAACTATCAAGACAGACCTCCCTACAATGCTGGCGCTTACCAGAACCAGAATAACCGCCCGGCTGGTCCAGCTCAGGATCAGAAGCCTAACCATCCGCCGGCAGGTGTCTACCAGCCGCCGCATCGCAATCCGAGTAATTATGGAACTGCTCCTGGCAATCGCCAGAATCAATATCTCAACAATACCTATCCAGGGCAGCAGCATCAAAGAGAGAACAATGTCAGTGACCTGGATAAGAAGCTCAGCCAGATCATCACAAGACTCGATGATCATGATAGTCAGTTCAAAGCTCAAGCTCTTCTCAATCAAGAACAGATAGCATATGGACAAAAAATTGAGCAAGCCGTGAACAACATCTCGAGCATGCTAGCATCTGGTCGACCATTTGGCCAGCTTCCAAGCCAGACAGAGCCGAATCCGAGAAAAGAACAGGCTAAAATGGTAACTGCTCAAAAACTTCCAAACCTAATTGCTGATGCTTGTTCTGTTTTACGCAGGATCGCTGAAACTCCGGAAGAAGAGGAAGAAGAAGAACAGGAATCGGCGCCTAAGGAGGATCCTCCTCTTGCACCGTACGTCGTGAAACCTCCTTTTCCTAGAGCATTGCTGCCAAATGCAAGGATCGAGACTGGCATGAAGGGGAACAAGGAAGGATATCCTGACATCCGTGTTAAGAAACCTGTTTCTCCATATCCAGCTAAGTTATCTGATCCTGGTTCATTTACTTTGCCTTTGGTCATTAATGATGTTGAGATTGAACGTTGCTTAGTTGATCTAGGAGCATCTGTTAATGTTATGCCTGTGAGTCTATATGAAAAGTTAAACCTAGGAGAACTTGAACCGCCTAGTATGCAACTCGTCTTTGCTGATAGATCGCTTAAAACCCCTAAGGGAGAGATTAAAGACGTTGTCACTAAATGTGGTCCGTTCATGTTCTTAGCTGATTATGTGATTATGGATACTAGTACAGATGATGCTACTATCCTCATAGGTCGACCTTTCATGGCTACTACTGGAATGAATATTAACGTTCCCAATGGATCATTAACTATAAGAGTCGGTAAAGAAACGAAAACGTTTCGTCTTAAAGATGGCATGAAATATGACTATAGGAATGAAGAATCTCACTGCCTAGCTGTTCAAACGGTGGGGTTGACTCCGGTCAACTCCATTACTAATGCTTCTTCTAGTGTCTCTAGATCAGTTGTTGCTGCAGATATTAAACAGGTTGTAACACCCATCCCAAACCGACCCGGGTTCACCCATGGTCGAACCAGTTTGAGTGCTACTTGAGATACAACATTTAAATAAAGGAGTAAAACGCAGCGGAAATAGAAACAACTCTTAAATAAAAGCTCAAAGACAACCGAAGGCCTTCATTACATAAAAACGAAATCCGAAACCAAATCTCAAAATGATTACAAATCTCCCAATCCAAAAGTGTCAACTGAAATCTAAAATTAAAACAATGGTCACTCCACGATAGCTTTCTAATCTTCACTTCACAACTCCAACCTGCAACTCCTCCGAACTCAACCGAACCCTGAAAAGAGAAACTGGGGGTTGATCAGCTTCCTAATGAAACTGAGTGAACCCACTGGGTTTAACTATGCGCCGAACCTAGCCTAGAAGAGCGATTCCAAACTCTGCACACACAACCACAATGGAACCAGACATAACCATACCATATTTTAATTCCCTAAAACATGCACAGTCTAGGCGATCACATAGGTGCAGTTCTCAGTTCAACATTCTCAATCCACAATAGCATCAATATACAAAGAGCATCATTCAGACGGTTCAACATTACATCCATACATATAGTTCAACAATAGAAACGCAATGCATACAGTTCAATGATCAGAAGCATCCTAAGTCAACTCGTCATCTCAATCGTCACACAACAATCATACACAATCGTCTTACACAAAATCCTAAATTACATTCCAATCTACTAAGTGAGTTATTAGGCATCTTCCCATATTAACAGTTCACAGTCCATAACACCATCCTACACCTAAACAATTCACATCAATCCACAGTTCAGCACAACGAACCATTCAATTCACAGATCAATCCAACATAGACCACAACACAACACAAGGCACCCCACGTCCACATTTAATGCACACACACACACACATGAATCGCACATGCATCTTATTTCACCGACACTCACAAACACGCATACACCACCTCACATAACCAAGCATCCTCATCACTAACACATACCACACAATCATTGATCTATGTGAGTTAATTAGGCGCCATAAGGAGTTGTTCCCCGCTACCCCGCCGGCCTTCACATCATCCAGACGCATCCATAAAGGATCCTTCCCCGAAGGAGTATACCACCAGACGCATCCATAAAGGATCCTTCCACGAAGGAGAAATCACCAACCTTGGCAACCCAGCCAAGGGATTCACCCCAGTGAATCGGACTCAATCACAACCAGTATTTCGGGTGGGGTAACGTTGGCTCCTTCCAGTTCTATCATTTAAATTCCATTTAATGCGACCACAACAATCATACTCTAATGCAACCACAACAATCACACTCATCCGCAAAACAGTTCCATTCAACCACAAATCCATTTCACAATTCCGATTCCACTTCCTAATTCCACTGTACAACTCCACTACACAAATTACACATCCCAATGCCACATCACAAAACCACAACACAATCCCACATCATGATTTCACAACACAATTTCATGTTCTAGTTCCATGCACCAATTCTATGTTCCAATTCCAGCATATAATTCTAGTCTAACCACAATCGACAATAACAGATGAAATCATAGAAATTCATCGCATCCAACCCCATCCCATCTCACATTTCTAGATCAAATACATCAGCTATCATCTTATATCCCAATCCCCACATCACACATAGATCAGCACAATCATCATACGCCAATCACAATACAGTTATTCAGTTTTACTCTCATGGGTTCATGCAAGACCTAATTCTGTTCCAAGTCTATTAAACTCCGCACTCCCATTTCTAGCCACCTAGTCAACTATACACTCACACAAGTCAACCATACAATCACACCAGTCACCCAACACCACATAACAGTAACAATCACGACAGCTTCAATTTACCATTTCAACTCTCCTATTAAGCATTACTAGATTAAATCACATAATCTATCTAGTTCACAAGTTTCATCTAACACGATTCCTAGCCACAAATCGTACAATTCTGACATCCTCATTCTTCTCTACCATTTACCAATCCACATTCAAGACTCCAACCTTACTACGGTAACCAAAAGACACACTATCAATCACCATCACACACAACGTCAATTTCACTCAAATCAATCACACAACACCAATTCAACTAGTTCATGCAATCACACCACCCAATTCCATTACTCAATTCCGTTCACCAATTCCCTTAACCAATTCAATAAGTCAATTCCACGTACCGATTCAATTATCCACTTCCACGTACAATTTCCCTTACCAATTCTATTAGCCAATTATAAGTCATAAGTCTACCACCTTAAACACATTAAAATCCATCTTCACACACAACATCGATTCTACCTAAAAGGCACGTCGCATAATTCATACATCAACACCTAGCATCATCTCAATCCCAACATCACATGAACCAACACAATCCAACTCATTCAGTAATCCCACATCACACATAACCACACATCGCAAGACATTCAACGCCTCCCACGGCACAAACAGTTTAAGGGTAAACGGCTAGCTCACCGGCCACCCCCACCTGCAAGTACAGGGGAAGCCATGTCATGAGTCGTAGAGTTACCCTCCTGTACGTCCTTCATTGGATGACCACACATTGGTGGAGCCATCCACCTGTTCATCAATTAAGGGCGACCCCACATTGGCAGGACCACCCTCCTGCAACCACAGACTGACAATAGCATAATATACACAATTCTCATGTTCACAGACCCGTCCCTCCTATCACTCTTTACTAGTTCCGATCAATTCATCATCCATGTTAATCAATTTCTCCAATAAAACTCATCACAAACAGCCATCAATCATCAACCAATCCATCAATTAACAAATATCCAACAATTATCAAAACAGCATATTTCACAGAACAATCAATTGCAGAACAATTTTTCCCCTTTTACTCTCTTTCAATTTCATGCAAGGCCCTACATTTTTCTAAGTCTGAATTGTAACTCCTCACACCGACAAGACTACCTATCGTACGCTAAACCCTCACCTGACAAGAAGACGAGGCTCTAAAACTCTTCTAGAAACCCAAACAGCCAAGCTCTCAGACACCAAAAACGTAGCTATCCTCCTCTTCACTGACAGAAGCTTACTCCGAAATATCCAGAACTTCTGGGTGCGATCTCTTCCTCTCATCACAACGAACTCATAGCAAGAAACGGATCGCCAATCGGATCTCTACAACTCTCAGAATCGAGGTTTGAAGTTTTGGAGATTTCTGGCTGAGACACAAAAACGTAGCTCTTCCTTCTTCCACGGACAGCAGCCTGCTCCGACCCAGCTAGAACCACGACTAGCGATCTCTTCCTCTCGCCTCCACGAACGTGTAGCAAGAAACGGATCGTCAATCGGAGCTCTACAACTCCCGGAATCAAGGATTGACCCAAATGGGTTTTTGGCTTCTTCAAATACGGGTTTGGGGAAAGATGGAGGAAATGAAAAAGGTGAAGAACTCCTCAAC